>OY720444.1:100437383-101108008 GCA_963082915.1 Dolichopus griseipennis | reverse complement strand
ATTTTATGAGAATGTGCTAAAAACTCATTAGAAGTAAAAGTAGAAAGTTGATCTCGCTTTTCAATTTGGTCAAGTTTCATTTAAACAAAAGTGTTGTACCTAAACGTGAAAGCAACGCGAGCATTTGGCCATTGTTTTAATAGTTTTGGATAGACGAAACATCATGATAAAATATCATGATCTTGATCTGAAAGTGCCACATTGACTTCTTTCAACAGAAAACCTCAAAATAAAAATAATTCTTTAGAATTTTTTTTTAAAATATCATTTATTTTAATTATCATTAATATAAACTTACAGTTTCTGCTTTTTCTAATAATTTTCCTTTTGTTTCTGGTACAAAAAAGTATATAATAAATGATGAAACAGCACATATTGCTGCACAACAACCTAATACACCTGATATATCTATAAGTACTATTAGTGGTTGAAAAATTTTTAATACAGTAAATGCCATAAAACTTAAACATATTAAACAGAAAGTTGAACCAGGTGATCTTATCTGTGAACAAATGAAAAAATATTTAAAAAAACAATTACATAAATTATAAGGAATTAAATATCTAAGATTAATCAAACTACAAATAAACTTATAAGGCTTTAAATCATTACTTAATTATCTAAACAATTTTTCTAGCTAAAGATATGCAAATATTTTAAATACCTTTCCCGGAAGAATTTCCACTAGAACAACAAATGGAACGGGTGTTATACCAATTGATGCAAAAAATATTGTTAAACAAATACTTGTAACTGGAATCCAACTGTAGTCGTTTAAATTTTGATAATCTGATACATAGGAATATGTTGAAGCTACAATTAACCCCAGGCTCATACATATCGAAGAAACTAAAAGTAGGAGTTTTCGTCCAACTTTATCTATAAAAACTGCCGAAAAACAAGTTCCAATTAATTGCAGTAAACCAACAAGTATTGTTGAAATTTTTGTATCAAATGTTGAATTTGTTTGTTCGAAGATGATTGTACCATAGTTGATAATTGCAAATGCACCACTGAATTGATTCAAAAGTAATAAAAATAATGCTATTAGAATTGCTTTAATTGCTGTTCGATTAACTGTAATCCCCCATGAAAAAAAATTAAAAATGGTTTATTAATTGGAACTCTAGTCATTACTAGTAAATTTTAACTTACAGAAGTCTGCTAACACAATTTTATCATGATCTTGTTCTTCACCTAAAATAGAAACTTTTAGATCATTAACAAACTGATGCAATTCAATGTCTTCTCTCTCAGTTCCTTTATAATTCCTATAAAACTTAAGAGATCTTTCAGCACCTATTACATTGTTATTCTTTATATGATAATGTGGAGTTTCAGCCATAAATGCCATGCTAATCATGAAAAATAGAGGGCATATCATACCAACTAAAGGTACTGTTGAATATGGAATATATGATGATATTATGTAACCAATTACAGTTCCAAAATTCAATATTACTTGGAAGAATGATGCAAGTCGTCCTCGGATTCTGTAAAGAAAATATTAATCAGCCATTTCTGAAGGGTATAAACCACAATCTTACTTGTTTTCAACAATTTCTGCAACAAAAATTGGAACAGTTGCAAAAGATCCACCACCAGCTACACCAGCTAAGAAACGTGCCATATACAAATAATTGACGTCTTCAGCGAATAGAACAATAAACCAGAATGCCTACAATTTGAATTAATAAAATTTTTAATCTATTTAAGTTTGAATTTTGTAACATTTACCAGATGTGGTACAGATAACGAATAAATTGTCCATTTTCTTCCGCACTTTTCTATTAAATAACCATAAAATAAATTTCCAAAAGCAGTTCCTAAACTTAATGTTGCTCCAATCCATGATCCTTCTTCAATCGTAACTTTACCAGAATCTAAAGGTGATTTATCGGATTGTAATAAATATAATGATGGTGATAACCATCCTAATGCAACTCCATGTGACAGAGAGAAGATATTTGCTAAAGTAAATTCAAGGAAATTTAATTGTTTTGATTATTTTGGTTCACAGCGGCAGTAGCGTATTTAGGCCGAAGCCAAATCCTTACCAATAACGGTTGCTAAGATTTGATTCTTGTAATGTGATAAATTAAATGAACAGGTGATCATTTTTTAAATTTAAATAATATATAGGTAAGCGTAATTATAATTCAAAAACAATTTTCTAACTAAATTATAATTAGAAAATATTTCTATTTAGAGTTATCTAGTTACCAGATATTTTACAATTTTTGTTATTATTTTAACTTTTATAGAATCTTTACTTTTTGATAAGATTTTTATTATTTTATTTTAAACATTTAAATTGCTTGTTGCTTATTTAGTCACAACATATACTTTGTACAGGTATATTATTACCTTGCATTCACAGGTAAAAATTAAATATTTATTATAATATATATATAGATAAATATTAAATCTTGAAGCGTGTATATGTTTAGTGTTTTTATTTTAATGTGTACTTAATTATAATTAAAATATTTGAACAACGTTTATTTTATTTTAAAATATTTTTTTTTGTAGGTGACAAGTTTAGGAAGCAGCTTAGTACACAACTGAAGTCCAATGTTAGCATTTGAATGAAAATAAAATACACGAGCTTTTAGAATCAACAGAATTATATTTAAAATATGACCTAGGCAATTTTAAAGCGTAAAATATGTGTGTCACTACTGCCACACAAGTTGTGTTTTAAATAGACCGTACATCGCAACCTTGGTAATAGATTGAAATAAAAGGTATGCTCGTCTCCTAAATTAGTTAAAGTGTAACAATTTAAAATTCTCAATTGTTTTGAATTTGTATTATAAGGAAATTGAATCTTTTTCTAATAAATAAAGTGGGTTTACTTAAGTGAGATTAACCTAGACATCGCAGGCGAGAAATGTCCTCTGTCCAATAACTAAGAAGATGCGTAATCTAAATTAAACCACCTCTAATATCGCTTAAATTGGATTTGATATTAAAATAAGTAAAACAAAAGCTATGTATATCTTGCAGATGACAGCCCAAACAAATAAGACGATTGAGAAATTGAATGTACAACTATAGTTTCTATTTCCTAATTGGGATCATCTCGCCTACAGGTGGCATCAACGAAGATATTTAAAATAGAATCGATTAAGCTAAATCAGCCTTAGTAGACTTCGGCCATATGGAAGAGTTTGCAAATATCAAGACAACTAAACTAACTATATTCATGCTGCATATTCTGGCCGAAAAGAATTATAAATACAAACTTGTTAGCACTAACAAATGAAGAACCAGGAGGAAATGGAGATTTTACATTAAGGAACGTGAAGAATTCATAGTAAGAATGGTGCTATTCTGGAATCCTTTAGGCTCTAGTCAAGAAAGAGATCTACAACACAGTGAAAAACAGTGTCGGATAAAAAAGACTTTGTAATACAGATAAAAATTTCCAAGGTTTTAATATATAAGGTAAGGTCCATTACATTCTTTTAAAATATTTTTTCGATTTTCATTCTCAAAGCACTACTATAAATTCAGTAAGTCAATTAAAAAAAAACATCTGTATATGATTAAAAATTTCTTTATTTTTCTACTTGATTTTGATCAGCCTTTTCTAATTGTTTTCCTTTTGTTTCAGGTACTATTAAATATATTAAAACTGTTGATATTGCACAAAAAATTCCACACAACCAAAGAACTCCAGATATTTCAATTATGAGTACCAATGGATGAAATGCTTTTAAAACAGTAAATGCCATTCCATTTAAACAAATAAGACAAAAAACCGAGCCAACAGATCGAATCTGTAAATGAAATTGAATTAATTGTATTTATATCTCAAAAAACAGGATAATTCCACTTACCTTAGCTGGTAAAATTTCAACTAAAACTACAAATGGAACTGGAGTGACGCCTAGTGATGCAACAAATATAACTAAACAAATACTTGTAACTGGTACCCAACTGTATTGACTTAATTCATAATTCCTAACTGAAATATATGAATACGTTCCAGCTATAAAAAGTCCTATACACATTGTACTAGTGGAAAGAAGAAGTAACACTTTCCTTCCGTAACGATCAATAAAAACTGCTGACAATATTGTTCCAATCATTTGTATTAATCCAACTAAAATAGTACTGATATTTTTATCAAAGGTTGAACCGGTAGCTTCAAAAATATTCGTTCCATAATTAATAATTGCAAATGCACCACTGAATTGATTCAACATTAGCAAAAACAATCCAATACATATGATCTTAATTGTATTTCTATTAACTGTAAATATTTAAAAAAAAAATCAATTACTTTTCAATTGACTTTTAAAATTTTGAAAAAAAAACTATTACATATATCATCTTTTGTTAATTTTGTTTTATTCTGTTCCTCTCCATGTATTGTTACCTTCAGATCTTTTAAGTACTGGCGCATCTCTAACTCTTCTTGTATTGACAAACTTGTATAATTTCTATAAAACCGTAATGATTTTTCAGCTTCTTTCTCTTTATGTTTTTTAATTAAATAGTATGGTGTTTCTGGCATAAAAATCATCGAGATTATAAATAACAGTGGACATAACATTCCTGCCAACGGTACAATTCTATACGGAACGTATGATGTTAAAATATAACCAATAACAATTCCAGAGTTCAAAATCATTTGAAAGAACGATGCCAGTCTACCTCGAATTCTACAAAAAAAAATTTATTTTCAATTGTTAAACAGTTAAAAAGTTAACAGAATTTATATATATATACTTATTATCAACGATTTCTGCAACGAATATTGGAACAGTTATAAATGATCCACCACCAGCAGCTCCAGCTAAAAATCTAGCTATGTATAAATAAAGAACATCATATGAAAATAAAACTGTGAACCAAAATGCCTAATAATAATCACCACAAAAAATATAAAAATAAAAGAAACCGTTAGATCTGTTATGTTATATGTTATAATATATGCATAATTACCAAATGTGGAATAGCTAATGTATAAATTGTCCATTTGCGACCGATTTTTTCAAAAATGTAACCAAAAAATAAAACACCAACAGCACTACCAATACTAAATAATGAACCAATCCATGATCCTTCTGTTATTGTAACAGGCCCTGTTAATAATGGTGATTCCTCTGATTGAAGATAATTTAATGTTGGTGACATCCAACCGATTGCAATGCCATGTGATAAAACAAACAAATTTGCTATAAAAAATTTTTTATTTTTAATATTTGGTTTTTGTTTGTAAACAAAAGCTTATGTTTATTACCAACAAATGTTGCTAAAATTTGTTTTTTATACCTAGACCAACTGTTTGAAAAGAACATATTAAAATAAAATATTAATTTTTTTTATTTTTATTAATATTATATTTAAATTGGTACGCTACTGTTGAAATCAATTTGCATACTAAATTAGACTTTAGATATATTTTAATTACTGTGGATTCAAGAATTGTGATTCGTAATTCAGATTAGAGATAACATTTTTTTTAAATACATTGAGTCAGACATGTTAGACTGCATTTTGAATTATTAGGAGATTAAAATTAATTCAAATATTTGGTTTACAAAAAATAAAATAATATTATGAGTTTGGCGTCAAAAGTTGACGCAATTTTATAATTATGAGAACTAAATTTATTTGAAGAATTTAATTCGACGTAGCAAGGGTTTTAGGAGCTATAAAATGAGGAAGATGGTCAATATTGGTTTGAGGTAGATAAGAATCAAACGCAAAACACATATAACAGGACATTAAGGTGTCTCCAGTAATTTCAACCATGCTCAATGTCAACCGTAATCGCCGAATTTATCTAATCTTTCAGTTATACTGAGGTTAGTTCTGTTGAGAAGCTTCAGCAGTATTAGATTTAATTCAACTTCTGTATTAGTCCTACAGTTGTAGTTTAGGTTTTAGCTCGATGTCACTAAACTAGATGGTGAAGATAACAGATGGGTGGCACAGGGGTTGAGTGCTGACCTTTCATGTGAAAGGCCCCGAGTTCGAATCCCAGTGAAAGTGAAAAAAAAACCTTTCTGGTTTTCGACTCGATTCAGCTACTATTCGCCATTGGGTTCAAATAATTTAATTGAATAATATAACTAACAGATATAGAATACCACATAACTCAAATACAAAATATTACGATATAAACAAAAATTGAATTGTATCTATTGAAAATCTAAGACGTTTCTACATGTAATAAGGCCTAGTACTATTTCATGTTTAAATTGTATGTGGAATTCATTAAGATCAATACTAATAACACGAATATAAAATTACCCCCTGCTCCAACATGTACTTATGGTATAGATAGGCTTATTACCCTAACAGTTGAACAGTTAGCGCTTAAAAAAAAAAATAATAAAAATAAAAAAACTGCACTTATGGGTTTAAGGTATATTTCTCTCCCTTGGAACTGTTCGGTCGTACCTTTAATAGACTGACAGTAAAACTTTTCAAAAATGTATAACACAATCATTACAATCATTATTATAGCATATTTATGTCATAAATTTTAGCTTTTCACACTTTTTTTTTTAAAATTATTGTTATTTATTTTTAAATCTATTTTCAGTTTTAAATAAAATTATTTTTAATTCACACAAAAATATTTATTCTAGAAGTATTTCAAGAGTTCAAGTGTATTATCATACTTTATATTTAAGTAAATCAAAAAACTAGATAAAATTAGATAGTTCAAATACCGTTATAAAATTAACAAAATTTAACTAATTTCTAAAAAAAATTAAATTTAATTTTAGTTTTTTAGGCAAACCCACGAATTAAAATAAATATTTATACTAATTTTGGCTTGTGACTCTTTCAACTAGTGAAAACAATTAATAAATTATGAGTGCGTGAAAATTAGTTTAGTTTAGACACATTTGTATCTATTTCTAAAAAATTGTCTTATTTGTTGTTTTTTGGAGATAAAATATTTTTTAAATCTGGAAATTCATTATTTAAAATTCCTATCTAGTTCTACATTGTCCTTTGAATTGATTAGTTCATCAAGCCAGGAAGACAGAAAGTGCAAACAGTAGAGTTCTGTAAGTTATAGAATGTTAGGTGGATTAAGGATAGATTTTGGCAAAAAAAGGAGTTGAAAAATCCGAAAATTAACTAGAGATAAAAGTTCATTAAATGATTTTACTTTGTGTAAACTTTTTTTTGAAGCTTCCTGTTCATTGTACCCCAGATTAAGGACATTATGTAATAACCTTAAATAAAACAATCCAAAATTCGAAAGAGATACAAATTGAAAAGTTGTTTTGGATTACAAGACTCTCATAGAGATTTATAAATTTTAGAGGAATAAGAGAGAAGGATAAAAAGAGCATTCTTATGATTTAAATTCATATTAATGAAATTCGGCTATATCAAAAAAGTCCCCAAAATCATAATTGAGGAAAATCCTCAAAATATGTATGAAACTTTCGACACTTTTTTCATATGTAAAATTTGGAAAAATTTGGCGACTTTTTTCCCTTTTTTTTGAGACTTTTATTAAAATCGTATTTTGGGGACATTTTTCGTACAGCTCTGGGTTTCTTATTTAGTAACAAATAATTCCTATATCAGACAGCTTTTGTGATTAACATTAAGAATATCTTAAGACTTAAATTTATAGATCTGTGTTTCCTTTACAAATTGTAAATAATTTCATATGTGAGTTATAAGATTAAATGAAAAATTTTTCATTACAAGTTTAATTTTTACATCTGTGAGTTTTCCCCGTTAATTTTTTTTTTTTTTTTTTTTTTTTTTAAGCGCTAACTGTTCAACTGTTAGGCTAATTAGCCTGTCTATACCATAGGTACATGTTGGAACAGGGGGTCATATTATATTCGTGTTATTAGAATTGGTCTTATTGAATTCCACATACAATTTAAACATGAGATAGTACTAGGCCTTATAACATGTAGAAACGTCTTAGATTTTCAATATTTACAATTCTATTTTTTGTTTATATTGTAATATTTTTTATATTTTACTTATATGGTATTCTATATCTGCGAGTTATATTATTTAATTAAATTATTTGTTTATATTTTGCATTTGTTTATATTTTTATATTAAAGTATTTTTTATTAAAGATTTATAATTATTAATTATTGATTATGCCATTAATTTGAACCCAATGGCGAATGGTAACTGAGTCGAGTCGAAAACCAGAAAAGTTTTTTCACTTTCACTAGAATTCGAACCCGGGCCCTTCTGCATGAAAGGTCGGCACTTAACCACTGTGCCACCCAGCCAATTAAAATATATGTATACAATATTAACTTATTATAATCCAAACCCATTAATTAATTTGATAAATTTATTTGAATAAAATAAATAAGTTTACATTAAATTGATCAACTAACTTTAATTTTTTATTAATTACCAAATCTGAATATAAGCATTTAAATATAATAATCTTATATCTTTTATTCATTTTCAAATTTATTGGCTTTTTAACCATTTTAATCAACTTACTATATTACATTATTATTTGCTTAAAAGTTAATAATTTTTTTTTGTTTTTATTAATCAGAAGGTAATAAAATTATTTATTTTTGTATTCGAATTTAGGAATTAATTTGTTGGATGAAGAAGAAGTATCTGGAAATAATTTATTTGTCAGTTTTTTTTTTTCTAGATTCCATTAAGGAAATAAATTTTTGCCGAATAACTTTTAATTTTTTCATAAGTAAATTATATATTTTTGTTTCGGTTTTTTTTTTTCACGCCTTCATAACCTTAAAAAGTTCCCTCCAAAAGAGTATATGTTATAATGAAGCTCAAAGCAATGAATGAATCAAATTCTGAAAATTTGAGAAGAGTAATGAAAGATAAAAATAAAAGTTTTCTTTTATACCATAATATTTTTCTTATAATTATTGTGTTAGGTAGGTTGTGAGGAGTGGGTGGAGCGACGTGGGTGGAGAAATATCTTAAAGATTTTTTGTTTCGTTTTGTTCTGGGAATTGCCCTGGAAAAAGGCCAATTAAAGTTTTGTAACTTATCGATACCAAAAATTTAATTAATTTTCTCATATATATTTGTTTTATATTTGTTTCAAAAGATTTTGTGTGCCTAATGTGCCTATATAGTTTCATTCTGTTCGTCTGTACGTCCGTCCGTCTGTCTGTCTGTGCGTATGTTTTCAAATTTTAAAGGAAGTCACAATTTAAATCCTAAAACTTCAAAATTTTGAAAGTGGGGAGATTGGGTTAGATTCTTGAGAACAACCATAAGTTTGCTTAGTAAAAGCTTGGGAACTCCCCCATGGAAGGGCTATTGGGATTGAAAAATATTCCATTACTACAATTCAGGGCAAAACTTCCGCAAAGGGGTTGTGAGCTATCAAGATGACGTCATCACATAACGGTACTAAATATCTCAAAGTTTCCGAATATATATACCATTAGTGGCGATGGCGCCATCTAGTGGTCGAAAAATGCATTACAAAATGTTCCTAAGATTTTGTAGCATTTTTATTAAAATGTTATATTTTTCCTGTTAGTCCATAAACTGGAACCAACATCTTACAATATTGTAGGGCATGATATTGTCTTTCATAAACATCTTGTTTTATCTGGATCGGTGCTACCATTTTTGAGATATTGCAATTTAAAGTGAAAATTTAAAAAAAAAAAAAAAAAAAAATCAAACTTTCAAAAAAACTACTATAACTGTGAAATTTTCAAAAACACCCTGTATTATTATTACACCATTAGAAAGGTCTCTTAAAACTCTTTCCAACGGTATATAATAAGTATGGCATATGTTGACAAATAGCCCCACCAGAGAACATAAATGCAAAATAGACGCAACAATTTTATTAAAAAATCCATTTTCATACTTTATTTGTCATAAATTTATTTTGCCTTTTTGGCAAATTTAAAAATGTAAGAATGCATTTTAGGTTTGGATACAATATTGAGTTTGGTTCTGACAATTTGTTTTGAAGGATTTTGGAGGTGACAACCTCAAAGTTTTAAAATTTTTTTTATTTAAATATGTATGTAAAAATATAATTAGAAAGGCCCTTAGGCTACAAAATCAGAAGTAATTTTATTTGTGAAAATAGAAGCAATTTAATTTTCCAAACTTTTTTATTTAAATAGTTAGGAAGGAGTTTTAGAGTTGGTTTCAAAAGCAGGGTTTTACGCTTTTTCCAGAATATTTATATATGTGTATATGTGGGATTCTCAATTAGGAGGGATTTTAGAGTTGGATTCAAAACCAGGATTGCCCCCTTTTCCAGAATAAATATATTTATTAATTAGGGTTGATTATTTTTTGTATGAAATAGCTATGCCGAATTCTCATACCATTCTTTTCATTATAGTGTTGGATTCAAAATCTAGCTTCAATAATTGAGTTAGCGGGGGTTCGGGGGCGGCAGCCCCCGTAATGAAAATATAATATTATTTAACATGTTTTATTACAGTGTATTAAAAAAATTTGAAACTTATTAATTTTTTTAATGAATTAGGTATCCGAATTCTTATACCATTCTTTTCATTTTAGTGTTGGATTCAAAATCTAGCTTCAATAATTAAGTTAGTGGGGGTTCGGGGGTGGCAGCCCCCGTAATGAAAATATAATATTATTTAACATGTTTTATTACAGTGTATTAAAAAAATTAGAAACTTATTAATTTTTTTAATGAATTAGGTATCCGAATTCTTATACCATTCTTTTCATTTTAGTGTTGGATTCAAAATCTAGCTTCAATAATTGAGTTAGCGGGGGTTCGGGGGCGGCAGCCCCCGTAATGAAAATATAATATTATTTAACATGTTTTATTACAGTGTATTAAAAAAAATTATAAAATTATTAATTTTTTGAATGAATTAGGTATTCGAATTCTTATACCATTCTTTTCATTTTAGTGTTAGAATTTGTATCAATTTTACTATATGGCTTTATTTCGTAAAATTTTAGAAAATGATATGGCTTTATTTCGCATTCAAATGCGAACAACCTGTTCGCCCAACCAACGAAAGGGCCCAACGAAAGGGCTAAATAAAACGTTATACAGGTTGTTGGAACAGTATAAGCGTAATTTTATATCCAACTCAAAACCCTGTCAATCTTCAAAATCTTAGTATATAAATATTCTGGAAAAAGCGTATAATTACAAAACCCAACTCAATATTGTATCAAACTATAAAGTACATTCTTAAATTTTAAAATAAATATTTCAAATGGAAAACAAAAAGGCAAAATAAATTTATGACAAATAAAGTATGAAAATGTATTTTTTAATAAAATTGTTGCGTCATTTTTGCATTTATGTTCTCTGGTGGGGCTATTTGTCAACATATGCCATACTTATTATATACCGTTGGAAAGAGTTTTAAGAGACCTTTCTAATGGTGTAATAATAATACAGGGTGTTTTTGAAAATTTCACAGTTATAGTAGTTTTTTTGAAAGTTTGATTTTTTTTTTTTTTTTTTAAAAAATTTTCACTTTAAATTGCAATATCTCAAAAATGGTAGCACCGATCCAGATGAAACAAGATGTTTATGAAAGACAATATCATGCCCTACAATATTGTAAGATGTTGGTTCCAGTTTATGGACTAACAGGAAAAATATAACATTTTAATAAAAATGCTACAAAATATTAGGAACATTTTGTAATGCATTTTTCGACCACTAGATGGCGCCATCGCCACTAATGGTATATATATTCAAAAAATTTGAGATATTTAGTACCGTTATGTGATGACGTCATCTTGATAGCTCACAACCCCTTTCCGGAAGTTTCACCCAATTCAGTAACTTAGTCATCAGTGTATGTATTCCCATAATTAAACTCAGGGAAAAACTATACAATTTTAAAAATGTAATTATTTAAAACCCCTTGGTTTTTTTCATTACTTGTTTTATTCTTAATCTCATTTTCCAATCAAGTGTTAGAATTATCAAAATGCTGGAGGAACCTAATTATTTTGGTTTGTAATTAAATTAAAAACAAAACACAAGTAGGAAACCTTTCAACCTAATTTATAATTTTGTATTTAGGAAATATTTGTTTTTTTTTTTAAATATCGTGTAAATTGGATTTGTAAAACGATTCTGGCATTGGATGCGAAATAATTTGTGGCTGTAAATAATAAAAAATCGAAAATCCTACGTAAAATTCCGAGAATAATGAACTAAAGCAGAATATAAATCAGGAAAAATTTAATTTAATTAAATGTAAAATTGGTATTTTGTTAAAGTGTTAGTTGGTCAATGAAAAAAGTTTGAAATTAAATTTAAATAATGTTATAAATAACAAAAAAATTTTTAATTAAGATATAAAACAATAAATAAAACTCAAGTTATTTTTTGTATAATTTATGAATAAATTATATTGAAGCATTGTATGAAGGAGGCTAAAAAACCGTGAGTACGTGTATAAATTTACTTTAGGCAGAATTAAAGTTTTGGAAGAATTTGTTGAAGTCTTTTCAATAAAATCCCAAAACAATTAGGGTTTTAAAAATTATTATTAACAAAAAATAGTTACGAAATTTAAATTTTATTTTTAAATTAATTTTAATTAACCTTTTTTCAAAAATTAAGTAAAGTGGGTGTTGTCTAATAATGTTAGCAGCATTTCGAAGCAGTCTTTAAAATTAGAAACTCAGCTCGTATTTGTTGTCTCGTAGAAATCACTGTGTGTTATCCGAAATTTTTTAGCAAAAATTAGTTGATTCATGGGTTATAGGTTATATCTATATGAGAGTACACCAAACTTTGGGAGGGATACAATTACATAAAAATTTCTTTTTGATGGATTCTTAAGTTTTCCAGTTCACCCGTAAAAAAACAAAGGTTTTAAATACCTAGTTTCTAAAACTGACATAAAGTGTAGGTCCCTTCATGGTTGCTGATATCACTCTAAAAGAATCAACTACACGGGATTTTACACTATAGGTTCAAGAAAAAATTTATACCGCAGACTATGAGATAAAATTATTATTTGTACTTGTATTATTATTTTGTACTTATTAGTTGAAAATTGTGAGGGTAAAATATTATAAGTTTATCTAAAATATAGAACAATGACATCTTAAATACTTCGGCTTAATTAAGAAATTTAAAACTTTTGTTTATTATCAGGTGTAATAACATTAAAATAATACCTATACTTGAAAAAACATTAACCTAAAATTTTAATACTTTTCTAAAGTTGAATCAACATTTTTTATCTATACAATTTTTATTCTATTTTCATTCCACTTATACTCTGATTAAATTCCATTAATTTAAGTCCCAGACCCAGCATACTCGTAACAAATAAAATTGAAAATAAAAAAGTTTTGACTTTAATATTAAGTAGGTAAGTGACACAATTATGTCGAGCCAAAAAAAAAGTGAAAATCTCATCCCTACTTGACACTTCATTTGAATTTAAACTGAAAAAAAAAGTTCTGCCATATTGGGATTTTTTGCTAATGCAGATAAAAGAAATTTTTTAATTTTAGTACAAAACAAACTGCATTCCAAAAATTAAAAATAAAAGATACATAAGATCATAATTATTTTATTTAATTTTATTTTTTTTATTTTAATTCACAAAAAATAACTAAAATACGATTCTTATGTGAACGCCCAATGAAAATTTTCATTTTGTAGAACTTTAATGAGTTTTGGAGAAATTCCAATCCAATGAAATATAAAAAGTGCAGGAAATAAAATGACACAGTCCTGAAAAGGAACTCGAGTTGGGAAAAGAAGAATGAAAAAATAATTTTCAAATAATAAAAGTTGAAAAACTCTTTGGAAATAAATTTCAGTTTTTTTTTATAGGTTTTGTGACTCATTTTTTTTTGTTTAAAAATATGTTTTCTCATTATTTTATTTTAATTACTTTGAACTGGGGAGTGGAAATGAGTTGGATTATTTAAAAATTTATTTTGGATTATTATTTAAAATTTAATACTTTTATATTAAAGATAATAAATATTGTATACATACATTTTTGGGTATATGATCTTTGGATTTAGTAGTGATAGAATAATATTAAGGGGAAATAATTTGCTTTTTTAATTTATTCCGGAATAACAGTTGTCTTGCAAATTCTATTATTTGATTATAGACATATTAATTTTTGACATATTATACATTTTTTTTTTCTTTGTTTGTAGTGCTAATTGTTCAACGGCCAGGTTCATGTAGAACAGATGGGAAATATTATTTTCTTATAATTAGACTTGATCCAAATGAATTCCACATACAATTTAAACATGAGATAGTACTTGTACTTATAAAATGTGTAGGAATATTTTAGATTTTCAATAGATACAATTCTTGTTTTTAAATATTGTCATAATTTTATAATGTATTAAATATTTCTATATCTGTGAGTTATATTTTTAAATTAAATATTAATGTATTTATTAAAGATATAGAATTTTTAATTATTGGTTTATCGATATTTCGAGCACTAAAATTTACGTCAATATAATATTAAAATTGTAAGCAATAAGCTTTGAACTTTTAGCTTGAATGAGAAAACCAATGAGAATTTTAAAGTCGAAATCGATTAACTGTTTCTCGAGATGGATAGGGGGCGAAAAGACCCTTATATTTACTCATATTTTGGAAATTATTAAAACTAATTAAAAACTTATTTTCAAAAAAAAAAAATAAAGACGACATTTTGTTGTGAATGATCCAAATTTTCCATTTCCTTTAATTAATTTTAGATTTTTTCATACCAGGCACCTTGACATACCAACACAGCTGTTCGAGAAATCGAATATTGGCCGATATTTGACATTTTTTTTCCACATTTCAAGAATTTTTTGAAGTTTCAAGTCTTTTATGAAAGTAAATTTTTTATTTAAGCTTTCTAAGAGTATAATAATAACCTGTCAGCGGCCAGTGTTCGATTTTTCGAACAGCATTTTTCCAGGCTCACGAATTAGCTAGCTAAAATCTGACAACAGATTTGAATTTTTTGGGTCTAGATTATCCTGAATTGTATACCTTCGTCAAAAATTAAGATATGTTTTTTTTGTTGGTCAAAAATGGGTTAATGTATAATCATTCTTAATATTAATTAAAATTTTCCAAAAAAAAAACAATTTTTTAAATATTCTTTTATGTTATTTTTATATTACAAAAAAAAAGACGTTTTTTTAAAATTACATTTTCAAAAAAAAAAAAAAAAATCTATTTTAATAACAATTGTTATTAATAATTGCCACAAAGAATATTGCAAATATTTGGTTTTTATGTAGTTAACATTTTGAATAATCTACTGTAAGATTCATTATTTGATCCAGATTTAGATCACAACCACAAAAAAAGCAGTACGATGGTAAAAAAAATTTACAAAAACAAATACAAGAAAAAAAAACATAATAATAAAAGCAAAATGTCAGAAAAACAAAAACAAACTCGAAAGAAACCCAATTGAGCAATTTACTTATATGGTAAGCACTTTTCAAAATTTTCGAATTACAATTTACCGCAACCATTCTATACATCGTTGTACCCAATACTCATTACATTTTAAACTAAAAAAACCAACAACCAAACAAAAACAAACAATATAAAATATCCTTTTTTTTTCGCTATAACCCTATAATAACGGTAGTTTTTTTTTTTTTCGAATCCTTCGTATCAATGAAATCGATCACTTATATAAATAGAATCCTTTTTATATCCTTATTCGTGTTTTACAATGATAATGACTTTTTTAACAGTTATATTCTTATACGATGTTGTTTTTTTTTTTCAGATCCTTTTGTCTCAATTTTTTTTAATTTACAATAAAACACAAAAAAACAAATACATAGATACATTGTTTTTACTTTTTCGATTTGGTGCTTTAGAGAAAAAAAAAAAATAAAAAAACAAACAAGATGTTATCTTTTCTTATAAAAAAAAACATAACTAACACCAATATGAAAGAAAAAATTGAATTGTTAAAAAAAAAAAACTATCCAAATTCAGGAAACTAAAAAAAAACAACAACAACTTCAACTATATAATCAAATAAAATAAAATTTGATGTCCTATATTCTTTCAATATATAAACAAACTCTACTCTACTATGTACGATAATATTATCGAATATTAAATTTTGAAGGTTGCCAATTTATTATTTTTTTAATTGAATAAGGAAGGAAACAAAAAAAGCCACGTTGAACACTGGAGACCCCGGTAGTGTGATAAAAATAAGTTCCCCCGCTGCCAAAGTAATGGGATAAGCACCTAAATCCGCTTGCGCAATATAACAGCTGAAGAGTATGATGAGGCATACATATCCATCACTTGTTAAACGGTAACTCCAGCATGTATTCTCTTTAGAATTTTCTAAATCATAACAATTGATAAACACATACAAGGGTAATGAGTTCTACAATTTCCAGATGTGACTTGTAAATGAGTTCTTATATTTTAGAGTTCTAGTTCGAAAAAACTCTGCAGTGTGGTGCGTTGGTTTATGATTCTTGGCATAATATTTTTAATCTCTTCTGAAGTATTACATGTATAGTAGATATTTATAGAACAAAAGAACAGATCCAACGTTTTGGTGGTGTCTTAAAGGCATTGAGTGTTTGTGACGTTATTAGCATTGATAATACGAATAGCTACTTTTTCTATCTTATCCGGAGGGAAAGGCTGGGTGCTGGGTTTGGATATGTACAGTATTTCCACCTTGCTTACGAATCCCAGGCATTTCGCTGTAACTTTTGCGACCGAAGATCTTTATTTTGAAAAAAATGGTCGTTCTACGAAAGATTCCAAATTACTTCATGTCTAAGATTTCTAAGTTATTCCGGTTCATTTATTTTTATGAAGAATCGGAAGCATTAAAAGATGAATATTTGTATTCAGTCCCACACGAGTAAAAGCTCAAACCCTTGCTAATCAGGTTTTATGTAAATATTCAAATAACTATTCGAAAGTTCTAAAAATTAAAGATGATTAATATAATTTAATTTTCTTAAGGAAGTGCTACAGTCTACAAGAGTTCACATTCTTATTAAAATGTTCTTAGTTAACAACATCTTATTGGTTATTTTCTCATTTGAATTTTTAGTTGATAGTTGGCATTTTGACTTGCATGCTTCTCTATCGAGTCACGGTATCGGGTCATTGACACCTGATTTATTCTGTTAATTTAGAAATTAATGTAAATGACCTGAGATTTGTGAAATGTAAATATTTTTTTCGTTTTTTAAGTATCCACTTCGTATCGGAAAAACTGCACTTTGTCCTTTTGATATTCTAAAATCTTCCATGTTTTCCGAACCACGTTACATGCTAAATCAATTTAAATTTTATGTACATTTTCCATTATTGGTATATCTGGCAACTCTAAATTAAGTATAAAATAAAATATAAATAATGAAATCAAATGATATAAGTTCAATTTAATTTTTAGTTTAGTTGTTAAGTTTTTTTTTTTTTTTCGCCTTATTTGTTTGTTCTTTATTTCTTTCTCTTTCTATTCCATTATTTTAAGTTTAGTTTTTTAAATTCGATTTCAGTTCATTTCATTCATTTTCTCTTGTTCTTATAAGTTGAAAAAAAATAAAATCATAATATTAAATTAATAATACGAACAAACAAATGTAATTATATACTTATATATTTTGTATATACATGTATATTATTATGTAATATATATATATAAAAAAAATTTTCGCATATGTGTAAACATTTATTCAGTTATATTGTAATGAAATAAAGAAAAATCCAATCATCGGAATTGTTCTACTAAAAGTTAAGGAACTTATAAAAATGTTCATCAGAAAAAAACAACAACAACAAAAACAAGTTTCTAGTTATTCTACCAGGAAACAATACCTTAGGGTATCATTGAACTATAAACTGTTTTTCATTTTTTTTCTTGATGTTTTTGTTTTTTTCTAGCCCATGTTTCCGTTTCCCTTTTTTTTTTAGTTGTTGTTTTTTGTGTAAAAAATTTAATTTAAGAAATTGTTAGCAAAAGAACAAAGTTATACTTTATTGTAGTTGTTGGTATTTTCAAATTCATTTCCCGTTATAATGGCCTTGAAGAGCTATGCACTTAAATACAAAGAGTTTGAAAAGAAGATCAGATTTTAAAAATTAAACAGATTAGGGAACCAGTGGAAAAATTTACTTAGAGATACGCTTCTTATAGTATATTGTTAAAACACTCAAAGCATCCGTTGCTAGGATACTAAAAAAGTTATTTTGCAATTGTTACACATCTTCACAGAATAAAATAGTTTCTATTACTTCATTGCGTTCCAACTTTAATTTCAAACGGTTTAAGTTTTCCTTAATTTTAAGTCAGTTATATTAATTAAATACTCTATATATATATATATATATATATATATATATATATATATATATATTTCATGTCCTCAAAAATTCTGGAGTTATCGAGTGAAGCTTAGAGTAAAATCTTAAACTATATACCCAAACTCTTTATTTTTGCTTTCTGATAAATAGAAGAGATTCCTCTCCACATTCTATTGAACTTTCAAGGGCAATCCTTTCCATCTCTTATTGAAGGTTTCTTGGTTATTTCTTGGCTTAAGATAAGGGATTCCGATTCCTCTTCAAATGGTTGATAATAAATTTCTTTCGAAAACTTCTCGTTCTATTAATTATGGCTTGATGTTCTATATTAAGTTTTACTCAACCTTCCTTGTCTTCATTTAGGATAATATTACATTTAACGCATTGCCTTTCGCTTGTATTCTTGGCCTCTACAACTCTCCTATAATAATGGACGATTTTTTTAATAAATGATGAATGAATAGCACTTAATAAATTAATATTAGTATTTAATATAAAGTTTAGAAAACTTGCTCCTACAATTTACTTAGGCCGTTCTCTTAAAATTGGTTTATTATAAAATTTGAAATTGCAGCATATAAGAATATACCTATAGTTGTCAGTAATTGTATTTAAATAAAATTGTAAATCCCTATTTTAAATATTTTCTAGTTAGTTTTACATATATATTTTTTTAAGGAAATTCTCTCTGACATATTCATAGACACAAAACAAAGCCCGTTCAATAACATTGTCGGTTCTTTAGATATCGAATGGAATTAAGTGATTGTTTTTTTTTCATGTAAAAGTTTTAAGGGATGTTTTAAGAGATGAGAGAAAGTTTTTTAAGGGATGTTGAGCTGTAAAAAAATAAAAAAATTAAAATAAATCAAATGTCAAAGGGTTAGTTGAATTTTTATGTTCTTGTACATATTATGGGGATCGTCAAAATGTTTCTATTAAAAATGTGCCTTCTATTTGGTTGTGGTTGTGTAAGCTGTATAATAGTAAGGCTGGGTATAAATTAAGAGCTTACAATTTAATTTTAAAATTAAATAAAAGGATGGAAAATCAAATGAATCAAATAATTTAGAAACGAAGTAGTAAATTGTAATGAGTTGTATGAAGGATAGTGTTGTAAGATTTCTAACCATTTTTTATGAGAAAAACAATGAAAATTGAAAATAAGTTTTTGTTGTTCTTGTGCATGAACTACGTAATAAATATCTAATATGTGGTTTCATAGTGGATGGTTTCTAATGAATTTTTTTTTTGATTTAGTATTTTAAAAATTTTTTTTTTTCAATTTTTAGAATTGCTTTAAATTTTTAGATTTAAACCTATAATTAAGTTAAATAAGTTTCCGTTTAACCTATCTGTTCCAAGATGTATTGATAGAATCAGTTTCAAGATGTATTGATAGAATTAAGGTACCTATACTTCTTATCTATGAGAGTTTTTTTCTAGAGATTTGGAATTTTTTTTTTTGAGGGAATGTTGATATAAATCTAAACCTCCAGAAATCAAAACTTTCTTAGTAGTGTTGACTTCTTACTCATTAAATAAAGGTTCTTCTATTTGTAGCCATGCAGAAAATTGTGGATGGAAAAGGAATCTCATATATTAGAATTTTTCCTACCATTTCCTTAAAACGGTGGAATAGTTACGTTCTACTTCATTTCCCTTAATTTCACGATGTTTCCGGAAAATAATTAATAAACTTCTAATTTATATAAAATATACTGTATTTCCTGACCACAAATTTATTTTGCAGAAGTGTTGGTTTTTTACTGACAAATTGAAGAATAATCCCAATGAAACCTCAAAGCTGTCTTCACTCAGTCGTACGATATTGACTATCTGTTGGATCAGCGATCTTATTTTGTAGCCATCTTGTTAGGACTAATATCCCCACTCCAGATTTTTCAAAAGCAAATAGTAGGGCAGCAAATGCTATTCCTTACAGAGACGAAATTTCTGACCGGCAAAACACGGCTTATGGGAATTCTTTTATCATCCGGCGCTCATCTCGTATGTGGAACCATATTACTTCTAATGGTTTTTCCCTATATCAATTTCTTCTAACCCCTTTTATCCCAGAAATTGCGTAAAGTCTATTCCCGAAAATCCTATCATAGATCGCACCCTAAGGTTTGTTTTAGTTTGTTAAAGTCAAATACTCTGCACAGTTCAAACAGATGGTTTTCGAAACTTTTCACAGCCCCATACTAAAAATTAAAATAAATTTATGCACATCTAATTTTATATGTATGCATAAACTCTAAAACTCTAAAATCTTCATTTTTAAATACATTGAGAAACCGGTTTAAGCTCTTATAAGTCATTACTATTTCAGAAAAATAAAGCAGGTCTAGTAAATAAATCAAATATTTGTAATATTATTTTTGAAAATATTTTATTAACTCTCTTTTAAATCTTATTAATTTTCAAATCTCTATATAATATTTTTGGAGTGTTGTTATTAATTAAATATTTATGTCTGTTCTTTTTTTCCAAACATATATTGAAGATGCACCAATGAATTATTATGTAATCGATGAAAACAGCATGAAATGCAATTTTTAAATTCACTTTTCAGAAAATATAAAATTTTTACAATATGTACAGTGTTGCACAAAACAGAAGCCAATAATTCAATTTAATTTAAATTTAAGTTTTAAGCAGTATAATTAAAATATAATAATAGCGGTAATTTAGTCAAGGTTCACATATACACATTTCATAAAGAAACATGTCAACACATGAAAATGAAACATTTTAAAGTAGCAAAATATATTTAAAACAGGTATTCCCGCAGTTCTGTAAGCCTGAAGTAAAAAAACTCCACTAAAATTGGCTAAATGAACCCTAGTATTGTATTTGACCAGTGGCGTAGTGGTTAAGACATGAACTAAGTGAAAGGTCTGGCGCTCGGAAAACCCCTATCAAATTTTATCTATTAAATATTCTAATTATACTTCGTAAAATTATATAATTATTTCGTAATATAAAGGAAGATTATAAAAATATATTTAACTCTTGTATTTGTGTATTCACAATTTCTTATACAAAAGCTACGCCCGAGTAATTAACCGCTTAGTGTATATAACAATTATAAAAATAAATGAAGCCTAGTCTAAATGGCTTGGTGGAAGCCCCATACTTTTTAAAGGAGTGCAAAAGGGTTAAAATTTAAATCCTTAGGGTTGTAGAGCAACTTTTTATTTTTTTCTTAACCCATTACCTACCATTTCTATTATTATCTCCAATCGTTTTGTCCAATACTGTATAATAATGTTTTTTATTAAAAATATTTTTCTTTTGAAATATTATTTATTTATGCATTTTATCTTAATACATATGAAGAGTGCAGGCAAATAACAATCAACGTTACTTTTTTTAGAAATTGAGAAAATTCAATTAATATTTTCAAAGACTTCTTGCGTATAAAAATGTTCTGAAAGTGTCTGTAAACAAGCTTCATAATTAATGTTTATCCTATTCTTAAAGAAATACAATACAAAAAAATTAAAATAATTTAATATTTTCTTATTTTATTTACAAAAAAAAAAACTTAGTTTCAAAAAAATTCAGTTTTGTACGAAAAAACAATCAAATATTAAAAATTTAGGAAAAAATAATCAAACAAAAAATAATTTAATAAAAAATAAAAACATAAATAGTTCAAATTAAGTAATTCATTAAGTTTAAATTTTTATAACGTTAAAACGTATGGATTTGCTTAATTATTATCGTCTGTGTCCGAAACTTGATTCGAATGCGGCAGTGCTTCAAAAAACTGCTGCGCTTCGTCTCTGCAAAATTCTTTAATTACCATTAAATCATTATATTTTCCAGATGAAAGTGGAATTAGACTAGTGTAAGAAGGCTTTAAATTTTGTGAACCAGTATTTTTATATCTGATTATGTACGAATTCCATGGGCCGTTATATGTATTTCTTAATTGGAGTGTCCGACTGTGTTCCTTTGTTATGTAGATTTCAGAAATTGGCCTCGTTGCAAATGGAGATTTTTTTTTATAATGATTATTTTCCAAATAACTGCCCCAGTTTTTGAAAATATCTTGTTTACTTTTAATAATGACAAAGGGCGAGGGTTTGACCCGTGAAGATTTAACATGATCGTTCCATTCATCAGGCAATTCTATTTTAAGATTTTGTTTTATTAATCCCATATTTTTGTCACATTCCATGTAACTATGGTCTCGAACGGGAAATGTTATTTTAAATTCCCGTTAGAACATTTTTATTTGTAATAGTCAAGTCAAGTCAATAAAAACAATTCAAAATTTGCCATATTAAAAAGAAACTGACATTGATTGTTTTTTCCATTAAAACTGTGACATTGATTGTTCTTTCCCTGTACAGGAAATTTTGAACAGGCTAAAACTTTGATCTCGTTTGGTTTTACATTATTTATTGTTGATAGAACGAAAGATCTCATTTTTGCCTTTCCAATGATACCCATATTGCATTTTCGAAAAAAATTGACATTGATTGTTATTTGCCTGCACTCTTCATATGTATTTTTATATATTTCTATGCATATGTATATTATCTTAAATTTTCTGTAAAATGAATAAAGGTTAAATTATTTTTCTGAAAAATTTCATATTTATTTTCAAAAATTTTTTTGAAAAAAAAAAACAATGATTACATATTTGTTTTCGTTTTTTTTTTTAAATTTTTATCTCTAGAATTTTTTTTTTTTTTATATTTTAACATTTGAAAACAATTTCAGTCATGGCGTTTTTGTTCGGAAAATAAAAAAATAAAAAAAAAAATTGCATTGAATGAATTTTCTTTTAATAAAAAACAAAAGAATATATTGAAGGATAATGGTATTATTTTGAAAAAAAAAAAAAAAATGGAAACCATATTTGATATCCATTTCAAATTAAATATTTGTTTTACTTATAATACTAACAACAGGGCAGGGTAGGATTTAGGAAATTTTACTTCAATGACTTATTTGATTTTAACATGATTTGAAATTGATTTGTACTAAAATTTTTCTTAATAACCCTGTTTCAACATATTTAGAAATTGTCGCTTTGTTTTTTAAGTCTTTACAAGTTAAAAAATCCCTTGGCTTTAATCCTCTTAAACATACTTTCCCCACTGTTATACATTTGAAATGAAAAGAGAAAATCTTATATTGAAATAGTCTGGTGTAAAATTTTTATGACGTAATCGTTATCAACCGCTGGGTGGCATAGTGGTTGAGTGTCGACTTTTCATGCGAACTCATCTACCATTCGCCATTGGATTCAACTTAATGGCATAATCAATAATTAATAATTCTATATATTTAATAAAATATACATTAATAAAATAAATGCAAAATATAAACAAATAATTTAATTGAATAATATAACTCACAGATATAGAATACCTTATAACTCAAATTCAAAATATTACAATATAAACAAAATTATAATTGAAAATGTAAGACGTTTCTACATGATATAATGCCTAGTACTATTTCATGTTTAAATTTTGTGTTGAATTCTATAAGACCGATTCTAATAACATGAATATAGTATGACTGTTACAACAAGTACCTATGGTTATAGACCGGCTTATTAGCCTATCAGTTGATCAGATGAAAGAAAAAAAAAATACATCTAAATAAGAATAAGGTTATGATCACTGAGATCGATTCTAATTATAGGAATAAGTCCAGTACCTTCCCTTTTATTTCGCACTTATTCCCCCATGTACCTTTATGGTATAAACAGCTTTTGGCCTAATTTTTGATTATTTAATACTCAAAATAAAAAGATACAGAAGACAATTGAAACAATTTGTCTGAATATTGGTTAAAATCCGACCCTGACTAAAAATTTTAAAATTACATTAGATAGTAAATATATTTTTTTTTTCAAATTGAATAAAAATTTTAAAAAATTTTTCAAATGTTTAAATAATAATTCTTGATTGGTTCATATTTCAATGAAATGATTTGAAATGATAACGAAAAAAAAAAACAACTATTTTAATAAATTCGATTAATTTTTTGCATTTTTTGTTGATTTTTTTGCTTCGATTTTCAAAAGTAAAATAAAAGTTTTAAATTTCATACATAAATTTTCAATAATTTTGTTATGAAAAAATTGAATATAACACAAATATTCGAAGTCAAATTTTTATATATATGTAGTTAAATTTTCCTTTTTTTAAAATATTTTTCTAATAAATAAGAATAAAAAAAATATTATATTAAAAATTTATTTATAAAATTTATTTTCAAAATATAAAAAATAGTTAAATAAATTAAATAACTTAATACCTAATTTTTTTTTAGATTTTGAATTAAATAAAATTTTATACCTCATTTTTTAATTTTTTTAAAAGGCGGGATTCTGGTGAATCCTTATAAATAAGGGTGAATCTGCCATTTCCATATATTTGCGAAGAACCAGATCTACCAGACGATTTTAATACAATTACAAAATAGTAAAATAATCTTTTGTATCCTAAAAGTATGCAATGATTTTTTTTTTTTAGATTTTGAATTTTATAACATTTTTTAATTTTTTAACTCAGTTTTTAAGTTTTTCCAAAGGCGGGATTCTGGTGAGTCTTTTCTCATAAAAGTGAATCTGCCTAAGTCCCCCATCTACTAATATAATAATTAATGCAATTACAAAGAGTAAAATTATCTTTTGTATCCTAAAAGTATGCAATGAAAATCTTAATCTATATTCCTTAAGAAAATAGAACTTTAAAAGCTTGAGTGTTAACTATACATTTGTATCAAAAGCCCTATCCAAAATTTAGAATTATAAATGACGAGGTTTTAGTGTATTAAAGTGTCATCGCACTCTAAGTAAGTCCACATCAAATTAATGAATCGCTTTCGATGGCTTCCAATGTTCTTCGTAAGCGTATAAAAATACCCGTAAATTATTTGAATGCTTACTTTAAAAGGAAATATCTTAAACTCCCTAATAGGTATTTTGAAGTAAGGGGTTTTTGCGTTTTACATATTTCTAATATTTGTTTTCTTTTACTGCTGACTTAAAAATTTCTGTAAAATCCTACTTCTGTCTTTGTACAAGAGGAGTGGAAAACATGGACAGTGCGGAACTCAACTAAAAGCTCATAATTTTTAAAATCAAATTTAAGCTTAGACGATTAGAATTAGAAAGAAAACTTGCGAATTAGGTATTGAAAAATATTGTGTATATGGGATACAGGGGAAAATTCAGTGGGATATTATATTATTATGTAATCAATTTCATAATTGCGGTTAATTTATTCATTTTTTAGTAATGAACGTCAATTGCACTTTGGAAAACTTTTAATGTACTCATCAATTGTTCCATTTTCATAGACCAGGGGTTGTCTCTACTAAGTAGACTTAAAACAAGGTTAATGGCCAATTTGTGCTGCGAAAGTATAGTATTGTGAACGTCTAGTTGGCACTGAAACCGCTTATATTATAAATAGCTTCATGATGAACTTTAATTTTAACTTAACATATCATTCAGAAATAATTGCAATTTCAACCAACTATTTCTCAAGAGATCTCAAGCTATTTTCAATTGTACATTTTTTAATAAATATTAAAATTGTTGTATGTCAATGAGGTCCGTTTATAAAAATGCTTTTAGTAGAGTCAATGAAGTTCTGAAATATATGGACAATATGCAATATGGATATGCAATATGGATAATTAGCAATTAAAGTGTATGCCATCTTTCTTTTTATATTAAATACTTACTGAAAAATATGATTACATTATTTAAATTTTTCAATTCCTCCTTCTTTAATTTACCCTTAGTATGTGTTTCTGTGACTTTAAAAGGTTCAATGAATAAAATGACAACAAAAAGCCATTTTCATTATTAAGTCAAATAAATTTTGACACTTTACAAGGGGTTTGGAAAAAAAAAACCAAAACTTTCATATATTAGGTAGGTACTAATGTTAAAATATATGTAAAGCAACAAAAATTACAATTTAGAAAAAAAATTCTATTACATTAAAATTACTTTTCTGTATAATTGAACTTCCATTAATGAACAGTTCTAAAAGTCACTAAATTTATTATTTTTTTTTTGCATTAAAACCATACAGACAAAAAAAAAAGAGACAGTGGCAAAAGAAAACATAAAAAAAATTAAAATTAGTTAATGTTGAAATTTTTTTTTTAAAGAATTAAGTGGAAAAATCTGTTCTAATACACATATGTATAAAAAAATATTATTTACAGGGTTACTTGGTAATCGATGATGTAACATAATGAAATATTTTGCGGAGGTATTCAAGAGAAACATAATAATTCTAAAAAAATCCATTGACAAAGTGTTTCAAAACTGTAGTTTAATTTACAGTTATTCGAAACCCAATTTTTTGCGAAATTGTTTGTTAAATCTTATATCCTAAAAATTATGTATTTAAATGTTCCTTGATTTTTTTTTCAAATATACTAAGTCTAAGTTCGTTTTTGATATTGCTAGGAAGATTATTAAAAACCTGCATATCCTCTCATGATTCTCATACCCCTATTTTGCAATATTTGCAACCGTTGAAGCTGCTGTTGGTTGCAGAGAAATAGTATAGTTGAGCAATAATTGAAATGAGGCAAAATAATTGTATTATATATATTTATTGCACAAGCCTTGGAAACCTTTGACCTAATTCTTCCCAAAAAAGCAAGTTTTTTAGCGACTTTTTGTCACACGTAATCACAGTGCTCGGTAAAATTGAGTTTGCTATTAATTATAACACCCAGATATTTTATACTTTTAACACATTCAATTTCATCATTATTTATTTTTATATGTGTATTACTAAGCATGCTTGTATAACCAATTACCATGCACTTTGTTTTACTAACATTAAGCTTCAACTTATTCATATTTAACCAGTTGTACAAGTTATCTGAATCAGTATTCATCTTTCTTTCACAATCTCTAATATCATCGCCTACTGTGTAAATTAACGTGTCATCAGCGAATAATGATACTTTACAATAATTTAGGGCTGTGCTAATATCATTTATGTACAGCTAAAATAGAATTACACCTAAAATTGAGCCTTGAGGTACTCCTATATGAATTTGCATTGCATCAGATATGCTCTTGTTGACTTTAGTACATTGAGTTCTCCCCATCAAGAAATCATTAAACCAGGATAATTCTTTATTTCTAATTCCATATTTTTCCATTTTATTCAATAGGATGTTTCTATCTACTGCCTGACGAATGCTCTTTTTAAATCCAAAAAAAATATGAGCCTATGTTTTACTCCTGTTTCTTTTTTAGCGGAATTTTTACCTTTATATAAAATATATACCTTGGTGCAGGCGTGGTTCAAAAAATATGAAACATACATACATTTCAATATTATATCGTAATAATAGCTATAATAGGTATTTTTTGATGTTTTATTTTCTTTCAGTACTTAATCAATATAATACTCAGCTATATGTTTTCTTCTTGAATTTTTTTTGTTAGATTTTTTTGCAATGCATATACTACATATATTATAATTCGAAATATTTATGTTGCCAATTTTTTTAGTAAAATGAATTACCTAACAATGAGTTTTCAGTAGCAACGTATTCAATGTATATTATATGATCGAATTTAATCGAGTTTTGCTTCACAAGATCTATTTACGTATTAATTGAAATCTGTGGCAAAATTCTACGCATAGGTAGGCATTGAAAATATTTCGCTCCTTCTAAAATTTTATATTTGATAAAATTTCATACTTACATTATTTCAAAATTTTCAAACCTTCATATCTTCCAAACCAAAGCTACAAACTTGAAATTTTGGAAGGATTTAGTTCTTTAAAAATAAGTCCATATTTTTCATTTAAAAATTTATATTGTATTTTCTGCTTTACAGCTGGAGCTTTAAGAGGTGAGCATTTGATTTCTTTTAAATACATGGAACTTAAATGTGTCGCTCCCTATTAAATGTCATTTTACTGACATTTACTGTAATTGTAAGATTTTCTTTAATTATCTAAATTTCGAATTCAAATTTTTCTTAAAATTTTCTTAGATTTTTTTGATTTTAGCGTTATTTTATACCTTTTGAGTATAATAATGCCACCCTGTAAAACAACACATGAAATGCATATGAATAAAGTAAAAATGGTACTGGGAGACTTTTTTTGCTGCAAAATTAAAATTTATATGATGAATTCTCTTTAAAATTTTCCAAACTTCATTTTAACATTTTTTTTTTCTTTTTTATGTTTTTGTTGTTGTTTCTTTTTCCTTTCAAAAAATAACTGTTGTATACATGCATACATTAACATTTTTTTTTTCACCATTATAATATGATGTGAAATGCCTTATTATCCCTTTTGCACTTAACGATGTTTTCTTCATTTGAAAGTGTGTTTTTTTGGCACAATTATTTTCCTTTTGAGTTGAATTATGAGATAAAATTATTTATGATTATAAGAAATCTGAAATGGCATTATGAAATTAATAATATGTTTTGGATTATATTTAAATATAAAGGAATTGTTTTTTAAATTGTCAGTTGTTTAATCTTTTCGAATAATGTTTAAAATTTGGAATAGGTGAGTCTATAGCTAAGTTGATTTGGAAAAGTTGTGAAAAAAAAGTTTAAAAAAAATACGACTTGTTGAGTATTGCATTGACTGTTACTGCGAAATTTGAACTGGGGCTCTTTAAATGTAATGTTTGCAATCTTTTTTAAAAGTGCTTCGCAGCTGTATATTTGATTTTTTATTCATTCACACATTTCATTTTTGTAAGAAGATATTGTAAGACAAAAGCTATGCAATTTAAATGAAACAATTTTATTTTAGTTTTAGGATCAATTTTAATTACTATTAGTTTTAACTTTTTAAGTTTAATTTTAATCAAATTTAGTTTTGAGTTTTAATACTAGTACTGATACCGAGTAAATGGTCATATGTTGTTTGCTATGTACTTCGATTAAAATAGCTGGGTGGCACAGTGGTTGAGTGCCGACCTTTCATGCGGAAAGGCCCGGGTTCGAATTCTAGTGAAAGTGAACAAAAATAGAACTGTATTTATTGAAAATCTAAGACATTTATACATGTTATAAGGCGTAGTACTATCTCTTGTTTAAATTGTATGTGGAATTCAATAAGACCAATTCTAATAACACGAATATAATATGACCCCCATGTATGAATATAATAATTCCAACATGAAGCTATGGTATAGACAGGCTTATTAGCCTAACAGTTGAACAGTTAGCGCTTAAAAAAGAAAAAAAAAAAAATTTATATATTAAAAAAAAAGTTAGTATAAAAATTGACAGTTAGTACAAATGTCAAAATAATTTTATGACAAATGTAAATGGTGTTTACATAAGGCGTTTGTTAGTTAGACAGCTCATCTTTATATTCAAAAAGTTCAAAAAATATCTTAAAATAAAAACCCTATAGATGTTTTGAATAACTATAAATTATTCCAATGTATTTATTTAGTTATATGCCCTTTTTCTAAAATATTGTATGTATTAATATATAATATATTTTTGTCTCTTTCTCTTATTTATTTATTTACAGTGTTTTTTTTTTGGAAATATTCATTTTTATCATGTATTATGGGTAAAAGAGTATACATGCATATGATGGGTAGAAGAGTATACGATGCCGTCAAAAGCTTGAGGATTTTATCTTAAGGGCTGATAAGCTTACCGCCATGTCTTTATTGTGATGATGAAGAAATCATTTTCCTTTGTATAATATATTTTTGTAAATATGTAAACATATGCATATATATATATATATATATACTTATATGTCTTTATCTATTGTTCATAATTTTCTTGTTTGTTTGAATCCTTTTTTGTTGTTGTTTTTTTTTTTTTCATCAAATTTTCCTCTTCAAAAGAAAATCATTTAACAAAAAACAGCAAAAAAAAAAAATCATAAAAATCAAAAACAAAATTGGGATATTTTCAAGATATATCTTATATAAAAAATACATGACACGCGGTTCGGTTCTGTTTGGTTCACATAAGTGTGAGAGTTAAGTTTTTAAGTCATCCCAAAGAAATTTTATTTTAACAAATAACTGATGATGTTGTTACATTCAAAAAATTATGTTTTTTTTTTTAGTTCAAATGAATTAAGTTGATGATGAATGTTGTTGTGTGTTGTTGTATGCAATATGTTGTGTATTTTTTTCTTATATCTTTTTTTGATGTTATTGTTGTTTTTTTTTATTTTGTCAAAAAAGAAAATTTTCTTTAGTGTGGCAAATGAATACTGCTTTTTTGTTAGGTTATGTATGATGTACTTTATGTGTTGATTATATTTTTATTATTATTAAGTGTCAAAACATGCATGTATTAAATCATATTGACACTAAAATACATATGCATACACATATATTACATATACCATATTTAAATATAATATTATAAAATATATAAAAAAAAATAATTTTAGATGAGTTGACAAGAAAAAGCTGATTAAATAAACATTAAAAATGACAAAATATCAAAAGTAAAAATTACAGTAAGAAAGAGAAAAAAAAAACAACGAAGAAAGAGAAAGAATATATTATATGAAATAACAAGAAAATTTTTAATGGATTTTTAATAATTTGTTATAGGTTTCCAGAATCTGAAATGAAAGGAATGAAAATTTTAATGAAAATAAATTTTAACTAATGTTGATTATTTTAATTGATAATGATGAAGATGATATTGATGATAATGATAATAATAATGTTAATTTTATGATTAGTATCTAAAAATCATAAAAATAAAAAAAAAAAAAAATCAAATATAAAATTGAATTGTTGAAAATTTGAATGTTGCAAAAAAAAAATTGGAAATGGGAGTTTAAATTTTAAAAATGATTTTAAGATGAAATGAATTTGTTAAAATTTAATAATGTGCAAATGGTTAAAATTATTACGCTAAGTTATAATAGGGATGCACTATTTTTTGATGGTTGATTAATAAGATTGCCTCTGAAAATAGACCAGCAGTAGTACGCTTTCGGAACACAAACGGAACACTTTTTAACAGCGTTCGAAATTCCGACTATACAAAACTGTTATTAGACTATAATTTAGATAACTTGCAATTCCTAATAAATATGGGTAATCAATTGAGTACAGAATGTGGTCTCAATACCAATACTGCAAATCCAAAATCATCCCTAATGATAACAGAGTGATAAAACGTGAAATAGGTTTTAAAATATCTTAGCTCACATGGTAACATGAAGACTGGAGTTCTGATAAGGAAATAAAATGCAAAAAAGAAATCACTAAGAATGCTTTTTATAAGTCTAGGAAATTAAAAAAATTGCGATGTCAATATTAACTTAAGATAATTTAGTTCTATAAATGTTTGGTCTAGCCAATGGTATTAGGTGGTGAAGACGCCTGAACATTGAAAGTAGATACGATAAACAAATGGGAGGCATTTGAGATGCGGACCTAGCGACGTTTGTATAGAAGATACATACGATTTTTAATATATTTTTGGAAGTACAAAAAAGGAAGAGTGTTGAAGTGCGTCATATTCATTGAATCATTATTGGACAAGTCAATGATTAAATTTATTGTAGACTTCAAAAAGGGTTGTGTGCCGATTCTAATCTTTTAATAGTGTTTACCTGAGCCGCCCCTCATATTTTTTGTAGCTACCACAGTTATATTCTACACTTCTGTAAATTGTTCTATCAAAAACAGGGTCACTTAACCATTAAATAAAAAAGTTATTAAACATTCAAACCATATCGGATCGGTCGTTTTGCGCCACCCTGTACTTATAAAAGTCTTTAAGAAATGCTTTTATGTCTTAGAACACTTTTAAATTCAGAAGGATTCTAAGTTTTGGAAAATATGTTGCGAACTGCGATGACTGTAACTGAAAATTCATGTTCCCTTGACATTGTATCGAATTCATTTTCTTTTTTCGAATAAAAATTTTGTGCACAATAGCAAAGAAATTAAAATTTTAACAAAAGAGTTTTCATTTTTTGAGAATAAAAAAAAATAATTTTACAATAGAAATAAAATAATTATCTTGGTAAATAAAAATTATTTTTCATTTAAGAAAATTAGAAAAAAAAACTTTCAATTGAGTTTTTCTTAATAAATTTCGCTTTCACTTGCAGTTTTCTTGAGCACACAATAAACGGATTTTAGAATTGTTAGTCACATTAATTTATTTGGAAGTGAGTTCCAAGAAATCGAAATTAAACTAAATAACAAAATTGCGAATCTTAATCTGGTTTTTTTATTAAATTTAAAATATTATAAGTTTTATTTAGCCCACAGTGAATCTGCTTTGTACTTTTATGATGAATCCTGCGATGCTTCTGCAAAATTAGAGAAAGGCAGAAAAGTTGCTTGAACGTGTTAAAGCCTTTTTCTTCCCAGGGAATGTTACCGACTAGTTTATAAGTTTTTCTGTTAAAGTTTAGAATTGTTGAACATCTGAAAACAAGAGTGAAATTAAGAAATTCGTTGATCCCAACCTGATTTCAATATGATTTATTTGATCTTGAGCCAATGTGTTACTTTTTGTAGGTATATACTATTTTTTTCTTAAGAACTTTGGAGTAATTTTCACTTTTACAATATAGAAAATTTTAGAAAGGTTTTCAATGATTTCTTATTAGGTGTGTCCGCACTAGGTTATGAACCCGAGACCCTTTCATTGAAACACAATCGTCCTAACCACTATCAGTCGAATTAGGTTACGTAAGACCACTGAGTCTTTAAGTTTAATCAGATTTTTGAAACAAAGCAAATTTATTTGGGAGTGATAATCAAAGAAAGCAGAATCCCTTATATGCCATAACCACACTAAGTAAAGTAGGAGCAATACATCATGATAAATTACTTTAATTAACATAATCTTTGCGTTGTGTTTTTAAATCTTTTTAAACTACTTCTATGGTCATTAAATTTTTTTATAGAGAATTATAACAAATATGGAAAATTTTTGATTTTTCAATTTAAATTTTAATAATTTTTAACAGATTTTCAATCATTTTAAGTGTTTTTAATTAAATTTCTAATATATAAATTAAATATTTATTGAATAATTTAAAATAAATTAAACATAACCTAGTTTAGTTGTTTTTGGCAAATTGACAAAATATTTATCTGTATGAATTATTGGAAATTTTTTAAAATACAGAGTGCTTTGCAATAGTGTAAATTATTATGAAATTTAGAAAAAATTTGCTACCATTTATAATATTTTATAAAAAAACTGTTTTGTAAGTAAAAATAGGTTGTTTAAACAAAATTCAATTACAACAGATCCTCATTACTACACAGTTGAGCTAACCAGATGGCATAGCACGGCTTATGGAAATTCGTATGTGTAATGTGTTCTCCAAAGTTGATAATGTATGTATGTATGATTTAGCTAAATTTAAGAAGAACATTAACATCTTTCTTCTAAATATCCCATCCAATTTTTCCCATCCCCCATAATCCAGAAAACCCAACATAGCTTCCACCATAATCACTAAATCCTTCCATATCCCCATCCCTGTAACCAAGTTGTACTTTTGTATCACGGGTTCCCTCCTAAAGTTTGGTTCAAAAAAAGCTGTTGTTTTGATTTGTTAATGTGGCACACTATCCAAAGATTACAGCACAGTTTCACTGCACCGCAAAGGCTTTCGAGCTTTCCATGCCCTCGCAAAAAAATAATTCTCTTTTTTCTAAGAATTCTTTGGAGTCTCTTAGTTGCCTTAGACTTTTTCTATAAGTTGTGATAAGGCACTCTGTATTTATTTATCCAATAAGTTTTTGGTTTTTCAATAAATAAAATAGCCTTCAAATGATGAGTTTAGAAATTAATTATAGTGTATGACATTCACTTGTTTAATTTTCTACAAAATTATCATTATAAATTATTAAATTTATTATATGTACATAATAAGATGAATTTTCTAGTAGTTGTTAAAAATGTGATTTTGATTTGAGGGTCAAGATGATTATTCATTGTATTTAGAATAAGATTCAGGTATAGTTTTTAATAACTTTTAAGGTTATTTATAAGGAAATTTGCAATTAACAATAATTTTAAATATAGGGTTTTATAAAGATTAATAAAATTTTTGTTGTTGGTGTATTGAAGATATTCATTGAGGATTTACATGATATTTAAAATTTTTTTTTTTAAATTATTATGACTATGAAATATAAATAATTTTAAATATTTTTAGTATGGAACTATTATTTCATTTCTTCTGATTTTAAGAATTTCAAAAATTTTTTTATTGACACAATCCAGTTTACTTAATCGTTTTTTTTTCTCCTTTTTCTACTCTTTTAAGAGGTATGGGGCCTCCACCAAATCTATCTAGATTAGACTTCAGTTTCTTCAACCGTTATATTCTCTAAGCCGTTGATTACTCGGCTATAGTTATTGTATAAAACTATAAATAAACGAAGTTAATTTTGTGCACTATTTATTATCTTACACAAGAGTTATTTATATATTTTTATTAATTAAATCTTATTTAGATAATTACGATATAATTATAAAATTTTACGATATTTTTTTATTAGATATGATCTGACCGGGGTTTGAACTCGAGATCTTCCCTCCGTATGAAAAGCGGCGTCTTTACCACTACGCCATTGGACAGATCCCATTTTTTTCAGCCTCTGCAAATATCGTCTGACGTAACTGTAAAAATGTAAAAATTTATCAACAAATTATAAATCTATTTTATAAAAAGCTAGTTCGTTAGAAGTCAGTGAAACGAAGGAAGGAACGACTTCCTCGGACGAAGACATTGTTTGGTATGTCAAGAACTATTTCTTAAGAGAACCCTTTTTAAAAGCAGGAACTTCAACTTACTCAAGATTCTGTTTTTCCTAACGCAGGAAAATACGAAAGGGAAGAAAAAGTAACGAATGGACATATAATGGTTGAGGGTTTAACAAAGAGCTTCGTCAGTTATTATTGATATGAAACAGATTAATTGCCCCGGACCAACTCTGAATAAAATCCACATTAACAATGATGTCAATATTAAGGTTATTTAAAAAAGGTTTCTCCCTAGGAAAATCAATATTAAAGAAGAGGAAAGAGAGGGAACAACTTCTTTGAAAAAGCTTGTATTTTATATTAGGAATGTTTCTCAAACGAATCCATAGCTGCTTTTTTCAAAAATTTCAAACTTATATTTCTTCACTCCGCCACTTTTTAAAGAGTTATTTATTTAACAGTCTATAATTAAATATATTTATTTTTTTAACTACTAAGGTCAATTCTATCGTAATAATTCAAATTTTTTCAATAACTCTTCAATTCTAAATATGCCATAATTTATCAATAAAATTAATCTCAAATAAATCAAAATAAAAAAATCTTTTATGTAAAATTTTATAAAATTATGTTTTAATTGATTCTAAAGATACTTGAAAAATTATTTAAAATAATATAATAATAATATATTGAATATTGAAGGACTTACATGAGTACATGAGTACAATGAATTTTTTTGACACCTTAAATTCAACATTTTCATTATATTAAAACTTAAGTACATATGTGTGTATTTGTTTTTTGATGATGTTATTATTATGTTTAACTATTATTGTTATTATTATTCATATGATATTGACAGCAAAGAAGGTTGTTATTACAATTACTATGAATATTATTCTATATAATATAAATATATATATGTATATTTATGTAAATGTATATATATATGCATACAATAAATGTGATAAGGATATTTCGATGTTATTGACAAAATAAAAATAAAGAAAAGGATCACCTATTGTTCAATTTAAATGGAATGAATATACTTGATAAATAAAAAAAAAATAGTATTTCCAATGAATATCAAAAAGGAGCCACTTGATTGCATAAATTTTGGTAAGCCACTTAAAATATTCCACATCATTGATTAAGGAGCGTATATATACAACATAAATATAGTATTGGTAAACATTATTGTAGTGAGCGACGATTAAAAACTTTCAGAAATAAATAGTAAGTTTTTATCATGGATAAGGTATAATTTGATGACTTGCTGCTAGGACCCCACTATTTTTATTTTTTACCAAAACTTTCTTGGTCAATATTTAACATTAGTTTTTTTTTCACTTTTTATATTCAAAATTTAAAAAAAAATTATATATTGCATACTTTTAGGTTCAAATGTAATTTTTTACCTTGTGTCAAAAAAAACTCATTTTGCATGGAAGAGTAATTGAGTCTAACATTTTGAAGACTCAAAATAACTAATTTGGAATTTAGATATATAATGCTTAATTTAAAATGTAAGCATATTTTAATTAAGGTGATGATTCAATGCTTCTAGGGCCACATTGACGTTTAAGGAGAGTAAACATAACATTGATTTAAATAGAACTTGAGCCAAAAGAAAAGCGATGTTAGAAGCGATGCGTGAAGAGACACTAGAGTAAATTAACTTTCTTATTTTACTCTTGTTGACACTAAATTTTTAAGTTTTGCTAGTTCTAAATTAGAAATTTATAGGAAGTTAATGTAGTAGTGGTTAACGTATCAATCTTTTGCCAATTTCTTAAGACCCACCGTGAATGTAAAATTTTATATCCATCTCATAAAAGTGAAGCTGTTGTTAAATAGATTTAGATTTTCTACCTAACTAACCTTTGACTTTAAATTTCATAGTGCATTTTAAATGTATAAAACTAAATTTATTATAATAGTTGTGCATGCATTTTTTTGAAACCAAGTGTATAGCAACAGGAATTAAAAAAACTTTTTCTCGAATACAGTTAAGCATCAAAAAAAAAAAACAAAAATAAAATATTAATAAAATAGAGAAATTATTCATATGTGGTGCAGATTCCTGTTGAATCTATCCTGAAAAAACAAAATGGGTTTTTATTTTTGACATTTACATTATTTACAGAGAATGATACAAGTACTACTCTTGCTCCATATATCGTATACTCAATATTTAATGCTAAATTTGGGATTTCTTTTGTTCCTGTGTTATATTTTCATTGTTGGTTCTATAGAAAATAGTAATTCTTTTCCCAAATTGAATAAATATTAAAATATTCCCTGAAAATTCATTTTTTTGACATTTATGTGTCTCTCTTGAGCATATGTAACCTACGGTTTTTATTTTTGAAATTTTTTTTTTGATTTAAAAAAAAAAATATTGAAAAATTTTCTAGTAGAATTTTTTATTTATTTGGAGTTTTTGTTTTTGTTCTATTTTCATTATGGGATCGGCTCAAACGTTTATTTTTTTAATTTATTACTTGTATTTTGGTGAGGAGTAACTGTTTTTCTTATACCCTTATTTTTTTATACCTTAATACATTTAATAGGAAAACATTTGGATTTTTGGTATATTGGGAATTTTTAGAACAAAAAAAATCCAGGTGACATTATAATCATTGTATTAAAACGTCAATAAACTTTGATGTAATATGCGCTGTCAAATATTGTCAAAGTCAATTGTCAAAGTTTGTATTGATTTTCTATTATAAAAATTGATATGAAGATCAAACAAAGGAAGTAGTGGAAATTAATTGATTAGAATTAGATTAATTTTGATAAATTGATTTTTAAAGTCGTATGCTGTCATGGGAACTGTTAGAGTATAATACTATAGGTACCGTAAAGTAATTTGTGCGATAAATTGAAAGTTAAAAAATGTCACAATTGAATATAATTGAAATTATTTTGAAATTTAATTAATTTTAAGAATGAACTGTTTTTTTGATGATTTCAGGATCTTTTAATCTGGTTAGGTGATTACCCTTTCAAATCATATCATGATTGATTGACGCTTGAGAAATGTCATACACATTATTAGGTATTATAAGAATCTCTTCTAAATTTTGTGACATTCAAATTATGTTAAGGGTTAACTGTATTTTCCCGAATCAGAAAATCATTAATCTGGTAATTCTGATTAACTTGAAAATAAAATATCAAATTTTGAAATGGAAATGTTAGTATTTTTTAATTAATTTTTAAATATTAGGCGTCCAATTGCTCCAAATTATTCTCCAAAGAAAAATCAAATGAAAGAGAGGTATCGACAGCATAAAATAGTCATGACAACAAAATATAAGAGAGTAGACAACCGTAGTAAACACAGAAGATTTGATGGACTTTGTATCCGATAGAAGTAGTTTCAAAAACAGGGCTCAAAATCAATCTCTAACGTTAATTTAACGTAAGTACTTTTACGTAGTTCAATCAAGTTTACAACTCCACAACTCCAGTACAACTCCACATTATTAATAGTATATTTGGTAAATAAATGTTCCTCAACCTTAAAAATTTGACGATCTGAAATATAGGACCTCATCTCTCTTTCCTTTAAATATACCAATGTAATATTTTGAAGTCTGTATATAATCTCTTGAAAAGTCATGTCAATAAAAAATTTCATAAGATTGAATTTTTAAATAATAATATTTGAAGTGACGAGATTTTTTGTCAGTTAATGATAAAGTGATATTTTTTGTCAAAATTATTATGAACAGTAGTTCTGGAACACTGAAGGTAAAAACAATTTCACAAAACATGGGTATCCTGCAGATGTTTTATTTTACTAGGAATTGGGAAAATAATTTATAGAAAGGAATTATTCTTTTGTACACATGGATAAATTGATGCCTAAAAAAAAAACGTAAAAAAGTTGAAATGTCAAAGAAAAGTTTTAAAAAAAGATTTATATTAAACTACTATTGGATTCCTAGTTCTTACTAAGCTATTTCCATGAAATTGGTAACATAAAATTTTTATTTCTTTGATTTTAAATTAAATTAGGTAAGATAATAGGGACTAAGGCTTAGCACAAATTTAATATTTTTGGAAAATGCATAAAAGTATGTGTTTTGAGTTTTTCACTCCTCAACTGATACAAACGGTCAACTAGTTTTTTAAGAATAGATGTCTTTTATGTAGATAAATTACTGCCGAAACATATCAAACCCTTTATCAGATTTTTTAAAAAATTCTCATCTACCTTGTATGATTACCAAATCTTCGTTAGCTTTCTTTTACAATCTTCCTTTACTAAATCATATTTTACTGATTTCCCAATCCTATCCCCCAATTTCTTTCCTAATGGCGATCCTAAAAAATTGGCTTTGTACAAGTATTTATGGTCCATTCCACGTTTCGTTTTTAAAAGTTGTTTGGTTTTAATTGGTTAAAGTCTAAGATCACCCACATGAACCCCACACATTGACTCTGGGTAGCTTTCAAACTTTCCATCAACCCTGGTAAAAACAAAAAAAAAATGTATTACATAATTTATTTTCAGATTCGGATTAGATAGGGGTTTTTTGGAGGGTTAAAATCCGAAGTTACACAGGAAGGCACCTCTCTGAGTAAGTAATTAAAGATATATTTTAATCAATTCTTTTGTTTAAATTGTTTTACATATTTGTATTCTACTTAATTAATATGTTAATTTTGTATAAAACAAAGTTTAATCTATAATTTTACATTTAATTATCTATTAATTTTTTAAAATTTCATATATATTAAATATATCTAAAGATTTTATCTTATAGATTAAAAATGCCTATAAGAATAAAATTTAATTAGAATGTGTGGCAATTTTTTTTTATCTATCATCAGTTAATATTTGACAGGAAAATCAAAATTATAAAATGTTTTGAATGTCCTTTATTTTAAATTTCTTTTCAAAAAATTTTCATTTACAGTTTTTTCTTTATAGATTTTCCAAACATCCATACAATCTCATTATTAACCATCATCCACTTTATTTTAAACCATTTAATAAAATATTATAATATAAAAGTTCCTTTTAAGTATAGAAAATAAGAATATTAATATTTTGGTTTCCTTAGAAAAATCCAAATGTTGGAAAATTAAAGCTAAGCGGGGGAGGGAGGGATAAAAAAAGAAAAGCAAAATAAAAAATATCTTAAAGATATATTTTTTTTTTAAATGATTATTAACTAATATGTTTTTATTATGATTATTTTCAATATAATCTTTTTGTTTATATCTTTAATAAAATTTTTTTTTTTTTTTATTTAAATGGAAAAATAGATTATTTTCCTTTCAGGTGGAAAAAAAACAGGTATCAGAGCATAATGATGATTTTTTTTTTGTATTTTTAATAATAACCTGAACATATAAAAAAAAGATTGAAGATATTTTTAAATAAGTTTCTGATAGAAATCTTTATTTTCAAAATAAACATAACTATTATATAGAAGAATTTAATCTATGATCTAAAACCAAACACGACATCTAATGTTAGTTGTGTTCATACATTATATACTAATATAACGGTTTGTGTGTATATAGCTGACTATGTACACATAATGCTAGGGTCCTCATTTTTATTATTTTCTATTCATTTAAAATGATTTTTTTTTTTTTTTTTTTTAAGCGCTAACTGTTCAACTGTTAGGCTAATTAGCCTGTCTATACCATAGGTACATGTTGGAACAGGGGGTCATATTATATTCGTGTTATTAGAATTGGTCTTATTGAATTCCACATACAATTTAAACATGAGATAGTACTAGGCCTTATAACATGTAGAAACGTCTTAGATTTTCAATATTTACAATTCTATTTTTTGTTTATATTGTAATATTTTATATTTTACTTATATGGTATTCTATATCTGCGAGTTATATTATTTAATTAAATTATTTGTTTATATTTTGCATTTGTTTATATTTTTATATTAAAGTATTTTTTTATTAAAGATTTATAATTATTAATTATTGATTATGCCATTAATTTGAACCCAATGGCGAATGGTAACTGAGTCGAGTCGAAAACCAGAAAAGTTTTTTCACTTTCACTAGAATTCGAACCCGGGCCCTTCTGCATGAAAGGTCGGCACTTAACCACTGTGCCACCCAGCTGTAATGATGAACGTAAACAAGTTATAATTAAAAAAAATCTTGACTAGACAAAAGCGCACAATTTTTTCACACCTTTTTCTAAAAAAAAAATATTGCGAAAAAGATTCAAGCTATTTTATATGATTGTATCTTAAGATGTTTGGTAATATTTTCTTTTGTATGGTTGTTTTGCTGTTTTTTTTTTTTTTTGAATGAATAGATTATAGAAATTTTTTTATAGTAGGTTTTAATAAATAGGAAAATTGAAAATACTTTTTTAATAAAGATAGTATGATTGCAGTGTCATATTTTTAATGAGTTATATTAAAATTTAATAAGTTATAGGCAAAGTGATAAGTCCGTCACTGTCCATAGTAAGCGTTGCGCACTATTTAAAATTTGAGCAGCTATTTCTTGAAATTGATTATAGTTTATGTATTAATAATTTACTCTGCAATATATTGGAGACTGTTATGAATATTGATACGAAATTATTAGAATGATTACAGATAAATAGTAAATGCCACGAAACCCTATATTGAGGCATCCGTTTATTTAGGACACTTGAACCTGAAATTAATTATTTAAGACGATAAAGGTGGATATTTTATTTTGAGTTAGAATTAATGTAATAATTTTTTAGGGCTGTTAACAAATACGAAGATATGAGGAAGATATGAGGAGAAATTTCAAAAAATTGTTGTGGAGAAAAGGATTTATTTTTACTGAGTTTCGAGATAAGGGTTTTCGAAGTATATTTGTTATCTCTAAACATAAGCATAATCAAATTCCTGATAAAAGGTGTTCTTTGCTAGTAAGACGACATCAAGACATTTGTATTGAAGCTAACTGCTATGGATCCACAGCAATACAAATTTTCAATGTTTACCAGGGGCGAAGGTATTTTATAAAGTGAACGGGTGTTCCTTTAAAGTTAGCTCTACCTAGATAGAGGTGTTTACGTAAACCTTTTATGAAATTAGCAATACTTCTAGTTATCATTGACTAACAGATAGTATGAATCGAAACAATATATTTTATTCTATTCCTTTACAGTTACACTGTATAAATATTATTAAATAATTAATTTTTATCTTACAGGTATAAAAACGAACAAAAACGATTTATTAAAAACAAAATATATGAAGGTAATTTTTACACTATGATAGGTTAGTATTTAGAACCGCACATAAGATTCATTCTTCAATACATCAATTTATCTCAGGATTAGAAAATGAATGATTTTTCATCTATAAATTTCTTTGAACAAAATGGTGTTGAAAATATGAAGAAAAAAAAACAAACACAAAAATAGTTTTGCTTTGTTTTTATGTCCTTTGTATTTATATGTTTATGATGTCCTTTTGTTCGATATTGAGGACGTCTATTTATATTCCAAAAGATAAAAGATATACTCATTATTACTTTTGATTAAATGGTAGATATTTTCATTTTTCAAATTTCTTTTTACTTTCAATAATTTTTTTTTTTATAAATTCTATTAAAAGAAATTATTAATTAAAAATAAACAATATATAGAGTGTATGTTGATGAAAGGCTATTAAAAGAACTCCCACATACGTTGTTAAATATAATTTTTTATATATTTATATAAATTAAGCTTAAATAACTGAAGAAAGATGTTGAAAAAACAAAAGACTAAAACAATCATATCTTATAATAACATGAAAACCACTTCAATAGATTGGAGGTAATTTATTTTGGTTTGTTAACTTTTTTTTTTTTTTATTTTTTAATTTTGGTACTAAAATTACCATATTTATAAAAATATATAAAAGTGGTGAAAAAATGGTTATTGATTGGATGAATGAATGCATATAAATGTTAAAGAAAAGAATGTTTTATGTTTTTTAATTAGTTTACAGGATTATAATCAGTCTGACAGATTCAATATGTTTTAAGGTTTGAGGATGCTGTTTGATTAAAAATAAGTTTTGTATTGTAATGCGATTTTTTTTACAATGGAACATAGCAGTGTCGAGTAACCCCAGACATTTCGTAACATCTTCACCCCTTAATGGTATAACTGCAGTTAGTGTGGGTTCTATGATCTTGTGTAAAGTGAAGATCCCTGTTGGAATAGGAGATTGATTACTATTTTATAAAGTAATAATAAGGATTCTAATCTAATTGAATTCTACGTACGATGCCTTACATTTTACTTGGGTACAATTCTGTTTGCTACAGGGTAGACCAAATAGTGCATTAGCGACAATTACACTCTCTTAGATGCACTGTTTACTATGGAATTAAGACTGATAGAATTATCGATCCATATTTTTTCGAAAATGAAACTAAGCATTTGCAAATCGTTTCTGGGGCGGTATAATGGATCATACAGAAACATTTTTTACCTCTGGTAGTACTCAATAATCGGGACATTTTATATGTTCCATTGTTCCGCGAAAGAGACAGTGTTGTGTCAGCGGAATAGTGAGATTTTTTTTAAAGATCTAATAATTTCAAAAACGACGAATTTCATGTGGCTACGTAGTTCTGCAGGTTTGATGGCCCTTTATTTTTTTTTGAGGAGTTTCTTGAAGACACAGGCTTATGTCAACAAAATCTTAAAACACTTAGGAACTGAAACAGAATATTTGTAGAAAAATTGCGCAACGTAATGTAAGTTGTTTTAAAAAGAGCCATTAGCAGTCAAGAGGAAATGGAAGATATTTCAAGGATGGAATTTATACTTTCATTTAAAAAAATAAAAAACTTAAAATATATTAAAATAATTATAAGTATTTCAAATCAGTCAGTCCAAGTTGGCCCACTCTGCATATTTTATATCCTAATTATGAGGTATTTCTGTAACTGTGAGTTATACAGGGTGGCGTAAAACTACCGGTATGGTTTGAATGTTTAATAACTTTTTAAATTTATTTATATTTTCTATTTTTATTTCAGAATTTTGTGAAGAAAACTTGGGGAATTGGAACAGTACACAACAGAATAGCGATCAAAAATTATGAAAAGTTATGAAAAATATAAAAAAATCTAAAACGTTTCTACATGCGTTTTGTGCCACCCTGTATTATTAAATTAAATTAGGTATTTATTTATATCTGGAATTAAGTTAATGTATTTATTTTATTATTGCTATTGTTCTATTTATTGAAAAAAAATAATAACAACTGATTATGCAATGTATTTAAACTTGGTGGTTCAGCCTTGGTAGCTGAATTGAAACTAGAACATTCGAATTTCGGGACCCTCCAATTAACATGAAAAAACTTTCCTTTAAGCATTCTTTGCGATTACAAAATTTTGGTTTTAGTATAGTTTCAAGAACACATTCAGTAAAAAACTTCAAATTAAACTTTAGTACTTTAGAACAATGGGTTTCAAACATCTGACAAGAATGTCTTTTGGAATATTAATAATTTAATATTCAATTAACATTGTTGCCTACAGTTATGCAATTATTTTTTTTTACTTTATTTTTATTAAGTACTTCTTTATTGTTTATTTTAAAATTTCATTTTAGTTATTTTAAGTTATAATAATAATTATTATAAACTCATTTTAAGATAAAAAGCTTGTAATTTTTTAAATTTACATTTTTTTACTTAAAATTAATGAGTAACAACATCTAAGGTAAATAAAATCTATTTAAAATTAATCGTACTATTAGTTATTATAAGACTTAAAATTAGAATCTTTTTTAAGGCTTGTATTTTATAAAATTTTTTAATATAAAGTAGAACTAAACTTTTTAAAAATTTCCTAATTTGGCATTTACAACAGCCAAATTTTTTTTAAAAAGTATGGAATTAAAATGGATTAAAGTATTAATTGTTAGCATAAAAGCTTGAGTTTGAGGAAATATTTGACAGTCCATAAAAACTTATACATAGGTCAATTCAATTTTCAAATAACTTATTGCTAATACATATTATGTTTGTAATCCAATTAATTCCTACAAATCCCCGATCTTTCGATTTGTTATGAAGCTTAGTTGTCTTCAAGAGATTTATCCAATATTAATCAGCTTAAGTCAGAGGATATTCTTATAAACCCTAAAGCTTCATTATTTAAAAGATATGGAGTATCTGGTAACTCATAATAAAGTAATAACACTTCTCCTATTGCACTAAATTTAATAATTTCTCCTTCCAAAAAATTACACCGCTGAAGTGATTTCATAGACCAACTTTAATGTTTTGGAAATTTCTACGTGGCTTAAAATTTGTTAAAATCGATAATGCTGAAGAACTCTAACAGATTGAAAAATCCTCTCAGGTAAGAATTTTCTCCTCCGAGGACCGAAATGGTCATCTAATCGAGAACAAGCAGTGAAATTTCATTTTCACTTTACCTTATTTCTTTGCATGCTCCTCCCAGCTTTCCTTCAAATTTTTATCGAACTTTAAATGATTTTGTGTTAAGAATACTATCCTAGAACTTGGTTCGTTTGATTACTTTTTCATTTGAATTAAGCTTTATTATATAATTCGATATTTTTTATACTTTCCATTTTTTTTTTCAAATACCAAATCCATGTTTTTGTTAAATATTTCTATTTTAATTTTAATTGTTAACATAATTGGCACATGTATATGAAAATTTAATGTAAACTAGAATAGGATTAGTCAAATACTAATTGGTTTTAGTTGTAATCACGTAACATAGATTTGTGTTGAATTAAATCCAGGAAAAAAAAATAAAGCAGTATTACAAAAAGGATAAAAAATAAGAAGGATTAAAAAAAAAGGATATCCGTTGCATTACAAAACAAAATATAAAAATGTTGGCGATGATATGATAACTTTATTAAAATTTGTAAAATTTATTAACGGAAAAATAAGTTCTACATAAAACCGCCGATTAGTTGATTTGACAGAATAATTCGCTTATATTTATGTTTTTTTAGGTATTTTGTTGCCATGTGGCTTTACTGCCAATATTATCATAATTAATGAATAGGTAGTGTAGATCAGTGGCGAGGTGAGAGAATATCTTGTTCGAAAATATCCATAACTAAAATATCATTATTAAGGGTTGGGTAGGTATTTAAAGTGATTTCAAATTTGGTTCAATATAACATAATGACTTCTGACGTGAGAGTTTACAATTTTAAGTGCAATATTGTTTTTAAATTTATCTTCTGCAGGAACTACCTGTACTTGTGTTAGTCAAAGAAATATGATATTAATTAAAATAATTTTAAGTATAATTAATATAAATAATCAATTTTATGGTCTTAGCATCGTTCAAATAATAAAAAAATTTAAATTATGTTACTAAAAATAATAATTTTATTTTCTTCTGAGAAGCATTTATTCAACTTAACATAATGATTCTTCGTTCCTGATAAAACTACAAAAAAAAGTTTAAAGAAAGGAAAAAAAGAGACAGATAAAGGATTACTTCTTGTTATAGTAGATTAATTTAGAAATAAAAAAACTTAAAATACATAATAAGTCATAATTAAAATGTTGAAGAGTTTATATTTTAAAAATAATACATTTAAACACAACATAATACCTTATGTAAAAGATTTTTTAAGTAACCATTTATAGTAATCAGATACATTTGCAGTGGTCATTATATCTTTTATCGTCCTCAAATTTGAGTGCAAATAGACATCTTAGCCTTTTAAACATTCAACTGAAGGAAAAGTTATTTTGAAATGTTTCATTTACCATTGCTCTGGATTAAAAATCATTTGCTAACTGTTCAACTGCTAGGCTAATAAGGCTGTCTATACTATACGTACATGATGGAACAGGGCCCATATTATATTCGTGTTATTAGAATTGATCTTAATCAATTCCACGAACAGTTTAAACATGAGATAGTACTAGGCCTCATAACATGTAGATACGTCTAAGACTTTGAATAGATACTGTTCTATTTTTTGTTAAGATTATAATATTTTGTATTTTAGTGATATTGTTTTTTATATCTGTGAGTTACATTATTCAATTAAATTATTGTATTGTAATTAATGCATTTTTTATTAAAGACATATAATTGATAATGTCATTAATTTGAACCCAATGGCGAATTATAGCTTAGCCGAGACGAAAACCAGAAAAGTTTTTTCACTTTCACTGGTATTCGAACCCGGGCATTTCGCATGAAAGTACGGCACTCTAACCGCTGTTTCACCCAGCCGTTGCTTATAATTTTTTTGTTGTTCATTATGTTAATTATCACTTTTACAACTTTTTTAATCAGATTAAAATTAAAAGGAAAGCCTTTAAAGGAATTAAAAATGTATAGTTGATATCAAAGAAGAACTGCTTAGCAATTTTTTTAATGCTACCTTATATATAATAAGTTAAATTTCATTATTAAAAATGAAATTGCATGACACAAGTTGAAAATTTTCTTTTCCAGACGATTAAATAACATTATTATGTGATTTACTTATTTTTATATTAAATTTTTCTAGTCTCGTATTTTGGTTTTACCGTTCATTATTAGTAATTATAATTTAACAGTAATTTAACCTCAACCAATATTATAGTAATAACCTTGGCAAAGTTGATAAGAAGTTCGAAATTACAATTTGGTGTCCCATTAAATAATGAAAACTTTCTATCCCAATTGCAATTCCTCCGAAATAATCTACAGACTTGTATGGTAGGGTTAATGTCAATAAAGACAGTTAATTTGAAGGAAAGTTTATAAAAATGAGTTAGTTGGAAATGTGTCTCTTCTAAATTCTAATGGATGAGAGGCTTAAAAACTACTGGATTTGATATTTGGGTTCTTCTTTGAACTTTTAATTTTATTCCTTAATACATCGATTATTTTCATTGTAGTATAATATTACATTTTAGTTATAATAAGTAATTAATTATTTTTCTTATGTCCCTAAACAATTACCGTTGCTTTTGGGCATTGCTTTCAATTAAAAAAAAATATTCATGAAGTGATTTATGAAGTGTAAAAAGTAAATATAAACTTTTGTAATTTATATTTAACCCATTACAAGATTTCCAAATCCATTTCAAAAATTTAAAAATAATGCTTCTGGCTCTTTGCCATGCTATTTTAATAATTTCTTCAGAAATGTCATCCTACTAAATGAAATAACTAAATAAACAAGTAATAAAAAAACCGAGGGTTTTTAAAAAATCACGTTTTCAAAATTATATTATGTTTCATACTGAGTTTAATTTTTGGGAATACATATACTGGTGATCAAGATACTGATTAATAAAAATAGAAAAATTTTAATTTCTAATAGTTTTTCTATGTGGAAGGCTCCCAAACTTTTACTTAGCAAACTTGTGATGATTCACGAGGATCTAACCCCACCTTCTACCAAAATTTGAGGTTTGAAGGAATTAAATTGCGCTTCCTCTAAAATTCAGAATTTTTCTTAGAATTTTATTCTATAAACATAAATGGTTCGTTCTTCAATTTTATGGGCCGCCTTTAAATTTAACAAAAACCTTTAACACATGTTAAAATATAACGTTGGATTTAAAAATTTTCTATATTACAAAAAAAAAGTTTGGTTAGATATTTAAGTTACAGATGCTTAAAAATAGAAAAATTTAAATTTTCAACCTCCTACAGCATCTCAATAGGAGACATGACTAAATGACAAATTTTTCTAAATGACTACTACTAATTTCTAAAGATCTGACTTCTTTCAAAATTTCAAGTTTATATTCACTCTAGCCGTTTAGAAAATTTATTCAAAAATTTTGCAAAAATTGAGTTTGACATATCGATTATTTTTAGTACCGATGGAAACTCTATTGGTTACAAAATCAGGATTTCAATAATTTCTTTAGCGTGGATTTAGGGCAGCAGCTCCCACTATTGCAGGTTCTTTTAAAGTTTAGTTCTAAATATCTGGGAGGAATTTTATAGATGGTTAATGGAAGCATTGAATTATCAATTAAATTTATTTGGCCTTACCAAATATTAATGAAAGTGAAAATAATTCTGCAAATACAAGCAAATAAAATACAGACAAATGAAAACACAGGCAAATGAAAATACAAGCAAATGAAATATAGGCTTATTAACCATTAGTAACCCATTTACTTAAGATTCTTCACTCTAATTCAAACGGCGTAAAAGTTTTTGTAAACATACGGACTAAGGGAAAACCGAACAGAATGAAAGAACATCGGTTAATTTTTACAAAATATTTTGCAAATATGCTAAAAAGCAGAAATATTTGTTAAAAGAATGATAGGTACCTACTTTAAAATTTACTTGAAATTTTCACATTTTAATTTAATTAATTACAAAAGAAAATTTGATTTTATTAAAAACTTTTATAAATGTCATTTTTAAAGAATTTCTTTATATTGTTAAAAATAAAATTTTTTTTTAAAAATATTTTTAATAAAAAAAAAAGATTTAATTAACAAATTACTTTCGAAAAATTTCTTTTTTACATTTTTATAAACAAATTCCATGAAAATGCCTATTAATTTTATTTTTGTTTCCTTCGAATAACGGAAAAATGTTCATCAACATTATAACGGTTGTTTTTTTTTTTTTTTTGCTTTCGTCATAATCATAAATATTGTGAATTCTAGAACAAAAACTATAACTGTAATTTCATAATTTATATTAAAATGAATTTTTCTTGCAATTGCAGTGCTATTTAAAAGACATTTTTCTTCAAAATAAATTATACCGTTATTTAATTGAAAGAAAAAATAAACGGGATATTCTTGAAAAAGAAAATACCCATAATTTTTCCGTTTTGCAAATAAAAAACAAATAAAATAAAATTTAACGGTAAAAAAAAGAAAAATCTTAATTAAAAAAGTTTTTTTTTGCATTTTAATTCTTTTAACTTATTATAATATAAAAAGGATAACAATAAATTTAACTGTAAAAAAAAAAAAAAACAGGATATAAAGGGGAAATAGTTTTTACAAAAAGTTATGGATAAAGTGAAATTTTAATGATTATATTTTGTAAAAAAAAAGAAAAACAAAAAAAATGGAATGGAATGTAAGAACGATATCTTAAGATAAAAAAAATTTCAACACTAAATTTTAAATATAATTTTACAAAAACTAGAATAGGTGTTACATATCAAATTATACGGTTATTACCATTTATTTTTACTTGAATAATTTGACAGGTCAGTATTTGACAGGTCATTATTTGACAGGATTTGACAGGCCATTATTTGATAGGATTTAACAAGGGGTTTTTTAGTTTAGAAATTGTATATGAGATTCATTAAACATTGCCATAATATGTTTAATTATAATGGACTTTGCAAAGCTCAATTGAACTTGTTTACTTTTATAAAAAATCTTAGAAGAACAATTTAAGCTTGACTTATTTAGTTGCTTGTGTCTTAAATTTTCTTTATTTATGTTTACAAGCTGGTTTTTACAATATGTATGGGCTATAGAGAAGGAATAAGCTATTGGAAATACAATATTCTTAGAGTATTAGAAATGATTTTAATCGTGACACAGTACTGAGTCTCATTAATCGATACAATTTCTTTATTAATCATAATTGATTTATAGAAATAAACTATTTTTATGTCTGTGAGTTATATTTTCAAGTTAAATTATTATTTTATATTTTGTATTTGCTGTGTATTATGTATATATAATGTATATTTATTTTATAATTAATTCCGATATATTTGTAAATTATGTTATTAATTTGAATACCACTTGTTCTGGGATTATTATCCGTATTTCGACAATCTCGAGAAATTTCAGTACCCTAACCAAATTTTGACATTCTTTAAACTTTAACGAAATTTGAGTTTTGACTGTGAATTAAAAAGTTATTAGTGTTTATCGGTGTTTGTAATTCTTAAACTTAAGAAATTGCAGGCACCTTATTTTCTAATTCATAATATCCTATAGTTCATTTTATAATTTTGTCTATTTATTATCTTTTACAAAGTTTTATCTTATTAAGTTTTAATTTATTTTTGAATTTTTGTAATTAAATGACCTTTAGAATAATTTTTTTTTTTATTAATATTAAAGTAATTAAAACAAAGTACTTACTTTTTGAAAATATTGTATAAGAAATATTTGATAGGAGAAGTGTTAAATACTTAATGAAGAATTTAAGAAAAATAGTTTTACATAAAGGAAAAAAAAAATAATTTAACCAAATAGTGTTAAATATTGTTAGTTTATATAATTCCAGTATTTTTTTTAGTCAAAATATTTTGGTTATATATTAACAAAATATTTAATTTTTAGCATATTTGAAACGAACATGGGATGCTATTCCTAATCCTGTTAGGCTACTATCCAATATAATGAAGCGAAATACAAGATCCAACTTTTCCAAGATACCAACCAACCAACACACTCATCAGAACCTAAAAGGAAAAAAATCAATAGACTGAAAGAATGTGCTGGAAAAGTGGGGGTCCAAATAAATATGAGTAAAACAAATGTGATTGTGGAAAAATGCAACTAACACAAATAGCATCACAATTGAAGACTCAACGATAGAGAGAAAGCCTAATTAACGGCTGCGTGGCAGAGTGGTTAGCATGCTGATATTTCATGCGGAAGGTTAGCGTTCGAATGCCTGTAAAAGTGAAAAAACCACAACCAAACTCAGCTATCATTCAGCATAGGGTTCAAAATAATGGTTTACCAATAATTAATAATTATATATCTTTAATAAAAAATATGATCCTCATTTTACAACATGTACTCTATGTTATAGATTGGCTGATTAGACTAACAGTTGGGCAGTTAGCATTCAATCAAATTAAAATCAATTCTCCTAAATGGCAGTAAAACCTAGCTGATGGACGAGTGATGAAGGAACATATAAAAATGGTATTAAATGGATAAATAATTATATGAAACAGAACACGAAATAATAAATAGAGTTAAGGCTTAACTTTGTTAAATTAAATTTAACACTTTCTTCTTTTATATAAAACTTTTAATTTAAAAATAATTTAAATTAAATTAAAAAGAAACACCTTTCTTAATATGTTAAAAGTAGTCATGAATCATGATGGAAGCATTTCAATCTTATATACCTTTGTAATTTTTCCCTTTAGTTTGATTTCACAAAATTAATGGCACCCACGAATTAAAACAAAAAATTTAAAACAAATAAAATTGGCATTGTGGCTTTACAAAAAAACTTTTCTTTTTTTGAGATTTCACAATCTCAAAATTACATGACACTTCAAAATAAGATGTCATGTGTAAATAAAACTTTGAAGCATGTTTTAATATTTGCTGACAGGATTATTGAAACTTTCCCACAAAAGTGTTTTCAAAAGTGTTTTTTGTTTTGAATGAAAATGTAAGCTCACATTGAATTGAGGCAAATGTTTGGAGGCAAATGAAGGTAAAAATATCATGAGACTAATAAATTGATGATTAGGTTATAATTCGAGTCGCTGCTGCGGTAGATTAAAACTTAGAAACAGCTACTCCATTAGTCCCATTTGTGCTGCTTTCTATTTTTAAAAATATTCAATCTAATCTTTTAATGACATTTCCGGTAAAAGTGCCCTTCAATGAAACCTAATTTTGACTTCCAAACCTAATGTGAATCCGAAGTATATCCAAAGTATATCGAGGTTATTGCAATTTTCTTAAGGTTCGAAAGGTTGAAAATTTCATCTGCTTAATTTAATTATTTGCTCAGGTCTCTTCTCTTCGATATTGAAGTTTCCAGTCCTTGAGTTAGTTATTTCTTCAGCTTCCCTCTCTTCGATTTTGTAGTTTCAGCTCATTCAGTTAATTATTTCCTTAGGTTAATTTTCTTCGCATCCTACTGCTAATTTTTTAATATCTGTAGTAATAATTATAACATTTGAAATTTTTTAAAAATGTTTTCAAAAAATTTAATTTCAAAATAATCGTTTTCAATTGAAGGCTTTGTCTTCCTTTGTATCGCTCCTTCTTTTTAAAATTTTTCTTTTGTTTTATTTGTTTGTTAAAATTTTATTAATTTAAGGAAAACTTTTTTTAAAAAATATTTCTTTTTGTAGAGTCTTTCATTCCTTTTTAACCCTGGAAAATTCAGAAAACTTTTTGGAAGACGTGAACACGCAACATAAATTTCCGTTGTTGAACCATCGTAAATCAAAAGTTTTTTAAAAAACAAAAAAACATTTTAATTTTAAAAACGTTCAGTGCTTGAGTACAGTGATGCTTTTGTTTTTGAAATTAAAATCTAACTAGGGTGAGATTTGGAGAGCTGCAGAATGAGTTTTTAAAGAACATATTAAGGAACAATAATTCCTTAGTTTAATTGAGTTCAGTCTTCCGAAAAACGGAATTAAGCTACCAACATTTTGTAAACGTCCACTCGGATAGGAAAATTCCGTTAGAGGAACATATATGGTGAAAAGGAATTTGGGCTTTTAAAATTAAATTATTCAATGTGGATGCATCCGGCAAATAGGAATAGTAGTAAGTAATTTAATTTATAATGATGATGAGTAGTAATGATATTTATAAATATGATGAGTTTATGATCTGTGATCAATTGCCCAAGCAGAGCTGAAAGATCCATTACCTAAAGATTTTTTAAATTTTCAATCCACGAGAACCCTTTTTCCAAGGTTAAGTCACCGTAAAGAGATAAAAGTTAACCTTAGAATAACAGCCATTTTCATTAACTTTTAAATAAGAGGTTTCTCGTAGAATGAAAGTTGAATAATTAACAACGAGGCAACGGTTGTATCAGCTCTGCTTAAATCACTGATAATGGATCATCAGCAACACGGTTCCTTCGGATTCTTTTGGATATCATCTATATAAATGAAATTCAATTTGTCACTATTTTAACTGTAAAAAGGTTTTCTGAAAAAGGACTCTAAACTTACGTGTTCTTGTAGGTATTTACAACACATTGTATCTTTCCCTCTCTCAAAAAAGTGTACGAATCAAAGTAATGAAAATTAAAATACGGAAATTTAGAAAGGTGTAAATAAATATTTACATTTTTTCTCATGACTTCAATTCCTTATAAATAATTGAAGATCAATTAGTGAGTTTGTACGAGTATGTGAAAAGAAATGTGAAAGTTGAAAAAGTTTTCTTGAAATTTTTATTATTATTTTTTTAAATAAAAAATATAAATTTTTCATTCGTCCTTAAAGAAAATGTTTAATAATTTCATTACATACCAATTTGAATTTGTTTATTTATGTATGTATATATATATATATATTATATGTAGGAACGTATTTTCTTATTAAAACATTCCGTTGCATTTCCAAAATACGGAATAAATAATTTCTGTAATAGTGAATTCGATGAATTGAACATCAAATAATGAATTGAAATCCCAGTTAAAATGAATGACAATCTTTTAATTATAATATGAAATTTATTCTTTAAATACAGGGTGATTTAATGTTAAAAAAAATGTACATATTTATTAATTTGCAATTTCGATATACAAGAAAGATTTATAAATCCCTGAGCTATCTAATGGTTAAAACTATCGTTGCGTAATGGTTAAAACGCCGTCGGGGCAAGTGGAAGGTCTTGGGTTTAAATCACTGCCAGATATTGTCTAATAAAAAAAAAACCTAAAAGTTATATAAATATATCGTAATAGTCTGTATCATAGTATAAAATAAGATTCTTATAGAAAAACGTATAAAACTCTAGCGTAAGATAATAGATGGCTCACAAAATTTAGCATTTGTGTATTCATAATTTTGTACAATACCTACTGTCGAGTAATCTTCGGCTTAGTGAATATAACGATTAAGAAAATTGAAACCTAGTCTAAATGTCTTGGCGAATGCGCTTTTCTTTTTATCATAGAGAGTAAGGAAGGTGTAAAAAATCCATGTTATAACAATTACAATTTAATCAATTTTTGTAAATAGAGCATTCGAACCATTGGTTAGGCATCAGGATCATCAGTAACCAACTAATTTAAGATTAAAAATTTGCCAATTGTGACGGAAATTGCCATGAGTGACGGGATTAAAAGTCAACTAGTTCTTATTGTTGTGGGATGAATGAGACTACATCAACTAGTATGGGAAAACAATTCAACATGAAATTATGTAAATTCTGCCATAATAAACAAATTCTAACTGAAGAACGGTTCGGGAACTATATGCGCTTAGGAAAGATTAGTCTTCTTCCGAACTCTGTGATTCATTGAAATATGTAGTAATTAAGAATCGCCTTGAAGATTGTTTACTAAAATTGCATTCTTAGTAACTATACTAGTCAAGTATTGGTCCTCAGAAGTCTAATTGAAGAACAGTCCGGAAACTATATACACTTAGGAAAGATAAGTCTTCTTCCGAGCTCAGTTCTAAACTCTAATATGTACTTCATTAAAAGATGCAGTAATTAAAAAGCGCCTTCAAGATTGTTTACTTAAATTGCATTCTTAGTAACTATACTAGTCAAGTATTGGTCTTCAGAATTCTAATTGAAGAACGGTCCGGAAACTATATACACTTAGGAAAGATAAGGCTTTTTCCGAACTCTGTTCCAAACTCTGATCTGTACTTCATTAAAAGATGTAGTAATTAAAAAGCGCCTTCAAGATTATTTACTTAAATTGCATTCTGAGGACTTATACTAGTCAATTACAGGTACTCAGAAGTCTAATTGAAGGACGGTCCGGAAACTATATACACTTAGGAAAGATAAGGCTTTTTCCGAACTCTGTTCCAAACTCTGATCTGTACTTCATTAAAAGATTTAGTAACCAAGAATCGCCTTCAAGATTTTTTACTTAAATTGTATTCGGAGTACCAATACTAGTCGGAGTTAGGTCCACAGATTTGAAAATATCATTAACTTCACATCAACCAAGTTTATTAATTCACAATGATTGCCTCTTCAAATTTTAATTTCCGTGGTAATTATTTTTAAAAAATAAAGAAGGTGTAAAGATTTAAAATTTTATTTTATAAGTAAATTTTTAACAATTTTTTCTTTCACATGTTTCTTTTTTCTATTACCACACAAAAGAAAATTCTTTTATAAAATTCTGGGTTAAGGGTAGTTATATAATATATATATATATAAATACATATATAAATTAAATTAAATAATTTAATTGAAAAATTTATATAAAAGAAAAAAAAAAAAGTTCTTCTAATGGTGTTAAAAAGCAAATATTGGTTACATATGTACATATAATGTTTTTAACACGTACTTTTACTAACTTCAGTTTACAGGAAACGTTTCTTATTTCTGCTTCTTCTTCTTCTTTTTGTAAAACCTGAAAATTTCACTTGAACTTTTTTATTTTAATTTCCAGGAATAAAAAAAAAAAAAAAAAAAAAAAAAATTGTTTAAAGTTTTCTTACAATGTGTTTTCTGCTAAAAGCAAAATACAAAATAAAGAATAAATATTGTAAATTGAAAATTAACATTGAGGAAAAAAAAACTTATTTTTATTTAAAAAAAAAAAAAAAAAAATTATTGAAAAGAAGAGAATAATTATAGGATATTTTTTATTATTTAACATTTTCAATTGAAATTGATTAAAATCGAAGTTAATTTAATTAATGGCACATTATCCGATTCTATAAATTGATTCTGGGACTTGACAATAAAGTCCTAACAAAAATATGGAACAATTGTTGGAGAGTTAAACATTTGAAGTCCATAAGACTAGTTGAACACTCCAGTCCCTAACTAAAGATTTTAAGAAGATCAAGTTCTGCAAGCGATCAAAATTAAATGGCAAGTTTTGTTTTGTTAGTTCCCAAAAATTTGAAGCGGTGCTCCAAGGTGTTTGGACTTGTAAATAATATTATCTAAAAATAATATTTTGACTAAATAATGAAATTTTGATAGCAAATATACTTCAGCTTTCACCTAGACTTTAAAATTTTTGAACTGCATAAGTAAAGAAAATGACAAGAAGAAGGTGGAAGTGGATCCGACACATATTGAGAAAAACAAAAGTGTCATTACAAGAGCTTTACTGTAATGGAACCCTCAAGGAGATTCTATAGTAGGAGGTAGAGTCAGAATGATATGGAAGCGCACTGTGCTAGAAGAAATAAGTAATGCACGATTTAACCTGGACACTTAATCCAAGAGAAAGCGTTAAACAGAGAAGACAGGGAATTTCAAATGGAAGCCCTGTGTCACCTAGTGGGGTAATAGGAAAACAAAAAAATAAATTGCATAAGTTTAAGTCTTATAATATAAGTGGTCGTTTCAGTGGACTGTTGTTCAATGGTAAATGATTCTTTAAAATGTTAAACTACATACTGTCTCAAAATTACTAGCTACAACAGTTTTAGCTAGTGTAGTTTGTTAATTGCAAAAACTCTAGTTATGAAGAGTATTCAGATGATTGAATTTTCCAAAAAACTGTTCGGTATTGAGAAAACTTAAAAAATAATCAAAACTAATAGATTAAATAAAATTCACCGAATCCGAAATAATGTTTCCAACAAATTTCCGAATCGCAGGATTTACAGTTATATTGCAAGACACTTTATTTGAACATTAGATTCGACTTTTTATCTTGCATTATAAAACAATTTACAAATTCATAAACTCTTTTTAAATCTTTTAACATTATTATAATGTATAAATTAAGTTACTCTTATGTAGTTTCATTCAATTTTATTTTCATATTTTTTGCTTTTTTTTTTTTTTTTTGCAAAATTAAATGAAAGCAATTGCATTGTAAATTAAGTTTTCTCAATTTGATTAAAAAATTTTTCCATTTCCAATTATAAATTTTTTACTGTTCTATTTTTTTTTATTCTGTTCAGAAATTTTCAAAATACACTTTTTCGAAAACAAAATGTTTGTCTGTCTTTTTATAAAAATTTAAAAATATTTAATTATAGATTCAACTGTCTTTATTGGATAAGTAGATCCCCAATGTATGGCAGAAAGTAATCTATTGTATCAGTTATAAAACGGTAGTTAATTTATTGAAATAAACACTTGGGTTTTAATGGCTGCAATACAGGCAATTCCGCAATTAAAACTACAATATCTATTCTTAGGTAAAATTTAATATTAAAATAATTGCATATAACTAGGAGAACTTTTTCGCCTTAATTTATGGTTTTGTAAATATAATTTATATCATGGAAAAAAAAAGTTTTAAATGAAATGAAAATTACGCTCAATTAGTTTTTAAACGTAATTTTTTCCAATGTAATTATAAAAAAAAATGAAATGTAAATTCTTATTATTATAATATTGTAAAAAATAATATTAAAATTTTTTATTACAAGTTTTTATTCAATTTATTGGTCGATTGCTTGAATAGTTATTTTTAGAATTTTATATTAATTATTTGATATTTAAAAATAAATATCGATAAGAATTGATAAAGATATTAAGATCGGAAAATAGCTTCAAGGGATAAATTTAAAGAATTCTTTTTAATTTATTATATTTAAATCTAAAATTTAAAGCTGCCGCCTTTTTATGCAAGAAGTTTTTGAATTACAACAACTGTTTTAAATTTGATTAATTTTTTTATAAATAATTAATAAGTTTCCTTAAGACTTTATGATACCTTTCAAACTTTTGATAATTGCACCAATCCTCAGTTTATTTCCACTGCCCAAACTCTTTCTATCAACATCATTCGTTACTTCGGCTCTGCAGCTTCAATAGTCGAGGGGTTGCGAGGGGACCTTTTGATCCTCTACCCTAGTAAATCTTCAGTAATAGTAGAAAGAGGAAAATATTACTCGTAAAATATCAGGTTCCTATTCTCCGCGATCATTGTAAGAAGCTTTCATCTAAGCTCGTTTTGATAAATAGACCTGTACGGGAATCGAATCCGCAAACCTTCAACTAGTAAGACAAATGCTTACCTACCGAATACTTCAAAGGAAGGATTTTTAATAAAAGCTGTGTTTTGACGGTTCAACCCCCTTACGCCATCAGTTGTTTTGGTATTTAATTAATTTTGATAATATAAGGCAGTATAAACTATCGGTCACTTAGTTTTAATATTTGGCATAGCTTTCACAAAAAACAATAACACCTCTAAAAAATTTTATAAAATAAGTTGCCATTGGTACAACTATAATCCTAATTTAAAACTCCATTCGTTAAAATCATTTAAAATAAATTAAATATGAACATGGAAACTTTTAAATAAAACTATTCCAGTAAAATATTTTATTATTAAATATAAATGAATTATAAAAAATTTCCATTATTAGAATTTAATTGAATTATGTTAGACGATTTAACACAATCATTACTACTCTCTTATAGTCTATTATTAAACTTTTAACCTCAATATTTTTCACCCCAATATTTTCTTAAAGATTTATTTAAAAATTAAATTATTTTTTAATGACTTTGAAGGATTAAACTATTATTCGAATTTAATTTCGAATATTAAATGTATATAGTAACTACTCTCTCAAATGGTCATAAACCTTTTTTTTAATTGTGAAACTACTTAAATTTTATTTCTAAAAAAGTCTAAGTTCAATAATTTGGGCCAATTAATATGGAAAACATTTTTATACTCTTAAAAGTTTTTCTCCAGGTTCTTCGCCTTATTTTTGAATTACTTATAAGAATTAAACATTGTTGTTAATATGAATTGTTATTACTATTTTCGAAATTAGCATTCACATTACAATGAACTCTAAAAAGAACAAGATTGAACCATTTTCAATTCAATAAAATTCTTTTGTTAGAGGGCAGAAAATACAAAAAATCCTGTGCTGATATTATATTATATGAATCCTTCCCTAAGGAATTGTGAAACATATTGTTAATAATTATTTTATATTGTAAAAATAAAACAATTAACTACTGTATACATTCATTTTGCTTTAACATTTTATAACATTTTCAAAAATTCAGTGCTCTTGTTTTGCCGTAAGTGGCATTACAGGAACCATTCGATGATGTGAACATTGTTTACTTCTTCCAATTTAATCTATATGTCAATTTGTTTTCGAATTAAAATTTCTAAGTAATTTTTAAGAATACAATCTTTGAACAATATTAGTATTTCATAATTTACCTTATCTTTTAATTTCTCGAAGATTTCCGAATAATCAGAAACACACAATTTCCATGTTGAAATATTTTCCATATTGCTGCATATGGAAATATTTCACTCACTTAGTTAATCTCCCACTGTATATTCCTCACTTAGTTAATAATTTTGAGGCCAATTTGTCCGGGCTCATGATAGGAATCATGTCAGTACAATTTTTTTTACAATGTTTATATTTTTTGATACCCTTTTGCAATACTTGAAACAATTCCATTTGGAGGAATGATACCAGAGGCAATTATGGATAATTGCTTAATCGGTTAACTTCGCATACCCTCAACTGCTCTTTCTCCGGGGTCAATAATTTTCCGGACCAAATTTATTACATCCTTTTACCTTCGTGATTATCTTGCGCCATACTTGAAATGAATCCATTTGGAGGAACGATTCCTGAGACAATTAGGAATTACCGTTTTCTTAGTTTACTTCGGTTTTTTCACAAATAGTCGCTAACCCTAGGGTAATTTGCTCTCCCTTTTGCTTCCTAAGGAAACCGATTTGTAGAAATGCAAATATTTTATATCATGTTTTAATCTACATTTAACAAAACATTTATTTAAACCCATTAAGGACAATCTTCATCATCAGAAAACTACTGACAGTCAGAAGGAACTATAAAGTCTTAAACTGGTAAAAAAGGTCGGAAATAATAAAATTTAATTTAATTTTTATTTTATAATATAAATTGGAAATTTTGTTTTTTAACTCTTTTTAAAAAAATATAAAAAAAAACATTAAATATAAAAAATTCAAAAAAATGGTCATATTAAAACAACTTCAACTAGAAAAATGTTGAATCTGAGTAGAGATACTTATTTCATATTATTATTTTTTTGAAAAAATATAATTCTTAACCAATTTAAAAATTAAAAATGAGATTGGAGTAGTGGGATAACCCTCTGCAAAATTTTATTTCCTTTTCTTTACCGTTATTATAATTTTCTGTTTTATTTTGATTTTTAATGACTGACCCGATAATCAAATCTCGAAAGTGAAGGAAGTTAAAGTGGTATATAGAAGTTCATGTACAGGAAACATAAATGCTGTAGAAGAAACAATGGAAGTAATTTTAAAGTATTTGTTGTGAAGTTGAATTGTTAATTATAAAGTTGAAGTTTGCATGAGAAGTATGACATAATTTGATTTAGATGACTTAATTAAATGAGATTGAGTCAAATGATCAGACCTAATGGAAAGAATTGTTTCCTGGTAACAAAAAACGTTAGTGTTAGTAAACAACTGCACTGCATTTGTAAAAACTGCAAGCACTGAAGAAAAACATTGAAGACCATTGAATAAAGTATTTATATATATTTTTTTTGTATTCCGGGAAGAAACTATCCGAAGGTGTTATTTTAGATGAAGTCGATGAATCGAACGACTTTGGCACTTTGTATTTAATGGAACTTTTGTAGACCTCAAATAGTTAACGGTCAAGTGAGGTAACATATCTGTAGCAACCTCCTTGATCTCAATAACTTGTATTCAATCAATCATTCTGTAAAGAATGCAATCTGGATATCCTCATCAAAATTTCAATCCTATCCTTCCAATATAAAATTTGTGTTTTATTTAAAACGGACAAAAGAAAATCGATATTGATGTTTTGAAAACACACAAAATAAATGCAAACGAAAGAAAAAAGTGGAATCATGTTAAATAAATGCACATTTTCGTGAATTTAGAGGGTGATACAGTGGTTAAAAAATAAAGGTTTGAAAATATTTAATCCGTGATTGTTTGCGTCACTGACAACAATTAAAAGAGTTGGTGGAGAAATGGAATATAGAACCCAATTCAATCTCATCTAGCTAAAAATTGGTACTTGATATGGAGGTTTTACTACTTACTTACTTGTTAGACACTACAAACCATGAAGGTTCTGGGCCTTATGTAATATCCTCTTCCACTCCTCTCGGTTTTATTCCGTTTTCTTAAATCTGCCAATGTCTCATCTCGCAAACGGAGGTTCGGTCTTACTTGGCGTCGCTTCCCTTGAGGTCTGGCTTCAAATATCCTCTAGACTGGAGCATCGAATGAATGACATTCGCTCGACGTGACCGAGCCAATAAAGATGTCTGATTTTGGCTTTTGTGACTACATAAACGTCATTATACAGTTCATAGAATTCGGCATTAAATCTTCTGCGTTAGACCGCGCCATCGTTTACAGGACCATATATTTTACGTAGAATTTTTCTTTCAAAAATACCTAGTGCTAGCTCACTTGCTTGTAGCAGAAATGGGAATATGAGCGTTTTGTACTGTTGCACTTTAGTATTACGCGATAGGAGTTTTGAACCAAGCTGTTTTGACAAACCGAAGTATTTCGAAATATACTGTAATAGGCGGCTTTAAAATCGATAAAGAGGTGGTGATTATCGATTTGGTATTCGCGAGTCTTCTCCGGGATTTGGTGTAGTGCAAACATCTGCGTGGTAGGTTTATCAAGTCGGAAGCCGCATTGATAGTTATCTATCATAGCGTTGCAATGGGGCTTCAGTCATACACACAGTATGTTGGAAAATATATTATAGGCAATATTTAATAACGAGATTCCTCTATAATTTTCGCATAGTGTAGCAACTCCTTTTTTGAAGATTGGTCAAAAAACACGCACACTCCACCAATCAGGCATGGAGGTTTTTCAGTTATAAAATATTGTAATGACACCCTATTTCACTTCGCAAAATTTTGTTCCTAGAATGTCAAAAGAAATTGTATGAAATTATTTCTTTTAAAATTTGTTATGTACTTTTTGTATAATACACTCACAACACTAATAAATTTTATATAATATATATAATATTTAATATGTTATTATATAATTCTTTTGTTTTAAATTTTTGTATTTATTTTTAATTTTTATTGTTAAATAAAAAAAACAAAATTCGTTTCTTTCTCTTTCTAACATATTTTCATTCGTTATTTCTTTTGTTTTATGCTCTTTATGTCTAATGAAACTTAGAGTAGTGTTATGACATTGTGCTTCGTTTAGAAACAAATTACAAATGATTGAAGCTGTTATAATATTAGTAACACATAGAATACACACTAGCAAATGCTTCAGTTATCTGGAAACCCAGGTTTTTAGTCCCATCAGATGTTTTGCGTCATTTGAAGATTGTAATTGTGTTCATTGAATATTCAAAATGTTTGTTCTTCAATTATTTAAAAATGGGATCAAGAGAAGGACATTTGAGAAGAGTTTACTTCAGACGAATTTAGACGAATTTTTTTGTAGCAATCTCAAGCTATCAATGGAAGCCAGACTTGATGATTATTTTATTTTATTTCTGGTACTTGAATGCTAAAAAGCTCATGTTTAGTTGTCGCAGCTCTTAAGTAGTTGAGTACTTTGTTTTAGATGTTAAATTTTTAGGCTTTGAAGCAGGTCTGTAACTTAAGCTGTCTATCTCTATAGTTTGTTCTCCAATATATTAGTTAAGTAAGATTAAATGGTAAATATTAACTTAAAATCCCAGAGAGAATTAGAAGAAAAAAGAAATATGTTAGATTCTAAAATTGGGATAAAGTTAGGTTAAAGACGCTCTATAATAGAACATGGTGTTGCATGCCTACCATATGGTACAAAATTATAAATTTTTTCGAATTTTGAAGTTTATAATACTTAGGATTAATACTCTGCTGGATCAGAAGAAGGTAATCTTATTATTGTTTTAACTTCAAATAAATTTAGATATTTTATTGTTTTGATTTGGGTTTTGTTTTTTTGTATTCAGTAACAATACATGAAATACATAATATTAACATATGTAGATATTCATACATATTAGGCTTGTATATTATATAATATGAGAATGAATAAAATACAATTCCATTTTTTTCAAAAAAAATAATAACTTTGAAATTGTAAGTAATAATGTGCTTAGTTGAGCTTATTATTTAAAAATATCAAAAGTAAAAGGAACAAAAGAAAAGGAAAAGCTCCATTTTAAAAATTTATTTAAAGTTATAAGGTTTAAAACCGAATGGATTTGGTTATGATTTCTACGGATTGAAGTATTTTTAAAACGTTGGTTTTATATCTGCTTAAAAATGTGATTATTTTTTAATTACAAAATTTTATAGGTTCAAGCTTTTACTTCTATTTTGATATTTTAAGTTATAAAGTTAATTATTATATTTATTACTCAATATGATTGTAACATTGGTTTTAAAATTACATTTAAAAAGTCAAGTTATTTCTGTGAGTATTTTCTTCAGTAACTAAAGTTACGAGTACTTAATTGAAAGTTCAAATTTCTCAATGATTACTGGAATCAAAAGTAAAGTACTTAGATAAACAACTGTATAGGGTTAATTTAAAACAATTTCCAAGGGAATGCTGGTACTTAGTACAGTAAAAAATGCTGAAAACTAGCTCAATTACCAGCGATATTCATTACTTTTTCAAGTACTAGTATTTTGATACTAAGATTCAAGTAAAAATACTTGTAATTCTCAGGAAACATTTAAATTTTTGAGTTTAATTACTTTTGTAATTATTTTTTGATACTTTGAGTAGTTCCGAGTAATTAAGTACCAAGAAATACTTAAGTATGAAGAATACAACTAGTCGTTGTTTCATTACAGCGCCAAATCTTACGTTATCAAGTTAGCTTTCTCTTAGTGGGTTGGTACTCCGTCAGTTGGTTTGGTACATCAGAGTTACATAATAGTTAGATAACAAAGGTTACAAACTCAAATTTGTCTATTGGTTCATCTGTTTCATCTTGGAATCGTTTACTTAAGATTACTTCAATTAATTGCAATCTGGCAGTATTTAATACAAGGATATTCAACTATTAAATTAAGTTGCAAAGTTAAATTATGTTAAATGTATGTAAAGCTTTCAATGTTTTTAATACGCCTTTCCATTTAATTCCCATAGGATTTCTATATTTTTAAATTCTCTTTTATCTATTTTAATTTTTTTAAAGGAACAACTAACATCCCATTTAAAATTATTCCACTCATTTCCGTTTGAATATTTAACTTCCTTTTTCTTGCCGAGTTTTTTTATTATTTTATTTTATGAACATAAGGCGAAATATTATTATAATCGAACAGCAAAGTATCTTTAGTATTAAAAATAGAAAAAATTTAAATACCAAAGAGAGACGAAACGAAAATTAAAATTGATTTAATTTTTATTCTTAATTTTCATAATTCTTTGGATAACTTTGTGGCTTTCTTTATTTTTAATCTTTCTATTTATTATTTAAAAGTAACTCAATTCCAATCTGGGTCTTGAGTTAAAAATGATGAATGAAAAACAATAAATTATTTATTTATGAGTATTAAATAAAAAATTGCATAAATTTAGGAGGAACGAATTCAACATATTTTATCATAATGATTATCTCAAGGTGAATTTGGATTTTTGTTTCTATTTCTTATAATGGTGAATTTTTTTTTGAAATATTTATTTTGAATACTGTAGTAGGGTTGTAGCTTGTAGCAACCGTGATTTTGTGTAATTGAATCTATTTGTTATTTAAATTTTTTCTATTTAATTTTTTATGATTTCAATATGTCTCTAAATAATTATGAATTACGAAAGAATATTTTAAATAAATTCAAGGAAATGTTATAAGGAATTAGTGGGTATATAAAATAAGATCAAATTATGTAAGAAATATACAGGAGCTAAGAGTTTGAAATTTTTCGTCGATTATTTGATTTCTTATGTATTAAAAGATTTACTGTTATGCTACAATTCAGTTTGAATTTAGATTACCTATTTTTTTATATTGATTATTTAAAGTGGCAACGCCTGGATGGCACAGTGGTTAGAGTTTTGACTTTTGGTGCGAAAGCCCCGGGTTCGAATCCCAGTGAAATAGAAAAGACTTTTCTGGTTTTCGACTCGACTCAGCTACCATTTTCTATTGGGTTCGAATTAATGGCTTAATCAATAATTAATAATTAAATATCTTTAATAATCAAATACAAAAATGTAAACAAATAACTCAATCAAATTCAACTCCATATAATTCAAATACAAAATTATTACAATATAAACCAAATAGAACTGTATCTATATTGAAAATCTAAGATAATTCTACATGTTATAAGGCGTAGTACTATCTCATGTTTATATTGTATGTGGAATTCATTTGATCAGTTTTAATATATGAATAAATTCCCCCCTGTTCCGGTATGCACATATATAATCAGGCTGTTTCGCATGTAACAGTGAACAGTTAGCACATAGAGGTGCAGTCAAAAGAAAAATAATAAAAGTCTTAAAAGTTAACTTATACATAAGAATTGTGGTTTATGAAAACTAATGGGAAGAATTCTTAAAAAGGTTTCGGAAATTATAATTCCCCTTCTATGCAACTCAAAATTTTTTATGGAAACCAGGGCTGCAGAGTTGGAAATTAAAACTACTGACTGTCACTGTCACTGTTACTCCCACTTCGAATTTTTTTTTTCTTTAAAACCGACTCCGATTCTGACTCTGACTTCATCAAAAAAATAATGAAGCTGATTCCAACTCCACGACTCCGACTCCACAACCCTGATGGAAACTTATTTGTTTTGAAAATTGCTAAAGTATGGAGAAAACTTCAATACAATGTTTTTTCCTCTTATAGAAGTTCTTCATTTTACAGTTTACAACGTTTTGAAAAGAACTTATATATTTATTTCTGCTATCTCTTCTTAATATATGCTACTTTCTTTTTGATTCCTCATCTTCTCAGTCAAACTCATGCATTTATCTGTCAGTAGATATCATAAGTATTTTAACTCATTAATAGCAATAAAATCATTGACTTAATCGATTACGGAAGATTCTTCATTCCTATAAATCCATTTCCTAATTAACTAAATTAAATGTCAGAAGGATATGAATAAACATTTTGGCTTTAATTAGTATTGAATTTTAATTTAAAATATAAATAAAAATAAATTAATTCAAATAATAAATATTTCTCATTATGATTCATTTAATGAAAACCGAATTACATTTTTATAAAAAAAAAAAAAAAACAATAAAAATCCATTTTGGAAAATGGCACAATCTATTAAATTGACATTTGTATAGAAAAATAGACACATTGAAAAAGTAGCAAAAACAAAAACGTTGCATTATCACCGCCTTTTAAAAATCTTATTCATACCTAAGCAAAAAAAAAAAAAAAAAATAATTCAAAATCCCACTTTTTCTTACTTGTCATTTTCCGGTATAAATTTTCAACTTCTTGTATCTTCTAAATACTTGTTTTTTTTTTTATTTATTATTTTTCTTTTACTTTATAAATTATAACTTTAATTTTAAAATTCATTCATTTATTCATTTTTGAATATGTATATATATATATATATATATATATATATATATATATAAAAATGAAGGTACTAATAATTCATTTTTAATTTTTTTATAATAATTTTAAAATTACATGTATGCTATTTTGAGCAAAAAAAAAAAATATTGAGTTGAGTTTAATACAGTTGAGTCCAAAATTAAGTAAACAATTTTTATGTAATTTAGTAGTAATGAGTTTTTATTTATTAAAGTGTGCATATTATAAGTCTTTTAATGAACAAAATACCTAGGAAAATATTTAGATATCAAGTTAAGGTGGAAAGAACATATTAAAAAGAAAAAATTAGAACTAGATAATAAATATAGAGAAACTTACCGGATCCTAATGAAATTTAACTCTGGGGTAGTGCCAAAGTAAGGTAAGTAAGCAAAATACCAGTCTTTTGAATTAAAGTCCTACGTAACATAATTCGGTGTTCTTTGGTATGCATAAAATGACGTTATATAAAGAGATTTAAATACACCTAAAGTTATGGATGAAATAAAAAATTATATTAAAAAACATCAATTAAGTCTAAAAGACACATAAATGTCAAGCGGGTCATATTCTGGAAAACACGTTTACTACAATGCTCAAAAGCAAAAGATCGTTAGAATTATTACAAAATATTGATTTCCTTAGAGAAATCCTATAGGTTTCTAATAAAGTAATATAATGCCCAGGATTAGGAAGACCCAAAAGAGTTACTGTAAAATAATATGTCTTAGAAGATCGAAACTATCTATCAGCCTGCAGCAATGGTAAGGTTTCTGACCTCTGTGAAATGGATTTAAATGCAAATACACAAAATATAAAACTCGTAGCAACAGAAATGCTTTACTTTAGAGACACTGTCATGTGAACATCCAGCCACTTAAACTCGCCAACCAACCAGAGATGTTGCAATAAAAATGATTATCAAATTTGTCACAAAATTTTCTCACACACTGTTTTTATTTAAAAAAAAAAACTTATTGTAAATTAAAAAAAAAGAGAACTAATTTTCATTCCATTATTATATTATATAAGTTAGTTTTTCTTGTCATGTTTTTTTATGATTTTTATTTTTTATTTAAACAGTGGAAATAATAAAAAAAAATTTAAAAAGAAAATCATCTCAGAAAACCCACCAATAAACATTTTCAATTTCCGCTTTGCTTTCTAATTTTATAGTCGCTGTAATGTTTTTGTTTTGTTATTTTTGTAATACTTCTTCACACAACACTGAAGGTTTTGTTACTTTTTACAAACAAACATACAACAAAAAATACAAAAGAAATTTCAAAGGAAAAAAAAACAACATGTTAAAATTGCAATGTGCAACGTTTGCAACGATTGAAGCAGCTTACAACATAAAAAAAACCTAAAACTAAAACATCAAAATAAATAACAACAATATTAATATTAGACCTCCAATATACAATTCTCATGCATCAAATAACATGGATGTTGCATTAAAAATTGGCACTGCTTTCAAAAATAAAAAAAAACAACAAAAGCAAAAAAAGTTTTAAGAAAAGAAAACCTACGCGAGAATTTTTTGCTCCAAAACTTATAATCATAAATGCAATTTTTCCTTTTTGCTTTTGTTTTTTAAAACAACACATACCTAATGTTAATATTGAATGAAATGAATTTGACCGGTTTTTTTGTAATTTTTTTTGCGTCCTGTTTATTTTACCCATATGAACCTAGGTCAAAGAGCATACTAAATTTCCAATTACGTTTGTGATGCAGTAAAGTAGGGGCGGCGCTAGGTATAAATTCCAAAGTATGGATCGGATCAGAAAAAGAAATTCGATCTAGCAAGATTCAACCCTGAACCCATTAATTGAGGAATTGACCTGAGAACCTGAATCACCGTCCGAAACACAAATTTTCAATTCTAGGGATATTGCGTGAGTTTTTTAATAATTTACCTAGCATAATCAGATTTCATGAATATACACTCATTGCCTGGTGGAATGCACTTTTAGGCTTTACTTCTGGCTCTAGGAACGCTGATTTAAAAAATTTATAATTCCATCCATCTGTCCATGAATGATAACTCAAGAAATAATAAAGCTAGGATTCAGAAAATTATCTTTAATTAAACAAAAACGTGTCTTTTAGTTTTTGCTATTGAAATCTAGGCGGCTTGCTCAACGGGTTCGAGTAGCTTATATAGATGCAATTTCCTTTTTTATGGTTTAATAAATATTGGACTTGAAGTTTTCCCAAAAAGTAGTTTAGTTATATGGCCTTTGCAAATTTTCGTTAATCTAGAGTAAGAGGTTCGAATAGCTGCCATTTATAAATAGTCTATTAAGTTGTACATTTGCCGACTTAATCAACCCAATGAATAATGCTTATATTACGTTCATGTGTGTATCCCAGAGTTGATACAATCTACTTTACACTCTTCCTCTTTTTCATCTGTGGATGAAGTAAAAAGTCTCTTCTATATTTTTTTTTTGAACTGAATACCTTTTAATTTAAATTGTTACAGCAAAGAAAAATATCACCTGTTTAACTTTAAAAGAAATCCAAACTTTGTATGAATAATAAAATTAATATATGCCTAAGATTTTCAATTCATTATATATGTGAAACTCTTTAGTGTTATGTGAAGTTCAACTACGTGTTTTGCTTTTGTTTTATTTTTGTTAGACTTGCTTTAAAGTTCACATTCTTTGAAATCTATTCCATTATTTATAATTTCATCGGAACTCATTCAAAAGAATTCAAGTAAGAAAAAAAAAAAAAAAATTTTTTTAAGAATAGTGTATGAGGAATTAAAACAGCAATATAGTGAATTGTATATAAATTTCTGCTGATGCGAATTGAATAGAATCTACCCAGCATTTTCTTATTAACTTCCTTTCTAAAAAAAAAAAACTCTTTCTCGATAATATTATTATTTTATATTGGAGTAGGTATCTTGGTTTAAAAAAATTGTTAATAGAAGCTGCAGATATAATTTGATTTTGTTTTTTTGTATTCCAACTTACTTATCAGGTTTGTAGAGAAACGAATTTTATAGATGTATATCTAATATGCTAGAAAATAATATAGTGATACAGTGTAATAATAGAGCTCATATTGGTCTAGAATAGTTTACCCTAAACAACTTCCAGCATTTTTGACATAGCAAGAAATTTCCATATATGTGAAGGATTTTTGTTTTGAAAAGTGTCTGAAATCAGCTAAACGATTTTGTTCTAGCGCTTTCAAAAAAATGTGACGAATGAGAAAGCATTCAAGAGACAACAAGAGGATTTCAACATTCTTTGTTGTTTTTGTTGGAACTGGAGATGTTTGTTAAATACTGAATTCGCCATTAACTTTTCCCCTGAAAAAACCGTTCAAAAGAATCTTTTCTAATTTTGCTAATCTTACTTAAATATCTCTTATATTTTTTCAAGCTAATCAAACTTTAAGTTATTAATGAAGACTGCGCTAACGTTCCAAATATTACTATACAATCGTGGTTCATATAGTACACCAGCATACGCTGAAATGTGTGTATGAATTTAAGTTGTGACAGAAGAAGTTAAATCTGCACTTAATCTTTATGCGCCAGTTAACATTTTGTGACTTTACTGTTTGTTTGTATGGGAAAAAAAGTTTATATATTTATATATAACTATGTTTCCAATTTAGATTATACTCTCTCATTATTTTTCTCTTTTATTACTTCAGCTAATACCGTTACTAATCTCTAAAAAGTCATAGAATTTGAAGACTTTTATTATGAAAATAAACGAAAAATTAAAACCATAATACGAAGTCCAAAATTGTTATTACAATTTAAAATTAAATTATCGAAGATCGTAGGTTCAATTGCGGACGTTTGTGGGCAATCAAAAAAAAAAAACACAACTGAAGAACTGGTTTACATTTTTTTTTTTGCTGTCGTATTCTAGTAAAGTTTAATAACAAAAACAAAAATCAAAAACTGAATTTAACGATTGAGGATATCGTAAATCTTAAAAATATTCGGTTTGTTTTTTCTATTCCTTTTATATAAGTTTTGTCTCGTTCTTACTTAAGAATATGCAGGCATTACAATTTAAAAAAAAAAAAAAACAAACAGAAAATAAGAAAATAAAGAATTTCATAATAACACATATGAAAATTGCAATGCAATTTACGAAATAAGCAGATGTATATGAAGTCTAACCATGAAAAACTATACAAGAGTTGTTTTTTACTTTTTTTAAATTGTCGATTTTTTTTTTTTTTTTTTTACTATCGAAATGAATACAATCGATTCATGTATATATTTATCTCTTTCTCTTTTTAACTGTCATTATATATACGTTCCTTGTAGGTTATATTGATTGCACAATTGCAAATAAAAAACGAAATTGTACATACGTATATATATACAACATTTTTTTTTATGTTGAAGGCAATTTTGTAAAGTGCATCTTAAGAATTAAATTGAGAGTTTTGAATTCAATTGAAATATAAACCAACCTACTCAGATTTTTCAATGATGAGTCATGGACTCATGTAGAAAATTTTTTTTTGTAGTTTGTTATTTTTTTAATGAAAATAAAAATTGAATTAAATTTCGTAGGATTTAAAAAAAAAAAAACATTTTTTTATATTTTATTTTTTTTTAAATCATTAAATGAAGTCATTCAGATTATAGAAAATTTTAAATTGAATTGAAAGTAATGAAAAATAATAATGGATCCATTCAATATTGTATATACTATATAGCAAATAGATTGAATTTTTTTCTCAGATCTTTGGGTGTAATCTAATGAAAATTTTTCGAATTAAAAATAAATATTAAATAGGTTGTTGAAATTGTTTAAGTGATTTGATATTTTTAAATAAAAGTTTTAAAGATATTTGAAATAGGGAAATATTGAAGAATATTTTGGAAACATGACTAAAATTTTCAAATATGTCAATGGAAAGATGTATTGAAGACAGGGAACATCTTTTAAGATATTTATTTAAATTTTAATTGCTTACTTATTAAGGATTTGAAGAAGACAAAAATTCCACTTTGAACATAGTAACCTTAAAACGAATTGAACTAGAGCAATCAATTGAACACCCGAAAGCAGTTTATCAAAGAAAGCAAACTTTGAGTTTCCTCACATTTTTATTAACAATCGATATTGAATTAGTTAGATGGTGAGATATATTCTTCTTGATTCATGAAGATAAGCAATGGACTATGCTTTAACAAATTAGGTTAATACACTGCCAAGAGACCGCCTCAGTTACTTAATATGTGACGGTATCATTTATTGTTAGAGATGGATTTTGGTAGAAATGCTCTGAAATTAAAATGTTTTCAGAAAAAATTTTTTAATTCTATTTATTACAACTCACAGATGATCTTTATAATTTTTTATATAAAGCATATTTGTTGGATGAAAATTTATTTGGAGTTGTTTTGTTAATCCAACATTAGTAAAATATACTGAGGAGTCGAATAGCGTTTAATAGATGAAGCATTTTAAATTGACGTACCTTTTGTAGTCAAAAAGTGGCTGGTGACGACATGTTTGAATTTCTTGAATTTTTTGAATATTTAATATTATACTTAACTTATAAATATTTTTATTATGTTATATAATCCTTATACATAAAATACATAATCTTTAATTTAAAAATTGCAACGAATCATTGGTTGCTGACTAGTTCCATTAAAAATAAATTACAAGTTTTCATAAATAAACATCTCAGAATAATATGATATGATCAGAATAATAATAAAATATTTCAGAATATTCTCGCCAAACAGTATAAGATGAAGACTCGTGGACATTCACAAACGAAGAACCAATAGAGAGACAAATCATCAAAAGGAAGTGGAGGACGTGGATTAGCCGTACACTTAGGAAAAATAGGGAATGCATAATTACGTTAAAGTGGAATTTTCTAGATGCCAAGAAGTGGACCCAGAACAATATGAGGAAAGTACTAAAGGAATTAAGATGGATAAAAATGATTTCAAGTTGAAGCTCTATGCTTCGAAGTTGAGTTATAGGAAAAAAAACATAATCTTTACTTTGAATAAAATATTAATAGACAGGTCTCATTGGGGATTGGAAAGTTGGCAAAGTACAGTCCAACAGATTTCATGCTTCTTTGTGACAGTTATTAACTTAAATACGGTTCTTGTAATAAGCCACTTAGTTTTAGTATATTACCTATTTTTACAGATGAATGATTTAAAAATTTTTTTGATGATTTAAGGAACCATAAACATTGCTTCCTGGTCATCACTAATAATACAACGTAATAGAAGATTAATAACTTAACAAAGAAGAAACACCTTACTATATTGCAATGGTTCAACAAACAAAATAGCAAAGTAATGTGATCATCACTTTAAAGTACAAAATAATAGTTATTAAATTGTTTATTACTTTAAATAAAAAAAAAAAAAAATTTTTAACTTTAATTAAAAAATTTTCAAATTTGAATATTTAAATAAAACAATTAAAATTAAAAAATATTATAATTATTTAAAATCTTCAAAAAAATCAAAATTATACACGGAAATTAACAACATCCGGTATTTGTTACTAATGAATTTTCATTAGTCTGTTTTCAGGTTCCATATTAGTCATATGTGAATTACTTTTATTTTCTAAAGTATCTAGTCTACATTTTGATAATTTGAAGACTATATAATTTTAATTACCATATAACACTTAATATATACCCATACATATCTACTTGATTTAAAAAATAACTAACCATCTTTAAATTGTTATATTTTTGACTTTGACTTTGGTGCCTTATTTTTCTTTTATCAGTTTCTATTGAATTTATGAATTTTGATTCGTTCCACTTGGTAAATTTTATTCACTGTTTTGGTAATTAATAGAACACCGCATCAAAATCGTATTAAATTTTTAAAGAATTGGTTTTTCTCACATATGATACGTGTATATTATATGGTTTATATATTGTTGAAACCACAATTTGGTCTTTTATTTTATATTTTGTTGTGTTTTTTTGTGCTTGGTAATATCCTAAATCACTGGACCTAAACACTTCACTTTTTTTTTCGTATTTTGAAGTTATTTTCTTTAAAAGAAATTCAAAGTTTGATTAGTCCAGATTCTGTTAATCTGTTTGTAATGTTTTCACATTAAATTGAATAGAAAGTTTTTTATCGAATCTTTGTTCAAAAAATGAAGGAAGTCTAACCACCCTGTATGGAATAGTGCGGAGACTAAAATGGTGTCTATATTGTGGATCCAATAGTTTTGGAGCTGTGAAGCTTTAAAGAAGATTAAGAGGATTTTTTTTTTGTTTTTATTATTGGTTATTCCGGATAAAGTTTTTAGTAGCATATTCCTTACAGAGTAGTAGGGGGATGTGAAGGTACTACCTTAGGAGTTGGTCTATATGGATGTTCTATAGAAAACATTGCCCACGTTAAACACTGTTGAAAAATTTAATATATCTATTTTAATTTTCGTAAAAAAATGATTTTGAATGACACTATCTTATTCTTTTATGGTTTCCATTTATTTCATTGTTTTTTGTTTCTCTTAAATAATAAGTATGAGTTATTATTTAAGATAGACATTAGACTTCAATCTTAAAAAAATTTCAATAAACCCTCCCTCTCCTAAAAAATTAGAATTAGTAATCAACTGTAGGTATCACACTTAAATCACAAATAACTATCATCAGAACCCTGTATTTCCTCTAGCATTTCTTCTAAATCTTCTTCCCCTTTGAATTCATGATGCAATTTTTCATCCGGTTGCCCTAGTTCATTTCACTGTTCTGGTTCAAGAATACCAAGAAAAATTTTTAAAAAATTACAAGGCCTCAGAATCATATTGTAATTGAAATTTTCCAACAAAAGCAAAATGACACCTTATTGATGAGGAGCACAACTATTAAAATGGAATATAGTATCTCAATACATTTAGCTAATGGGGTTTTTTTTCTTGTTATTCTTTAAAATTTAAAACACCTTAAAAAAAAAATTGTTTAATTTCGATGAAAAATTTAAAAGTGTATTGAAGGTACCATTAAATGATACTGATATCCGTGTCTTTCCTTTTATATATGTACATTTTATATAAGCGTAACTTATCACCAGAGTAATTTGGGAATCATTTTGTTTATAAAAATTAACGAATATGAAAGAAATTAAACGAAGAAAAAAAAAGACAAACAACTTATGAACTATTTTATAGCTTGTAATTTAAATCGTAAAGCGAATCACAATCATCACTGCGATAAACAAATGAATGATAGTTATTTATGCTTCGTATAACTTTCTTCTTCTGTGATAATTGTTTTTTTTTATCTGTGCGTAAGGTAATCAGTGTTTTGTTATTTTTTAAAATTTTATTTATGTTATTTAAAGTAATTGTGGGATAAAAGACTAGAAAAGATCTATAGATAAAATGGAAAATTACAGTACAATTCTTAATTATTAGTGCATTTAGTTAATCTTAATTGCAAAAATATGTTGTGAAAGTTTTTAGTTTTTGGAGATGAGTTGTGGTTTGATAAAGAAAAGTGGTTAGATATTAATCTAATGTTTTGTTCTATTTATAAACAAAATACTGTAATGTGTAATACAAAATTTGCTAGAAATTTATAATATGATGCATAAGAGGAATAGTTCATTCAGTCTTTAACATCAATTGAACCATCAATGTTTCAACCAGTCATTAACACCATCTGTTTTGTGTTTAAAACTATGTAGGTTAGACTTAAAACAAGTTAATTAATAAACCTAAATGTTTAAAAATTTGGGATTAAAGTAATTTTCCACTCTATTAAATTCCAAATCTATAATCTTTACTTGTTTAAGCAAATGTTTTTTCGATCAATCTCCATATATTTAAATGCTTTACTCTATACCATTTATATGGTTTTATATCTGATATGTAAATCATTCTTAGAATTCTATTCTAGGTTTTTGCCATGAAGTTGTTTTAATTTCTTTCACCTTATTACTGTCATCAAACATTTGTTCAGTAAATGTTCAGGAAAGGTTGATGTCCTCAATACAATGCCATGAATTCAAAAGTTTCGAAGGTCGCTGCACCATCTAAAACTTGTCAATCTGGACAACTTTTTTCTGGGATTTCATAATATTTATAAGCAACTAACTAACTAGCTAAAGAAAAATCTTACCAAAAACAAAATAGTTAACTAAAAGTTAATCTAATGATATGCTTCTTTTAGTATCCACAGCACCTGATAAAGTCGGCGCTCCTAATTGTTTATAATTTTGATGTTGCTAGTTACATATTAAGAAAACTATTTCAATATGGGTATTAGCAAAGTATATATGATCAATAACGTTGCAGTTAAGATAGCCATTTTTAATAGGCCTTGGATTCGTAGAGATCGTAATGTTCTACAACAATTGAAGCCTGGTAACTAATGGCTTAGTAAGAGTAAAAATTCAAGTCTTATATTTTTGGGATGAAAAAATTAAAACAACTTTATGGCAACTAACTAGAATAAGATTTTGTTAATTCTTCTGGGATTAAAAATGTTCTTAAGTTTTTCCCCATTACATTTTAAATTAACATTTAAAGTTATTTATAACTATACTGTCAGCGTTAATTTAGATTTAAGATATAGAACGTGTAAATAACTTGAAACAAAAATTATAAAGTGTATAATTTTTAGTATCTACCGGATGTTATGGCTATCATACTTCTTTTTTATAATTATAAATTTTTTATTTTAAATTTTTCTTGTAGAAAATAATATCAAAAGAACCATCACATTATAAAAGATTGAAGAACCACATTAAGAAGTGTTAATATTGTAACAATGTAAATAAAATCAATACTGAATGAAAACTTAAAATTAATACTGAATGGAAACCACAGATTTAAAATAAGATACATATCAAGTACTTATATGTTTTATATAATATATAGATACATAAGAAAAATATAAAGAAATTGAATTAAGTCCATTTAACCATATGATGAAAGAAATTAATTGAAATGCAAGTATTGCTTCTGGTGATTAATGAATGATTCACTGGAATTTTTGAATCAAGTGCACTTTAATTAAAAACTTAAAGTTTTCTACTACCTATAAATAAATAAATGTAAATTATTTATAAGTGTTACCAGAATCATTAACGCTATATTGAAGTGATTAAGATTCTTCAAAGGAAATATTAGATGAAGGTAAATTTAAACCTTAAGAGAATTTAATATATAAAAAGAGAAAGAGGGGTTTTTCTAAATTTTAGTGTCAAGAATAGCTTTGGTTTTTCCCTCACACTTAGCCTAATTAATAATTATGCTACTTAATAATAAGTATAAACCCAATATAAACTTTGTGTGGTTACCGTGCATAGCAACATCCAAGACAACAAAAGAGCTGATGAACCAGCGGATAAAGAAGTATTTCTGAACACGTTTCCTGTTGTCCAGCTATATCACAAAAAAGATGGAGTAACCTAAACAATTTTACACATATCTAGAATATTATGAACCACCAACAACAAACGGAAATAAAACAAATAGATTTTTAATTTGCTTATAGATTCAGCCGGGTTAGTATTAGACACCTATGCAGCCAAATTGAATTCCGTACTCCTTCTACTGTAGGAAATAAAAGTATTAATATCGAGCATTTTTTTTGCAGATGTCTTCAGATTTCAGCTAGACTTCAAAAATCCATCTATTTACTTCGGAGTGGATACAAAACCGAAAACATAACCACAGGCCATATAGATACAGTGGAATGACAATGTTGCTAATTAAAGCCTTTACACACAATTATGAAGAAATAAATCCAAAAATAATATTTTCGAAAGGGTTTTTCTTAGGAGGTGGAAGTTTTCTAAAGACAAAAAATCAAAGTCTCCTGTAAAGATAAAATCCTTCTCACTATAAAACCAGCTGCAATTCAAAGTCATTAGAATATTGTCATAAACACCCAAACTTGATGAACAGTATAATAGTTAACAAATATAGATGTAAAAAGAATAATGTAAAAGATTATTTTAACTTTGTAGTGATGGAAAACTTACACGGATTATCACTACCACAATCATTTGTTAATATTATTTTAGTTTTGCAGGGCAATAGACTTGTTTTTCAATAAGCTAATACTTAATAAATCAAATTCATTCATAAAGATAATTAAAATATCTTTCTTTCACATAATTAAAAATATTAATAAAAATCGAAATAAAATATAATCAATGAAAATTTGAGGATTAAAAAATAAATGTAATTAACGATAAGCACTTACCAGATTTTTTAGATTGTAGCACTTCCAGATCAATAATGGTCGTCCTAGATTACTTCAAGAAAATATTAATAAATAATAATTTTAAAACTCTTGACATCTTATATAAAATACTAGATCAAATTCAAGTCTATATTAACCAAAATTGCCCCAATATATGAATGTTTTCAACAATATATTTGAAGAATGTCAATATAACGGTGAAACCTCGAATAACAATAAATATAACGACAAAACCTAGACTGAAATTATGGAATAAATTAAATTATAACAAAAGCCTCTACAATTAATTATATTTTTATATAAGAATTAAATTACAATAATTTACGAAATAAACATCTTCAGATATTTTACCACATTCAAAATTATAATTAAAAATTATTTATTTACTTTTATTTAAAAATGAAATGAAATCCAATTGAAAATGCAAACTAAAAAAAAAAACTGAATAAGAAAATTTTAATTCAAAATATTGTGATTAAAAATCTGCAACAACAAAATAGTAGAAGAGCTAAAATAAGTGAGGAAGCCGACAAAAGGATTGTTTTTTCCCCTCTGTTCCTTTTTCCTTTCGACAAAAGATCGCATTTAAAACGAAGTTTCTGTTCTTCTGTTTTACTTTTTTCATTTCAAAGTACAACACAAAAAGTCAATTCAAAATAAAAATTTCATGTTTATCAAAAGAACAGATTTCAGAAATGACCCTTACAATATTTAAGATTTAATAATCATGCAAATACCAGTTAAAATAAAACCATAATAACAACAACTAACCGAAATTAAATCACAAAATCCAGACTAACTGAAGAACTTCAAGAATGGATTCAAAAGGAAAAAAATTATAATAAATAAATAAATCTTTAAAACAACTAAAACTATAAGTTTTTATAAATCGCGATGTTCTGTCGTTTTCTTTTTTCAAACTAAAAAACAAACTCTTATTTTTATTTTCAGAATGCCTAATGAACTTTAAAAATAGTTTTACAAGGTTCATAAATAAAAAATTTCAATTTCCTTTCAAAGTTTTTGCAATAAAAAAAAAATTGAAGAAATATTTAACAAAACAACGTCCCTGCTAGTATTTGAAGGGATAAGATGGGACAGAATAGTAATATTTGAATTTTAAGATTGAGGATATTCACAATACCAGGTTTATAACGCAGTAACTTCAAAAACTGAGGTCTAGTATCTCAACTTTGGTCTAGTATTTAAACTTGTTAAAAAGAAATATAATTTTTGTTGAAGACGTCGGAATAAACACCACAATAAAAGGCAATTTCCACTTCCCCGCCATGTGATGTCAGCGTATTTTCTATTCTAAGCTGGCAACAACATCGGACGAATCCAGCCGAACGAATCCAGCGGGAGTCGGTGGTATCGTTGTCAATAAATGTGAAGGCACTCATAAAAAATGCTTCAGTTTAGAATAGGACACGGTACCTTGTCTTCTACAGTGTGTGTAGTGGGAATCACCTTAACAGCTCTGCTGAAACAGATAAACGACAACCAACTGAAGTAAAGACCTCGAAATAAAAGGTGTTGCACAATATTACATTGATCATAATAGATATCACCCAATAGTGGTTTATAGCATCAAATAAAACTTTGATTAGTGGTCAGTGGAGTGTATTAATAAAGACTTTAACTTAAGTTTAATTTTTCTAGCAACTAAATTAAAACTTAGACTCAATTTTCTAGGCTATTTTCTATATTTTTAAAATTTAAATTTACTTTTATAAAATTCAAACCAAAAAATGTTAAGATGAAAATTATGAAGAACTATCAGCAGCTGCTGATTTATATATACATACAATATTAAGTCTATTAAAGCAACATTCCATTCAATTTCAAATAACATTGTGCACAATATATTGAATAATAATATCTGTCAATGTTATGTGTATATATATAGTGTAAGTAATATATAAAGTTTTTGTATTGGGGCCTTAAAAATAAATATAAAGACAAAAAAAAATATAAGAAATTTCCCATTATTATGTATTTTAGAGGCTATTGTTTTAATTTCACAATTCAATAATAATTATTGTTAACTGACTTAGTTCTTCCTTCTCTTAAATCTTATTTTCTTCAGAAAAAAATTCTGATATGTCTTGATAGGAACAAGAGAATCCCAAACCCAAATAACATTGTTTTTTTAATTTCTTGACATGTTAAAGCAATGCATGAAAAGTATTGTAAGAGTATCAAAGTTGAAACTCAGAACATCTTAGACCTAAAATATGTAGATATATATATACATGTTATATTTTAGGATGAATGTTCAATTTATTTTCGACCCAATGTTTAGATATTTCCAGGAATTCTTTCGATTAATTTTCCATTTTTGAAACTAATGTTTCATCTTTTCCGAACCAATGGACTATGGTTTATAGGAATTTTTAAAATACTATGACTATAATATAAGCTTTTCGTTTTCCAGCGGTTCTGTTTAAATGCCGATTCATTCAAAGGTCCATTTATAGAAAAGAGCAGATAAAACTTTTTTCATTCTTACTCGATTTTGAACCGGGATATTTTGAATAAGAGGCGGCAGCGTGGTTTAAAAATCGGACAGCCAAAGATTTTCTAAGTCTTATGCCCTTTAGAGCTTTTGCCTTCTATTAAATAAAGGTTAGATTTGGGAATTCAAAGTATTGTGAGACTAGCGCCTTTTATAGATAAAACCAAAGTTCTTCTTCTAGTTCTTACGTGAAAGTCAATAGAAGAATACTCCCACATCAAGTTTATGAAAATTGAATTTCAATAATATCGAAAGACAACTTTTTAAAAAAATACAATCGTTTAAATTATCGTTGTTTTCTTTTTAAACTTTTTTTTTTTTTTTTATTTTTACAAAAAAACTGCTGACTGTTGCAGTAATGATGAAACAATGTACAAAAATAAAAAAGCAAACAACAGATTCAGCAACAACAAAAATAAAAAACATAGAATCCAATTTCATTCCAGACTGAATACAATTTCGGGTTTTTTTTATTACTTATACCTATACCCTTTTTTTTGATTCTCCATTTTCTGGGTAAAAACTATATCAAGCATCTGATTCAACTTTAGGTTACAAAATCTTAAGACTCGTCATTGAATTTTTTTGTTTCATTTTTTAAATTTTGCTTTTGTTGCTGTGTTTTTATTGCAACAATCATTTTATAATAAAAAAGATATAAAAAAAATTCCGAATATTTAAGCCTCACCTGCTTCTATCTGGACCAAATATAAATGCTTTTCATTGTTAGCAGTTAATGCCTGGTCAGTTGATGCTTAAAAAAAAAGCGATCATAGCGAGTGGACAGAGATGATCAGAACTCCAATTCAATTATTTTAAAGAAAAAAGAGAAAAAGAAAAGTTGCAGATAAAAATAAACATCAAGATTAAAACAGAATGGAATTCAATCCCTTAGGCTTCTGTTTATGTCGTATTTTATTATTGTATTATTATGGGTCCATCCATTTAACTTTTCTTTTCTTTATAATCTTCAGGTTGGCTTTAATATTATCAAATTATTGAAAATATGTTATTTTAAATGGAATGTTTTGATTAAGGGAATTGATTTAGGTGGACATTGTGTTACAGAGGTGCGATTTTATAATAATTGATGAAATTTTTAGAATTCTTTTAGACTGCATTTTATTATTAAAAAAATAAAATAAAAAAAAACTTTATATGGTGGCATAATGAGTTTAAAAAATGTTTTTTTAAATATTAAATCAATATAAAATTTAAACAGTAGTCAAATATAGTACTTATTAACTAATAAATGATTTTAAATAAAGTAGTTAAAAAAAGAATTAATATTACTAAAACTTTAGTTCCTAAAGGGATAACATATGGGAGCACTGCTGTTCTTAGATCTGTTGGACATGTGCTGCATCTTTTCCCAGTTACAATCACGGAGACTTATTAAAACTGAATAATGTATCTTCAAATGTTGTGTCTTTATCATTCATTTTCAGTTACTTAAGGCGACGCAGAAGATGAAAATTTATAGAAAAATGGGAGGAATTAAAATGATTAAGTGAGTTCATTATAGGGTTTTTTTTCAATATCGGACTTTGCTTCGAAAGCCATCTATAGAAGCAGTGCGTAGCTCCTTCTTTATTGTTCTAAAACCATAATCCTTTTTTAACAAAACTTTAGAGTGGGACCTGTGTTAAAAATGTACAGCTTGGCTTTAAGAGCAGGGATGTAAAAGGATTTTTGGGAATTCAAATTCTGAAATTATGAGGGATGGGGAAAATTCGATGATATATTTAAGTTTATGTACCTAAAACTTTATGGAATACATGTATAAACTTTATGGAACACATTTTATATGAGATATGGTTCCATATATCTGATGAGTGGCGCTACAAGTGACTACTAATTTCCATAAGCTATGTTGCGCCAGTTAAAGTATTTAAAAATGAGCATCTGTTACCCTCCTTGGTTCTTAATGAAAAATCTGGAGTAGAGGTATTAGTTTTTTATTTTTTTTAGAACTGTTAATGAACCTTGAAGTTTATTCTAAAAATTTAAAATACTAGGCTGATGTGTGTACATTACTTAAGTTTAAAAATATTTTCCTATCAGTGTCCTAAAAGATTTTCAGTTCTTCGTTAAAATGTTAAATGCTGTAAGTAATAACTACTGATGAAATAATTTAAGCCACAACAGTTTAATCTTCTTTAATCAATTGTCGTAATATATTAAAATATTATAATGAAATTCAGGATTCCCGAATCTTGCTTTTGTACTTCTCGATTCGTATATTGAATATAGCATATTTAATCGATTTTCGATTTCCTAATTCACACTTTGATGATATTGAAGAAATTTGATCCGCCGTCAAGTGAATTAATTGCATTAGGCGCAGTTAGTGACAAAAAAAGTGTTAAAACTTTTCGAAAAGAGTTATTTTCAGAGCTTTTAGCTTTCATCTTTTATTAAAAATTAATATAGTTATCTGAAGATGATCAAAAAATTTAAACTTATATCTCGGCATGAATATCAGACTTAAAATTGTTATTTTTTTTTTAAATAAATTATGCAATCATGTTCATTGATATATCTTTGTAAATCCATTCTTCTTTAATTCAATTTATTTTTATTACTTTTTTTAAATTGTATTTTCTTCTTATTAATCCACAAATTTACATCAGTTTCAACTTGAATTTTAGTTCTTGTCTTCAAGTTTTTGATTTCTTTTATTTCTTATTTTTTATTGTTTATGTTCATTTTTTTTTAATAATTGGTTTTGCGGTGGTTTTTTTATGAATAACTTGTGATGATGCCGACACATACTAAAAATCAACAGAAACGTGAAAACATTGCAATAAAAGAATCTAAATGAATTATTAAAATTGTCTAATCAGCAAAAAACAACAAAAGTAAATAAAATGTGTTTAAGATTATTGAATGTAGTTCGTGAAAACAATGTATGTCTGATGACTCAATTGTTATTTCACTGAGGTTTTCCATTTAAAAGGAAGGCATTTAACGTTCAGATTATGCAGTTTGGGCACATTTATTGAAAAACAATAAAAATTTGATGTGAAGTAAATTGATATTAATCTGTCTTAAAAATAATTACGTTTTCCTATATAAGCCATTGTTCGCAATCCCCGAGAACTAAGCCTTATTACTTTGTTCTTCAAAACCAAACTATACACATTTGTAGCAAAAGGTCCTTCAAAAAATTTGAATTTGAAACGGGGAAATTTAAGTTGTTTTAAATCGAAGAATACCTATATGAATTTTGTGGTGCTGTTGCCTTGGATGACTTTCGATGTTCCCATTCTCATAAAATTCACCAAATTTTGGCTTTCTTCAACGCAAGCAATCTACTCTAATTAAAATTGTATTTCTTATTTCCAACTTAAAGAACAAAAAGTTCGTTCTTAAAATATAGAAAACATCAGTAACCCTTCATTCCAGTTTAGGACTCCCATGCCAATTGGGTAATCCAAAATAGAATTCACTATAAATAATATATGAAGATTAAAGGGTCGTCAAGGGCCATAATATATTAGTAACAATAATTTCAATTTGAATATATTGCTTCTCCTGATCTTTACCAGGCTTCAAGTATTTGTGTCGTCACACTTAGTATACTCTAAGGTTTTCACTAATATATTTATAAAGAGGGACTTTTAAAAATACTAATCAGGACGTAGCCATCAATCATTGCGCACGTTGCTAGAACTAATTTCAAGTGGAATTGTCATATTTTGTTTCTGGTAGTCATTGGGGGAAAAAATGAGGAATTTAATGAAAATTATAAAACAATATTGAAGTAAAAAAATATTTCGATTTGTTGGCGGTCACAAATTGATGATTAAATTGATTATATCTTCAAAATCAGTAGCTATGAATAAATCATTATTCTGTTGTTGTTAATACGTTTGATATCATTTTAATCAAAAAAAATCACTACAATTTGAAGTTGAAAAAGTAATTTGAAGAAAACTTCATTTCCTTCTTTGAGGTTTTTCATTTAAATTTGTTTTTTTTTTTTATTTGCGCAATTGATTCAATACATAATCACTTCTGTATTATTTTATTCTCTGTTTATCATAAAGTTGCGGTTTTTCTTTTTGAATGATTTTTTAAAAATTAAGGTAATAGTTAATTGGAAAAATTTTATTATATCAAACATCTTTTCCAATAAATAAGAAGTTTCTTTTGTAAATAATTACCTAATTAATTTGTCTTCCTTCTAAAGTTTTGAATTATTGTAAAACCACTAGAAATTGCTGCAGATATTGTCAAAATTGATATTTTATAGCAATAAGTTCTTGATTTTTTTTTTAATTTTCATGCTTCAATGTTTTCAAATTTAAATTTTGATTCTTATTAATAATTTCTTATGGTTTTGCTGATCTTAAGAAAAGAATATTGTTTTTTATTGTTTGATGAAATTTAACTGGCGCAGCTATAATGCAATGCATCTAGGTGGTTTTCGTGTTAAAACTCAACAACTTATCAAAATCAAGTATGTTCTAATATGTTATATGTTAGCTCCATACCATACAAGAGCTTTTTTAATTATTTTAAATTAATAATAAACATGTACATATACGTTTTTCAGTTTTCCATTAAATAATATTTCACTTCTAAAACTATTCCACTTTACTGAATAAAAGTTCTGATACCGATTACAGATATGTGATAAAATCTTAATACAAATTACTTATTGGCACTTATGTTCTAAATATCTATGTCACAAATACAATAACCTTTTTCTATATACCAACTTCCTATGCATTTCATAAAACCTCATATACATTTACATGTAATATGTATTTTGTTGATTACTTTTTAAACCTTATAATAATGTCTGATACTTTAAAACCTGAATATTAAAATATAACTGTAAATCCCCATATTCTAAAGTTTTTTAAAGGATTAAATACTTTTTATTGATTTCAAATAATATAAAGTTATTATTAAAAAGTCAAAGATTTAATGTACGTTTCAAGTGCAAAACATCGTTAAGTTATTGGAAAAAAGTTCGATAACACTTGTATATTCTCCCAGTTATACGACAACTTAGTAACCTTAATGTTATGATCAAAGAGATTGAAGAAAATGATTTTAAAGATAAGTTACAATAGCGGTAATATGTTTAGATACATTGTATTTAATATATTAAATTAAACTATTTACTTAGATTTAATTTGCTTATTTAAGCGTTGAATATTTTTTAGATTTTCTTTTATTCCTTTTCGACTTTTTTAGTGTTGAATGCCTTCCCTGACGTTCGAGTCATTTAGACTTGGCTCCAGGTTCTTTAATCGTTATATTTACTTAGCCATTAATTTCTTGACTGAACATATTGTATAAGATTATGAATACACAAATGTTAATTTTAAGCTCAATCTAATAATTATAGAATTTTACGATAATTTTTATTAGATATCAAATGACGGAGATTTGTAGTGGTTGACGCCATTGGTCACATTTTTTACATTCAAATGTAATATCCCTAAGATCATTTCAGTAAAGAACACATGCCCATATGGTAATCTTAAACATGTTTAACCGTAAACTGTTAGTGAAAAATTTGATAAATAAATAATACCCTTAATTACCTTTTCCTATAGGATTATTCTCGTCAAATCGCTGTATTCTGTTAATAAATCCAAAAGGAACCCAATGACTCAAATTTTTTTTTCTTGTTTTGAAGGTTCTGAAGTGGAACGGGGGTTCTTACAACTACTTTTATCCTGTTGAGTATTACACAGTTATTTTGGAAAACCTACCACCAGATGTGAATTACTTCTTTTTCCATGAAATTTTAATTCAAAAATTTAAGAATAAAATGCGCCCTGAAAGCTTTCGTCAATTCATTTTAAGGATTTACCGTTACAGTAAAGAAAGTCGAATTAAATTGCATAAAAAATATACAAATTAGGTATAAACTAATTTTCTAATTTTCATTTTATATATTTACCGTTGTAATAAAATTTCTCTATTTCAATTTTTAAATAATAACTGTAAATTTGTTTTTTTTTTTTCAATATTAGTTATGAGGTCGACGATATTTACAATTTATTTAAAAAAAAAAATAGTAAAACAAATAATAAAATACTAATGGTAATATGTAATACTAATTGAAAAAAAAAAACAGAATAAAAAAATTGGAACGTCGGCTGAAGGTTTTTGCTTTTTTTTTTTTTTTAATATTTTGCAGTTAATAAATTTGTTTATTTTTTTTTGCATATGAATGAATTTAAATATTGCATACCAATACAAATAACAATCCAATGAAGTCAGCAGTATATATACTGTACAGACATTTTTAAGGGTGGGACAATTATTAAAAAAAAAAACAAACAAACAATTTGCACTATAATTACATATGAAAGAAAGGGAACAGGGTGGTTATAAAGTGGTAAAATATAAAATAAAAAAAAAAAACAAAAATAAGAATAAAACAATATTAGAAAAATTATTTTAACAGTTTATATGAATAAGTTTCAACAATAAAAATATTACAACAACAATAATAACTGTTATGAAAAGTATTTTAAAAAAAAAAAATAAAAAAATAATAATAGAAAAATACAATAATGGAAACTAGAAGGATTTCGAAAAAAATAAGTAAAAAACAAATTACACTAGAATAGTTTTTATTATTTATTATTTTTGTATTTTGTTTGTTCAAGTGCAGTGAATTATGAATACATTGTTGGGATTTCCTGTTATTTTCTTCAATTTCTTTTTACTTCATATTTAAATTATTACGAACGAAATGAGAAAATAAGAAGAAAAAAAAAAAAATAAAGTTTTGTTGACGATTATATTTATAAACTAAACTTAACGGTTTTATTAATACAAAAATTTGAACTAATAAAAAAAATATTTGCACTCCTGTAATACCATAAGGTTTGTGTTATGATTTTGTAAGTTATTTTTTTAATCCAAATTCAAGTAATATCAAATTGTCCCAAACTATTGATGCATCTAAATATTTGAGTTTTTTGTATCGCTGTAAAACTTACTTTTCTCCACTTGATCTCCTCAATATATATAAAATATATATAAGACCAAAAATGAAGTATAATGCACATATTTTGGCTGGTGTACCCCCATCGGCGCTGGGATATCTCAATAAAAGTGCAAAAAAATAACTATTCGTCTAATAAATGATCCCAGTGTTAGTGTTACATCGGCGCTTAGTCTAGTCACTTACCTTGTTTTATAGATGCGGTACCTAGTGCGGACGAACACCTGTTCTAAAGAAATAAAATAATTAATGTCCCCACTCAAAGTTTTCCAACTTGAAACAAGAGTGCAACAGATGCTCATCCCTACTGCGTCAAATTGTTAAGATGACGAAATACGGCTTATGGAAATTCGTTTTTTATGTGCATATCGAGATTATGGAATCACATTCTGTCCAATGTATTTCCTAAAGTTGGTAATTCGTATGTGTACGACTTAATTAAATTTAAGAAGAATATTAACATCTTTCTCCTGATATCCCTTCAAATTTTTCCCATCCCCCAAATTTCCAAATAATCTCCCCACAATCCTAAAATCCTTTTATATTCCCATTCCTGTAACGAACCTGTACATTGTATCACAGTTTCCTTCCTAAAGTTTGGTTCAAAATGGGGGTGATTTAGTGCATTAAAGTCGTACACTATCCAACGAAATACCGCACAGTTTCAACGGGTGGCTTCCATTCCCTCACAGAAAAAAAAAAAAATTTTTACCATTTTAATAAAAATGTGAACTAACTTGTCGTCGACCAAGGCTTGAACCTTGCTTTTTGTATTGTGCAACGGTTTTATAACATTTATATCGTCCTTTGATATTAATTTACCCGTTATAAACGACTAATTATAAAAGTAATAGTTCCATTTTAAAAAATAATTATAAACTACCACAAATTCAATTAAATACCTGTACTTATGATGCGGTTTTTAAAAGTTTATTTTTTTTTTGCTTATTAAAAAATTGTAGAAAACTATTGGTGGTTTTAATTTTTTTCATCACTAAAATATTGAATTGAAAAAAAAAAATTAAATTGAGGAACAAAAAAAAAGTAAATTAAAGCAAAATTATAGTTCACCGTATTTAAAAGTTTTTAGCTTTAAATTATCAAGTAATAAACGTTAAGTAAATGACAGTTAGAATATTAAAATGTTGGAAAGGAGCAAAAACATAATTAATGAAATTACAGTAATTCGATGAGAGTTAGTAATGCCTTACATCTGCAAAAAATTAATTGACAGTTATACAAATCTGGAGGAAAGCAAGGCAGGGATTGAAATGGGCGAGAACGGATCATAGGTTATGATACAAATATACTATACAAACTAATTACTATACAAACTAATAAACTATACAAATCACCATTTCAGCTCATCTCGCATTACAGGAGTTCTAAGCAAACAAGACAGAAGTATCCTCTACAAAATTTCTAACTTTATTAATTTTAAAGATATGCTCATTAAATCTTTGGAGGCATGTGACATCTATTTGAACATCCACCACATTCCATTCCACATTTCGGAGATATCATGAAAACATGACAGAGCACGCTTGTACCCAATTCCTAGTTTCAATGTTTATTGCTTACAAAAATATGCTTGTTAGATCTTGGGAGGTGTGTGGTTGGTACCTGTACTATCACTCCAATTCATTTCAAACTTTAGGGACACATGAGAAACCGGAATAAAAATCGTTTTAGCAAATTTAAAGATTATGTTAAAATGATTTACCCTAAGTTTTATCAGAAGCTTCCAGAACCGGAACCCATGGTCCGATCTCGCCGAAGGGATGGAGGGACATCGCTTAACCGACTAAGTGGGTGACGCTAAGCAAACATATATATGTACTTTACCATATCTAGCTTGCTGCTTCTTACTTAAACCAGTAACAACATCCCAAAGTTAATATACTTCGCAGCATCGTTTTTAGGTGTAGGGTATAAAAAAACGAATATGGAAGTAAATCAAAAAAAAAAACCACCGAGGATTTATGAAGTTAATAGTCATATAAATTTTTTTTTAAAACTTTCATAATAGAAAACTTAAATGTTCTTTTTATGATAATTTATCTATAAAAATTTAATATAATATGGACATTACAGTTATGTGTTATGAAAATTGTAACGGTATTTTCAATGAATAAAGGATATTAGAAAAAGAAAAAAATTAGAGCATTCCTTTTATAATAAATTTCATTTGTGTTTTTTACTGAAACTGTCATTTTTAAAACTGTTAATATGAGTTTATAATGAAAGAAAGTTATTAGAACTTCATTATGTTCCAAAATATTATTTACATTGTTTTTTTTAATATGATAATAACCGTTATGAAGATAATAATTTATGTTTTTTTTTTTTTTGAATTTACAAATAACAGTTAATGTTATGTAACGGTTATTATGTGACTGGATAAAGTAAACCTAATTTTTTACAATGAATTATAGTTTCTGTAGTTAAGGGATAGTTAAAATGTTGATTCGATTTTTTTTGTATATGTATATAGATAATCTAAGGGGTTAGTTCCGTATTATAATATTATGTAAATTACCACTTAAGTACATTATATAATATTAATTATAGAAGTTAAGAACGCTTTTATTTCATTTAATAATTTTTTAAAATGGGTGAGTTGTATGGTATTTGGTAATTTATAAAAGCTGTCAAAAACAAAGTGTGATAATTTTTTTTGAATCAAATGGGACACGTGGACGACAGGAGAATGATAGTTTCAATTATGGTTTTGTTGCTCTACTTTATCAAAATAGCATCAAAGTCGGCAGAGTCTTTAACCTTCTCAGGAAATGACGCGTTGCTGACACTTCCAATTTGCGAGCCTATTTTAAATACAGCAAAACGACTGATATGGTTTGATGTTTAATAACTTTTTTTTTTTAATTGTTAATTATTATTTTTTTGTTATACAGAATATTAATGGGGAATATTTTTAGCTTAAGTATGAAAAATTATATCCCGCAAGTGGTGACCATTTTCGGCTTAGCATTTTTTTTCGTAAAATTTCCGGTGTTATGGCTTGAATCCTCCATCTTGTTTGAACCACAATTGTAGATGGTTTTCTACAGCTGGCCTCAAAAAATTGTCCAGCATCGTTCGATACTCAGCACCAGTAATCGTAACTGAGGCGCAATGTGTATTTTCAAAGAAATATGGACCAATGATGCATTCAGACAATACACCACACCAAGCAGTACACTTAAGTGGTCGTAATTATCGTTGATGAACTGTTCTTGGATTCTCCGTAGCCCATATCCTGCAATTTTGCTTGTTTACGAAACTATTCAATTGGAAATAAGCTTCATCGCTCATTATCAAATTAAAATTTCAAAATTAAATTCAACATTAGATTTTCAAAATAAAATTCAACAATTGTTGATCGCTGTTCTGTTGTGTACTGTTCCATTTCCAATTCCCCAAGTTTTCTTCACAAAATTCTGAAATAAAAATAAAAAATATAAATTAATTTAAAAAGTTATTAAACATTCAAACCATATCGGTCGTTTTGCGCCACCCTGTATTTAAATCTTAAAACTTTTAGGATAACGGTATTTCCTCGATGCAAAAAATTAAATAACAAAACGACGAATATTTTTAAAATAAAATGTCATAAAATATTAAAAATAAATTAAAATTAATTTAAAGTCAATATCAATAAATCATATTTTAATATAATTTTAATTAATTTCAATTATAATGTAATTTCAATATAAAGGAAGTTATTTTTTTTTTGTTTTTAATAAAGTGATTGTGACAAAGTGTTATTATCTCAATAGGAATCTTAATTATATTCCATTAATATCTCTTAATTAAATTTTTAGATTCCATTAGGGCTTTTCTTATACATTTTTAATATTTGTTTTTTTTTTTTTAGATTTTTTGTCAAAAGTTTCATTAAAAATTAAAATCAATTTCCTTAGTCTTTAGAGTTTAATTTAATTGTATTTACTATCATGTATAGTGTGTAAAGTATTACAAAAGTAGGTACTATGATATATATATATATATATATATATATCTATCTATATGATAATACGAGTATATAAGAGTTTTAAAAGTATGAAGACATTAAAAAGATTTTATAGAATTCTATTATGACCTGAATACAGCAATAACCGTTAAATAAATTTATTGAATCCTTTTCAAAAATCTTTCCTTTAAGAATAATTTTCTGATGTTAAAAGAAAATTGTTTCCGTTGTAACGCGATGGTAGTAGATTATTTAATGTACTATTGTTGTGATTTTTTTGTATGTTTAATATCAGTAGAGGTTATTTAATAATGAGAGTGAGAAAGTAGCAACTTGTTCTTGCAAGAAACTAGAAATATTCTTTTTAATCTTAATATTCTAGTTTGCAGTTGTTGCAGTACTTATGTTAACTGTTACCTTGCCAGAGATTACATTTCTTCCAAGATACTCTTTATGTGGTGATAAAAAGGATTAAGAACTTCCACAGGTTTGAAACAGTTTCTTACACAGCTGAAATTTTTAAGATTTTGTAAGTCTTTCGTTCTAGTTTGTCTTATTTTCTACTTTTCAAACCGATGTCGACTGAACGATATGTGAAATTCACAATTCTTTTATTAGTGGATTTGATCTGCCCGGAGATTGTGTTGAGACCAGGAAAGATCACTTTTCATTGATTCTACTGGTAAGTCGCTATGCTTTCCTGAAACTCGACTATATCACCATCATCACAATTAAATATTTTGCATCATATATTTAATAGATACGTCAAGACTTCCGATTTTAAAAATAATCAAAAAAATGGAGCATATCATTCTTCTTTAATTATATTATGATAATATAAAAGAGCCAAAAATATACTTTAATGGAAGTGTTTTAAATATATTGAAAAGTTAAGAGTATCAATTAATATAAATTTAAAAATAATTGAATAATATCCACATATGAACATTATTTTAAGATTCTCTTTATCAAGATAATTGCCAAAAAATGTTGATACACTTTTGTTGAAGACATTAAAGAGGGTGAGAATATTCAATTAAAAATCATAATGTATAATATTGGTTAAAGGCTTTTAATAGTGTAATTATTAGTAATTTCTAAAATAATAGTTAAAATAAATGGAAATATTTCTCTTTGTGTTAAAAAATAGTAAAGAAAACCTTCAGTTACAGGTTCTTTTAAATTTATAGTTTAAAATTGCATTAAAGGAATTATATTTTAGTATGATATATTAGATAATTAACTTAAAAGTAATATGAAAAAAGATTTAAAAATAATTTTGTTGAATCTCTATATAAATTTTTTCGAGATAGACTATTAGGTAGTTACGAGTAGACTACTCGATCCTTTGTGCTTCTTATGCTTGAAAAGTAGCCTTAGAAAAAAAAGTATTTTGTATTTTGCTTATGATTTTTGGTACCTTTGGAAAATATAAAATCCCATACTCTTGTGGCAAATCGTTTAACTAAAATCGAAGACATTTTAAAGATTTTTTTTTTCTTTAAACCCAACCACTTGAGAGTACTTTTATATATGGTATTACAATAAGAATGAAAAATATATTGCCAACCAAGGTTAAAAAATCTATCTGCGAATTATAGTTAAATTGTATAGATTCTCTTCAATATGTCATATCAGAGCGTACCTTTGCAGCACACAATAGTTCTTAACATTCTGAGTAACGTGTTAAACAAAAAAATAACCTGGCTTAATCAAATTGTTGGTAGCTAAAGATGCAGCGAAAAATAGAGTATAATACCAAAAATTATCTATAGTGCACATATTTGCAGCTGGAATATTTTGATAAAGTGCAAAATAGATATATCCATCTAATAAACGATCCCAAGGTTACCTCAACGCTAACTCCACATAGCCATCGGCACACCGTTTGGCCAGTAACCCGATAGATATTTTCTAAGAACGGAATCAAACAAATAATGCCTCCTCTGAAAGTTTTCCGATGTGAAATAAAGAGTGAGACAAATGCTCATCACTACACAATTGAATTAGTAAGACGGCGATACCCGGCTTATAGAAACTCGTTTTTTATGCATACGTCGTGATTATAAAATCAATTGCTATGTGTATGTGTTTCCCAAAATTGTAAGAACTTTAAGAAGAACATTCACATCCATCTTTCTAATATCCCTCATAATTTTTCCGTTTATTTACTTAATCCATAATTCCCAAATCCTATCTCTTATTATCTTTTCCAATCCCGATCTTAAAAACCAAACGATTCATTCCAAGTTTCCAGAAGAATCCCTACAGTGATTCTAGGTGACTTTATATGCTTTCGATTAGTCCTCATAAAAAAATATAATTTGAGTTTAATTCCCAACAAATGCTTATTTGTATCAATTCTAAATCATGTGTGAGATAAAAAATTTCAGATTTCCGACCGAGTAGAAAAAACAAGAAAATAGAAACTTTCAATTTCTTTTTTATAAAACTATAAAATAAATTAAAAAAAAAAATGGTTTTCATCAAATTAGAAATTAACAAATCGTGAAATTTAATTCTTGCCAAATTTTTTTTTTCTAATTTCAAAATTTAATTCAATTTTATACTTTACATTTTCTCATTGTAATTAAATCACTTTCTCACAAAATGTTTACCAACATTAATTCAATTTTATCATTATTTTTTATTTTATTTAACTATTATATTTTATGATACTGTACTGATCATTCAAAAGATTTATAAAAATTGTTTTCGCTTAATAAATTTAGAAAAAGAAAATTGTTTAATTTTTCTTTTAAAAAAATAATAAAAAAAAAAAAAAAAAAAATTTCATTTAACACACCTAGAAATTGTTGGACCCTATGAAAAATATTTCAACGATCATTAAACATCTTAAGATTGTTAAATGTTAAAAAAATAACAACAAAATGTTATTATCATTGTTTTATAGATTTAATTTGGGTGTTTCTTCATTTATAATTATTTTACTTTTACTTTCTTTCAGTTTTTTTTTTTTTTTGTAAACTTAATATTACTTTTATTTGTTTATTATTATTTTTTTAGTGATTGTTCTTACTTATGTTGTTTATATTTTTTAGTATTTATTTAAGCTTCTTAAAATTCAATTCACATTTTTTGATTTTTATACTTCATAGACTACTGATTTCATAATTAAGTTTTTTTGTTTTAAGGTCTGCGTCATTTTACTTTCTACGCATAGAAAAAAATTAGCTGGAGGGTATTATAAACGAAGTTCAGTAACGAATCGCTTTAAGAAGTCGAAAAATGATTTGGAAAGTAAGATACAAGAGTAACCCCTCGTACGAAAAAATGTCCTGCATTCCTCCCACAGGGGAATAGAAATTTTTGAGAATAAATAACTGTATTACTAGGTAGAGTTGAGATAACTGACAGTGGTGGAACAAATATATTATAACATTTACAAGGTACTAACTTGTATTACACTTTCTTTTAATAACGTTATATTCAGGCCTGTATAATTTAAGTACTAGTACAATTACCAGTATCATTATCTGATATTCATTAAATTAATACTCAAATACTTGAATACTTAATACTTAAGTATTTCTTGATACTTACTTAATTACTCGAAAATACTTAAGTATCAAAAAATAATGACAAAAGTAATTAAACTTAAAATATAATTACTTTCGGAAATTACAAGTATTTTTACTTGATTCCTTTATTTATACTTAAATTTTGTAAGTATCGAAATCTGAGTAATGTTGGTACTAGACAAAGTTATGGTACAAGATTATGGTACTTATAACTGTACTCAAGTACCATTTTATTCAGTATTATACAAGTTATGTATATGTTTACTTGATTCTCTTACTTATACTTAAATTTGGTTGTATACTTAAATCTAATTAGTAATTGATAAAGTAATTAGTATCAGATAATGGTATTTACAACTGTACTTAAGTACCATTTTACTTGGAATTGTACCATTTATTGGTATGTGATGGTTAATGAACTACTCAATTATTATCATTTACTACTTTAATTTTTTTTATGACGGAAATGAAAAGCTTCAAAAGCCATCTATCGAGGCTATGCAAAGTTCTTAGGTAGTGTTCCAGTTTAATACACCAAAACTCACCTTTTTTTGGTAAAACCTTAGGATGTGACCTGTAAAATTAGTGTACAGCTTGGTTTCGAGGATAGACATATGAAAAGATTTTGCTAATCGGATTTAGGAAATATGGAGTTGATAAACAAATTTCCTGCCCGAATTTGTGTAATCAATAATTTATTAGGAATTCTAAAAATTTTATAAAAAAAGCTCCATACACTTAAATTAATAGGCTCCTACTAAGAACCTCTTGCCAGAAATTACAAAATTTATAATTTTTAATAATAAATATTTTTCATTATGAGTAGAAATTGGGAGTGTAGCCCAGTAGACATAATGTACAAACCAAAGTACTTGTATATATCCTAAAATGTTGTGGTGTAACTCAGTTATGTATCATTATTTTAAAAGTTTTTTTTTTTATCATTTTTTTTGAAAGCGAATCCCAAAAGTTTCTTTTGAGGAGTTTTAATGCTTATAAGAATTTTAAAAAGTTTTTTAATTGAATGTCTTCAATTTTTTCTATTTTATTTTCGAATTAGGCGCCAAATTAGAAAATGATTTTGATTAATTTTTATTTTAAATGCGATTCAAGTCATGGATCCACAATACATCAAAAACATGAGTGGATTTCAGAATTACAAAAAAAAAAATAAACTTTTATATTTAGTAATACTAATTTTTGGTTGTAATAATTAGACCATATCTAATTTCAAACATCATTTAAAATTAACTTAAAATATTATAAAATATTCACTTTTTCATCTATTTTGGATAATAATTATTATTAATTTACTAAGAGTTTTTATTAGAAAGGAAAAGTCTATTTTCCATGAAAAATGTTTAGTTAATGGTTTTTTATCTCAAAACTTTTTATTGTCTGAGGAAATAATTAAATTAATTTTTTTGGATATTTTTAAGTAGGTACTTAATTACCATATTTTTAAAATTGTATTGTAATATTATTCAAAATTTTTAAAAGTTCATAAAAAATAAAAGATATATTATGCAAATTCAATATAAGGTAATTAGTTAATAAATACTTAAGTGTAGTTCAAAAGATATACTTAATTTGGCATTTCGTTTAGAAGGGTTTTACGAAGAGAAGTTGAATAAAAATTCAAGTGCATGAATCGTTACCGAATTGAAAAATAGACCGAAATAGTTATACTTATCCCGTCTTTCGTAGAACTTTAATATTTGCTCAAAATCATTTTAGCTGGAAAACCCAGCCCAAATCAAATATAGCTGGATATTTATATCTAAAATTTTTTTAAAAGTGACTGAAAGTATGTATGTGTAACACCGACAAAACTTGTGATTCGTCTAGTGCAAGATGTTCGAATATCTGCCATTAAGTCTTTTTTTTTCTAGAGGAAAAACCCTTATTTAGTTATAAAGTTGAAATTTTCTAAAAATAATTTAAGTTTTATGTAAACGAGTTTCGGTAAATATGACTGGTCTAATACGACAACTACATGTAGTTGCTATTTAAGTACCTTGTCGGCATTATAAATAAAAACCTCTGAAATTTTATCAAAGTTTGTGAAGTTTGACGATAAAAATGTGTTGATATGGTAAAACAAGTTCCAATAGTTTTCATACAACTGTTAAATACTTGAAAAATTATTGTAGAGTTTTAAAAAATAATAGGCGAATCATTAGCTTTTCTTAAACCGGACGGTTTTTTGATAATATAATATTCGTCCAGGTATTCCAATGTTGACAAGTTTTCTAGCGATTTTTATCCACTGTAGATACAAAACTGAAGAATTTTGAACACAGTGTATTCGCTAGTCATAAATTGGTTATTTATGAGTTTAATATCCCGAATGAAGTTCAAACAAATTTGTCTGCACCAAAATGAAAAATTATCTTAATTGATGACTTTAAACTTAGAGTACTGCGACTAGATAAGGGTGTGTTTATATTGGAGTTGCGATAAGTGATGAGAGCATCGATAAGAGCATAGTGTATCGTTGATTAAAGCCATGCTCCAATATAAACAATTCTATTAAAATCAATGTAAATAATTTATTACGCTATGCTCTTATCACTTATCGCAACTTCAATATAAATGCACCTTAATTCATATCAACTATACCGTACAGTTATCGTTTAACTCTCGTCAAAATATTGGAGCGATTTTTCTGTTTAATAGATATCTTGTAGGTAATGAAACTTGCTCTATTGAATTAAATTCAATTATGCCTCCTCTCAAACAATTTCAACGTAACCCCAGAGGAGCAGCAAATGCTCTTTTCTACACTGTGCAAATTCCAAGATGGCTTAAAACTGGTTATGGAAACTCATTTGTCGTGAGCACTGCTAAGATGTGGAACATGCTTCCATCTAATGTGTTCCCCTCTTTTAATAATGTCCCATACTACAACTTGCAAAAATTCAAAACGAATATTTTCAGGTTAATTTCCAACCTACCTCCTAATTCCCCTCTAATATCCTATTTTCCTTCCCTTTCCAACTAAACCTACATATTACGCATACAGGAATCCATTCCTAGCATTTAGTTAGAGTGTAAAAAAAAAAAAAAAAAAAAAAATAATAATAGAAATAAGTGAAAATTTCGTAAAATACATTTCAACTGGCCTGTAATCGCGCAATCAACTGATGATTGATGATTGCTTGATCAAGTGATGATTGCTAAGGTTCTGTATCGATATATCTTCAAATTATTACAGACCCGACGGACACGGCAATCCCGGACCATCTGAACCTTTAAATCAAAGTATCTTAATGAAGCAATCACTCATGAAAATATGACTTATAGTTTCCACTCTATCTCAAAATATAAATTTTGGCTTACGACATTATATTATAGATACAATATTACATTAATAATATGCTTCATATTTTAAACAAAAGTCACCATTATTTAGATAACGGTATAATTTCAACTGTTTTTGATTATAGGTTTTTAAACTTTTAAAAACAAAGAAAGATGATTCTTGGTTTGGTGATTTTCAATTGTAGCTATTATTTATATTTCTTTCAATATTTTTTGCTTTTTTGGAGACTTCTATCTTTTACTTTTTATCTTTGTTTACTGTTTTACTGTTTTTACGGTTGTTGAATTCACTTATTTTGTCATTATTAGCTTTACCTATTGTATTTTTGTCTTATGGTTTGGTATTTTTTGTTTCGAGAACTTTCACAATTCGCTTTTCTTTTTAAACATTAATTTTCCAATTAAAAACAAAAATACGAAGTAAAGAAAACAAAAGTGTTATTGCAAAATTTTGAAATTTAAAAGTAAAACAAAATTATAACAAGTAACTTTCATTTTTTACAATTTTTTTTTTAATATGTAACAATCTTTTGTAAAGTTTGGTAAATTAAAATTCAAAATTGCGTATACAAAACAATTGACAACATTGTTGCAATTGTCACCAAAATTCGTGTAAAAATGAACAATGACTTAAATTATAAAAGTATTGTTTTTTTTTAAGTATGTATTTGTGTCTTAGGTGATAAGATTTTGTACAAATTTGTCATGGAAAATTAAATATTATTAATTAAATTGCATTAAATTTGTCATATATAATTAATTGATTTATTATTTTTAAAAAAATTTTTTTTTATTAAGTTAAGGTTCATAAAATTTTTTTATGTAAAATTGTTTTAAAATTGTTTAATGATCTTTGGAAACGTATTTTGTTTAGTACTTCAGGTAAACTAAAATATTACTAAATTATTTACTAATAATCATTTAAATATAGCATTGTCAACTGATCCAAGTTTTTTTAACTTATTATTAATTAATTTATTTATTTATTGACAAACAGCCCCTTATTACATATAATGCGATAAGGAGTAAAGCATGCCTTTCGTTTTCAGGCGTGGCAGGTTATACTATTTATTAATTTTATTAGTAATATTATTTATTTTGTTTAAATTGTATATTTTACTATATATATTTGGTCACCATGGGGATTTGTAAAGAAAAAATGTTTTTCAATAACTTTTGTTTTTCAATAAAAATTCATGACCGTTCTGGAGTCGAGTCCGCACCCACTCTGTTAGTATGCCTAATGCTTACCTACTAAAAAACAGAGGGGTAAAACTGATAATTATAATAAAAGTAATTTATGGCTCTTTAACTTACTATATTTAAATTAAAATAATAAATTAAAGGTGTAAGTTGTTGTAGCTAGAAAGCTATGTGCCTAGACTCTACTGTTTTTAGACGACGATAATTTATCGAATAATATGTTTTCGGGCTACCAGAGAGATACTCGAAGTAACGTGGGATGTGCTAGAAAAAGTTTAGCAAGAAGGTTTGAGAAGACTTTTTGGAGCTGCAAATTATAGAAGAATGTTTCTTTGAAGTTTTGAAGAACGAAGCATATCATCAAAATAACTATCTTAAGGAAAATAGGTACATCATTTGGGAAAGCAAAAGAAGTAGCTAAGTAAATTTTCAGATTTGGGTTACTTCTCAAGCAAATGGTGCTTTATTGAACTTTATAAAAACTATTTTATGAAAATTTAAATGCACTCTCGAAATATGATAATTGAATTGAATTTTTTCTTAGATCTGATATAAAACAAATCAACTACATAACCAAATAACTGCTTCAAAACTATGAATCTCTCAAGAGCCTTTACAAAGATACAAAGTTAGTATTTAGACAAAGCCTTCAGTAAAAAGAAGTCAGTAAAAAATAGTTAGTTTACTTGAGGAATAGTACGGAATCAGATTTATTGATAATAGGTATAGACAGCTAAGTTCCTAGATTATCCTATCACATAAAACATCTTTAAATCTTAGGGAACATTTAGGTCGAAACTCACGAAAACCATTCGAATATAATTGTTTTTAACGAGTAACTGTGAAAAGCATTGAAAGCCACCTATTAACACTTTACGGTGTTCTTTTGAGTAGGTGTTGGACTTTAATAAATTAGAATCACACCCGTTTTGAACCGTAATTTGGTATCGGAGGTTTAATACAAACGAACTGCTTAGTTTTGTGGATACGAATTAGGAAGGTGAGTTTAGTAATAATATAATTAAAATATAATCAAGTAAATTGAAGTGTTTGATCAGGATAACTGCTCAGAGTACCCACGTTAATTTAACATTTAATTATAAATTTTACCAGACGAAGATAGGTTCTGGTTCAAGCACTCGATTGGTTTCGAAAATTAACCTAATTTAGATTATAAAAAATTATACTATGGTTGACAATTTCAATTAATAAAATATTACTCTAATTTACTTTTGAAGCAAGGGAAAAAACTTGAAATAAATTAGTGCAACCAAAAAAATGTTTAATAAAAATCTAATATTTGATTTAATAATTTGAAGTTTTTTACTGAAATTTTTTTTCAGATCAATGAATTTTCTTGTCCCTTAAAACAATACCTTATAATTAACTTATAAAAGAAGTACCTAGATATAAATATAAAAAATTTCAATTACAATTATTACATTTGAGTTTTTTTTTTAAATACTAAAGGTATTTCTTTGCCTTTCCCCCCATTTTTTTTGTAATTTCGGATTCAATACTCGATTATTTCATTTATTTATTATTTTTTCCATTCCTAGTACCTTTACCTCTATCTAAACCTACCTTTTGATTTTAAATTGTAAAAATCACAAAAAGAAAAACTATAGATTTGGAAATAATGAATAAAAACATATAACAACTGGTAGTGACCAAAAAGAATTGACAAAAACCACATAAAATTCAACAACGACTTAAAAAAAGAACTGAGAATTCAATAAGAAAGGGCAAATAAAAAAACTTGATTTTTTTGCATTGTTAGTTGGCTTAACTTTTAATTCTCTAAGCGATGAAGAGTAAAAACTAAAAAATTTACAAAAAAAAAACAAACTTAATTCTAAATCTAAAGGGAACAAAACCTTAACAGAAGCAGTAGCAGGAACAGCAGCAGCAGCACAAAATAGAATTGAAAAACCAAAAGAAGATGGAAAAAACATGGCAAATAAAGAATAAATCTTGGAATTTTTAATTTGATTTCAAAAGAATCCGTCACAGATGAATACATCAAAAAAACAATATTACTTAAATATTTTGAAACCCCCTCCTAATATACAGATATGAATTAAATAGTACACTATGCTTGGATTGTAATTGGGAACTTGAAGCATTAAAATTTTTCCATATGTGTTGGAAAATGTAAGTAAAGGTTGTGCTGCTTAATATTTTAAAAAAATTTCATGGTTAAATTCATTAAGATATTGTTTACTGTTTTCTATATTATTTGGTTTGAAAAGTAATCAAGATCCTTCGATATAGAGATGGGAAATCATAAACTTAACAAAAAAGGCTCAAGCGCATTTCAACGCGAAGTTTTAGTTTTCGGTTTAAAATGGGGACATGCGGTGTAGGGAACCTCTAGATCGAAAGCATAGAAAGTCACATATAAGTCACAACTGGAGTTCTTTTGGATAGTGTGGGACTTTAACAAAGTAGAGTCTCGATCTTTTTAAACCGAAATTTGTGATCGGAGTTTTAATAAAAATAAACAGTTTAGTTTTGAGGATGGAGCTTAAAGGAAGCTAGGTAATAATATGATTTTAATTCGAACCAACTAAATTGAATCGGCGATTCGAAATAGTGGATAAGATTAGGAGACAAAGATAGATTCTAGAACAGTTTCTAAATTATAATTTTCAATTCTGTAATCAGCAACAGGCTTTTAGTGTTTTTGAAGCAATTTATTCCAGACGCATTAGGACTCGTGATTCACCAGATCAAATTACTGATAGGCACTTGGAATTTTCTAAAAATGGTTGTCTTATGCATATGTTCTAAAACAACTTGAGCAGATCTAAAACTGCTCCATAGATTTGAATTAGTTTTAAACGTGTTTTGAAGTTTCATAATATTAGGTGGTGTCTTATCACGCTTCCTTCAGTTCTATTTCCGCCAAAAATTTTTTGGTTATTTCTCAATTATCAATTTAAATTTGCAGAAAAAAAGGGGCATTTTATAAACAATGATTGGGGATAGCAATTCTTTTTTTTTATCATTTTATTTTTCATTTCTGATGGAACAGGATAATAAAGGATATGGATATCCTTTCCATAAACCTTTTGAACGGTTTTGATTTTGTTTTCCTTTTAATTTTTTAATACTTTTTTGAGGTTTCCTTTTAGTTTAACGTTTTTTATTCTATTTATTCTTCATGCAAGGAAAGAAGAATACAAAAAAAAAAATCTAAAACTACATTACAAAGAAAGGAATCTGGTCAGTTCGTATTGAGAATTAATTCTGTCATGTAAAATATTAGTTTCAGTTGTTTAATTAGGTGTTCAAGATTTAGATCATGTTTTGGAATTTAAGTTAAATTACAGTTATTGAAAATTACAATAAAAGTGATTTGAATTTATATTTTATGAGTTGTTTTTGTAGTTACACATGAAATTAAAGGGTACTGACAGGAATTAATTAATTGTAGGTACAATTGAATTAAAGATAATTTCAGAACTTCAAAATGGTATAATTCGCTAGTAAATAATAAATGTCCTATATCTCTTTTTCCAAAGGTGACTCTTTGTCACTGTGAAGATTCTAATTAGAGAATATTATGGTCCGCCGTTTTCAGAAAAGGAGGATATTCACTTAATTTTGTGCAGAGTAATAAGAAAAGAAAATGGATGGGAAAGGAATGGGAATTAATTTTATTTTAATTAAGAATTAAATGATGAATTACCAAGAAATAATCTTATTCCTTTCTTGAATTTTCATTAATCGCAAAAATTGTTCTTGTAAAACATTTGTATTGATGATGTTCGACAATCTTTAGAGCTCCAGTTAGAATTAACAGAGTGTTTCTGCTGAATGAGTGACTAAACTAAACTAAAAGATTTTTTTTTGGGATTCTCGTTTTCTTTGTGCTATTAGCAAGGAGATATTTAGAGAATAGACAAGCTGTTCCTACATTTCGGCGCTGACATAAAAACGTGAAGTCATTTTATGTTTTATAAATTAATTTAAACCTACTCGATTTAGATTCAAAATTAAGTACAGTTACTTTACAAGGAGGGAATCTTTAAAAATGTACAAATACATTATCTAAATGATCAAGTTAAGGAATTTTAGTTTAGTGTCTCACTATTAATAAATGTTGTAATAATAAAAAACTAACTTGCATACAGCATACCGCTAATGCTAATTGCCGGTGCTGATGCAGAGCTATGAAAAACAAAGCCATTGTAGAGCTATGAATCGACTAATCTTCAATAGGAAACTAAAAGGATTGTACGTCATTGGATTTAAAAATATGTGCCCACTTAAAGATCCCTAAAAATCTCTACACAGTCTACAAAAATACCAAAGCCGTATTTTAAATTTGAAAAAATGGTAAAAAATGGCTTTCGACGACACAATCTTATGGAAAAAATCAAATTAGGTTAATCTAAGGTTGCTTTTAAATGCTTCTATTCGTTTATATGAATTTAATATTCAGTGCATATAAAATCCTAATCGAAAACAAAAAAGTTCATATTAAAATATAATAAACAGAAAACGTACGTCACAAAAAGTGGATCGTTAATATTTTATGAACCGGAAAAAGGTGATATTCAGTAGATTATTTCGTGGTTTTTTTTCCATATATTCAAATATTGAACGCCAACTTCATGATTTTTTTTTTTGTTTTCTTTTTCATGCATTATATAAAATTAAGATTTGAGACGTGCTCATTTTCTGAATATAAATCTTAGTCATAATAACATATATTTCATATGTAAGTGGAGTTTTTAAAAAGCCACATTTTTCATAGGAATTTTTTTATTTAAAAATTCAAGAACGATGAAAAAAATATTATTTCAAAATTGATTGAAATTTGTTTAATAAAAAATGGTTTTTGGGTTTCAGTTTCCTTTATTCCCGAATTGATGGAGAAATCAAATAAAACTTTTGATAATAATATATTTTGGTGGAAAAAGATCAAGAGGGGCAAAGGGAATCGTCAAAACTAAAAGGTAATACAGGATGCAACTGTCCATGAGACAAAAAAAAAAATTCATTCTCCTTCTTTTGTATTAGTGTATTGAACTTTTAGTATTATTTTACCTTGATTACAAAACCTAGTTGAGGGACACAGATGGATAAATGATTTTGGACAACATTTTGTAAACTATGATGATGAATCAATAATCAAATAAGGAACAAAAAAACAGTTGAAAGTAGAGATTACAATGGTAATTTTTTTTTTTGCTGCCTTACTTCCCCCTGACGAAATTTTTTTTTCGGGATTTATTATGAGATTGAATAACGTTTGGGTCTACGTTTTGGGTTTTTTTTTTTTTTGGATATAATCGCGGTAAATTTTTGGGTTTCCGCTGTTGACCGTTTTTTTATAATTCCTTCTATTTTGATTTTTAACAAAATTAGGAAAGCAATTTGGGTTTCTTAGGGAACAGGAAAAAAAAAATCTTTAGCAAAAATGAAATTGAAATTTTTGACAGTTTTTCTTTTGATTCAAATTTTTATTTCCTCTTTCAAGTTTTTTTTGCCTTTGTGGGACAAGAAAAGAGATTTAGGAAATTATTAATCATGTTGAAAAGATGAAGAGTTAAAAAATGTATTGGTTAAGAAAAAGAATTTTTATTTTTTTAAAACAGGATGAAATTAAATTATTTTAACTAAATGAATTCAGTTTATTTTTAAATCAAATTTAGGTTTTGATATCGGATTGGGTTGGATATAAATGATAACCCAAAGTTTAGGATTAAAAAACAAAAGCAAGGAAAAAGGTTTCTATTATTTTTGTACTTTTATTCTAAAAATACCAAAATTTTATTATTTAAATTTTTTTAATCTCGAAATTTTGGGATTTACTTAATTTATTTTTGATTGAAAAGATAAATATCAAAATTAGCGGAAATGATTACAAAAAAACATTTAATAGAACTAATTATTGTCCAAACAAAAGTGGCTTCAATTCATTTCAATTCATTCAAAATCTTAAGAACATAATGCAAGCAGAACTGAACACCCATCTACCAAAAAAAAATTAATATATTTTTTAATTTCGAAGCTATGCTTTTAAGTTGTGGGAGGTGTGTTAAAACGAAAAGTACCCCAACCATCACTCCAATTCGTTGCAAGCTTTATTAGAGGCACAAGGTAAACCGTTTGTACTAAATTTGAAGATTCTATCTTTATTTCCTCTGGTTTGATCTGAAGCTTCCAGAATGGTAAATAATTGTGAATTCTCACCATGTCATTAGTAATCTACAGTATAAATTTCATCAAAGAAGTATCTTTATTTTTTTAAGTTAATTTGCGAGGTGATGCCAAGAGTTGATGCCAAATATAATCAAGAGTCGCCAAATATAATCAAGAGGTGATGCTCAGCAAAAAAAATATTTATACTTTTGTAAGTCGAGTTTGCTTCCTTTTGGTGGCGTCTTAAATTTTCGAGCTGGAGGGAGAAATAAAATTTCTCTACGCTATTAAAATAATTGATTTTAGCTGATTTTCAAAAAATTTCGAAAAAATGTGCCTATATCCATGAAAAATGTGTCCATCCGTATGTTTACAAAATTTTTACATCGTTTAAAATGAAGAAAACAAATTTCTGCTATTGGTAGGTATTGGAAAAATATTTGATTTTATGGAAAAACTTTTTTCTGTAGCACCATTCGTTACGAAGCGATAGGTTTCCAAAGTTTGGAAAAGCCTTATATATAAATTGCCATAACAAAAGTTCTATAAGGTATATTTTCAATCTGAAAACGGTAAAAGACTGCTGAGATTGAAGGGAATTCCTCATTGAAGGGTATTATGACTTAAAAATTAAAACATTTATGTTTTTAAAAAGCAGTAACTTATTCACCAGTGTATGTTTTTTGAAAATTAAATGTTAACATTGAAGCTCCAACATTACATTTCGAACTTGTTAAGCGGTTTTTTGAATCCATATGTATTATATTTTAAGTACTGATTTCACTATTATGAATAATTAATTAATTGATGAAATAACTAAATTATAATATTATCATTTATTTTTAAATATATTTTTATAAAAATAAATGATAAAATACTCAATTAGAAACCCTATATAATTTTGAAAATGTGCTTTTTAAAAACCCTAGGTTTTTTTCATCATTTGTTTTACTTGTGCTTAATCTTTACTCTCGTTTTCCAGAAAACTTATGTGCCATGTTACCATTTTATAATCTAAAATAAAATAAATTTTCTGTTAAATTGTATTAAATTTCATAAAAATATTTATTAATATAATATAAATGGATTCCATAAATAACATCAAAGATTTAAAAATTAATTCAATTAAATAGCAAAAATACTTATCTCAATCTCAGCATCATCTTGTTGCATTAACTATTAAAATATGAAATAATTCAGTTGTGAAATGAAAAATCAATTTATTTTTTTTTTTCAAATATAAAAAAATAAATAAATAAGAAAAACTAATTAAAAACAGGTAAGTCTACTGAGAATTCTGCTATTCTATAATTAAAAATCTTTTTCAGAAAAAAAAAACACACACAACGATACAAAAAAGGTAAATGAATATTTGATTCCGAATAAAAACTATAATTAATTTTTATTTAATTAAAATTTTATTTAAAAAAAAAAAATAAAACACAACAACAACAACAAAATGTTGATTAACAAATGAAGGAACACATGAAAAAAAAAAGTAGTAAAGGAAATAATAATATGTACTTGTGGATATAGCATTAAATGTAATTTAAAAAAAAAAAAGAAGTAAAAAATCCCAACTATAGTATCCACATCCTGATATTCAAGTACTGTGTCATTACAAATGAAAATTTATCAACAGTTTGTTTTTTTTTCATTATCGCCATCATCAAAATACTGCTGGGATAATTCCCAAGGGAATTATAACAAATGAAAATATCGTTGAATTCAATATAATCAAAACCCTGTACTTGTACTATATATGGATTGCTATTATCATAGGAATGAATTAAATTTATGTATTAATATGTCTTATGTCCAACACACGCATTACATGCACTAATTTTTTATTTTTTTTATGATTTGCAAAATATCAAAAGTAGAATTTTTCTATATGTGTGGTAAAAGGCTTTTTATTCATACATTAGTAAAACTATAACTACATTGTGGTGTGGTTCGGAATAAATTGGAGTATGTAATTTTCTTAAAGTAGGTCCAGAAGGGAAACAAGTAGAAGCATCTGCATTCAAGAAAAAATACAAGCAGGATACAAATGTTATTTTGCTAATGCAAAAATGTTAAAATCAAGAATCTTATCAAGGAAGGCGAAAATGACAATATATAAATCTATTATAAAGCCTGTTGTGACATATGGTTCAGAAAGCTGGACTATGACGATGCAAGATGAAAACGCCTTAAGAATATTTGAAAGAAAAATATTGAGAAAAATCTATGGACCTATCAGAATAGACGAAAATAATTATAAAATTAGAACAAATGCAGAACTGAATGATATAATTAATAATGCGGACATTGTGAAATTTATAAAATCGCAAAGAATTAGATGGATAGGTAGGATGGATAGGTACAAAGAATGGACGACAACCGTATGCGAAAAAAATTATTAAATGGGCAACTGCGTGGTACAAGGGCTAGAGGGCGACCACGGAAAAGATGGTTGGACGATGTGAATGAAGACTTAAACACAATCGAAGTCAGAAATTGGAGAGATGCTGTGAGAGATAGAGATATCTGAAGAAGAATTGTGAAGGAAGCCAAGGTCCACACAGGACTGTAGCGCTACTGATGATGATGATGTAATTTTCTTAATTTGTACACGCTTTTAAATTTTTAAAAAAATTTTTCAATGTACCTAGGAGTTCAAGAATTTTTTATTTTTGTAATAGTCTGTATCTCTTTTCTTGCTTCTGTTTAATAATTAAGGGCCATAATCTACCTTATATGGCAATAGCTTTTATTGAAGCTTCTTATTGTAGCCCAATAAGATCAACTCTCGCTCTCTTGCAAATTTTGATGGCCTTCCGTTATTTTTTTATCCATTCTGTTTAAATTTTTTAAAAAACTGACAGAATGAATACACACTATCATTTTAGAACTGTCAGTTTTTAAAAAATTATGCGAAATATCAAAAAATTTCAATACCGTTAGTTTTCACATCAGTTCATAATTTATTACAAACACACTATTAGTATTTCCAAATATTACTCCGAAAGAAGAAAAAAATTATGGAAAAACTGATAGTCTGTACCCTGCAATACAATTAAGCGGTAATATAAAGCAACTTGTTTGATAGGTGTTTCCAGTAATATATAAACATTTCCAAGACTTTGGTCATTGATCTATATTGTTGATTATTGATCTTGACTGTTTCAAAATAAATCTAGGAGGAAAAAACAACGTAATACTTCGTTTGATTCAGACGGTTTGAAAAGGTTTTTTACAAGACTTTTAAAACAAGTAAAATAAGAATTGCGAAAGATGATTTTGCCCACCCAATTGAATGGGTCAGAAGACTTATTGCTTACGGAAATTCGTTCAATATATCGATTTCTAAAATCAGTCCCTAGTAATTATATATCACTTATCTCTAAATATTATGTTAGATTTATAAAAATGTAAGACATCTATATCCAAAAATTCTTTTTAAAAATTTTCCTTTATTCACAAAATAATTATCAATAAGTATGCTATAAGTTTCCTAAAGTTATCCTAATGCCAGCAACTAAATCGTGCATTTGTATTAAAGGAATTTCCCAGAGATAAGTTATAAGATTAATCTAGTTACGATACTTGTTACTCTTTTTAGGGTATTATTTTTTTAGGTATTTGGATTTGAATTTGACATTTTAAATTATATTTTAAGTCATTTGACTTAACTGTCAAATTGACAGTGTGACAGTTATCTTTTAATAATTTTTGATTTCCGAACTTTTTTCTCGACTACAATACTAAACCAATACCAATTCATACTGAAAAGTTAATTTAACTGATATTTTAACCAAAATATCATGCAATCAAAATTTAAAACTGCAACAATTCTGCAACATACTGCATAAATAAAACAACAGAGCAACAGAGTTAACCAAATATAGTGATAGTGATATAGAAAATGAAACGTTAACAATTCGACAATTTTACTTTTTAATATATTGTGTGTGGTCTGTGCGTTCCATAAAATACTCATAAATATTCTTTTATTTTTTTTTTGGTTTTTTTTTTTTATTTTTTTGAAAATAGTTTTTTGCCATGTTTTTTTTTCTCCGATATTTTTGATTTTTACTCAGAGCAGCATTACAAAATGTTGCTAGTGGACAGAATAAACTTTTTGTAATTTTTTTTTTGTTATTCTTTAGATGAACATGCTGAGGACAGAGCACATAACTATGCATTTACAATTCAACAGAATTACAAAATTAAAAAAAAAAAAAATAAATAAATGAAAATTCCACCAAATGTTGAATCTCTCAATGGAATTAATGTCACCACTTGAAATATCTTTATTGGTATACGATGAAAAATATATAAAAAAAAAAAAAAAAAACATTATAATGGGGTTGTATTTATTATCTATATTTATTTTGGGTCCATATATGAATACACATACATATAAATAATATATGCATATAAGAATGTATGTGTATATATTCTAAATAAATGATAAAGAAAATTAATTAAACAGCAAAAAAAAAAGAAAAATAATTGATCCATAAAATTCTAAAGTGGAACATACTGTCAACATGTTATTTAATTATCAAAACAGCTTCGTCAGATCATAAGTTAACAGTTAATTTTGTAATTTGTATTTATGTGGTGAAAAAAGAAGGACATTAAATAAACAAAATTAAGTTGAAATTATGTTTTTTTTGGAAATAAATAAATGTTAAATATACGAAATACTATAAAAAATATTAATTGATTTATTTACAAAAGATGTTTTCTATATTATATCACTTGATATATTTATTTTAATGGTCGTTCTATATTAATTTTTTTAGGTTAAGTTCAACATGATTCTTTTTGTTTGTTCTTTTGCCAACATTTCGAATTCAATATTGACTTGGGGGCAAAAATAGGTGTCCATTTTTCTTTTAAAAATTCTGAAAGTTCAAAATTTCTTCAAATGATTATTTTGTACATCATTCAGAATTACGTTGACATTTTGAAGTTTGACAATTAAAATATTAGGGGTGTGCAAAGCTATTTTCAATTTTGCGAAGTAATCATTTCGGGTGATTGATTACTTTACAAAATTGAAATTTATTTGGAGGTTGTTGGAATATATAAGTAGCTATAGACAAACTTCTTTTTGAAATTTTTTTAGACCAATAGTAACAGTCTAAATTCACTAATGATCACCAAAAATACGTTAAATTTTTTTGACACTTGAAATATTTTTCTGTATTTTAATAATATATTTTAAGTATATGATGTTCTAGACATACAACTACCGTACCTATCAAAAATTTATGCATTAATAGGCTGTCTAGGCCATCTTTAAAAGTTTTTTTTTTTTTTTATTCCTTTTCCACTCCTTTAAGGTGTATAGGGCATTCACCAAGTTTATTTTACACTAGGTTTTAGTTTGTTTAATCATAATATTTACTAAGCCGTTGATTAATCGGCTGTAGCTATTGTATAAGGTTATAAAATATGAATGCATAAAGGTTAACTTTGTGCGCCACCTATAATCTTACACAAGAATTATTTATATATTTTTATTAAATCTTATTTTATATTACGATATAAACTATTACATATAATTATACAATTTTACGATACTTTTTTTATTAGATATGATCTGACCGGGGTTTGAACCCGAGATCTTCCACATGAAAGGCGGCGTCTTTACCACTACGCCATTAGTCAGATAAAGTTTAAAAAGTTTATAATCAATTAATTAATAATAGTGTAGTTTAGAGGTAGGACTTGGAGCACATAAATAAAGTGAATTATTAACCCTTTTAGGTGCGTAGGTTTCCAGTAGCTGCCAAAAATTTTTGTGTGGCAACTCAAAAATTCATATGACCTCTTATAAAAACTAAATCATATACATTTCGATTGTGATATTATTAAAGTGGTTTAATAAAAAAATCTGTTGGTATCTAAGTATTCTATTAAAGTATCATTAAAATATATTTCCATTTAATGGGTATGTCCTACATTTTGTATTAATTGCTATGACATTTTAATTACCTATACTTTGTACAATATGTGGGTAAAAACGAACTCTTCAATTTCTTTGATTTCTAATAAAATAAAATAAATATAAAGGACATAATATTATTTATTCTGTTGAAGAGAAAAAAAGATGTAAAAGTATTTAATTAAATATTTTATTATACTCTTAAATAAGCATCACAGTTTTTATGAAAGTGGGTATTAAATTTTTGTAATAATTACAATTTTTTAATTGAAAAATAAATTTTGTTAATTTAATACACAAGACTGGTAACAAATAAATTGTTATAAGAATGATAATGATAATAATTATTAATAACTAAAGGGCACTTTATATAATTTAATTTTTTTTCATGTTGTACTGACGAGTACCAATAATTATTTTCTTTAACGAATGAGTACTTTTGTTTTTTTATTGTATTTTGGAATTTTATATATGTGTTTTTTAAAAAATAAAAATATAATCAAAAAATAAATAATAAAAGATCAATATTAAATAATTGTATTAATAAATGTTTTGAGAAAATTGTTTTATAAAAAGATTCAAATTTTTTAACAATAATTTATTGAAGTACTTATTGATTAAAATTAAATTTTTGTGTTAAATAATAATTTTAATTAAGAGGTAATTATATAACAATGAATTTAATTAAATATTTAAAAGTAATTCTTGTAATTATATGTCTTGTACGTAATTATAGTAATATTTTTTTAATTGATATGCAATTTTCAAACAAAATGTGGTTATGATAAATGAACGAGCATTAAAAAAGTGCTATGAGTTGTAGTTTTCTAAAAAGTACAAAAAGTAGTTATTTATTACTATTAAATTATAAAACTATATTGTCCGCCCTTGTGCCCTTCAATACTTAGTGGATGCAATTAATCGCATTAAGAAAGATACCACTATTCTTTTAATACGAGTTTTCCATAGTCTCAACCCATTAAACTTTTTAACCCAATAAACCTATTAAACCCATTAAATCTTTTGCGTCAATTCTATGTTTAATGGATTTCAAAAAAGAAAATGAGACCAAGTTACAGCAACTTTTATGGTACTGAAACTGAAATGCCTTTCGGTCGGTTGATCCAGATGGTTGTAAAAACAAAAGTGGTCAAGGACAATGAAGGTCTAAAGTATTATATTTTGAGTAAATATTTTAAAAATTGGTTAAAATCAATTCATGTATGATATTGAGAGTAAAAGTGGGATTTATAAGTGAATTAAATTAAAGAAAGTTAAGGGCAAGTTGGCTGAAGACCCTTTCAATTCAACAATTTTCTACTATTATAAGTAAATAACAAGTACAAAAGATATCTGAATTCTTAAATAAATTTAAATGTTTTACTTAAAATTACAATGTTTAATTTTGAATATTTAATTATTTACCTCAAAGGAAATTACAAATTGGTTATTGCTAATAAATATTATTAATTACTATTGTGAATCACTGTTAAATTATTTGATAAGTAAAAAAGTCACTCTAGATTTAACCTCTACTGAATTTTGGTCTATGGGTTCAAATACCAGCCATACAGCTTCTTTTTTTATATGAGCATTAGTCTATACCTATTGAAGCTGAGTGTCTGAAATTTTGCCGAAAAAAGTTTAGTGTAATGGCCAAAGATACTGCAAAATTTGGTTGGTCTACTGCAAAGGGTTCGAGTAGCTGCCATACAACTCTTTCTTTTATATAAGCATTACACTAACACTGATAAAGCTGCATGTTTGAAATTTTGCCAAAAGTAATTAACCGGATGATATTATAATGTTTATATTACGGTCATACGGGTATTCTAGAGTTGACATATTCTTCTCTACTACACTCTTCCTCGTTTTTTACTGTATGTGTTTGACATGTGTCAGTTTCTAAATTAATAAAAATATTAAAAAGTCAAAAAGTGATGCACTGTTTGAAGAGAAGTAATATTGAATATTATTGAATTTATGAATTCATCTTCATCCTTATTATCATCATCATTTACAATATCATCAGAAAATGAATGCTTGGAGTTGCTAAAGAATCAAAATATTGTATACAAAACTCTTTTGAAAATGTTGTAAATATGTATACTCCGAAAAAGAGTATAAACATTTCTTAAATATTTGAAAATTATTCACCAATACAAAAAAACCAAGCATTATCCGTTATTGGAAAATTTGTAGATACACTAATTGATCTTTTTGTAGTAATCATTGAACTTTAATAATATTATAATAAATTATCTTTTAATAAATTATAACTTTTAGTTTATTTTAATTATAATATTTAAATAATCAGCCATCAGTTTTATTATATAATAAAATTAATCAAAAAAAAAATTTTGTGACAGGTTCAAGAGTCAATAACCATCCAATTTTCTGTTAACTTATTATTTGGTAAAAATATTTTTGGGGTAATATTGAAAGTTTTTAATCTTTGTTGATACCCAATAAACTTTTTATCAATGTCAATTCAGTTTGGTTATTTGATGCAAATTATCTTTTGAATATTTTATGTGATTTATGATATTTTTATATAATATAAATATTGTATTAAATACAGCAATCCCTAATCTATTAAGAAAACTTTTTCATCTCAGAGATTCCACTCCAAATATTTTGTGAATTAGAAACAGTTTGACGTAAGGGCTAATTAAATTTGATTTTATTATATTTAATGTCGAATGTTGTGAGAAACTTTTTAAAGAGAGAGTTGCAATTTAAATTAAAATTTGTTTCTATTAACTCAAGCTACATTCCAGGGGTTACAAGGCGTTTTCTTCAAAAATATTCACCCTTTTATAAGTAATGAAAATATCTTTTAAAAATGTCACTGGAAAAACAGGATTACTGTATTCTGATAAAACAGTTATATATTTATGTCCTTCATAAAATTTTTATTTCAGAATAATTAATTGTCTACCTTTTCAGATTCCGAACAAAACAGAACAGAGCTGAATAAAATATAAAATATGATATTCAATGGAATATTTAAAATTGTTCAATATTTTAATGTGACTGTGAAATTTTAATATGACCACATTTATACTTTGACATTTTTTAATTTTTTATATTTTTTTTGTCATTTTAAATTACAAAAGTTTTCTACCATTATAAAAATTTTAATAAAAATTTAGTGTTTAATATTATTGTTTTGTAAATTTAAATATTTTAAAAGAAATTTTAGATAATTTTGATATTTTAAGAGACATGATTAATAACATATAGTGTATTGTCATTTGATGAGAGAGATTAATGGTATTTAAATATTTATAAGAATTGATGATAAGACTTGATGATTTTGTTTTAGAAATTGGCAAAATAATTGACTTGCTCTATCTCACATGGTTGAGTTTGTAGGAAAATTAGTTTGTAATTCGTACGCTTACGATTATGAAATAAGTTTTCAAGTAGTGTGTTCCCTAAAGTTTGTAATTCGTATTTGTTCGATTTAAAAAAGTTGAAGAAGATCGTTAACACCCATCTAAATATTTTCCTTCATTAAACTTAACTAATTGCTCCCTAATTAACCACGATCCTAGAAATCTAACAGGACATTAGTATTTAAGATCAATTTCAAATTTGGTTTGAAATAGAAGAGCTTTAGATGGTTTAAATGATTCTGGGTGGTTTTCGATGTTTTTAATCAATTTCCGTAAAAATAAAGATATAGCCTCAAAAATATGGATCGGATCAGAATCGAAAAGTAGATCGATTTAGCTATATAATCATATCCGTCCGTTCATCTGGCCAACCGTAACCACGAAAATTCAAAAAATAAAGGACCGAGGATATTGAAATTTTCATAAATTCGTTTTTACGCTATAGTCGTCATCGCTATTGAAATCCAGCCAGTTTGCTCCACGGGCTCGCCTACCAGTCATACAATTTCTTTTTTATATAAGCATATATGACCATTACTCTATATCTATCAAAGCTGGGTGTCTGAAATTTGGCCAAAAATAGTTTAGTTTCATGGGCAAAGTTTCATGCAAAATTTGGTTGGTTTACTGCATTGGGTTTGAGTAGCTGTCATGTATCGGATGATATAATGTCGATATTACGGCCAGTCTACTCTACTATACTGCACTCTTCCTCGATTTTAATTAATATAGAATGTCCTAATAACAGAATACTAAAGTCCTTAGTTTCTTAGTATAAAGAAACTTTATTATTAAACTTTTTTATTACCTTATTTAAAATGACTTAAAAAACCAAAGCCATCATTAAAACAAACTAATGCAAGGTGATATTATAACTATAACAACAAGTAATAAAAAACACCTTAAAAAAGGCTTTTTTTAACCAGTTAAAAAAAATTTCTTATTATTAATGATAAAAAAATTGATTTTAAATTATTTAACAACTAATGGCTTACCGCAGCCTTTTAAATATAAACACATAAATGTGTTTATAAAAACGTGCCATTAAAGTGTGACACAATTATTTATTAAAATAAAAAATTACTTTGTTTATTGATTTGTTAACTTTGTTGTTGTACTTCCTAGAAAAACTCTATAAATTAATTTTTTTCTATCTAATATAATAACTGTAATTACAAATTTATTGAATTGCTAGATAAAAAAGTTGTTGTAAGTACTTAAATATTCATTGAATGTAATCACTTTTAATTTTTGCGTTTATAATTCCCTATGTATTGTTGCATTACAATACTGTTCTAATTATGGTTAGACAAGCTGACTTGGTCGGCCTAAATTGATTTTAGGGATATGCAAATTGAGAAATTCGAATTTGAAACATTTGAGTTTGAGAGAAACTGAAAAACGTTTGAATTGAAAATAAAGTGGGATCCTTGTAGCGTAATAGTTTAAGAGTAATTAATTCACTTTAAGGTTATAATTATTTAATCATAATCTTATACTTTGAATTTAAGTCGTTTCCAACAACAGAACGTTAAAAATCGTATGACATGACAGATATAGATATTTGACAGATTACTACCGGCGATTTTTAAAGGATTTACCATAAGTCAGCTATTTCAAGCGTCACCAGATATCTCAAATTTTGACATTTTATATCGCTAATAAAAGTCTAAAGAAATGTTTATATGTACTTAAATTTTACAGCAGTTTTTTATGGTATTACAAACAAATACTAAGTGCACTTGTTAGTGTAACCACAAGAAAACGCACTGCATTGACAGTTCTATTCTAGTATTTAAAATGTGAAGTCAACCTAACCCTGCAAGTGGTTGATGAACACTAACAATATAAAAGGCAAATCACACATATCGATTTTTTCAGTGGAATAGAAGATGAAGAGAATTCTAAAAGGTTGGCGAAGCACAGATTAATTCATAAAAACTATTTAAGTCCAAAAACAATCAGTACTTGCAAGTTTGACAATAAGTTTTTAATACATTAACACATTAGTTTAACTGCAAGTTTTTATTATAACGGTACTTCCTCTACTCAAATAACAAAACATGGATTTAAAAAAAAAAAACTTTATTTTTAAAAATTATGTCACTCTAAATCTTTCTATCTTTTTCTATCTAATTTTTTGTTAAATTGCTGTTCAACTTCCTTTAACTTTAATGTTATTTTTAGTTAACACATGTACATCTATTTAATTGACATTATCATAAATATTTATGAAATACTTTCTATGCGGTAAAAGCATAATTTTGAGACATTTATTATTAATAATTTTATTTTTATTCTAATACACTTTTACCATATAATAATTTCTATTTTAATTTTATATTTTTACTCTTTCTAATTTTATTTTATCGCACTATTTTCTGACCAAAAATCACAAAAAATATGCTAAAAGTTAAAATATGCTAATCAACAAAAATATTCATAATATTTAAAAAGCGTATAATGAGTTAGAAAAATCATATATCTACATATACAATTATACATGAATATTATATAAACATATACATATGAATTAATATTATTTGAATGAATATTTTAAAAATAACGATGAATATTAACAGCACTTTATAAACATTAAGTACGAGTCCAATATACTGAATATTAAAAAGACAAAACAAATAAAATTAGAAAAGGACAGAGAATATAGAATAGAAAAAAAAAAAAAAAAATTAGTTTACAATATGGAAAAATTAAATAGCGGAAAATACAAATTTACAGTTACCATTTACAATATTTTTATTTTAATATTTTTAGTTTTTTTTTTTTGTTAGACCATTGGTACCGTTAATACCCGAAGTTAATTTTTTTCATGTCTGTGTTGATTATTCAAAACTTAGGAATTACAAAAACAAAAAATGATAGAGACAAAAAATCGAATATATAAATATTGGTTTTTTGTATTAGTGAATTTTCATATTACATTTATGCAGTTCATTAAACAAAGAGTACAAAACACTTATGAATTTTTATTTTTTTTTTAATTTTATTTTGAATTTAATGCAAATTTATAACTGTTAAATAAAGGTTTTTTTTTATTATTTGTTTTAAATTTAATAAAGGGTTTATATTGGTTTGGTTTTTTTTTCTGTAGTTAATTTAAACAGTATTAGCATGAAAAAGATTTTTTATTAACAAGTAGAATAACGGTATCCATTTAAAATCAATTTTCAATTTGATCTAGTTATTTTAGTCGAGTGTTTTTCTAGGTTTCAGGAGTCATATAACTTCAGCAAGTAAAAAATCTGATAGGACTACAGTAGGATATTCAACTACTGTGTTAACATTTAATTCTATACACAAAGATGAGACAGTGAGTCACGGCTACTAATAAGCTCCATCAAGAATAAGTTGCAAGTCTTCGTAAATAAACACTTTAGAATCATATGCAAAATTTTCTGACCGAATAAAATTAGCAACAAAAATCTATGAAACTTAACGAACGAAAAACCTAACATAAACAAATTTTTAAAACAAATGTAAAATATAAACAAATAATTCAATTGAATAATATAACTCACAGATATAGAATACCATATAATTTAAATACAAAATATTACAATATAAAACAAAAAATAGAATTGTAAATATTGAAAATTTAAGACGTTTCTACATGTTATAAGGCCTAGTACTATCGAATGTTTAAATTGTATGTGGAATTCAATAAGACCAGTTCTCATAACACGAATATAATATGACCCACTGTTCCAACATGTACCTATGGTATAGACAGGCTTATTAGCCTAACAGTTGAACAGTTAGCGCTTAAAAAAAAAAAAAAAGAAAAATAATAATCTGAAGAAGGTGAAAGTGGATGGGACACACATTGAAAAAAAAGACGAAAATGCTATAACTAGAATTTTACTATGCTGGAAACCACAAAGAGGTTCTAGAGCAAGAGGAAGACCCAGAATGATATGGAAGCGTACACTGTCCTAAAAGAAAAAGGTAGATGCGATTGTCTTAGAATATAATCCAAGAGAAAGCATCTAACAGAGAAGAATGGAAACTTCAAGTGGAAGCCCTATGTTCCCTAGGGCAGTGACAGGAAGCAATTAAATTACAATACGAAAGAACCATCTATGTGCACTAGATTAATTGAAATGGAATAAAAAGTTAATTAGGACCTGGTGAAGTTAAGGAAATGATAGTTCTTTTTCATTTAATTTATTTTTGAAACTTGTTTATGTCTTACTTTATTAGAACAATCTTTTAATCTTCAAAGCTCAAAAATTTAGGTAAGCCAATCCATTAAATCAATGAAAATCTTATATCTTATTTTATGTAAATAAACGACGTAAATTATGTTTTACTGCAACAGAAGTTAACTTTAAAAATATTTCATTAAGTTGAAAACAATATTAATTGATGTTTGACACTTAAATTGAAATCCGTTTAATTATATCGTGTCAGGTTCTAAAAAATGCCTTGTGTAGACATCTAGTTAAAAATTCATTTCAATTTTTTTTAAATATTAAATTTTTGAATATTTAATAATAAAGTTATTTTTAAACTTATTTTTTATTTAAATATATTATTATTGTTTTAAATAGTTAACATAAGTAGACTATTTAGATAACTAAAATAAAAATAAATAAAAATAAAAAATTTAAATAGTCAGGAACTTCTTGTTGACAGTTTTCCGTGATAGAAATTATTATTTTTCACGGTAAATTTAAATTTATTAATATTAGTTTGGACTATTTTTTAATTTTTTTTTTGTTGTTTTTCATAAAATACATATTTTAATACATACATAAATATACAAATACAGATATTATATAGGTACAGGATAATTTTTTTTTTTGTTAAATATTCAAACAATTTTATAGTAAAGTTATTGGTTATGTAAAAATTTTATATTTTTTGAAAATTCTATTACTTCAAATATTTTATGACAGTTTTAATGGATAATGGTTATGTTTTTTGAATAAAAGGCTACTTATTTAAAACAACTTGGTTAGTTAATGAATGCTTCATAGATTTATCTGATTAAATAAAAAAAAAAACAGAAATTTTAAATTATTTTGAATAATGCTTATGTAATTTTTTACAGAAAATAATGATATTTCAAATATTATACTGTGTTATATTTTATGATATGTTATTTTATGACATTTTACACTATACATATTATGTTTTATATTATGTTAAAAATTATAATAATTGATGAATATTCTTAACTCTTAAGCACCCAGCATATTTTCTCTTACTTTAACCCCTAGCATGGGTTAATTTTACCCATATAATATTGGATGCTTTAACTGCTTATTTTTTATCTAAATTTTGCAATAAATTTTTCGATTTTTTTTTTTCTTTTTTAATGATTTATTACTAATTAATTTGTGAAAGAAAAATATACAAATATTTTTTTTTAATAATTTTATTTAATTAAATGCAATATCACTTCATTTTTACATCCTAATAAAAATATTTTTTTTCAAAAAATAAAAAAATAAATAAATAAATAAAGCAAGTTCATAATTCAACATTTTTTTTGTTTCTTACATACTAAAGTTTAATAAAAATAACATAAATAATTAATATGTTTAGGGCAAACCTTACATCACAACTTTAAATTCAGTACAATAAAAATAAATTTTTTTCAATAAAAATAAAAACAAAAAAGTTAAAATTATTAATTTTCTTTGCACATAGTGCAAATCATTGCTCTGTGTTCTTGGCAAAATGGTTTTTTGCACTTAAAACACAAATTTTTCGTTTTTCTGTCCTTCCTAGTAGGACATATGGCACATCTTGTTGGTTTATTGAGAACCAAATTTGCAGAAGCACACGATTCTTCTTCCAAGTGTAAATTACAAAAAACTAGTTTCATAATGTTTTTAAGTCCTGTTTGTAACTGTGGGGTTTGATATCTTTTTTGGGCATAAGGTTCAATTAAGGAAATTCCAATTTGCTTTAAAAATTCGCGTCTGTCTAATTTATTATCTGTGTTTGTCAATTTGAATAAAATGTAACCATTGACACCAATTCCGTCTACAATACTGAAAAAAACTCGTACAGGCCATCTACATGCTTTCCGAGAAACGCTATAATTTTTACATTTTTGATCAAATAAATCTGTGCCAATTTTAGTTTGGTTGTAAGTAACAACTGGTATAGGTTTCCCTGTTTCTTCATCCATATTTTCATTATGATGCATAGTAGAAAGAATTAAAACCGTTTTGTTTTTCTTTTCGGTCCAGGAAACAAGTGTTTTTTCTTCGTTGAAACCAAATATTGCTTTGGGCACTTCCTTTACATTAACAAAGTTTGGCGGTACTTCACCTTTATTTTTTCTCAAAGTTCCAAGCATTGTTAAATTGAAATCTGATAACAAAGAATTTGCTAATGGTATCGAGCTGAACCAATTATCCATTGTTATATTTCTGTTAGTATGGTGTACAGGTTCGGACAACTTTTTTACGTAATAACTAGGTACAGGTTCGTTTGGAGGTATATGGAACTTTACCGACATATGGAATTGCGTTAATCATGTACCCAGTACGAGCGTCGTTCATAGAAATTATTTTAATTCCATATTTATCAGGTTTTTTTGGATTATAGCAAATAAATTGGCATCTACCTTTAAAGCTTAATTGTTGTTCGTCTATAGTGCAATGTTCATGAGGAATATAAAATTTACGGCACTTTTCTATATATAAATCCCAAAGCTCACGTATTGCTGCAAATTTATCGATTTTACGACGTAGTTCTCTAGTTTCTTTGTCATCAAAACGTACCATACGACATATAAATTCAAACCGATTTCGTGACATAGCAGCTCTATAAACGCCTGTTCCAAATGTAGGGTTCCATAATTCTTTTATGTCAACTTTGTTTTGCTTTAAAACCCCAATTATTAATAACAAGCCAATAAAAGCTCGAATTTCTTCACAATCCACATTTTTTTCATAAGGACTTGAAATTCTGTTTAGTAGTTTTCGGGAAATTTGTTCATTGGTGTGTTTAACAATTATGTCACACATGTCAGATGTAAAAAAAATATTGAACACATCTATTGGTTTTTTCACATATTTTGCTTCACCTTTACACCCTGGAAGTTTCAGTACAATATTTGAGCGAATTGGTCTTCCTCTTGAACTTAGTCTTTCAGGAGCATTCATTTTCCATCTGTTGTTTAAAATTTAATAAAAAGCATTTAAAAACAACCAAACATTGATATAGTTTAATTTATACCGATATTTATTTTTACCCAAAAAATACTTTATAGGTTTTTTTCTTTGAGTTGGACATGTTTCTTCTTCTAGTAGAGAACATTCATTCTCTTCCAATATTTCAACATCCCTAAATTCTATTGATAAATCTTGATTTTCATCTTCGTCATCTCTCAAAATTTCATCAATCAAGGGCTCATATTCTTCCTCATCACTGTCTTCGTCAAATAAATCTTCGTCAGAATCTTTATTTATATCTTCCCGCAAAAGCAGCTCAATTTCTTCTATATCAAGATTTTTTTGCGCCTTTTAAAAAAAAGTAAAGTAAAAAAATTTTGATAAAAACTTTTACTTAAACCCCTATCATGGGTAAAAAATACCCAAAAATTTTCTAAACCTACCATAACTCTTTTCTCGCTGAACGACCTATCTTAACAAAATACGCAGTAAAACTAAACAATGTCACAATAATTTACATGGAATTTTTTTTTGGATTTTTTCTCGGAATTCACTATAGCGACGAAAATAAATTTTGTTCGGGTAAATTTTACCCATGAAAGGGGTTACAGAGTTAATATATTTTATTCTTATTAATAAGAATTTTAAGTTGATGTTTTCGAATCCAGAGCGCTTTACGTAGCAAATAAGGTGACATTGGGCACCTCAACGCTTGTTCCACTAGGCCATAGATGTAAAGTTAGCTCGCTGATCTTTTATAGATATCTTGTTTAAACTTAACTAGCTTTTCCTGCTAAATGGAAAAACCATGAAGGACATTTAAAGTAGTGAAGGGGCATTTGTTTTTCTTACTTCTTTTGGGAGCATACGACTTCGACTTGACACCTCCACCTTGTGCTGCTGATATGTTACTGTCATCCCAAGAGATGGTGCATTTAGCCATTTCTTGATAAATTGTCCTGCGCCGTGTGATGTTTAGATGGCCGCTTCTTCTAGTCCCTTGAAGGTTTCACTCTAATGCCATACGTGTTATGCTTTCACTAGGCATTCTATCCACTTTTATTTCTTACGTCTGATTTGTTTGGCTATGGGTTCTTGATCGCCTGTTAGTATCCAGAGGCCTTTGTTGGATATTGTGTTCGGCCGGAATTCCTCTATAACGGTTGTAGACGACCAAATGCTGCTCTTAGTTTCTTAAGCCTGTGTTCTACATCTTCATGCGCGCCCATTGGTAGTTATTTTACAGCCCAGATAACAGAAGCTGTTTACAAATTCTATCTGTTGTCCTTTCAATTGAATGACTGACGTGTTGGTTATTTATCGTCATTGCTTTCGTTTTTTCCAAGTTGATTTTAAGACCGGCATCTTGAGCAAGTTCTTCAAGATACTTTAATTTGCTCTGTATGTCGGTGAATCTATGCGATAATAGGCAGATATCATTCGCGTACTCTAGGTCTTCGATTTGCAAGACTTCAAGTCATTCCTCTATTTGTCGAGCAGACTCTTTAAGGATGTTGGTCCTGGGATGTGAAGAATAGAGGTGAGAGCGAACATACCTGTTTTACTCCAGTAACGGACCTAACACGGATTATTAATATTCCAAAATAATCAAACATACAATATTATGCAGTAACATACTTATATACATATTATCAGTAAAACAATAAAAAGAAATGTAAAAAAAAATTCTTTTTGAATGACAGAAAGTTAATTTTTCCCTTCATTTCGAATTTTTCTCTTTGTGTGTTTAATAAAGAAAAGCAGCATGTTGAAAAGGAAATTAATTTCAAAAATAGATTTATTTGCTATTGTTTTTCTCCACATTTTACTTTTGTAAGATTTACAAAAACAAAAGAATTAAAATTAATTCACTATAAGAAAAACTAACACATTAAAACTTAACATTTTATTCATTTATATTGCTCCACTGATTTAACATCATTTGATTCTTAAATACTACAAGATTCCTCATTCAATAAAAAATTGGGGTAAAGTCAAGCAGGTATTTAATCGCATTAATAATACATAAAATATACAAAAAGAAAAATAAAGGAAAAACTACTTAATAATAAATAAATAAATAAATATAAGGTAGTAGAATTGAAATTCCTTATATAAATTTTAAAATAAAACTTATAAGAAATTTTTACATTAACCCTAATGTTGTTCTGCTTTTAAATACATTTATAAAAATTGATAACGTAGAAGTCTAAACCAAATTGGATCATAATGCCACAAAATTAAAAATGTATTGGGTCAAAGGTGCAAAATAGCAATAGTCTCATGATACGTCACAGTTCTGTGTTTTAATTTGTTTTAATAAAAGGAAATAGCGGAAGACGGCATATCTACAAAAGAGTAAGTTAAAGAGCATCTACTCTATCACTGTATATCACTTATGTTAAAAAGGTACAATCATCTATGAACGCAGTTTTTCTTCAATAGGCTTTGAAAGCATAATGGATTCAGTAGCCTCAGTTTTCTTATGCGTTGTTGCACATTATGTAAATTTTGACAAATGACAGAGAATTAACAGAGCATCCACTCTTTGCCTGCCTAGCACTGGCACCAAAAAGACACAAGCATCTCTATTGGAAAGGACTTTTTCAATATAATTTAAATTGACAATATTATCCATGATAACAACTTCAGACTTAATAAATTTCTTTAATTGTCATAAAGAAAAAGGGTTGTACAGGCAAAATAGAGCTGGCAGCCCTGTTATGCGTTGCCATTATATAAAATTAGATAATGATTAGATAGGAATTGGCAAGCTATCTAATTAGGATAGGGTTCGATAAGGTCCCACTCCTTCCCCCCCTTAAGGGTTAATGTAACTTTTATGAAGATATACAAATTCTTAATTGTATATTTTTATAAAAATTATTTAAATGTCCTATTAATTTAACTGTATTCCAATATTTATTATTTACTTTATTTATTTTAAATATAAAAATTTCTCATATAAAACAAAACATAATATGCGGCTACTTGAAGTGTATATATTATAAAATTTGTTGAAGGCAAATTCTTTTATTGTATACCTAAATCCTATCATTTCCTGTGTGCCAAAGAATAGAAAAAAGAAAAACGGAAAATTCCTTTTCATTTTTCTTTGTTTGTTTGTATTTTGTGTTGATACTTTGTTGCGTTTTGTTAATGGAAAATTGTTTACATATTCATTATGTCCGTTATAATACCTATATTTTTTTTTAATGGGCCCAGCTTGTGTCCTATATTTCATTAATTTTCACAAAAAAAAAAAAAACAAAAAATAATAATAGAAACAACATAAAACAATTTTTATCTTTATGTTTTTGTGTCCTATAAAAGAATTATTTGAATAATTCATAAATGAAAATATAATAAAAACACAAAAATTAATACAATAAAATATATTTTTTCAACCCCAAACTACTTTTCATTCATTGTTTTCATTTACTTATTTTTTAACTTCTTAAAATATCCCCCACCACAGAATGTTGGGGTTCTTTTTTGTCTACATGTTTCTCCAAAAAATCCAACTATTAAAGAAAAACCTCACCTCCTATAGGGAAAAATGAAAAATAAATACAAATTAAAAATTATTGTAAGAATGAGACAAAAATATAACGGTAATTCCTGCACTAGTAAAAAAATTACTTATGAATTGTCCCACCTCTTAAATATATGCAGAAAATGTTGGTCAATAAAGTAAAATTTTCTACTCTTTTCTTTTTTTTATATTTCGGAAATCGGAAGTATAAATAATGGAGTATTGTATAAAAATAGAAGTACTTCATAAGAGACGAGAGACTGGAAACGAGAGAGTGAGAAGAAGGCATGGGGTAGATAGAGACTGTGAGGTAGTGAAGTGACACAAAATAGTTATAGTTGTGTTAGTTTATTTTTTTAAGTTTTAATTTTTTTTTTTGGAATATTTTGGTTTTATGGAATTTCCTGGTTGGATTTTTTTACTGTTATTTCTATTATAAAAAAAAAATTATTATGGTAAAATTATATTAAAAGTAAAAATAAAAAAAATTATTATTCATTCATTAAAAAAAAATTATTTAAAAACAAATATTTAGGTTTTTTATTTAAAGCTTAGAACAGGAAAAAAATATTTTGTAAGGAATTTAAAAAAAAAAACAAAAAAAAAAATTGTTTTTCTATTTAAAAATTATTTTAAAATAATGCAGGCTATTAAGAACATCAATTATATTATAAAGGAATGCGGAAAACTATGTAAACATTTTTTTCCTATTTTGCTAAAAAATGACGTTTAATTTAAAAATTTTTAAAAAAAATATTTTTAATGCTTCAAAAACTACAGAAAATTTTTTTGAGATTTTCCTTATAAAGAAAACGCTTGCTTAGGTGTTTTTAACATTTACTTTAGTCTTTATTTGATTGAGGTATATTTTTTGTAACAATTGCAATCTTCTAATTCTTAATATTAAACATTCTACTGTTCGATTTCTCTTATATTGAATCCCCATTAAATATAGTTTAAAACCTGTTACTTGGGTGGTCGGCTAATGGTCGATGCCGCTAATGGTGCTAGGCTAATGCCCGGGATTTTTGATGCTCAGTACAGTATACTGGTTTGGTGACTATTGCAGAAGAATTCTATAGCACATTCCATATTCAGCTGGATGACGAGGATAGAAAATGTGATTTTTTTTTTGATTTCTTGTTGCAAAGAAGCAGTAGGGTTAAACTATTGAATTTTCTAACGGTTGAAGATTCCAGGGTTTTATACATTCCAGTAGTTGGGTTTTATTATTTCTAGATTGAACCATGGAATATATATTAAAATGATCTTGATGTAGCTGTTAGGCTCGCCAGGTTCTTACCGGAAAGCGCAATTGTTGATTCTTGGGATATCATTGATGCTTAGTACATAACATACGAGAAGGAGAGGGGAATACAAAGGGAGATTCTTGATGCAAAAAAGCGGGAGAGCTAAACTAATAAAACAACCCTCTGCTGGAGATTGCAGAGTTTTATAGATCTAATTTTAAAACTTAGTTTGCATGCTTTCGTCTCATATATCCCAGTGTATGGAGTTGGGCCGAAATGATTTCTTCAGGCTATTGAAGCGGTATCCAAAATTTGCATTTTGTTATCCCTCAATAACTAGCATAATTAAATTTAATTTTATATTTGGTAACTCTTATTGACAAGCTTCTCATAATTTTTTTAGCACCCCTGTTAATTTTAATTGAACATCCATTAAAAAGAAAATACTTCCTGTTGTCAAGCTTTATATCATAACTTTAATTAAAACTTTAACAAGTTCCCAAAAACTTTTTCGTTCTCTTCAAAAAATTTTTAAATTCAAAGAATGGTGCGACAAAAAAGGAAAACCACTTCAAAAATTTAATAACAAACAGAATATCAAATTATTTTCTTATTCATATAATTAAAATATCTTTGTCTCGTTTTTTCTTATTAATTTTTTCGGTTTTATTTTATTATTAAAAACTTTAATTATCATATCTTCAATCGTGTCTCTTTCAAAAAGCTTTGTATTTAAAATATTTTTAACACTTTAATTATAGATTTTAAGATTGATGCCATTAAATAAGTTTTTTTTTTTAATAAAAGAATTTTGAGGTGTAAATCTATCAGAATTTTCAACACTCCACCAAAGAACAAAAAAATTAAGTGAAAATCATCTGCCAACGATTTGATAGGTGAAAATAATGTAAACAAAAGAGAAAGATGTTGGTATAAATAAGATGATAAAGGTGACATTGTATTAAATAAGGTGGGGAATTTTCTTTAAAAATGTGGTTTATTTATTTAGAAAGGAATTACGAAGTTGATTTTTCGTTTATAATACTCTTTTTTAAAATTCAGATTTTAAAATGGGATGTGGGAGAGAATAATATAAGATAATTAAAGATTAATACAGGGGGTTTCTTTGCCTATTTTTTTATAAAGTGAATTTTGCACATAAAGATTAATTTCGATACAAAATTGAGTTAGAGTAGTAAATTGATCAAAGGAGCTGTAGATATAGACGGATTAGAATCGATCCAGTGAAAGAGTCGATTTCTGAAATTCATGTATATAGGTTGCCATTTCCAAAAATTCTTAATTTCTTAAATTCGATTCCGAAAAATCCTTTCGCATTCCTATCCTCGAATCCAAAGAATAGATTTGTATCATAGGTCTCACCCTAAAGTTAAGTTTAAAACAGGTGCTGATTTTGTTATTTTGAAGTCCCACAATACCTGTAGAAACACTTCGAATAGGTGAATAGGTTCCTCGTGAAAAAAAGACGAAAGCCAGTTCATTCAAAATTATGAAGGTTGCCGAAAAGTTTGCATAAACAAAATTTCCAGGAAGATTTAATTTATCTTAGGATGCATTTATGTTTGAGCTGCGATAAGTGATAAAAGCATAGATAAAAACATAGCGAAGAAAACTACATGCATGATTACAGAGGTTTTTATATTGGAGCATCGCTTTGATCATCGATAAACAATATAAATTTTCAACGCTATTATCACTTGTCGCTTCAAATGTCTTTAGAATTATTGTCAAGTCTTCTAATTAGATGATAGAATATTTTTGTGAGTATCCACGAGTTGACATAGCCAACTTTTCTCCCATTCTCATGTTTGTTCTATCTTTACTAAAAAAAGTCAAAGCTTTTTTTATTGTCTTAAAGTCTTGAATAAAGTGAAAAAAAATTATATAACAGTGAACAATTTTATTCAAAGTGCGGTGTTTGGTTTTTTTTTTTTGGGTTAATAAGGTAAAAAGTGATTTCCTTTTTAAAAAAAAAATATTTAAGTGTAAACAACAATCCATTGTTTTCTCTCAAAATAAAAAGAAGGATCAGAAGCACGTGGCAATTGAATAAGTTTTTTGTATTAAAAAATGTATTATTAAAAAATATAAAAGTATAATAATAATTCGGCTACAACTTATGTTCCTTTCATTTATCAATTGATGCTTCTTCTGCCTCTCTCTAATGAAAATTTATGAACAGGTTTAGAGAATCTTTTTTTTAAGTATTCAATAGTTGAGATTTGTTGTTTCTCATCATAATTTAAATTCTACATTTTTTATGAATACTGTTGTTGTTATTATCTTTTTTCTCATTATTATTTTATTATTTTCTGAATAGATGAATAATTACAGGCTAGACTGGCAGAATATTTTTTTTAATGTAAGTCTTCAAGGGTTAAGAAAATTTTGTATTTGTTATTAAAAATTTTTAAAAAACCAGAATAAAAAAGAATTTTTCGACAAATTAAAATTTTTCTTTTCAAAGGATTAAGTGTTTTCTTTAATAATTTTTTTCTAAATGAAAATCTAAATGAAAATATTTTGTTGTAAATCAACAGGAGACAAAAGATTTGGAAATAAAAATGTTGTTTTATGTTAAAATTGCGAAGAGAAAAACTGATACAATATTGTATACAAGTCTTGAATATTTTGAATATCAGTATATGAACTTATAAACTTACATTGAAAAGAGTATTGAACTTGAAAATAAAAAAATAGTACTCGTAGACATGTGAATGAAACAGAGATATTTTAAAATTAAATAAATAACTAGGAAAACTTTTGATAAATTTATAGACAACTACTGAAAGAAGTGTCGTAGTGCTAAAATATATCAATTCATTAAGCTATATGCAAGACTACCACTTTTATAGTCTTAGATGCTGCGCAGAGGAAATCATTTAATGAAATTTATGTTTTATTATATATTATGTCCTCTTCATCTTGCTAAGAATGCAGTGCCATTTTTAGTATCGATTCACAACATATGATTCACGACATTCCGAAGTCGATGGAAATATGATAGGAAGAAATTATAGTCATTAAAACAAGCGCTTTCAGCTTTTTGGAATCTCATTATAAACTATTCCCAATTTGTCGTGTGCAATTTTCTTTTTCCTCATTATTCACTTAGGCAATATAGGGCTTTCACGGAGCCTCTCTAATTATCTCTGTTTTACACAAGTTTCTTTATTTTCGACTTTGTTTTTCCAGATAACCTACGTTTCCTTTGCATTTTTCTACTCCAGATGATGGCATTTGGCCTCTTTTTATTTTTCTGCCTCATGGGTTTCGCTCTAGTAATTGGTGTGCATTGATGTTATCGGGAACTTTAGAATGTGACTAAACCAGTCCCACTTTCTCTTTCTTATTTGGACCAAATCATACCTTGCTAAATATGCGACATATTATTCTCAGGCATTTATTTAGAAAGACTAGCAATTTGTGTATATTATTTCTCGGTAAAAGCCATATCTTGTTTTTGTATAGTATCACTAATTAGACGTACCCTCAAAGATACAAATTTTGGTTATGTGTGTTATGTTTGTTGACTTCCATGTCGACCCCAGTTCTTCGAATGCATTGCTATCTGTATTTTATTTATCATGATACCTCTCTTGGTGTTGTTCATAACTATTGATTTTTAGTTTGTGCTGCTGACTCTTATGCACTTATTTTTTTTTAACGAAGATTTATCTCTCAGCTTTATGTGCCAGTTTATTGGTGATGTTCTAAATATTTTGCGCTGTGTGGCTTTAGAATTTTAATTTTACTTGATTAAAATAAAAAAGTGTAAGTCCATAGTTTATCTTACTGGTACGGACAACTCGATCCGTATCTGTCAAGCAATATTGCAAGCAGAGGAAGTTGAACTTTACAGTATTATTTTTGCTTGATGCTTGATGCTACTTGTTGCTAATGCTTATTCTAAGTTTGTAAAGTTTATTTAATTTGAATTTGGACCTCAGATTTATTTAGAATATAACCTTTTCTATTTGCAGTCTGCAATTAATAATTGAAAGTAAATTTATCTAAGGTAACGGGAAATCATAATTTCGTACACAACAAAAATTAAGGTTCCACATTACTTTTAAAAAATTCTACTTAAAAATTTGAAAATTTAATATTATATTTTTCTTTTAGGCATAAGATTAAGTAAAAAATACACCTTCACTTTATTGTCCTGTTTCTTCTTTATATATTTTTTTTTTTGTCTTTTTCCTTTTCTAAAAATTTACCTTACAGATATTTTATTCAAATGAAAAATTTCCTTTCGAGTAATTAACCTAATAATAATATTACTTTATTATAAAACACAAAAAAAAATTGGGAAAAACAAAACTCACAAGGAATTACCAAAAAAAAAATCTAAACGGATATAATGGATCTATAATAGATTTTTATTTAAGGAAAAAAGCTTTGTTTAATCACATAATGATTTTGTTGTAAAGGTTTTTTAAATAGGTATTACAGATTTAATTTTAAAATTATAATACTAATACAGTATTATATAATTGCGTCAGGATAAGTTTTAGGTTCAACTTTGTCTTATAGGCTGAACTAGAGCTTAACTACAACTGATAAGTCACCTTCTGGTAAATGTACTTTACTCTCTACGGAAATCCTAATGACAATCAGTAACTCTAGGTAAAGAAAATATGAAAGGTATTCTTCATTTATAAAGATTTGTTGCAGGAGTCACATTAGTAATTATTCAGAACTTATAAGTTCTAAAAGACGGAGAGAGAATTTGCAATATAAAATAAAGAAAATTAGGCGAAGACGAATTCTCAAGAATTCCAAATTTTTCATATTGATCCGATTCATCTATTAATTTTTTAGTAAGGAATTGTAAAATAGTTTCCAATATTATTTTAAGTCAAAGTTAAAGAACTATACCCGAACATTATTTAAAACTGAAGTAGAAGAGCTTGATTATTTTGAACCGTGCTTCCGATGCCAACTTAAACCCAGCCTCCTCTAGAACTATTCATATCCACTTTCTATTTTCGAAGACCTTTAAAATTATCTCTGGTTCAAATTGTACAAGTAGAATATTTGGCCTTTGCTAGTGCTCTAGAATCAAATTCAATAAATAACGCCATATTCCTCCAGGAGTCAACTCTATAACTTTTGAAGACGTTTAAAATTCCCTCCGGCTCTTGCATATGCTGTGGTGAATTGAAAAATAATAAATTAACTCAGATCCCTCCACTAATAATTCCAGTTATACTACTTCACCTCTTCCTCATGTTTTTCATAAATCAAATATCCTATTGTCAATAGTCCCAACCATACCAATATTTTAAGTTGCATTTTATATTATAATAATATATTTTCCGTGTAATAAACTTTTCAAGCTGAACGTCTTTTTTGTTTTTTTTTGTAAATATAAGATACTTTCTTTCAATAAACCGTTAGATATACATATATTTTTTCAACTTTAAATATTACATTTTCGCTCCCCATTATACATTCATTTATCTTTAAGATACATATTATAATATTCATATTAATTTTTTTTTTTTTTTTTGCTGCTTTGTTTTATATCTTTATCTTAAATCAAATTCCAAAGTAAATAGGTACTTTAAATTTATCCCTAAAGTTCCTACAAAAACAAAAAAATACAACAAAAAAAAACAGCAGAACAGTTAAGGGAAAATACTGTTAGATAAGTATTTTATCTTTAAATTTTCCCAATGGAATTGAAAAAAAAACAAAAAAAAAAAAAAAAAAAAAATTATATAAAAAAAAACAAAAACAAAAGTCATGGAATTAATGGTTTTTTATCATACCGAAAAAAAAAAATCAAAGCTCAATTAAACGTCCATCCAGCTGGAACGAACCGTAATAAAATTAGATGAAAAGAAAAATTATAAAAGTAAAAAAATATATTCTATGGAAATATGGATGGTAGTATATAAAGTGTAGGATGGTAGGAAGGGGGTTAAAAATTAGAATTGTTAAATTAAGAGATTTCATAATACATCATTTTATTTTTACATTTCTGTACAAATATATATATACTTATATATATATATATACAAAGTAATAAAATAATGGTTTGGAATGAATGGATTTTAAGCTTTAATAATAAAAGATTGAGAGATTTCGAGAGATGGGGTACACTCCTCTGATACAATGTTGAATAATAAGTAAACCAAGTTCAAGATGGTATAATAACTAAAGAATAGAGCAAAAAAAAAAAAAGAGTTCAAGTAATAAAATATTATAAAATCAATGGAAAATCTGTTTTTCCATCCAATGTTTTATTGTTGTTGTTGTTGTTATTGTTGCTGTTGTTTCGTGGTTATGAGTGATGACAATGTTAACGGAACATCATGTTTTCTTTCGTTGTTAATTATTTTAATGAAGAATATGAATAATAATAATATGTAATAGATAATTAATTCTATTGTTGTGAAGAGATAAATACGTGGAAAATACACGTGAATTCAACTGGTTTGTATGTATTGTGTGTGACTACGTAATTTTTTTTTTTTCTAATAGGGGTAATGAAATTCAAGATAATGAAATAGATGATTTAGAAGAAGATGATGAAGAAGAAAACTTTTGAAGATTAACTATTATATTAGTTTTGTCTGTTATAGGGACCATTTGTTTTTGAAACTCTGAGATGATGTTTTATAAATCTAAGATATGAAATATATCAAGAAAGCTTCAATCCTTTAAATACGGGATTAATGCCTGGTGACCAGATAGGTGTTTAGAATCATTTTATCTGTTAAAATTATTACTGAGCTGCAAATAGAGCCCTAGTCCTCTTAAGCTTTTATATTACAATAACGGTTAGAACATTTGTCTGCTTGTCGGATCAGGTAGGTTCGTGGAGAGAAAATCTTAATGTGGGCTTAGATTTCCCATATGTATATATAAACCATATCTCGCTTTCGTATTGCAGCACTGATTTGACCTACACTTCGAAGACTATAGGTTTCTTTCCGCGTGCTATGTGTGTTGACTTCCATATCGACTACAACCTTTCCAACGCACTTCTGGTTTTTGCTATTCTGTGTTCTATATCTCTATTTGTTTCACCACCTGGTCCACTATGTTATACCATCAGTTGTTAGTATGTTCCCCAAAAACTTAAATTATGATACCCCTTTAATTTGTTTATTGTCATGAATACTGGCATTTTTCTGGTGCTATTGATTATCATGCTTTTGGTTTTATTTGTGTTAATTCGAAGACTTATATCCGTAGTCCGCCAGTTTGGTGATTGTGTTCTGCATTTCTTCCATTGAATAGCTTCGTAGAAAAATGTCATCAGCACATTCAAGATTTTGCAATTTTTGTGAGAGAGTCACTAATCACATCATTATGAATCTCGAATACATGTACAAAACAGATCACCCATAGAAATAATTGAAACTTTGAAAACTCAAAGGAGAGCATAATCATAACTCTCCTTGGAGATTTGATAAAAATTACTTGAAGCTTAAAGTAATCATCTATAAGTCAAAAGATTAGACAAGTTGCGTAACCATGGAAACATACTTGATATTCCGTCTATTAGATGAACGTGAGACATTTCTCCTTTCTTATAATTATATTAATTAAAATACAATTTCATGTTTTCATTATTTCAATATTCAATTTCTTACATTATTATTAAATTCAAAGAAATTTTTTTTTTAAAAACAATATTAGATTGTTAAATTTTTTTTTTTTTTTTAAATTTCATTTTTATAAATTAGTTTATAACTTTTGTGTTGTGTTAAATTATAAAAAAAAATGTGATGGAATTTTTGCATGATAGACTTACTACTGATTATACACTGATTTCATATAGAGTCATACTATCAGTAGCGGTACAAAAAAAAAACGAACAGTAGCAAAATAATAAAACACGCAAACTTATTGAAACGAATCATTTTTGAAACGCTACTCTACAGCTTTTTCACAATTTTTTTTTTTTTATTTAATGCGTTTTTCATTTATTATTTTTTTCCTATTTTATTGTTGTTGCTGTTGTTGTTGTTGTTGTCATCATATTGTTTATGTTACATTCAAGATTTCAACTTGGGTTCTTGGTTCGGTTGAATGAAATATGTAAAAAATACAACAACAAAAAAAAAAAATGAAAGAAAAAGAAATTGCACGCTACCATATTATCGTGTTACTGCAACATAGACATTGAATGTAAAAATGAAAATGGAAATACACGTATATTATTATTAAGACTCTGCAACATCAGTTGGAAACTTTAATCCCTTTAAACAATAATAATATGTATGAGTTATATATGGGTTTCTTATTACGCTGTATATTTAATTGTTATGACATTAATCAAAAAACAATTATAAAGGTTTTCAACCGTTTACACAAGTATGAAACATAACATTTGTTGTATATTTGTAAATTGTAATTAATAAGTTTTATTTCATTTTTTGTATTTTGACATTATTAAAGACTTGTAATTTAAAATAGAATAAGAGAGTAATTTTTAATAAATAATTACAAGTTTAAAGATTAAAGAGATATTTTTTTAATGGAATATAAAATTAAATTATAAATTATTATATTTATTGATATTGTATAATTAATATTGAATATTTAATTAAACAGTATTTAAAATTGAAGGTTAAAGTAATGGAATGGTTTAATGAAGTTTGAAATCTTTTTAATTATTGAAGTATTAAATTATTCAGTTTTCAAATAATATCTGCCCTTCCGTCCTACGTTTTACCGTGGTTAATATTGAAGTAAAGGATGGAGTCGAATACTTAACATAGATTGAATTTCCTAAACCATGAGTATAACATGTAGAAACATCTAAGATTTTCAATAATTAAAATTCTATTTTTGTTTATATTGTAAAATTTTGTATTTGAGTTATATGGTATTCTATATCTGTGAGTTATATTATTCAACTAAATTATTTGTTAATATTTTGCATTTGTTTATATTGTTATATTAATGTGTTTTTTATTTAAGATATATTATTATTAATTATTGGCTATGCCATTAATTTGTACAAATGACGAATGATAGCTGAGTCGAGTTGAAAACCAGAAAAGTTTCTTCACTTTCACTAGGATTCGAACCCGGGTCTTTCGCATGAAAGGTCGACACTCAACCACTGTGCCACCCAGCCGTTTCAATTATTTTACCTATATCGCTTGCTCCCCAAAGGCATTATAAAAGAGGTCCTCCGAAAATACAATTTTGGAATGTGAAAGTAATTCTTCAAAACCTTCCGAATGAGAACCTTTCTATTGCTATCCTGATTTATTAAAATTGTGATTAAAATTTCAGGAAAAATATTTGAAGAACTTCCATATCTAAGTCTTAAAATATTTAGGAACTTTAAAAAATTAATTTTCTTCTCCGAAACCGGAAGCGGATTAAATGTTTGTTATAAAGTTCCTCACAGATTTTGAAAAATTAACATTTTTTGCCAATAAATTTACTGTTATAGTATTTTTCCATAAATCCGTTGTTAATCAATGTATTAAAGTAAGATTGAATTAAACAAGCACCATGCGTACTTGGGTCTTCCTTGCGTTCCAACTAATTTTATCACTTGCGTAAAATTTATTAGATATTAGTAAAAATAGAACGTGCATTAAAAGAAAGTCATGTGCCTTGCACCTAATTCCTTGAACTTAATTTGAGCTGTAAGATTTATCTTTTTTAAACATTTGTTTCCTAATTTGTTAATTAGGGCTGAATATAAAAGGAAAACTATCAAAGATTGCATATCAGCGCATCAGTCTAACTCTGATGTAAGTACAATCTCAAACATTTGAGCGAGGAGCTTCCATATACGGTATTTTCCCATTGTTTTCAATTACCTAACTATTAAAAAAAATGGAATTCTCCTTGACAATATTGTAATTCATCATTGAAGATGGAAACTTTCATTAATTTATTCTTTTAACATTGCATATCATAAAATAATAATTATCCATTCTATTAAATCAGTTGATTAAATAATTTATTCACAATAACATTTAAAAAAGGATCAACAGAAAAGAAAAACTTTTGTTTTGTTTTTGTTATTTTTTTTTGTTTCACGCTTATGGTTTTCCATTTTAAATCTTTTAATTCCCACATTAAGATTATCACGTCAAAAATTAATGTATGAAGAATATAAAAGTCTTAAATTTGGCTTTATAATTATAATAATGAATGAATAATACATATAATATAACTGTAAATCCTCGATGGATTAAAAATATTATCTACAATAGTTAATCAGGATATCAGAGAAATGATTTCTGAATTTGAAAACAGAATATTATTTTCATGAATAACCACTCAAAGGATTTTAACTTGTAGTAAGGACTTAATTGGAATTTAAAGTTTTTTTTTTGTTGTTGTTTTTGTTTTCCGCAAAACATGACGGATATGGAAGATTAATGATAGATTATTTATTTATTAATTTAGGAAACTTTTTAAGTATTTTAACTAAATATTTTATTAGTTTTCTAATAATATTATAATAAATCCGTCACATTTTATGGAGGATTATAATTATTATGTGGGAAAAGATAAAATCATGTATGATTAACAATTTCAAATACTTATTATGATTTATTTATTTATGGATATTGTAAAAGTTTTAAGTACGTTATTACTTATCAGTAAGATGGATATTATATATTTTAAATAATAAATTCGTTTCTTAAAAATAAGTTTGTGAAATTTCCTCTTTCTTTAATTTTATATACAAATAATTCGTTCGGAACCATGTAGCTCTGGTCAAATAAATAGATTTAGAAATAAAACTTTTTAAAATCATTATGATATCGTTAGGATTGAGGACTACACTTCAATACATTAAATTTAAATCCATTTGACTTGTACGCAGTATGGAGTCTCCAGAAAAACAACTCTTTGGATCTTCAACACTCTGTAAATGTTGAAGATGTCTGTAACAAAATGTCTACGCATAATAAGAAGAATAATCAGGTCTTCCAGAATAAGGAATGAAGATCTATGGAGAATTACAGAGGAAGAACCCATACTGAGGCAACAAAGACAGAACAAATGGTTTGGATAGGTCATACGCTAAAAATATCAAAACCACATAAGTTGCATGGCCTTGGAATGGAACCACCAACAAAGTGGAAGACGTAAATGTCTAAAAAATACCTGGAGGAACTCAGTAATAAATGAACTTTAGTAATGCTACTTAACATGGGAGAATGTAAAAAGAGCAGTAGGAAACCGTGTGAGATGGAGTTGCCAAATGAAAACCGTATGCTTCCTCGCGGAGTAACATAAAAAAACATATGCTTCCTCACGGAGGGACAAAAATAAATTGACTTAAACTTTAGAAAAAACCGTACCTTTGCAGTTAAAGTCACTATAATTTTGATTCCTAGATTAATACTGAGTAAAAGTTAAAAATAAAATCTGTGACGGATTTTCAAACTCCCAATAAGTTTTTCGTTGATTTGACGAAAATCAGCGCGGAAGTTTCTTAGCTATATCATCTTCCGAAAACTTTTTTTATAGTGTACCTAGAATTCGCAACCACAATCCATCTGGTGAGAAGGCTTCTAAAAGAGTTCGAATTCTAGTAAATGTTAATTTGGAATTGAAGCTTCTGCCCTTTACTATTTTAAATGCTGAATCACTGTCATTATCAAAATTTTCAAGTTTTATTTTCCTTAAGTAAAAAATTATTTTAAATTTTAAGTCTAAAAACTCATAAATTTTGTCTCACACAATTGTATAAAAAATATGAAATCGGAGAATCTTTCAGTTCAAACATTTTTAGATTTTCTATTTTTTATTTTTTTTTTTTATATTTTATTCACATATTATAATAATTGACATGTAACAACCTTGATATATTAACAATGATTTATCATCACGCAACAATTCTATATATTTGATATATATACAGCAGCTATATAATACATAATATACAATACATTCTGATATAAAAAGTAATTGTTTAACATCTCTCATATTTTTGTAATTTATTTTTAATATCCTTTTCTTTTGTTCCTATTTCCATTTATTCGAAATTAAAGCGAAAATATTCCTTACATAGTAATGTAAAACATTTATATTTGATTTTCGAAATATCTTAACGAAACAAATTTTAGAACACTATTTTTACTAGCCGAGAAATGGGATATTTCCCCTTAATTGGGACAGGCGAATTTATTCTGAAAAAAAATTCCCAGCAACATAAAAATTTACATAGAATGTTGAGCAATTTTAAAGCTGTATGCATATCATATTTGTGGTACTTGAATAAAACTTCAATAGTTTCTAAAGACTTGTATCCGAAACATGTTGTTTATACCCGTATGACTATATAGTCAAAGGGTATAATAAATTTGCCATTACGTTTGTGACGCAGAGAAGAAGGGGGGGTAGATATAGACTCAAGTGTATGGATCGGATCAGAATCGAAAAATAAATCGATTTAGCTATGTATGTCCGTCCGTCCGTCCGTCTGTCCATCCGCACGATAACTAAAAAACTAAAGGAGCTAGGATCTTGAAATTTTCGCAAATTCGTTTTTTTGCAATAGCCGTCATCGCTATTTAAATCCAGCCATTTTGGTCCATGGGTTCGGGTAGCTGCCATACAACTCCTTTTTTTATATGAGTATTACGTTGTACCTATTACAGCGGCGTGTCTGAAATTTGGCCAAAAGTAGTTTAATTTTATGGCCAAAGTTTCTGCAAAATTTGGTTGGTCTAGTGCAGTGGGTTCGAGGAGCTGCCATACAACTTCTTATTTTATATGAGCATTACTCTTAACCTAATGAAGCTGGGTGTCTGCAATTTTTCTAAAAATAGTTTAGTGTAATGGCCAAAGTTTCTGCAAAATTTGGTTGGTCTATTGTAGAGGGTTTGAGTAGCTGCCATACAACTCCTTCTTTTATATGAGCATTACACTACACCTAATGAAGCTGGGTATATGAAACTTTGCCAAAAAAAGTTTAGTATTAGTAGAAGCAATGAAAAGTTTTGAAAGTCACTCATAAAAACCGCACAGAGTCTCTGCTACAAATACAAATATATATTTTGATTACGTTGATAAGGATATAAAAGATTTTTGGGGAACTAAGTTAGGGTATACGTGTTCAAAATTAGAAAGAAGTTAATACGTCATCCTCTCTACTCATATAAACACTCTTCTAATCGGTGATGCCTCAAAGTCGCTTCTAACTGAAGAATAAGATTTTCAAGGTTATTTGCAATCGGAAAATCAAGTACTAATCAAATATACTACAGTGCTGTAAACTGAATGCATATTCAAGTTGCATCAGCTTACAAAAGTAGCCGGGTAGATTTAGACTCATGTTGAAGCAGTACCCATCTGCGAACACAGTTAAGGTTCAAAATAAATTTCCACCCCACTTTATTTTTATTATTCCGTCAGGATTGATGTTTGCAACTTATAAACCAAATTCTTTATATAATTTTATAATAGACCTATTAAAAACACTTAATGGAAGAATTTGGTACGAATAATAAATTTTTTTCAATTTCATGTAAAGAAATTGATTCTAAAAATAATGACAAAGGAATTGAATGAATTCAGTGTTAAATGTCATTATATCCAATTAATTTTAAGTTACTTAATTTTAAAATAATCTTTAAATACCAAAATTGGAAATATGTTCATTGGAAAAATATTCAATTTTCAATAATATGACACGTGAAAATTATTTTTACTTGGAAAATATATTATTTCATTTCATATATCTTTAGTTTTTTTTTTTTACACACTTCAATGAATAGCAAAAATAAAATATTTAAAATTTTCTTAAATAAGAATATTCTTTTTAATTTTTTTTCTAGAAAATTTCTGGGATTAAGTGAAGTTTTTATGTACTCTTACAAATTTCGAACGTAGTTCTAAGGGTATACTAAATTTGCCATTGCGCTTCTGATGCTGTGAAAAGGACAAGATATTCTCCTGCCTAATAATTGAAAAACTTTAAGTGTTTGGATTCTGAAAGTTTTATTAAATTTTTGTACTCCGAGGCCATCTTGATTACTAAAATTGAACGACTTGCCCTAACCTAAAATTAAGTTTAAAGACTGACGCCTTTGGTTTGTGTAGTGCTGCCGATAGCAGATAGCTGCCGAAGAACATTTGTTGCATTACAAGCATAGCTTATGATCTGATTAAGTTTCATTTTATTTCCAAAAAATTGGATGATATTTTGTTTGAAAGGGCATCCGAGAAATCGATTTTCGAAGAATTTAAAGTTATATTAAATATTTTTAAATTTTTATGAAAAATTTTCCAAGAATTTACAAAAAAAAAACTTTAGAAGGTGTCTACCAATGGAAAGGAATAGTAACCTGAGTCTTTGGTATTTACAGTAAAAATTTTGAAGTATAAATACAAACATATACATATGGAATAGAATTTATTAAAATTTTCTTTTAATTATTATCCAAATATGTGTTTGTGTAGATTTTAACATTATTTTGTTCCTAGAAATAAAAGGAAATCAATTGAAAATTAATTCATTAAATATTGAAAACTACGACGCCATTTATTTTTTACGAACATTTTTCTTAGAAATTAAAATTTCTTATTGCTGCAAAAATACCTTGAAATTAATTGGTTTATATCTGAAATTTTAATTTACAGTCAAATCGAATTTACTTAAAGAGAGAGAGAGTTGTTCAACAATTTAATAAATGTTATGTGTATACTGTATAAGTATTTAAAGTTTTTTGGGCTGAAAAGAAATTTATTCGAAACTTTTAAATTAAATTAATTATTACCAATAATTTTATTTTTTTCAAGTCTCCATTCACTATTCATGTTATTAATAACATTTTCTATGTCATTCAAGAATATTTCAGACCCGTTCTTCTCCATGTTATTCTTGGCCCAAGTTAGCGCCATTCTTGTTATTTATTCTTCATTTGTCATTAATGTATGGCCAATCCATCTCCATTTGCCTCCATTTAGTCTGCATTTTTTATTCTGTTCCGCCAGATTATTTGGTATATTATTTTGAGATGTTTATTTATGGAAACTTGTAATTAATTTTTAATGGAATTAATAAGAAACTATGATTCGCAGCCATTTCTTAATGTAGATTTAACGCATGAACTGAATATTGTTAGTTTGATTCGTCTTGATATTTGTGAACTGTTCCATATGGAGCGAAATTTACTAAATGCTCCATTGAATTCTTAATGAATTGTATAATGTTTTGTACATCTTCGTTGGTGCCACTTGCTGGCGAGATGGCACTCCCTAGACAACAGATATAATTAAATTAAATAATAATATTATTTTTTTTGTTGTATATGTTTATATATTTCATATTTTATGTTATATATTTGGTTACCAAGGCGATTTTGTAAAGCAAAAATCTTTTCTTTATAAATTTTCTTTCTAATTAAAACTTGTGATGTATGGGGCAATCCTTCTTTTAATAAGCCTTTTTCAAACCCACTACAACATCTAAGTCTTGCTCGCAGTACCTCGGTTAGTAACGCAATCCCGCTTACCCAATTAATGTCAACATGTCATCTAGGCCATATTTTGTTCTAGTATATCTAGATAAAGTAATTTTCAATTAAATTTTTCATGATTAAAAATTCTAAAAAAAATCAATATTTTAAAATTGTTCTAAAAACCGGAACACGGGTAAAACGTGTAAAAAAAGTTTCCGATAAACTTTTGGAAATTCTAGCCAGGTGATTGATTTACCCTCATTATTTCTTTTATTAGAAAATTTTAATTTGTACAGAAACTTTACTTTGATCTATATTTATTTTGGAAGTTTTTTTTTTAAACTTAAATCATTTTTTGAATATTAAGTACCCGCGATTATAGATATTTATATATAAATATACTTACATGTACAAAGATTATGTAACTTTATATAAAAACAAAATTAACTTCCTTTAATACGTCATGCTATTTTCAAATAAAATATATAATGTCAAATACACATAAGATATTTTTGAAATTTGTATTTAAATTTAGTCCTGCAAAGGACATGTTTTAAAATTTAAAGTAATAATTCTTACATCAATATAAATTTTATATTAATACACATCTACATATAACATAAGACATTAAAATAAATAGTCCTGTTATTGAATTTTCAGGATATTTTATAATATATTACGTCTTTTGAAGTATGATATTTATGTTTTATGTTTATAATTTATTATTGTGTAAGGTTTTGTTTATACAGGGTGGCAAAAACAACAGATATGGTTTGAATGTTTAATAAATTTTTAAATTTATTTTTATTTTTTACTTTTATTTCAGAATTTTTTGTAGAAACTTGGGGAATTTGAAATGGAACAATACACAACAGAACAGCGATCAAAAATGACGAAAAATTATGGAAAATGCACGAATGTGCGAAGCCGAAAATGGCCACCACTTGCTTTTCTACTTAAGCTAAAAATATTCCCCATTAATATACTATATAACAAAAAAATAATAATAATAATTACCCATTAAATAAAAATGTTATTAAACATTCAAACCATATAGGTCGTTTTGCGCCACCCTGTATAAATATACAATTATATAAAATATATAATACATATAAACCAATTGATAGCTGAAACTGAAGGATACACAAAAGATAAGATTTTCATTGGTAAAAATTTGAGTTACGAGTTTTGGTTTATAAAACAAAAAACACCCTATGGAAAATATTATGGGGTTCTTCAACGGGGTTTTTCAAAAAAATCGGTTAAATGGGGTTCTTCAATAATATTTAAGAATTTGAACTTGTAAAGTTTGATCTTTTTCTCTTGTTAAGTTTATTTGGTGTTAAAATCAACTAGAAGAAGATTGTATCTGGTTTTTTGAATTGTGTTTTAATTAGATGATATGACCCAGTATATTGAAATTTATACTTGTTGACTCTTAATTTACTTAAGGTAATTAGATCAGTATGATTCACCTGCAGAGACGAAACAAATATTGATACTACACAAACGAATTGGGAGCTCCTATAGACACAAACTAACCAAAATAGTAAATAGCACTGCCCTAAACCAACCACGAACCCTACACTAAATAAGTTCATCTTTGTAAAATGAAATCATAGATAGGTATATTTTTATTTCTTTCATCATTAATAAGTGATAAGAGTTTTTTTAAGGTATCACTTGAATATGAATCACATCACTCAGAATTGCTTCATTTTCATACCAATGCACTCGCTTTAAGTTGAATAAAACCATGTTATTTAAATCGCGTTATTTAAAATTTGCGTTGAAAAATAAATAGTTTTGCCTAAATTTAAAATTAATAATTAGATAGATACTTAAAAAAACATTTGAAATAAAATTAAAAAAATATTTTAACTTAGAAGAGAAAACCTTTAATTAAGTTTCACCCAATAATAAAAAGATTAATCTCATAAATAACCGTTCTTTTAACCACACTTTTATTTTCTGACATTTAAAATAGAATTATAAAATTTCAAGGTTATTTTTTCACCACACAAACTTAAAACTAGATATTCACCATACTAAAATAAGGATTATTGTTTAAAGAACCTTGAAAAAATATTATTCTTAAATTATATGTATACCAAGACCTACATGGCCTTAGGAAAACATCTTCTAACCAAACCGCACTAGGTACCTTTTATTTTAAAAAATTTCTTCCATAAAATCTTAAAGATTAACTATTTATAAAAGACGCCTAAATAAATATTATTTAAATCCTAAATTTCATGTTTAATATTTTTCTTGAACTCTATTTCATGCTCGAGTCCATGTACATTTTTTTTTATACACCATTTTAAAATAAATATTACATTCTATTTCAGTAATAATATTACTTTTTGTGGTAATATGGTAAAATTATTTTAACTATTTTGGTACTAAGTGGGTATCCATCCTTAGGGCTAAAAACAACAAAAACAAAACAATAAAAGAAAGCCAATATAAATATAATAAAAGATAAACCGTCTCACCTACGTTAGCAATAAATTTAATTGTCAAAATTAATGGTGGAATTTAAAATTTCATAGCAGACAGTACAGTTACGATTATTGTAACTATGAGTGTTTAAGTCATTAAAACTTTATTATTATACCCACACATCCATCTACATCCATCTAGGAATATACTAAATTTTCCATCGAGGACAGATAGATATAGATCGCATTAGAATCAAAAATTAAGTTGAGTAAACTATGTGTGCTCGTCGTAATAAGAGGGCTATAATTCAAATTTGTTTATATAAAATATTGGTTTTTGGTATTGAAATTGAATTACTCTTCTCAGCGCGTTCGAGTTACTGTTTTTAAAATTTTTTCTATATATATATATGAGCATAACTCCACATTCAAATGTCTCGTATTACAAATATTGTTTAATTAGTGCTGAAGGTTGAAAAAGCATCCATGAAACTTCTGTTCTTTTTTATGCGTATCTCCGATTGTAGTTAAATTAATTTATGAATTATATTGTACCCAATCGGATCCAGTGCAACCAATATCGCTTCATTACACCATGAAAGGAGAAAAATCAACCAGACTTATGAGCGTAAATACTGTTCATTATATTATTGTTCCACTGTTCAATCTCATATAAGAGAACACATAGTTACTAATAAGTGTCACCATATCTGAAACAAATAAGAATATATGTAAGGATACATACATTAAAAAATATGTGCAAAGGTGTGTAATGTATGTATGTATATAATTTTAAATAAAAAAAAAAAAAAAAAAAAAGAAGAAACGCATAAAATTAGTTTCCCTCTAATAATAATTCAAGGTTAAGGAACAAAAACTCAATTCAAAAAAAAAAAAAAAAATCAGCGAAAACAACAAACATTTTAAATAAAACAGGATCCTTAGTAAATATTTTTGGAATTTTCTTTTGAAGAAATAAAGTTTTTGTTTTTATTAGTTTTTAAGGATTTTAAAAAGGATCTACTTACTACATAAACATCTAAATTATAATATAAAATTGAAAAATGGAATTATTAAATAACAGTATAACATTATTATGTAATATCTTACCGTTAATTTGATAACAATTTTATTTGAAATCGTTTTATTATTTTTCACACAATTTCTAATTACGAAGTTTTCAAAATTAAAAAGTTCTGGATTTTAATAGTTCATGATAAAGAATTAGCTATTACATTTTTTTGGTAAAGTTGGATTAAAGAGTGCTATGCTTGACTTTCTTGGATTAAAATGAGTAGAATGGCAAGATACGTTTTACTGTATAAAGCTGTTGATTTTAATGTAATATTGAGTATAAGTCCGGACTGCAGTTCTTCATGATAAAATCGACGAACACATCGGAAATGTTTTAAAAAGGAAACAAGATGATTTCCGCAAAATGTGAAGCCCTATAGAGCAATGAAATATAAAAGCTATTACGAAATTTGGAAGAACGTAGAATTATCCCAAACAAGATCAAACTGAGATTGTATTTTCCAAGGATTCTTAAAATCCGTCTTCTTATAATGTAGAGAAACTTGGCAGAATAACACAACAGAAACATACAAAATTCAAGTGTTAATAAACAAATGTCTCTGCATTATAATACACAGGTCAACAGTAGCGTAACGAAGATTTTTGAGAACTCTTTGGAGAATTAAAATATAAATCAAGAAACGGAAGGACAGCGATATAGATGTCACTTTCTCAGGCGACCTCAAAGCTGCATGCATATCTTGATAGATCCTGCAATAGAACCAACAAGTAAATTTAGAAAAGTTTTGTGTTAGCTCTATTATTTCAAATCGATTTCCCCTTCGAAGGAAATTTAAAATCTAAAAATAAGAGAGGAGTTGCGGAATTTTTATATCTAAAATATCGTAGGATACAACCTGAAGGATAATACGTATTAATTCCAGGCTTTTAAAAATTACGTATTAATTTACAGTCTTACCGTCTTGATAACTGAATAGTTAGATAAACTTTTAATTTATTTTTATAGAATTATTGAAACTTTTTTCAATATGACAAACTGAAAAAAATAACGGTAATAAAGTTTTCCATTTTATTACCTCTAATACGGATTTAATCGTATTAGGTTTTGTTTTGTAAAAGTTTATTGCGGAAATATTTTCTGCGTATTATTTCTAAATCATTCTTCTTTTTATATATTTTCCATAACTATTTAGTTATATCTGTGTGTGTGTGTGTTAGTATTATAAATAAATGTTCCTGGAAAAAATAATTGATTCAAGTTTTAAAAACCGAAAACAAATTTTTTGCGGAAATATTTCAACAATTTTAAATTAATTTCCGCGCTGTCATCAAAATATTTTCAAGGACATTTTTCTTATTTATTTTATTTATTTTTTATTTTTAATTTTGTTTTAATGAGAAAAATATTCGTGTTTTTTTATTTACTAGGAAATCAAAAGAATTGGATTTTATTGAAGAGTGAGACGTGTAATAAATTTCAATTCAATTTTTATTCAAATAAGAAATTTTCAAATATATTTCATAAATTTTATAAATATTATCTGGTTGTGCTTTAATAGATAAAATAAATTTAATTCAGAAATGATCTATTTACTTATCATAATATTTTGGGTCGCATGGCTATCACCAATGCTGAGAATGCAGAGGACGTTGCATTCATTTATATTTTAATTTCGTATTAGAAAAATCATCTGCTAAAGGACGTGATTAGAATCAGAAGAGTTTAAACCGCTCGTAAACTATAAAAGTTTTGAAATAAATGTTTAATCTTTGAAAAGGGTAATTTAATAAAATAGTTCTACTAAAGTATTTTTATAAATAATTAACACTTCTAAGGAAATAGTGAAAAATTATAAAATCGGTTAGGAAAAATTAACTTCCTACACCGTTCTTAATTATTTGTAATATTTAAGGAAATCGCTCGGAATTTTCGTGGGTCTTCAGATTGATAATATAAACATTAGCTTAAAACTGTAAATAGCATTCAATTAAATGTACAAAAAATTATTAACATTGTGCAGGATTATTGCAAGATATGGATATTAAAAATGAACTTCAGTAAATATGAAACGATATTATTCCGTAATTCGGTTGACAAAACTAGTTCAGACACTAGAAAAAATTTGAAACAATTTAAAATTAAATCGCCTTTGTCAACGTTCGCAAACAAAAAATTTGTTAAATATCTTGGAGATCAGTTATATCGAAAGTTGAACTTTATAGATCATGTAAAATACTCAATAGATAAAGGCAATAAAACTTTTATGGCAGCTAAAAAACTCTTTTACAACAAAAATATTAGCAATAGAGTTAAAATAATATGCTACCATTAAGGCAAAATATTGTCTATGGGCTACCTATATGGTACAACATTAGTGCTAGCTTAACGGAAAAAATACGTAAATTCGAAAGAAAGTGCATAAGAGTTTGTATTAATAAACATAGAAACCCTGAGTTCGAATACAAAAATTTGTATTCTAATAAATATTAGAACAACGAAACCAAAGTCATGACAATAGATAATTTTATGATAAAATTAAACAGAAGTCATTATGATAGAGCATTAAAAACTTCAGAAAATGGGTTAATATCACATGTAATTTATTTTCCACAATGAGGAGTACAGACTTTGCTCACGGTATTTATAGCTCCTGAGCATTTAATTTTCTTAGAAAAAATTTGGCTTTAAAAAAAGTACGAATCCTAACATATATATTCAAAAATATATAAATAAAACTTTTTCAATGCCATTAAAAATTTTTTACAGTAAATAACAAATTAGATACATTAAACATATCTCCAACTACTTCATAACATAATAATAAATATTCCATTCTTAAATTAAAAAATTAATCTTCATTGTCCTTTAAATATCCAACAAATTGAATTCTTAAAAAAAATTACAATACAAAAAAAACTGAAAAAAAACAACAAAACCTCTCCGTCAAAGTCCCCTTTAAATAAACAAAAACAAAAAAAAAACCAAATCATAAGAGAGAAAAGAAAAATATTTAATTTCTCACTTTCTATTTCAGTTATTTTGTTATTGAAGAGAGATTTTCTTAGCTTTATATTATCTCAATTTCTATTTGAAAAATAACAACAAAAAACAACAAAAACAAAAAAAAAACAATAATAAATAAAAAAAAAAAAACATAAAATGAAATCAAAAAGACTTCAATTGGATTTTCATATTTAACGATTTACTGTATCAATATTATACAAAAGGATGGACACATATACACCTAACTAAATATTAAACTTTTATTGATGTTAAAAAGAGATAGAATTATTAATAAAGAGGAAAATATAAAAAAAAAATAAATAAAATAAAAAAAAAAAAACAAAAGAAGCTTTTCAAAAATAAAAATAAACACTGGGAAAAAAATTAATAATAAAATATAAGCAAAAATAAATTTGAGAAAATTGGTTTTAAATGTCCTTTCAAGGATACAAGAATCTTAAATAACGTTTATAATATTTTTAGATAAAATGTTTTTAATTAAATGGGAATAAGTTGTACATGGGATAAGTAAAAATGGTAATTTATTATAAGTAATTTGTAAAATGTTGAATAAATAATGAAAAGTTTAATAGTAGGATATACTGGGCAAAAGTGATTGTTTTAAAAAAAGTGATAATATCATCTTTTGTATCTCGAAAAAAAATTTCAATTTGGAGTACTGAGTAGCTATGAATTCGTATACTCCAATTTAAAATTTTTAATCGAATCACAGAAGTTAATCGTATCCGATTAATTGAAAGTAGTTTAAAGTTATGTAAGTGGTTTTAACTAATTAATTTGTAGTCCAAGGACCTCGATGGGCTTTTCTTTGGTCTATGATTCGGTTTATTAAAATTTATTTTTAATGTCTTTTATAAAAACGATTTAATTTATGAAAACTAGTTTTTAACCGACTTAAATGTACAAAGTAAGGTGTGATGAGCTGCAGTACTGTGTTTTTTAGCTTTATTTGCGAGGAAGATGTTCAATTACTAGCGAGGAAGATGTTAAGTTTGTACTCGATGAAGTTATCACATTGTGGGATTTGATAAGGATAAGAATGGTACAAATCAGAATAAAAGGCAGTTATATGTTGAAATTGTTATAATATTGGTCTTCTGTTTAAGTTGAAACTTGTTTTTCCATTGTTGTAATTTGATTCTATACGGTCCTAGACCATATCGTACATAATGTCTTTTGACTCGTTCTTTTCCTTCTGGAATTTGCTGCAGCGATTTTATCAGTGTCTTCTATTGCACTTTTGGTTTCTCAACTTGATCATGTTTAACTGATCAACGAATATAATATTTAGTGAAATGCAGTGTAAGGCTATGACCACGGAGAAAGGAAACACGTGATTTTTATTTACTATACAGAAATACGATAAGCTGCGAAATATTTTAGGGCCATTTGCTCGCGAACAAATTGTCTGCCCGGTTTCTACATTGTTGAGGCTTTATACGGTAGTACATAAATATAGTTTGGGCTTATAAGTTATTAATGAGGATTTATAGTTATAAAAATTTCAAGCCAGCCTAACTTTAGAAACATGACTTCAAAAAATGCATTGACATTATTCTGACCAATTAATAGAATAAAAATTTGGTTTGGAAACTATGTTCACTTCAATGATTCATTTTTCAATATATTTGAATTAAAGTTTTTAATTAGACCTCGGAAGTGACCTACAGTCATTCAGTAGAACTATATTTTTTTTAAAAAATTGTATTCTTATTTTTATTTGCACCATTTTTTTTTGTCTCAATTTTAAATTGGTTTTTTTTTAGAATTGGAATTTATTAACTAATCAAATTTTGGAAGACTAAAATAAAAAGAATTGGAGTACAATTTTTAGGGCATAGAATTTAACGCAGCAAAAAAAAAACAAAAAATGAAAACGTTTTATATTATGAGTATGCAAAATTTAACTCGCGTTACGCGACAATAATTTTTTTAGGTTTAAGGATAACGGAGAATTGCCTGAAATGAAAAAAAAATTTATTGGAAAACAATTGCCCTCCAGGATAATATCGGTCGATGATTTTTCTGTTATCTCTTTCTGTAGGAATTTTTTTAAGCATTTTTTTTATTTTTTATATGTATATGATTCTATTATCGTCATTGGCAACATCATCAAGGACATTATGGTTTTATATATTAAAGCTGCTTCTCACAAATGCATGAAACCACTCACTGACTTCGTATCAAAAGGATGAAACAATAGACATGTGCTAGACGCTTGCGGTAAAAGATATTTGGTAAAGATTAGCGTCTAACCATTCAGAAAATCTGACATTTAAACTTTTCGATTCCAAAGGAGCCTTTTAGATCTTTCTATGCCTTCATGTGGTATCATTGCAATGGTATCGGCGAGCTCTAAAACTTTTTTTCGAGGCCACAGTTCCAAGTCGCTCTTTTTGGATGTTGAAATCAACGATATACTATCATATGGAGAATTGAAAGACCACGGCGAGCTCGGCAACTTTTATTTGGGCATGATATTTCCGGGTTATCTTGCTTGGGGCTGAGGTAATTTTTAGACACGTACTACAAGCGTTACCGATAAAATTATTTCTTAAAATGTCATGTGATGAAATAAAGTGTTTGAACGCTTGCAATGCAAGCACGCATTACTAGTTTATATATATAAGAGACTATTGTTATGCCAATATTAAAAATAAAATAAGAAAAATAAGAAAAAACTGTTATGAAAATTTGTGAAAATTAGAAAATTTAAAAAGGAGGACAATAAAAATAAAATAAGTATAGAAAATAAAAATAAAAATTTTATCTATGTAAAATAATGCGAAAATAAATATTTAATCGGTATTGTAATAATGGGAATTATATACTTATTTTGTTCTGGTTACAGTTTCAATAAGTTATCGATTTCGATGCTTTCAAAATATTAAGGACCATTCTTTAACGTTATAAGAATTTTGTAAACTTTAAAATGTACACATTAAAAAATTACGAAGCTCATTTCATATAAGGGACATTGATATTACATTAGTTTTACGAAGCTAAGTTTTTTGGAAAATAATATTAGTAGATAATGAACGATTCTTGTAGTAAATAAATGGAATTAGGTACAAAAAAAATGTTTGATTCCTACCTAATTTTCAGAGTATGGAAACTGACCAAAAACAATTGTTACGGATGGAAAATATGGACCTCAAGAAAAAACTCAAGATTTTCGAGAAAAAGATATTTAGAAAAAAAAAAAGTTATTCATTTAAACTTTAAATGTATACTCATGCTTAAGAGATGAGAAGCTTACAAGCCAAAGGCACAATGTACCCAATGATCTGGCAATATTTCAAGAAAATTGGAAAGTTGTATCGTGACTTAGTAATGCGATTTAAAGGGTTAGCCTAGTCAATAATTTGCAATTTTAATAGTAACAAACAGGAGAACGTGTGCTAACTCCGTACTTTAAAGCAATTTAACGATTATGTATGTTAGTTGGTACTTTTTAAAGCTATACTAATTTATGGCCATGTCTTACTTTGTTCCAATTCAAACTTTAAGTCCTTTATCTATTTTTCCAAACCCTTTATTCTATATTCCAAACCCGTGAGGCTTTTTTTAATTTCGTTTGTAGTCCACCTTAGTTTAACGCTTATATGTCGCTCGTAGAAATTGACAGAAAGTTGCAAAATTTAAAATTAAAAGTTTACAATGCTCAGCTCTTGGAAATTTTCAGAAATACTCTCCAGAAATGATGACACAGACATTTGGTAAATGGGTTATGAAAATGAGTAAAATCAATAGAAGAAAACAAAATGCAAAAGAACATTAATAAGTTCGTGGAAAGTGAAAATTGAATTAGAAATTTTAACAATTCATTTCGATTTTTTATATTTAAAAAAAAAAGTAAAAAGAAAATTGAAAAATATGAATTATAATTAGGCCTTGGAAAAAGATTTATTTATTTAATTTAAAATATTTGCCTAAAATATGTGAAAAAATTCAATTAAATATTATTTTTACATGACTGTTGGTATGTTTGTCTTTAAACAAATTTTTAAGATATTATACAAAAACTAAGGCATTTGTTAGTACTGCCATAGATCTACCATTGATGAATTAAATATTAGGCAGCAACGAATTATTTGTTGAAAAATGGGAGCTCAGTCTTTAAACTTAGTAAGTTGTTATCTTAAAAAACCTTAAGAACCCATAGATCTAGTTTTAGCCCCGGCACCATATATTTCATAAATTGTCAAGCGCTTTGGATGTTTTGAATTGAAAAGACAATTTTAAGAACGCTAGACCTATATTTTAATTAAAATCGCATAAATATTTAATTTATTGCTGCAAGTTATTTTAGAAAATCTTGTGTGATAAGTAACCTCCAAATTAGTTAATATTTTTTCAATAATGTCATTCATTATTAACAAATTTTGCTAATTACCTATTGGAACATGAAATCAAAATGAAAATCAATTAAAACGAGTTACTAAAACTTGTTAATGAAGTCTAAAACATTTAAAATAACTGCATTGGCTGCACAACAATGTGCATGTGAAAAGTTATTGTAAATAGAAACGAAATGTTTATAATTTAATTTAGGAGCATTTAAATAATTCGTCTAATCTTTTAACTAAATAATCTACGGAAATAGTTTAAAAAAATTTAATAATATTTAATTTTAAAATATTGAAATGTAAATTTTATATTAATTGATTTTGCTAATAAAATAATTTTAATTGAATTTTTTAAGTGTGAAAACAATTTTATTAAGTGATCTGCCATACAAGACAATCGTGGTTCACGCAAGTTAATATTTATAATATGTAATTTAATTAATAAAGAGAAAGATTTTACTTCAGATTAATAATTTATCATGAACTCATGAAAAATTGTTCAGGAAATAATATTACTCAGAAAATGGTTGTGACAGATACCACATTATGAAAAATAATCCATCTTCTGATTAGACTAGACCATATATATATAGAGTTTTTTTCGTGTTACTTCACCAGGGAGCATAGGGCTTTCGATTGACGCCTTCCATCTTACATATTGCATCTACTTATTTCTTCTATAGAACAGTGCGCTTCCATGTCATTTTGGGTCTACGCATAGCTCTAGGACCTCCTTGTGGGTTAAGCCACTTTCGTCTTTTTATAATGTGTGCACCAAACATTTCCCCCTGTATCTGGTTGTTTGCTTTATAAATTTCTATTCTGGATATCTTTCGTTTCCCCACCTGTAAGAGTTATAATTCTACCAAGGTAGCAGAAGTCGTCGACGCTGTCTCTCTAGTCCTAGTGGTAGTCCTAGACTATATTATAATATATTAATAATCTACTATGTCAAATTTTAACTTTGTTTTATTCTTCAAATACCGTTAGCTGTAAAGTACTAAAAAAAAGAAAAAAAATTTCAGAAGAAAGCAGAGCAAAGGAGAAGAGGATGCGTAATTAAATTTTTGGTACAGTTGAAATGAAAAATAGTATTACGTTTCCTTAGAGAACATTCCTTAGAAACTAGTAGGTCAAAGGATGTAGCAATCTGAAATTCATTTTCTTATGTAGAGGTATGCAATTTTGATTACTTAAGAGAAAAAATCCAATGATGTAAACAAAAGTTACATCTCGGTGCATTTGTTTATTAGAGTCCTAATACTCGATGCCGGAAAAAACAATGCAAAAACTCAGCGTTGAAAAGTTTTTTCTTCCTAGGGATCAAGAGAACATAGGCATTAATGAATTCACTAATTAAGCTTCAATTTTAATTTATACGATTGCCTAAATTATGTACAAAATCTTTGAAAATCGTTGAGCCTATATTTCTTGAAGAAAATAACCATCTAAAAGCTATAGTCTTTTGTCTGAAGACCGATGTCGAAGCAATCAAATAAGGGAATCCTTCCTCCCGCTTTAAGAAAGGAACAATTCATATTTATCAATAGAATATTTTCTAGGAGTTTCCAACAAAAGGCAAAAAACACAAATACTTTGTTAATATTTAAAACCCTTTATTTCTTAAATTGCACTCATAATTTTTCTCTTTTGTTTTCATTTAAAATCTTAAAAATCGTTTAAAAATGTAACAATTTGTAAATAATCAAAAAGAAGAATTCAAAAATTACATTTCATATTCAAAAATTTACTTCAGGAAATATTATTGTGATCATCAAAGGAATCATGTATAATCAGATAAACGATTCATTAACTTTTTGAGATGTGTATTGTGTATAAAGTACAAAATGAATGAAACAAAACGTCCATTCAATTGTAATTAATACAAAATGAAAGACTAACGTTTTATGCTTCAGAACAATAGAAGACACAAAAAAAATAAAATAAAGAGGAAATTAATAGAACACAATATACAGTTTTATTATACATTTGTTGGTATTTTAGTTTATGTATTTATGTTTATTCTAATGGTACTTACATAACGACTTTTGAGATTTAGTTTTTTTTTTTGTAGTTCCTTTTGATCTATATTTACTTATTTACATGTACCTCTAGTTTTACAACTTTGCATAATTTGTGGTTTTTGGAATATGCTTCTTATGTAACTGCATTTACCAAAGCCTTGAAGATCGTAAACTTTATACTATAATCTGTTCTTAAAAGACTTATATCTTAGGTTTTCTTAAATTCTAAAATTAAAAATAAATAGAGGTAGCTACGTATTTTCTTTTGAAATAAGCATTGAAAGCTACCAGAGCCCTCGCACATAGCTGCTCTGGGTGGTATTGGACTTGATTTAACCAAAATTATCATCTTTTTAGAACCAAACTTTAGATAACGGCCTGCAGTTTTGTTTCGAGGACAGGGACTAGCAAAGGAAACTTAAGGAAAGGATTGAATATTAAGGATTATGTAGATTGAAATTAAAACAATAATAGGTAAAAAAACATATTTTATTCTATTGTTGTATTCTTCATCCAGTCCTTTTACTGAAATACACTTTTCATCTTTTTTGGAGTGGAACAATGTTTGAATACAATATCTTTGTGTTTCGAAAGGTGCAGGATCTTTCTAAATTTTAAATTAAAATATAAGTAAAAAAAAATAATGGAGTGAATATATAACGAAAAAAAGAATATATTCTGAATTTCAAAGTACTTTTTTTTACTTTTTCTTTATACTTCTATATTCTATATTAAAATCTTCCAATAAAAGCTAAGCTTTGGGAATATTTTTCATGTTAACCTTTAAAAGTTTCTAAACTCTTACCTTTTGTACCTTTTTTCCCATCTCTTCGATTTATTGAAAATTGCCCACATTAAATTTTTGGAGTACTTCTTATATAAGCTATATAAAGAAGTCTTAAGTAAAAATCTTTTGTGGTTTTTTTGCATACTTTTAGGTGCAAAAGGAAGCTTTGGAAAAAAATTTACGTTTAAAAGCTTAAGTGAACCTAAACCTTAAGTTCCTGTATTGAAATCAGTTCCAAAATCCAAAAATTCTAAAATACTCTTTTGACTTCAAAAGATCTTATTACAACTCGGAACGGAATTAAATCCCGGCCCCATACCGTAATTTACAACTAAACTATTTTAAAATCATTTATTCTAAGAATATAATCATTTGTGCTCCATTAGACAATTTGTAGTTTAAAATGTAGATTTAATCTAAAGCTTTCAATTTACACATAAAATATAAAAAGTTAAAATTTTTAATAAGACATAGAAGTTCTAAAAAATATTTTTTTTTTTTTTTAATTCCTATGATTTTTCTCTGTAAAATAGCCATTACTTTAAATTAGAAAGAGAAAAAAATAAAAATGAAAAGCAAAATTTTTTTTCCCTTCCTCCATTTTTTTTTTTTAATAGAAAACGAACCGGAAAAATGGACTGTTGATTTTTTCAACTATATAAATATAATATATGTATGTGAATATCATAATTTGTATGCATAGTGCATAAATATAACCTTTTTGCATATACAAATTTACATTTAGTATTTTCGCACACATTGTATTGTATTGTTTATTTTAAAAAAGTATTTTTTTGTTGTGCAAGTATAGGGTAAATAAACCACATATAGGGAATGCGAATTAAAATTGATATAAGTTAATATTAGTATGACAACAATAAATAATTTTTTCGTATATACGAGTATTTGTTTTTTGTTTTTTACGATGGAATGAAAGCCAACAATTGGGACAGTGTGGTTTTGAAAATATAGGTTTGTCAGATTATGTGGGATAAGATGTTAAGAAGAAAAATGTCAATGTTCTTCGTAATTGTATCAATATGGTAAGCATATATATTATTAACTTTGGTGAATACATTTGATTAAAATTTGAATTCTTCTTAACAGTTTTCTTAAATGTCAAAAGTGTGATGATATTTAAAAGTTATTTTCATTTAAATATACGGGCAGTTTTCTAGATAATACTACCAAGCTGTACAGCCAATTTATTAGTAATTAAACATATCTAGTTTTAATCTACATTTTTGTTTCTTTATCTGCTGCATGGATTCTTTTAGAATTACATAAGTGTCATTGAACAAATGCTCTAACTTGATGCCCATAATATTTGGTTGAATGTCAAGCTAGTTGTTATCTCTTAATTTATGCTTGAAATCAGACTTTTGTTAATCGGTTTTTCATTGTGCAGAAGAATTCATTTTTAGATTTAGCTATAGTTTGCGACAAAAACTCTAACTTGAAGGCCCTAACGATTAGTTGAATTTCGAATTTCAAATTAGTTCCAATCTAAAAAAAATTAGATTCCTATTTTAAGCTAGAATTCCGACTTTGGGCAATAGCTTCTGCATTGATCAGAAAAATTCTGCTAAATAATTGGAATAAATATACTCCTTCTAAAGGCGAGTTGAAAGAAAGTATGGTCAGTTGAAAGAAAGTATTGTGTGAAATCTTCTCAAATAACTTAAGTGTTTAAACCAGATATTAATCTTTGACCAATGATTAGATAATTTACCTTACTATATTTTTTTTTTTTTTGGTAAACTTTTATATAGTACGTAAGTCTTGTGTTTCAACGTCCTCATCATCGCAATCATATCGTATATATGAAGATTTAAAGGATATTGTGAAGCAGATATGAAACTTTTTTAGTTCCTGTTTAATCTAATACCCTTTTATATATATTTTTTTACCCCATTTTTTTCTGCTCTCTATAAGGCATTTTTTTTTTCATTAGCATGTGTCCATTTAAATCCAATTCAGACAATAATGGAACACAACTATATCAGAAAAAAAAATAAAAAAAAAAAAACAATAAATGAAAGAGAGAAAAAAAAAACTAGGATATAAAGATTTATTCAGCCTTCTGGCTCACATAATGTTTCAACTCTAAACAAAATGTGTGTTTCATTTCATATTTTTCTATTTTTCTTATTTGTTTTTCGTTTTTCGAAGTTTATTCATTTCAATTTTCCTTTTTTTTTTGTATAGCCGTTTTGTTTTCGGTGCAGTGTACTTTTCTATTTTCGATGTAATTTTTTCATTTCACTATTTGTTTTGTTTCCATTTTGATTATTTCTTTTGTTTTGCATAGAACATAATGACCAGCCGCACCAAAAATACATATACATATATATATATATAAATTTTTTTTCAAACTTTTTTAGGACAAGTTAAAAAAAATTATTTGTTTTTTTTTAAATTTTTTTTTTTACAGTTTTTTTGCTAAACAACTGGTGCGTGTGGTCATTTTTTATTCGGTTTTTTCATATTCAGTGATTTTATATTGCTGATATATATATATATATATATATATGTATTTAGTCCTATGTATGTTTAGCTCTTCTGATCATCTGAATATGATGATTTTGATATTGATAACGATGTGGTCTAACAGAATTTTATATTAAAATAACAAAAAAAAAAAAAAAAAAAAATTTTTTTAAATACTTGTAATAATATATGAATATGAAACAATTTAAAGTGTGTTGATAGGGTAAAAAATAACATTATGATACCTATCGGGGACATTTTTTGAAATATAATATTTACTAATATTTAATTCAAAAATTTTTAATCGATTTTTTTTAAATATAAATGTTTTTTGAATTGTCTTCTTCATTCATTTAAAACTATTCTTGGATCACGAAAGACCGTTGTTTTTTACTTAAATGTTAAACTACTGACAATTAAAATGTATGAAATTTGAAATATCGTAATTTTTAGTTCATCCGTCCTAAAGAATTACATATATCGCAGTGAATTTATTAAAGAGTAACCGGTTTAGCAAACATTACAGGAAGTACCGTTATAAGGATACGAAATTGAAATTGTTTGCTTCCTAATAATGAAAGTTTTTATCTATTAGTTCGTTTTATAATTAGATTTATTGATGCAAAGTGGTTTTTGTAAAAGTGTGAAATAGAACCATCTAATAAATTGTGTTCAAAGTTTTCCAGCGCATTTTTTGAGATATGGAGATTTTGGAGATATTTAGCAATTCTTCATAAAGAAGTTATCCATTTGGTTATTTTTGTAGAAATCTATAGATTAGGCAAAATGGCAAAAGGAAAAAATAGAGGTGGATAAGGCACAGAACACAGACAGTCAAGATAATGCATAACAAAGGAAACAGTTGTATGAAACACACAAGGGATTTGAGGACGAGGTTGCTTCGTCTACATCTGGAGGCGAGCAATATTATAAAACATCACATCTTAGTTGACAAAAAACGTCGGAGGAAATGAAAATAAATGTTCCCTACATAGTAACATGAACATCTCTAGTATAAATATTAAATACTTCCAGAAGTAGGACAAGGGGGAAAAAGTAGGGATTTTGTAAACATCCTTTAAAGTTTATGTTATATAAACTTGATCTGTTAATAATTTTCAAATTTTATGTAAAAGCTTCATAGGCATAATTTAACCCTTTTTTTTAATTCGTATTTTATATTGAAAGTGTTGGATATTAGTAAAACAATCAGCCATGATATGACGCTAAGATCCAACTAAAATTCAAGATAAAATTTAAAAGAAGGTTATATGATAAAATAATTGAAGGGAAAAATCAACCCATAGAATCTAATTAAACGATATAATATAAAACTCAACAGCTAAAAATTACTCAAATTGCACTTAAGAGGACCACTCTAATAACTCCTAAATGACGAAATAACTCTTTACGACAGTTACCGTTAATATGATAAACCCATTAAATTGAAATGAAATGAAACGAAAGAATTTAATATTTATTCTTTAATAAATTCTGTTCTGCGTTCTTTACTAGCGCAGCACATATGCAATAAATCTATAGTACAATTGTCAAAAATATAAATGTATGTGTGAGTGAAAGCGTTATGTCTACAAAAAAACAAAAATGAAACCGCTGATACAAAACTGACTAGAAAATTAAAAAAATTTTTAAATTACACAATAATATTTTAAAAACTATTAGAAAGAAATAAAAAAACTTTATTGAAAAGTAACCACTAGTAAAGCATACAGGATTCAGAATCGCACATGTATGTAATACAGACGCACTCCATAAAAGGAAGAAAAAGAATAAGAAAAAAAGGGAAACCGCCAAAACAAAATCGAATGAAATAAGAAAATACGTCGTACACAATATGAAAATGACAAAATGAAATTTTCTTTCAATATTTTCTTCTGTATACCCAATCCTCTGTAGTCCCAAAAGTATCGTAGATATGTTTGTGGCAGTAATATTACACACAAAAACAAAATGAATGGACCAGAAAATATTAGAAAATTCTTATTTTTTCATTTGTTGGAAAATTTTTTTTTTTTTTTTTTCTTATGTACATAAAAAATAGCAGCACACATGTTGCGTTTGTACTATTGTCGTTATGGTCATGGTGGGATAAACAACAAACATGGTGTCCTTTCTTCAATAATATTGTTTGTAGAGATACGCTATAAATGGAATACACTATAGAATTGTATAACGTGTAAAATATGATTGAATTTTATCTTCATCTAATGGAATTTACTTTTATTTTTTATATTCTCTTGAAAATTGTAAGTATGTATGTAAGTCAAATTCATTTTTTTATCCTTGAATATTCCTGTAAGTTTGAATGTGTGTAAGGACGGTTATGCTACGAATATTTATGTTGTGTTGTGCTAGGTTATTTGTTAGAATACAGTTTTTATAACCGAATTAACGTAGGTCGAAGGGTATACTAAATTTTCCATACCGTTTGTGACGCTGAAAAGGAGGGGCGGGTAGATACAAACTCGACGATATGGATCGGATCAGAATTGGAAAGTAAATCGATTGAGCTATGTATGTCTGTCATTTATAAGTCAAAAACTTAAGAAGCTAGGATTCTGAAATTCTTAAATTCGATTTTATGCCAAAGCCATTTTCGCTTTTTCATCTAGCTGCTCAACGGATTCGGGTGGTTGCCATACAACTTCTATTTTTATATCATTACTCTACATTTATTAAAGAGATCTAGCTAGGGATCTAACACTTTGCCAAAAATAGTCCAGTTGTAAGGCAAGCATTTAAGCGGAATTTGGTTTGCCGCAGTGGGTTCCATTCAATTTATATTTACAGTTATACATAACTCTGAGTATAATAAGTCGTGAATTTGCAATTTTGTCAAAAGTAATTAGCCGAATGATTAAGTGTTTGAATTACTTTGATGCGGGTATCCTAGAGTTGACACAGTCTACTCTACTACATCCTTCCTAGTTGTTCTTATTTTTCTTTCAATTACTCTATCTCTGTCTTCTTATACACTTGTTAATGTGTGTACGTTTGTGCTTTCCAAATTCCATTACCGTTATATTCGAAGTTTGTAGAAACGAACAAAAAACCAAAAAATGATTGAATGATTCGGATACAGATGGAACTGGTGAACAAAACTATATTTTATATTGTAATGGAATATAATATGAAAGAATGAGTGCATAGGTTTGTATGTCTGGTGGTTGAGAATGGCGCACATAGAAGTAATGTGTAAGTAAAAGTTAAAAAAAAAATTATGGAACATTCAAACAGTTTATTGGATTAGTTTTTGATGTGAATAATAAGTTTTGTTCTGTTTTTTTTTTTGGGGGATACATGAGATGATATAAACAAAAAATTCACAAAAAAAGGAATACAAAAACCCAAAACCATTTTGAAAATTAGAAAGTTATGAAAAAAATAAAAAATTTGAAAAAAGAAAATTGAATATAAAAATGAAATATATAAAACGATTTATTATTTTTTTTGTGTAAACTTTGAATTGTATGGATAATTTTGTTATTTTAAAAAGTTAAACGCTAAAATAAAAATTTGAGGAAAATAAAAAAGAGATCTTCTTGGAAAATAGTTTTAAAAAAATGCTTTAAAAATAAATTGATTTTGAAGAAGTTTTTGTGGAAAAATTTTAAACGGATTTAAAGTACTTTTTTAATTGCATGTAGTAAAAAGAAGAAGGAGTCGAGACGATTGCAGTAAATTAACATACATGCTCATAAAGAAAGCAATTAAGTTGATTTATACAAATCTGGGGAACATTTAAAAAAACCTATAGCTATGGAAAAAACATTGACAGGCATATGTATGGCGCTACAGGTATTTCGCATTCATTAACTCTGAAATCACTGGCCTATTTAGATGACAAGGTTTTCGTCACAATGATGTCTCTGCCATATATATGATCAATTTTTAAACGTCTATAAGCTGAAGTAAAATAAGTAAAAGCTAGATAAATATAATGATCCTGTAACATGGAGTTAGCTTCTTTGCTACATTTCTTCAAACAAGAAAAAAAAATGAAGGGCTTGAAAGATCCAAGAGATAAAATAAGTTATAGGGCTTTCTATAAAAATATGCCAGGCGAAATTTTTTTTCCAAAGGCACCTGGAACAATAAATGCTCCTCCTGTCAAAATACTAGTAAAAAAACATTATCCCGTAGTCAAAATAACGGGATAAGCTTTTTAGCCGTTTGAACAATATAATGACTGGAAACTGACTCTGGGACTTATAATTCGCATCAAGGATTGTATTGGATTTTCTAAATTCCTTGATCTGTATTGGTTTTTAAACCTTAATATGCATTATTTGGAAAGTTTATAAGAAGCCGTTAATCATTGTTTGGGAAACATTAAAACTGTTTATAACAATGCATAAAAGGGAAGAACGAAAATGTGCATTCGGCACAACTTCTTTATCTACCGTTATGTTACGAAAACTCTTATTATAAACAAAAAAAAAAAACGAAGAAAATATTTGTCTCACTAAATTTGTAATGAATGCCTTTTTTTTGATATACCTATTACCTCGTGGTAATCATTATGTTTATTTAATTTTATAATATTAAAACGGTTTTTTAAGCGTTTGCCTTCTATTACCACTGATCAGTTGCTAACAATGATATTAAGTTTCAAGTTCCAGGATAACATCAAAACAGAGATTAGAAAATAATTCAGTTTCTATTGTGCATATAGCAGTAAATAAGATAGGTTCTTTCGATTATGTACATTCACGACGATTGCTCTTCTTGACACTGTGTTGAATATCTGAACCTAACACCATGCAATATAACTTTATTTTGTTTTAAAAATTTTTAAAAGACATTTAAATAAATTATAATTAAATTATTAATATTTAATAAATGCAAAAACGAATACACTTTCCTCTTTATCAAAATTCCTTTAAATTAGTCATTAATTAAATATGATTTTAGAGAGAGAGTGATATAACAACATTACCATTGGGATTATCACCTATACCCCTACACTCCATACACTTTCAATTAATATAAATTTATCAGGGACAATCGCCATCCTGAGGACTTGAAGAATATAATATGTGTTCTGACGTATATATTGAACTGAATTAAAAAAAAAACTCAATTTTTTTTAAAGGTCTTCCAAAATGGTTTTTTTTTTTTTTTTTTTATAATTTTAACTTTAATTTCATGGAAAAAAGGAGGAAACATTAAAACTTTATTCATTTCGAACTCAAACTCAAAATAAAAAAAAAAAAAAACTTTAATATAAAATTAAACTTTTAGAGTCTGCTTTTGTGTTGTTTGTGATACCAAAAGTAAATATTTTTCAAAATAAAGTAATTACCGACTTAACATTAACTTTAATAACTTTTTTTTTTTTTATTTTTTTTTTTTATTTATTTTTATTTGAGGGTTTGCCTTCGCTTTACTTTTTCTGCAGCAGCAGCAGCACCATCACCAAGTTTTTCCCTGAAGCATTATGAAAAATATGAAAAACTTTTACAGTAAATTTAAATTGTTTAAAAAACAAAAAACAAAATGAAAAGTAGAATAAAAATTCATTTAAATTACCTGGAATACATATGAGGAAAAAAAAATTTATATATGTACCAAAGCTTCGCTTCTTTTAAGCAATCATTTACGATGCGAATTCTAGGTTTTTTTTTTTTAACTTTCCATATTCAGGTTTTTTTTTTGCAAGTTTTTTCCATTGAAATTTCATTACACTTTTTTTTACAGTTATTTTAAAAAAAGTCTGAATACATACATGTGTTTGTACACAACATAAACCTATACAAAAAAAAAAGAAAAACTTTCCCCAGCGATAAATTAAAAAAAAAAAAAAAAAAAAAAAATTATTAATTTTCCTCTTTACTTTGCTTTAATAATTTTTTTTTTTTTTTTAACCTTGAATTCCCTTTATAGTTTTTTAATTGCCCTTTTGGTTTTTAATTTGTATCCTTATATAGATCCTTGTTATAGGATCCTTGTTACTGGATCCTTGCTTACAGGATAACAAGATATTAAATATAATAAAATACAAAGTAGTTAAAATAAAAAAAAAAAAATTTAATTTTTTTGCCGCCTCACAAAAATATAAATAAAAAAAATTTAATTATTTTTTTTTAAATATAAAAAAAAAGTGCTGAAATACTTTATTAATTCTTCAGAATATGAGAGATGCCTTCTATTTTTTAAGCTCTGTTTTTTTTTGTGTGAAAATACCTATGAAAAAAAATGTTTTTGAGTTAATTAAATTTATCTTGTAAATTTTTAATAAATGTTATTTTACTAAGTTTTATAATATTATTTTTACGGACCTTGTATTACTAACCTCTGGGTCAAAATGATACTTTTTAAGTTAATATTTGAAAAAGTGCTTCAAAATAAATATTTAGATCTGCCACAACTGAAAAGGACAGGTATCACTCCACTGCTGATTTGTAGGTGGTAAGGGACAAATAAATGAATAAATATTTGAATAAAACTATGTGGACAATTTATTTATTCATTGAAAATTTTAATAGTGACTTTTATTATTAGCGTTTTCAAACTCTTTCAGTATCCTATCACGAAGTTTTCGAACTATGTTCTCTGATGAAAATTTGGAACAACCAAAAGGAGTATTATGCAAGCTATGGAATGTCTAGGGACAGAAGTACTTCAAGAAGCGTTGATTTATTCATCTTAGTCATACAATCAAAAAACATACAAGGGAAATCTGCCGGCAATTTTCTTAGAAATGGAAAATAAAACATAATTCTTAACTTTTTACATACAGAAAATTAGACAAAGTCATTCATTTTGGCATTCTCGTATGCCAAGTACCCGACTGCTTGATCTTACCTAAGGTAAAGTTTCTAGATTGTTTTAGGTATTTTACACAAACTCCTATAGATTATATGTGGTCAATTCCTAGGTTTATTAGATCTAGTTTAGATACTGCAATAACAAATAATATCATGACACACTTTTTAGATCCAATGGTTAGTCTTAGTCCAGTAATGTGACTCCTTACACTTTTTTTCAATTAAAGTTAGATATAGCCAAAATGCATTGATTCTCATTAGTACAAAATTTTGAAGAGAAAAATTTCATCTGTTGTTCAGATGAAGGTGTCACTTCAAGGTGCTGATGGCTTAGACTTTATATAGATGGAAAAAAATCCTTTAGTTATAAAACGGAACTAACGGCAGAAAAATGAATATGCTGTAATACACAATAGCAGTACTATTAATTTACTCATATTCAGATTTTCTTTTATCGCTCTATGAAAAACTCTCAAACTTTTGATACACCTTTAAAATTTTGGGTTGAGTTCTGGGAATAGATGATTAAAAACATATTGGAAAATTTTCAAAAGAACGACTTAAAAGAAAATAATTTCAGCTCGTACTGAATTCTGGATAGTGTTTATTTCCAATATAAGCAGGTTAATTAAATTTTAAATTATTAATTGATACTGACCCATCACTAGAACAGAGTGTTGTGCAACATTCTAAAAATATTTGATACAGTTAGGAACTTTTTGTAAGGGTGTAGTGGGCGTGTTTGAATAATATTTGAACCAAGCCGAGGCAAAAGGGAGTTACTGTACAAGATATATAAGAAGAGTCATTAGAATTATATCTTAAAAAATTTGGGAATGATATTGAGAATACCCACCAGTTTTCAAATAAATTTTAAAAATTTTAAAGGAAAATCATCTCACAACCAAAATAAATCAATAAAAACTAACCCACCACTATTTCTTTAACTTATATTAAACCAACCTTGAACTAAAATTTAGAGTGTCCCTTAATAAGTAAAACCCAAGATAACTCTACCAAGTAAAAACTGGAAACTTAATATAAATAATTAGATTTGTTGGATTTAAAATTGAGATAAATTATGCGAAGACTCATGAATATTTTTTATGCCTCATAGTGGACATTTTCAATTAGGAAAATGATAATATTTCATTTAATTCAAAATGAATATAGTGTCATTTCCCTCTTACAAAACCTCATCTTGAAAACAGATCAAAAAATTCAACAAACTTTTCTGTTTTATCCTTCATCCTTAAACAAGCAATACTAACATTATTTTTAAATGACGAATGATGATACAATTTATTCTATGCTTTTATATCCTTCTCTTTTCTTTTGGTTTTTTTTAATATGTACGTATTAATGTATTGTCTGACATATTACAATTGCTCCCGAATGACCATTCTAGTATTACGTCATTGAAAATACAGCTGTTAAACTGATTCTCCTTATTTTTTGCTTTTTTTTAATAAAGTTTTGAGTTGCTTTGGGTTCTCATTTACTTTTATTCATACAATTTTGTGAATTGTTGTATGAACGCATAAGTTTGAAGTGTTTTTTTTAAAACTTTTTATTTTGAATTTCCTTAAAATAGACAGGACATGAATATGAAAACCTAGAAATAAAAACATAACAAAAAATTTTTTTTTGAACAGGACTAAGACAGTTTAATTGGAAGAACAATGTGAATAAAGTGTATGTTGTTTTGTTAGAAATAAGGGCTGTATAACCGGGATTGGAATGGCTTTATTACTGTCTGAATTGGCGAAAAGTGATTTGCAATGATGCCAAACAAGGCACCTTCTCATACATATTTTTTATTATGTCACTTACATTTTCGAATCTCAAAATCTCAGTTCTCTACAACAATATTGAAATATATTAGCCCCTTCCGCAACCTTTTTAAGAGATGCATAGACTATATCAATACTAAACGAATTGCACTGTGATTTTTACAAAATGTTTGACCACTACTACCTTGAGCGAAGTTGAGTGACCCAGGAAAGCCTAATATTTTGTTCTAGTATTTAAAGTCCTGTTTCGCTACCATTATTTTGAATCACTTTTAAATTTTTTAGAACAAAGTTAAGAAATTTAAAAAAAAGTGTTATTTTTTAATAGTCCTAACATAAGTTTTTTATTTTTAATTTAAAATGTTTTGTTTTTGGTCTTTCCTTATTTACATACATTCATTTTGTTTTGGTGTCATAAGTACTACAAAATGGTACACCATTAATCTGAAGTTGTATAGTGGTGAAAATGAGAGGAAACATAGCACAAAAAAAAACTTAAGATACTTTAGAAAATTGCCTGTTATGTGATAAAGTTAGGACCCAGATAATAATGTTAACTGATCTCATGTTTTGTTGGACTGTCTTTGAGGCTATTGTAATTGTTCAAACAGTTTTGTTACGTTTTTTTTTTGTATTTTAGATCTATGTTTTCCTTTTGCTTTTTAGTTCGTGAAAAAATAATAAACTTTTCAAACAGTTTTGTAATATTTCTTTATTTTAGGAGAATTTTGTTTCCTTTTCATTTAGATAAAAGCTGGTTATTTTATAAAAATAGTTTTTAAAAGTCATCTCATTGGTCTTCACACAATTAAAAAAATGAAAAACGTAAAACCAATATATGAGGAAATGCCGTTAGAAAAAGTTACATTGGAATAATAGTATGAATTATTGAGTGCAACTTTAAACTGTTTTTGAAAAAGATGTGTTTCTTATTCCTCAAAGCTATAACTGAGAAACATGCAATGAATATCTAAGGTACTTTGATTGAACTGTGCGAGACTTTACATATTGTTCTTGGATTTAAGTTATTAAAATGACTAAAATGTGGACCCACATTAGGAACATCAGAGTATTTACTACGAGTTTCACAAAATCTGTATAACTTGAAAAATTAAACTCCTATACCTTCCGTTTATAATATAAAAATAAAATTTGGCATTAAATATTTTTTCAATATGGATCAATTCCGCAAAATGAGAACGTCGTCGAGGACTTAGAAATAAGTGAAAAATTAAAATCATTGAAGTTAAATGATTTGGAGTTCAAAAAATTTGTATTCACTTGTTGGCTCTTTAACCTTATAAGATTTCATTTTTCAATTATTTCCAAGACAGGAAGATTACCATTCTTGACAATTGAATTTCTAAAGTTTAAAAATTAATAATTACAGGAAGCACCGCGGTAGCAGTGCTATGAAACTTACCATTCATAAAAATTAATTTTGTATAAGAACTTATTTTTGCAGTCCTTCCTGAAAAACGTTTTTAATATGGAGTTTGGTATTACCTCTAAGCTTTTACGATCTAATTTAATTCAATGCAGTGGTTATGACGTTCGCCTTTCAATCAAAGGATATTGGATTCAATCCCCATGATTTTTAAATCATATCTAAAAATAAAATTTAAAGTTAACATCATAATATAAAATATAGATTTGCCCCACCTGAAAAGGAATGGCTGAACCACAATTTTTAATGCAAGGTTAATTGCAAACAAATCATCAAAAACAGTATTGTATAATATTTAATATTTAATAATATTGATTAAAAAAATATTTAATTATAATAAATTAATTCAATTAAATTGTTATTATATATAAATAAATTGTGCCTTTATCCCACAACTCAAAAATAAGAATGGATGATTGAAATATTTAAACTTTAACAAAAATTAGAACACTGTGAAAAATTAAATAAAATACAGGAGAAAAAAAATCCAAACAAATTAAATCATTATTTTTTTCAAACATTTCTCATATCGTCGCTGTTCCATACTTTGTTTGCACAACAGGATTCTAAAACTCTACATAATAATAATATTGAAAATGTAATTTGAGCTTTAAAAAACATATTTTTTTTCTCTTTCTATCTTTTATTTTTACTTTTTTTTAGAGCACCTCATATATCAAATTTTTTTTTTTTAGCTGTTAAAAATTTGGTGGGGATTGTTTTCTCTTGTTTATTCTAAACATACAACATTTTTCAACTTAAATGGACAAGTGATCCATGGTACTTGTCAAAATTTTTATAAAAAATATTCTCTTATGAATGGTGAGAATTGGCCTAAAAAAAAAACCAAAAGAGCAAAAAAAAATTACCATTAAAAGCTTAAAATAAAGTCGTAAAAGCGGTAGCCCTCACATTTTAATCATAATAAAAAAAAATAAAGTAATAAAATATGACAAGCCTAAATTATTAAACAAATTATTAATAGGGATTTATTCTCGAAATAAGATGAATGGATTTTTAATTTAAGGGATTCTCTGGAATACAATATGGTAGATTTATGGTATGGATTTTAAATTTATATTAAATTAAAATAAAATAAATTTTTGAAAACATCATTTTGGAAATGGTTTTGGAAAAAATTTCTTAGATTTCTAAATATATTCAAACAAAATAAAACTTATATTTACTTAAATACTTTAGATGAAAGAATATTTTTATGAATCTTACCATAGATCCTATGACATTTATATTGGAGCCGTATGAAATTGCTCTAGTAAGATAATATTTTATAGTAATAAAAGTAGAAAACGATTTTGTAATAATGAATAATTATGATGTTTGTAATTGAAAAACAATTTTATCTAAATATGCTTTGTTTGCTGTATTATGTAGCTTTGAATTACTACTCTTAAATTAAATAAAGTAAAATATGTTTCAGATATATTTCCTAAAATTAGAATATAACCTGATATTGGAAGTAAATAAATGAGAAATTACTTTAAAGTCTTCTTTGATAAACTTAAACAAATGAGAAAATGTAGATTTTCAATCAAATTAAAAATTTCCAACTCACAATATAACGGCATTTCCTTAACTAAATTTTCTCTAATATTTAGATATAATATGAAGTCCATTATTTTAAGAATTCTTAGCTTTGTGTATTATAATTCATATTCAAGAATTTCAATTGGTTAAATTAACTTTAAACCCAATTTAGAAACTGTTTTGAGAAAGTAGTAGAATCGTAGTATTAAGAGGTAGGTAGTAGTAGTTAAAAGTTAACTGCCTGTTAAATTATATTAAAATGAGTTTTGGCTTTTTTATAACCATTTAACTTTAAGTTTTAAAAATATTAATGCGATGGTAACTCACAGAACAGACAAGTCAGATGTTATGAATAGTATGTTTAAAATAATTCCACAGCACTTTTAAGAGATTGTCTTTTACTGCTCTTTAACTTTTACAAAATTTATTGTTAAAAAGGAAAAGTTATTTTTTTAAGTTGTAGTTTACAACCAATTTTCAGCTGTTACAAAGTTATTGACAAAAGAGATGGTTAAAAAAAAATATAAAATATTACGAATGTATTGTTTAAAAAAAAAAAAGTTTTATTTTATTTTTAAAAAAGTTTCTTAAGATTTTCTTATTTTGGTACCTACATATATTTTTTAGTACCACATATGGCCCAAAAATTGTATAATCGTGCCATATGGAATCATTTTACGTATGGTTAGATGACATAATGGTTTTAACAAAGGATAATAATATAAAAGAAAAAATAAAAAGTGTATATAATATATGTAGGTACAAATATTTAGAACAATATTTTTTTTTTTATATAAGATCAAGAAAAATATGGCAAGGAAACGTGCCTGAAATTCGATAATAATGTTTGATATTTGTTCCAGTTGTTTTTATTTTTTTTTTTTTTTTTTGGTTATTTTAAACTTAAGTCGTCGATTTTTTTTATAAAAATATAAATTTATGTTAAATGTTATATAATTTTTTAAGAATCTCTATAGATTATTAATATTATATAGGAGAATAATAAAAAAAATAGAGTTTCATTTACACTATTCTATACTATTACACATCAAAATAAGAAAATAAATTCATATGTAATTTATGTAGAACTCGTGCATAAAATCTCGAAGAAATAAAAATCGTTTAAGTGTTTTTCAATTACCATGTTTGAAGTACATTTTCACTGTCTTGTTTAGCAACTTGAAATCTTGATTGAAACTAATCTTCTTTGAACCTTCTTCAATACTTCTAATAACTTGTTGAACTTCTTTTGATAACCCGACTATTTATTTTAAGGCTTCTTTTTTTTTAGATAAGATACACCTTAATTATTTAACTTTTAAGTTGCTGAAGTTAGTGTTAATTTATAAGGAATAAATCTAAAAATATAACGGCACTTCCTCAAATAGTTTTTTACTACTTGAGTATGTTTTAAAAGTAAAATTGTCTGTTAACACGATAACTCGCGTAAATTTCAAGCAATTTTGATTAAATTTTGAAACAATGCTTCGTCGGCAGTAAGGTTAATTTCGTAGATAAGCCAACTTGGACCATGGAATCGTACGGCTCCTAAAAAAAACACTTTTGTTTTTAAAACAGACTTTTTGAAAAAACTTGAGTTCTAACCGTTGGAAAAAGTTCAAACCTGGTACATTGACAATTGGTAGGCACTCATCAAGAGTCGCTTTCATAGATTGATTCTGGTATTACAGGGTCTAGACTCGAGAGATTCTAGGAGTTTCGGGAATGTGAAGTTCTAATAATTTAACAACATCTCAACCGATTCAGCAAAATTTGTTTTTTTTTTGCTAAAATAAAGAACGACTTCAAAGTTGGGTCAAATTGATCCATGGGATCGAAAAGGTCTCCCACATTAAAAAACAAGAATTTACTATTCAAACCAAATGATACAAAAAGAAAAGCTCGTACAATCCATCTTGGATTTATTTCTACGTTTTTATTCTAAATTATCCTTAATTTTTTGAGGATCAATTACTAGAAAACTTTCGATGTCTTATTATAATATAAAGAAACACTTTACCTTAATCTTATATCATTAAACGTCATGAAATTAAATAAATGATTTCTAATATTTGGTTGTCTATATTTTATATTCGAAAAATCATTATAAACCTAATAACAATAATCGTTAAAAATCTTTAGCACCTATATACTTAGAAATTAAATAGATCATTAGACTAAAATACTTAAAAATAACCCCATAATTAACCAATAAAATAATAAATACAAACATATACACCACATACACCAAAAGAAACCTTAAATATTTGCGTGCCATTGATATTTAGATTTAACCTTATTGGGTATAGATATAGATAGTTTTCCTTTAATATAAAGTATATATTTGTTTTTATGATAATAACATAATTATAATATTACTTCTAAAACTAAAATATAAATTAGTTTTTCAACTTTATTTTTTCATAAAGATTGTATCATACCTTTACGTGTATATTATTAAAAACTTTTCTTTTTTTCTATTCTTTTTATCTATTGAGTGTTAATCATTATAATGTTTTTTTTTTTTTTTTTTGAAAAAGTCTCATCAAATTTTATGATAAAAATCATTAAAAATTAGTCATAAGTTCGAAAAATAAACAAAGATTCAGATTAATTTTAATATTTATCGTTTATTATAAAATCTGATATAGAAAAACTAATAAAAAACAAAAAAAAAAAAATTTTGTATTATTGATAGTTCCCTAAAAAATATTAACCCAACTAAATATACACACACATACTTTAATATTTGAATATATATGTACACACTAAACACAGTATGAAAATAGGGGATAATATTTATGTTAGCCCATTATTGATGTCGTAATCGTTAATGATTTTAACATTTTAAATATAACATTATGTAAAAAAAAAAAACACGAAAACATATTACGAAACATTGAACTAGACTTATATATTTTAGTTTTGTTTTTAAGGTTATGTTGATTCTTCACTAAAAATATACACAATCTAAAGCTGTCATGTTCAAACAAGGACAATAAACGAATAAACCTGGAATATTATTATTGTAATATGGTTGATTTATTTTTGTATTTTGTGTCTTGTAAATATTATAAAATATTTGTTAATACTTTCTTTATGGAAATAATTGTCCTTCCGTCTGTTATCATAATTTAAATTCAATAAGTTAATGAAATTGGAAGCAAATAATATAAGAGTAATAACATCCTTTTATTATTTTAACAAGTAACTGTAGATCTTCAATCACTTCAAATCAAAATATAAATGAAAAAATTACATTTTCCAACTAAAAATATAACGGCATTTCCTCTTTATTAAAAACTAGACTTATAGAAGGTTTTCAGCTTAAAATAAATTGTCTAACAGTCAAATAGGTTTAAATACATTAATTTCCTCCGGGCAAACTCTTCTTTAAGTTAAAAATGTATCTAAAATCATGATTAATACACAGCCATTGGAAAAAGTCAAGAGATTGAACCAAATACGAGGCAAAAATAAAAAATTAAGTAACAAACTTTCAAAAACTAAAATTGGAAGATATCGATTTCAGGGTACCTTGATAGGACGAGAACTACATTTTTAGTTGGCAAAATGATCAAATGAGTTTCTTTTATTTTTCTGATAAAGACTCCACTAACGAATCAATAATCTTTAGAGTTTAGTTCCCTAGTACTTTTTCTAATGTAACAGATGTCAGCACAATTTTGTTGTTAAGTATGCAGGGTTCAAGTTCTCTTTCTGGGAAATTTTTCTTAACTATATAAGATGAAGTGGAACACTAAACCCGTTTAACACTAAAACCAAAAGTTAATCAGCCGAATTTAGGATTGAGTAAATTAGGTGATCCATACTGATTAAATTTATTTTCAGGAAATTATAGTTAAATTTAAAGATATTCTTTTATTCTGTATAAAACCTACTGCTTTTCCTACAGTTCTCTTTATTTATTATTTTTTTATTCAGACTTTTCTTTTATTTATGGGATATCAATAGCTGTTATTTTCTAATAGTCGTTATAATATTTATATAATTTTTTTTCAGGAAGAAAAACACCAAGAAAATTAAAAACAAACTATGAAAACAATAAGTTATAGAAAACTTTTTTTTTAAAAAAAAAGACCAGGAAAAACAAACACAAAAAGTCTGTTTGTGTTTTGTTTTTCTTATCCAAACACACCAAAAAGAAATTTTAACGACTATACCTATTAAAATACAAAAAAAAACAAAAGTATCTTAAGATACCTTTGCACATGTCTTTAACCTGCCTAACCTACTAATAATATTACCTAAGCATAGAAAAAAAAACAACATACAAAAAGTATACATTTATTCAATCAAAAGAAAGGTTATAATATGATTCTAATATTGTACATAATCATACGTAGACATACCATATAGGTTCGAAAAATAAATGAATGGATAAAATGTTAAATAAAAAAAAAAATGTTTACAGGGTATGTTTATCCATAAAAAATCAATTTATTCTAATAAAAATTTATTACTAAATTGCGTGATTTCCACACCTTATTACTGCTTAGTGCCACATATTTACTGTGTTTACTAAATACCCTCATATAAAATTTCTTTATGTTTTTGTTTTGTTTTTAATACACTGATATGCATAATTATAATTACATGGATTCGCAGCGGTAATAGGTAAGTCGTTGAATGAATTGTATTATATTAATATTCATGTATTAATAACTCTGTAATAACTTCATAGTAATAAAGATTACCGCTGCGTATAGATAATTGCGAATTAGTAATAAGAAAAAGTAAATAAATAAATTGGATATGTCAGCTAACACAATCAAACTTTTCAAACAGAATTAGAATATTTTAGAATTAACATGTAGAAGACCAATGACTTAAACAAGCCTAAGACATATCGTTAGTATAAAATCTTTAAAAATCCTAAAAATCTTGAATTAATATTTTCCTTTATAGTACTTAAGTACTTTACAATATTAGTTGGGGAAGTGCCGTTATATTTTAAGATTTATTCCCCATAAATTAAAACATAGTTAAATAAAATAAAGAGGCCTTAAAATAAACAATTTCAGATATCAAGAGCCTCTTAAAGAAGATTAAAAAATTCGCTTCAGTGCACATAAATATAGGTAAAATTAATATAGTTTGTGAGGATTATTACCTTAATATTTAATTCTTCATCCTACATTAAATTAATGCTAAGTTTATAGGTTGGCCTTCAAAAATTCAACTATTGAAAAACTCATTAATCGATGAAACTGGACGAATTACAAGTAGATGCTTATGCTCATCAGTGTATTGATATGTAACTACTTGATATACGACCTTTCTAGTAACCACAAGGAAATAACAAGGCAAGTAAAATGAAAATTTTCTACCAAAAAATTAAAAAAAAAACAAAATATACACATTTTCCCCATTTGATTTGTTTTTTGGGTTCATACCCCTTTATTCATTTCTTCACGATCTGCTAACTTCACAAGAAAAGCGAAGTTTTATGAAAAATATATTTCCAAAAACAAAAAAAAAAAAAAAAAAAACAATAAACAAAAATAAAAAATAAAATATATTGCGTTCGCTCAACTCCTTGAATAAATATTTGAGTTTATCAGGACACAAATATCTTCCTAGAGTTTTTCTTTTTTTCTTTTATTCTTCGCTCCTTTATTTTTTTGTTGTTTTTTTTTTTTTTTTATTTGTTACCATATATTATAAAATAGGTGGCAATATTACCCTATAATTTGAAAATAGCAATACAAGTCTAGACATATTAAAATAATTTTTTTGGATTCCTTAGGGTACCATTTCTATTTTACATTTATTATAATATTACTATATGTGTAGTTGTAAGGACCTCTCATCCTTACCACCACAAAAATTTCATATATAAGAGTGAACAAACAGTTAAAAAAAAATAAAATTATATTAAAATATAATTTTTTGACTGTTTTCACTTTAATTTTTTGTTTTTATTATTCCTGACTTCCGTTCCATTTCGCCTTCATTGTGGGTGTGTGTATTTTTGTCATGCCGGAATTTTATTTATGTATGTGCGATGACAAACAAAAATACACAGCCAAAATAATATAATGTTAAGGCAAAAAAAAAACAGTTAATTTATGAACGGGGAACAAAAAGAAAGAAAACAAAAAATAAAGTTAAAATCGTGATAATTCAGTCAAAAAATTAGCCTGTTAATGTCAATATGTAAATATTGTCCTGAATATAAAAAAAAAAATTAAAAAGGAAAATAAAAACAAAATTGTAAAAAGAAAAACAAATCAGGAAGAAAATGTATAAAACAGAAAAAGAAAGTCGAAATATTAAATAGAAAATAAAATGTGTTAGTATGAAGTTAAAGCTGTTATCGTTAGTGAAATAAAGGAAGTTGGTGGAAACCCTATTACAAAATAATAAGTGCATAACAACCAGGTCAAACTATACCTGTTAATTGATCACTTTTGTTATACCGAGGAATTGAAGTTTCAAATTGAGTCTTAAAAACTTTCCGCACACAACTTAGTTTATCGAAGAACTGCACCTCTTCTTGATTCCTGTCCCCATTCGGAAGCATTTAAGTACTTAGGCGAGTCATAAAAATTGTATGTGTCTTTGACAGGTAGATTTGCACCTTTTTCGTTATTGCTCCCCTAGCATAAGATATCTAGGTATCACTATCCGACTCTATTCGGAGTAGCTATGTTTCTCTCCTTCCAGTTGAGGTTGATTGTTCTAACAACGTTTGCCTCCATGTGTTATTATTGTCTTCGTTCCTTCCGTGCTCCATTCCAGTGCTCCTTGCGGCTTTTTAAATGTGTACCCTATCCATCTCTACTTTAGGAGATTTTCATAGGTCATTGTTACTTATTCTGTTGGCCATTATGTGCTGCATATGATTCTTAAACATTTATTGAGGAAGACTTCCAGTTTGTATGTGATGTTATTGGTAAATAACTCGATTCCATATGTTAAGGTGATTTTTATGCGGATTCCGAATATTCTCAATTTTGTACCCATGGATATTTATGTGCTTTTCCATATTGGCTGTAAACAACCGAACATGCTTTGGTCTTAGCTTACTTCTTAATCTGATAGACAGATGAACAAACTTTATTCTAAAATCAAAAAAAAATTAAATGAAAATTCTCCTCCTTTTCTAAAATAAAATAAAAATTCTAAAAGTAGCGTAATGATTATATCTGTTATATTAATATATAATAAGAATAGCAATAGAGCTGTGCTAAGAATAACAGTAAACAGAATGTTGAAAAGAGATAGAAAAATCTTAGATAGTGAAGTTTCTTTTTTATTTCAAACTGTTTACTTTGCTTTGGCATCAAAAAATATAATAAAACCGACTATTGATGATGTTTTAATTTTCGACTTTCGATTTTTTTGGTTTTTTTTTTAATTTGTAAATAATAGTAGAGGCAGACTTTAAGTATACCTAATATTGGCACTTTATTATTATTAAAAGTTAATTAAATATTTTTTTTTAATATTAAAAATAAAAATAGAAGAACAGAATAAAAGTTAAATGGTTTTACTGTTATAATATTGAGAAAAGTTTTATTCCAATATTTACATACTAATAACCTATATTTTGTTTTTGTTTATTTTAATATAATTACTAGACATCATAATAACTATTTAAAAGTATTGATTAACTGTTACGTATTGTAACAATTTAATAAAAATTCGTGGTGAAAGTGCTTTTTTTTAATTGCCGCCTTGTTTTAAAAACTGTGGTAACTATTTATTTATAATTAATGTAATTTTGTGGTTATTAAATATTAATTATGAGACATGTAAGTAATTTGTTAATAAAAATGGTGGAAAACTGTTCTACTATATTTTATTTTATAATATGATAGTCATTCTATTACTGGCAGTCAGGTCACACGTATAAGCGACGAATCACATATGATAATGAAAAACTCTAGAATGGTTAAACTGATTAATATAATAAATGGAACGAAAGTGTATTACTATTCTAAAAATGAGTGAAATTAATTTATAAAAAATCTTTTATTAGCTGATTCTATACAAGATTTATACAAGAAAAATGGGTATGATGGTGCTGCTGCCTATTATCCTGCTTTACAAAATTTTAATTTAAGTATTAGATGACCTTGTATTCAAACAGAAGTTGTCTAGGCAACTCAAACACTACAATGCCTAAGTTTCTTTTCTAATGACTATTGAGATGAAAGTTATGACTAAGCTCGTCTTATTTATAATCTCAGTCATCAATACCATAATATATACCTTCGACTCTGTACTTAATTTCTAAGGAATTGTATACACAATCTGTCAATTTTTTGTTAAAATATAGAACTGTGTTAAAGGTAGATTAGTTTGTTGCAAATAGTTTTTTTAGTTAAATAAAAACTCTTGTTGAGTTAATGAAGGGTTTGGAGGAAGAGCTTTACGGTAGCAATCTAACACATTTTCACACATAGATATGTAGATCGCTCTACAGTTCTAATTTCTTAAAATCTCACAGTAGAAGACAGATTTGTATTTTAAAAACCAAATTTATTCAAGTAACAGCTTGTCTGAGTCATTAAAATCCAACATATAAAAAATTTACACAATGTCGTCTGTACATTAACTTTTAATTTATTCATTTACACAAAAAAAAAACAATAAATGACAAAATTTAGTAATTATTCGTATTTCTCATATTCACAATATGACTTTCATTTGTAAATTGAAAACTAAATTTTTAATTTTTTTTATTTTTTTTTTTTGTCTTGGATTGTAAATCAAAACAACCCACTTAACCGGACAATCATTTAATTTTAAGAATTTTTTTTTGATGTACTTATAATTCAGAAATCTTTTTAATATCATGCATGACCATTAAACTGTATATTGGCACCCATTCAAGCATTTAATACATGATGATACAGTGAAGGGTAAAAATTTGTTACACATTTGTAAAAATTTGTAAAAATTTGTAAAAAATATATTTATGTATTTAAAGTAGGTATTTGGATATCATCTCCATATGGATTTATGTTATAAGTTATTGCACTCCTTAAATTAATTAGAACGGACCTATAGGATCGAAAATTTCCTCCCATATTGGAACCACTTTTCAACCCATTTAAATAAATGCGGATCACTTTAAATCAAATTCTATTACAAAAAAAAAGATTTCGGTTACGGAAGATATTACATGAACTAATAAAGGGTGAAGAAAAATTTAGTACGTGGTACCTTTCCCTTTAGTAACTTCTGTATTATTATAGGTATAACTTCTTGTTGCTTCAGTCGACTGAAAAAACTTTTTTGAAATTAGGTGTACAAATATAAATCTTTCTTTAAAGTAAATTTGATTATTTGAAGGTTAATACTGTGTTTATATTTATTACATAAAGTCATCATTCTGTTAAGAGGTTCGCATTTACCATAATTAGTACGATGAAACTGGGGATAAAACATGTTACGTGTGCTTTATCTAGAAACTGGACAAAAGACTACCCTATCAAGTAATTCCGTAGAAACAATATTGCCTTTGAGTAATTCTATTAAAAATATTATATCCACAATTTCTCGATGTTTTTCGAGTTTTTCAAATTGGGTCTTACTAAGCAAGAATAAAGAGAATTAAAAACATAGAGGTCTTCAAATTCTCTTGCCCAACGCTTGATAAAACCCAGCATAGAATTTGCTTTATTTAATATATAGCTTTAATGAGGTTGAAATGATTCGATGTTAAACAACACACTCAAAATTATGCATTCACTGTAAATGTCTGCATGCATTTTTATGTTTATTCACAATATGTTTATATTTTGTTTTTATATTTATTTCTTATTCATCACTTCTTTCTCTTTCTTCCACTTCTTTAATTACTCTTTTAATTTTTTAAATTTATTTTTTTTTATATTCTCATATCGTCGGTACCACTTTTTTTTTTTTAATTTTTATATTTACGTGCATCTATTTTTATAACTTCTTTATCCGGTCTTAAAATATAATTTCATACAAGATTAATCACGTTCAATTTAAAAAAAAAAAAAAAAAAACTTATTATAACTATCGTTATCGTTATATCAACATACATACATACAACATACAATCAAACATATTTACAAAATAATTAATAAACAAAAATTAAACAGTCAAAAGCGAAAACCGAAATTATAAAAAGAAAAAAAAAAAACGCTATTAAGATAATTTCATCACTTCCGTTCCAAATGAAACATAAGATTTCACCTACCGATCAAATTTCAATTTTTAGGGCGTAAAAATTTTTTGAAGAATGAACAGAAAAATAATATTGCCATATTAAAATCTTTTCAAAGTGTTTGATTGTTCAATTTTTTGTTTATATTTATTGGTATATTTTTGGATTTACTCTGAAAACGACAAGCAAAACTAGAACTTAAACAGAGATAGATATAATCGAAAACCGGCTTAAATTACAAAAATTAAATTATAAATAAATACAAAAAAAGAAAAAAATTATTTCGCTATTAAAATTACTCATACAAAGTTGTACTGAAATTGAAACTAGAGATTAAAATAGCAAATAATATTAAAATTTGCCAATTGAAGCAAAAATTATCAGTGTAAATTTTTTAAAATCTTTAACAAAAAAAAAAATATTATTACTATCGCAATCTTTGTATCTCTTTCTCCTTCTTTCACTCATTCCACCGCCTTTAAATGAATGAATTTCATATTTCATTCATATGAAATCAACAAAGAAAAAATATTGTATCTATATTTCATTCATAATTTGCTGTTGTTTATTCAATTATTTCTCACATTCCATTACGATCATAAAGCAGTTGATCACTTCCACAATAGGATGTTTGAATCAATGATATGATATGATGATTTTTTAATGAAATATATAGAAAATACTTTTGATTATTAATAAATGAATTGATGTGATAAGTATAGATTGTTAAATAATCAAAAGTGGGGAAGTACCGTTACTTGATTCCGCTTTGTCACCTAAGAAAGTAAATCATTCCAACGCTTTCAGCATGTTAAAAAGTAAAGATTCAAATAATAAATAAAGAATCAAATAGTTAAAAACTAGTATTTGAAAGCGCTCAAACGTATTATTTATGTTTATAAAGAGGCGCGATTGGTAATTTTGTGTCATCGGCAAGGACAGTGCCTTATCTTAAAAACTATACATATTTTAATGAGTAGGCACATAATATTGTAGCAATAAAAACTTCATTGTTGTTTAGGTTTTTTTGTTTGTGAAATGCTAAAGTTTTGCCCAGATACATGTTGGAGCAGGGGGGGTAATTGGAGCATATTCTTATTACTGGAATTGGTCCTTATGCGGTCTTAAAACATGCAGAAACATCTTAGAATTTTAATAGATATACAATTTTATTTGTTATATATTGTAATAATTTTATTACAATTGAATAAGCTATTTCTATATCTGCGAGTTATATTACTAAATTAAATTATTTATTTACATTATTATAACCCAAATTTAACTTAAACCGAATGGCGAATAGAACTGAGTCGAAAACGAGAAAAACGTTTTTTCTCTTTATTAGGGCTCAAGTCTGTCCGGTATTCTAGTTTCCGCTTCAACTATACTTCCAAACATTTTCCATCTTTATTATGAAATTCATAACACTACTTCAAAGTATCTGATCACCTCAATAAAACAATATTTACCAATTTTGTATAAATGTAAACAAAATCATGAATTCAAAAAGAATTTATAAAAAAAGGCTTGGAATAAATAAATATGAGATAAATATAATGATAAAATACAAAAAAATAAAAAATATAAAGCTAGCGTAATTTTCAATTTTATTCAAGACTTGTTTAATCATGTTAGGTTTTCCTGTTCATTAAACTGATCTTGAAAAGATAAGAGAAAACACTCATAATGCAAAAGCAAAATGATAAAATAAGAGAATTGATTAAAGAGCGCAAGCTGATCTTTCAAATAAATTTTGAGTGATATTTCAATTTCGAATTAAGAGAAACCGATAAATTTCTTAAAATTTTGAGTAGATATCAAATGAGAAGATTTTAAGAGAGTGAACGGGGATTTGAGAGAGAATATTACGTGAGGATCAACTGAGACCGGTAAAAAGAAGAAAAATTTATATTTATTGGGGATTTTTTTTTTTTAAGTTTACTTTTATTTGGAGTTTATTTTGTGCATCTGTTGTACACCTTGAGCAGGTGATATAAACAATTGTTTTTTACCTTATGGGTATATTTAGACGCGTTGTTTTTTCATGTCAAATTTTGTTTTTTTTCTGTTATTTAAATTTTTTTTTTTTTTTTTTAATAAAGGGGGCAACTTATTTGAATCTTGATTTTGAAAAACGCATTTTTTAGGATTTTGAAAATTAAATATTTGAAATTCAGGGTTAGAGTTTTAGTGTTAAAGTGGCTTTTGAAACTTATATTTTAAAGTTTGTTTAAGAAATTCGACGATGGATTTGAGATACGCTTTCAATTGTCAAAACCTAGTTTTGTTCAATTGTTTTTATTTCCTCGTTAAAATATGATAATTTCTGGGCTTAATATGATAATCTCTAATATTACTAACGAGGCCTGAATTAAAACGACGCCTACTGAAATATGATAAACCTTTGTTATTTAATGGTTTCAAAGAAAAATTAATTTAAATGCATTAAATAAGTCTTTAAATATAATGCTGTAAATATAAATGCTCTAAATAATATGCATTCAACGCGCACGACATACGCATTGCGCACGACATATGACGTATAATTTGAGTACATATTTAACTTATGATGGTACAATAATTTATCACATTTAGAAATTTAAATTTAAATACTTTTACTAATTTAATAAGTTCTAAATTTTTTAAATTAAAAAAATTTTGATTGAACTTGAATTTTTATTCTTGTTAAATGAGTAAAACCACGTTTTTTAAATTGGTAAAACCAACTTAGTGACAGCATGCGTCAGCGCTTTGTTTGTATCATCGTATGAAGGTAGAATATAAACGATTACTTTAAAACAAAAGCAAAATAGTAACTATTAATTAACAGAATTTACACTTTGACAGAGATAAAAACTTAAATTAATTTAAATAAATTCAAAAATAAGTTCTATGTGTCAAAATTGTAAATTCGAAAATCGAATATTAAACGTCATCTATTTCAGTGATCCTAATTTTAAATTAGATAGTTAGTAACCACCTCATAGCACACAATACCCATAGTAAAACTAATAAAAACTTTTGTCAAAAACGTCAACACTTTTTAATTGAGGTTTAATATCATATCAAATATATTTGATTTTATTTCAACTGTCATTTTAATTTATCCAGACAAATCATCAACGAATTCAAAATACGTCATGTATATTTTAAAAATCACAAAACGTATTAGTTTAGACTTTAATTAAATATCCTGCTAAAACAAATTACTGAGATCTTTCGAAAAAAATAAGAAAAATAACTATCACAAATCGTTTAGTATGTCAATGTCGTGCCATTCTTAGTTTATCCTATATCCTTGTACAAAAATACATACATTTACGAACATATTCATTCACAATAAAGTGTGACATAGGAAGTTCAGTTTTTAATATAAAGTGTTTCTATTGAAAATATACGGATATTAAAGAAAATTCACTTTTAATATTTCATACATAAATGTGGTATTATAATATACACATGTATAGAAAAATAAACACACATACAAATATTATAGTTTTATAATATTGTATCCTTAAAGGATATTTCTTTATTCTATAGAACGAACAAAAATTTTATTCGCGTTTTTTCTATAAATTCTATTGAAAATCAATCTTTTTCCATTTTTTTTTTTGCCTCTCAATCTTTAGATCTGGCTTCTTTGTGTTTTGTGAGAAAGATTATCATAAGATTTTTGAAGACAAGGGCGTGCTCTGTGTATCAGATGGTAAAAAAGGAAAAAAAAAAAAAATCTTAAAAAATGTTATTTTTATGCTGTCAATGATCTGAACTCTACTAATTTTTATACCCTACACCTATAGAATAGGTAAAGGGGTATATTAACTTTGGTATGGTGTTTGTAACCACCTAAAGGAAGCGAGCTAGATATGGAAAAGTATATATATTTGTGATCAGCGTGACCGCCTTAGTTGATATAGCCATGTCCGTCCGTCCGTCCGTCAGTCCGTCCGTCCGTCCGTCCGTCCGTCCGTCCGTCCGTCCGTAGGCACGATAACTCAAAAAATAATGGAGCTATCTTGATGAAATTTTAACTGTAGATTACTAAGACTGAAAGTACGGCGGGGATTGCATATGGGCGAAATCGGCCCATGGGTTCGGATTTTGGACCTTTTAATCGATCGAAGGGCTAACAAACATATATAAAAAATCACGATAACTAAACAACTAATGACGCTATCTTCATCAAATTTGTGCTGTAGGTTACTAGTAATGAAACTACTTCGGGGATTGCGTAAGGTCGGGATTGGACCATGGGTTCGGAACCTAGAACTTTTTGATCGAATTTAGGCCAAACGAGCATAATTACGAAACCAATGAAGATGGAACCTCCAAATTTGGTATCAGGGTGCCCCTTCCCATTTCCGAAGTGTCTTGGGAATTTGGGCCTCATTGGAGTAGTGGGTCGGGGACCAGCCACACATTTCCGAAGACCTTAAAGCATATCTTTAAAATTAATAAAGATAACAACTTGAAAAAATGTAGAAGCTTCCAATTTGCCACAAGGGTGTTCTTTACTATCTCTTGCGTGTTCCCTTAATTTGGGATCAATTGGAGAGGTGGTTCAGTACCCCTCTCAGACCTCCCAAGTTTTAAAAGCTTATAATCGAAATTACTATAAATATTTACTTAAAATTAAGATAGACCGTTCAAATTATGTACAACTTAACTAGTACTATAAGTAAAGCGCGGGCTGTATAAGGGCGAAATCACCCATGGGTTCGGATTCTGGACCTTTTAGTCGGTGTCAGGGATAACGAACATATATTAAAAATCACGATAACTCAACAACTAATGAGTCTATCTTCATGAAATTTGTGCTGTAGGTTATTGGTGATGAAACTACGGCGGTGATTACGTACGGTGAGGATTGGACAATGGGTTCGGAACTGAGAACTTTTTGATCGAATTTAGGCCAAACTAGCGTAATTCCGAAACCAATGAAGATATAACCTCCAAATTTGGTATCAGGGTGTCCCTTCCTATTGCGTAAGTGTCTTTGAAATTTGAGCCCCATTGGACTAGTGGGTCGGGGACCAGCCACTCAGATCCGAGGACCTTAAAGCATATTTTCGAAATTAATAAAAATAGTAACTTGAAACAAATGTAGAAGCTTCAAATTTAGACCAGGGTGTTCTTTACTATTTCTTCCGTGCCCCCCTAATTTGGGATCATTTGGAGTGATGGTTCAGGACCTCTCTTAGACCCCCAAATGTGTAAAAGCTTATCATCGAAATTAATAAAACTAGTAACTTAAAATTAAGATAGAACGTTCCAATTGTATACAAGGGTTAACTAGTATTGAAAGTATTACGGGACTGCATATCGGCGAAATCGTACCATGGTTTCGGGTTCTGGAACCCTTGACAAGTTCAAGGACTAAAAAACATATATCTTAAAAACACCATAACTCAAAAAATAATGCCGGTATTTTGATGAAATTTAAACTCTAGGTTACTAGTAATGAAAGTACCATGCGAATTGGTTCTGGTCGAGTTTAATTTCAAAGCCAAAGAATATATTTCCTATGTCCTATGTGTCTCTGAAATCTAGACTAAATTGTAGTGGTTCAGCTATGTTCAAAGGTACTTGCTGCATTTATGTAAAATTTATTTGAATATTTAAATGAATTATATGAAAAGTTAAAAATTTGTAATTGTATTTTAGAAGCACATTTATTGCATATTTTGCGTTTATAAGCTTTTCTATTAGGTATATAAACTAACCATTTAAAATAATTGCAATTTTTATAAATTTGGATTATTAAATATATTATGCTGTGATTATCTTTTTATCACAAAATTTAACAATTAGAATTTTTTCATTTTGTAATTGAATTGGAATAAATATATTTTCATTTATTTCAAGTTTGTTTGTTTTTTAATATTTTTAAATAGATAAATTAGTAAGATTTTGTAATATTTTTTAATAGATAGTGTAATTAGAAAATGTTTTTAGTATTATAAAGTTAATTTGGTTAGCTATGTCTTACGATCAAATTAATAACAGCTTTTATGGTGTTAAAATGACTTATGGATATGTCCTTAAATTTGAACCAAATAGGTGTAGGGTATTTCTAAGTCGGTTGCACCGACTGACTGTTTCTTTACTTGTTTTTTTTCCTTCATAGCTATTATTCCATTCAAAATATTATTAAGTGTTAGGTTGTATGTATATATATGTATGTATGTATGGTTTTTCTTTTTATTAAAACCCCATTTAGTGAAGGAGCCGGGAAGTCATTCATTTATTCACCCATACATATTTTATGACAATTTATATTTTCGATGTATTCTCAACTTTCAATTTCTTCCTTAACCGTATTCCAATATTGTTGGTTCTATTGAACGCCACTTAAGAATATTGGGATGACGACTTTGGTAGGGATCCAAAGAAAACGAATGGATTTGAATCTCGAAGATATTTTAAAGGAAAAGAAAATGAGAAAGAAAACTATCAATTTTCCTAGTTTATTTTTCTTTAAATAAACACTTATCTTCAGTTAGTTTTTGTTTTTCTTGTTGGTCTCCTTTATCACTCGTTGCTTGTCTCTTTCATTGATTATATTAAGAATGAGTGTTGGAGAAATATTATTTTTCAATTTTTCTTCTTGTTCTTGTTATTTTTAGTTTCCTTCTTTATTAAAGTAATATTGACATATTCTTACAAAGTGTTACTTATTGTTCCGATTTTATTTTTATTCTGATTATAATTTTCACTTCTTTTTTTAAAAATAAGAAAATCCATCTTTTGACAAATTACAGAAGTTAAAAGTTGTCGGTTTTAGATTTTCTTTTAGAACATAAAGTTGTTTTTGTTTTTTTATAGCCTCGGATTCGTAAAAGATTTATTTGCTGTGTGGAACAAGGACATTTAAAAACTGAATAAAAATCTGTTTTGTTAGTGAATTTTTTTTCGTGACTTGTAAGTTTTCTTGAAAAGAAGATGAAAATTTGAGGACGAAGAAATGAGAAGATATAGAAGTAAGAATGGAATTGAGAAGTAATAGGAATAAGTAAATTTTGATCATTTTAAAGTTTTTGAATTTATAAAAAAAAAATTTATAGAGTTCTAAATAAGGAGTATTTATTTATTTATTTGAAGCCGCATTCCGAATTGCCTCAATTACGCTGTACGTCTAATTGGAGACTCCACTATATCAAGGTAACTTTTTAATTCTCTTAGCATACGGCTACTGTAATATAAAAGTATTAATTTTTTATAAATATCTTGAAGGTAAAGGCGCTGATGATCAATTTGTCATTCTGGAAAGTTCATGAACTGAAAACTGGTAATGGAAACTCATTTACTGTTAAAACTGTTGGAATATTAAACCAATCTCCAAATATTTTTTTTTACGATGGACAGTAAAAAGTTTTAATAACCAACAATAGGAAATGTGTATTGTTCCTTTAGGTAATGTGAAAACAGTTTTGTTTTGAGGATAGGGACCCTTCTAATCTCTGTTATTATCTTATTCCCATTTCAATTTGTTTTAGCTTTTATTCAAGCCTTTATTCATTATTATAAATAAAATAATCTGTTCTCTTAGCTTGCAGGGGTTTTAAATATTTTTCTTATCTACAATAATTTTAATTATTCCAAAATTAAATAAAGCCTGTGGAAAGAAATGTTTTCTCAGAACTATAAAGAATATATTTATTTGAACACTAAAATTGAAAAATGTATTACTAGTGCAAAATGCATCTAATTGAAAGTATTGGTTTGCTACACGATAGTCAAACTACAGGAAAGGATTATTTTATTTATAAAAATGAATATCGACATGAAAGTTCCAAGAGATGCTGGATAATGTTCACAGCCTATCTGAATGTGGCAGTCTGTCTAATAGTATATTCCTGCAGATTAACTAAAAAATTAAGTAACTCTGTGTTAGATTCCGGCTCTTCACATGCCATTCACAATCAATCATATTACCTAGGTCTTGTGCATCTGATCTCTAATACTTTCTTATTAATTTTAAGTAATATTATATATTTGGATCCAGATGGCGTAGTAGTTAGTACGTCTGCTTTTTAAAAAAAAGGTCTCGGGTTCAAGCCCAAATATATATAATATATAAAAAAAAAAAAATGTATAATATATAATTTATATTATAAAAGCACCCCATATGTCAACTTGGAAACGAGATTACAGCTACCTGGTCCATATTTGGTTACCAAGGGAGTTTTGTAAAATTTTTTTTATAATTAAATATTTTCGAATCCCGCTCTTCCTCGATTAATAAGCCAAATGCTTACACAATACTCCGCCGAGTCCTCTAAGTGCTGGCTTCTATATTAGAATATTCTTTTTTTGCTTCTCGTATAGAGAATTCCTGGCCTTGATTATTTATTTGCCTGGCTATTCTAATAGAAGTTCAGTATTATGTTTTTTAATGTTTTTTATTTGAAAAACACTTTCAAGGTCATTTTCGAACAAACACATTGAATTAATGTTCAAAAGTAATAAGTATGTAATATATTATGGAATAACATATTATGTATAAATTAATTTCATTTTTGTTTTAACCCAATCTTAAAAATTCTTTTCTTAAATTTATTGCAAAAGTTAAAATTTCTTGAAATTCTTAAAAAATAAAATTAACAATTTTTCATTGTCACATCAATATATTTTTGTATTACAAATATGAGTTTTAAATTTTATTTCTTGACTTAAAAAATTTGGAATATATAAAAAAAATTGTTTTTTAAAAACTTTTTTAATATTTTGTTTTTTTTATTCAATTCTAAACTTTTTTCTAATCAGTTTTGAAAAATTATAAAAAATTATAAAAAAAAAACCTTTTTTTCTTGCCATATAATATCCATATTTCATATTGAAGCAATAGAAGCACCTTTAGATACAATCTTTAGATACATTTTCTTAAATAAAAAAAAACAAAAAACTTTAACTAAAACTTAAATAATAAGAGACATCAGTTACAAATCAGTGCCAATAACAAGATGGTTTTTTTTTGTTAAATATAGAAGGAAAAGGATGGGATGCTGGATTCAAAACATATTGCAATCGTCTCAACTAAAATCCTTTTTTAAAACTGACAGATACAACAGCTACAATTATTCTTCTATATACTTTATCCCTTATCTGATAGAATCCTTATATGAATTTGGTTTTTTTTTCTATTTTATACAGAAAAATTCGTGTATATGTTTGGAAAAAACTGGGTACCAAAGATGAAAAAGATGATGAGAAAAGAAAATCTTTTGTGATTTGTATAATATAAATCCTTAATATATTCTAAGGATTCAGTTTTATATTATTGTATTAGGACATGTTTAACGACAAGTATGCAAAGATTTTTCATACAAGGAAATATACTAGGGAATATTGTATAATCTTAGGTTTATAGATCAGACAGAATCGAAGTTTGAAACTTCAAACGCACAGTGCGCTTATTATACCTTGGGTTCAATGCTTTTTAACTGCTTTGACATTTTCATTCTCATCTAGTTTATCTTATGCGTTCTTAAAATTTTATGTAACTTTGTTCCTTATTAGTGAAATGACATACATACATGAAAGGTTTGGATCTTACCATTTGAAGAACTTTCCGTCTCTTCATATGTTTAACCATTATTGGTTAGATTTTGATAGAAATGTGAAAGCTAACGTAATCCCGGCCTTCTGTCATTGTGTTTTGAAAATCTGATTATTGAAGATACTGAACTTTTTAACATATTCTGTAAAAAGCTAGGAATCTAGATATGGTTTAAAATTTCATTGGAAGCAAAGTTAGGATTTTTATAAAACGTAGTCTTAAAAACAGGCTCGATAGAACTCTCGTTTCAATACGAGAATATAAAATCTTAAATTAAGCAACTTTAGCGTGTAACATACTAAACTAAAAAAAGCTTAAGCTATCCATTATAAGTTTAATAAAATAGTATAGGCAAAAGGACGTCACACCTAAAAACCTTCTTGTACACCTATCATATTCATCCACTCACAATTTATTATTGTATTGCTTATATTTTTGCTCTTATGTTCACCTTGACACGTAACTGTACATACATACACATGTATAAAATATTGAAAAGGATATCTAAAGTTAAAAAAATATGATTAATTGGCAGCAATTTGTTATCCTTATATTATTATTATTATGATTGTATTATTACTTTTCTTCTTTTTTTTTTATTTTTCTCCTCTTCCCCTCTCTCTCTCACTCTAAAAATTTTACCGAAGAAAATATAATTTTTTTTTGTTAAAATCTTGGAACCGACCATTTAACAGTGTAAAAAATGTACTCAGAGAGGAGCAAGGACATCAATTCTAAAACTGCAAAAAAAATAAATGATACGATGTATTACAGGATTTTCTTTAACTGTTATAAATTTTTGTTTATACCATATTACCGTTATTCGTAAAAAAAGAATAAAAACATAAAAAAACACAACCTTATGGTTTAAAATTCTAAAGAAGGATATCGTTATAAATCTCAACTGCTCAAAAAGTCATCATTATTGTACACCTATATAATATATGAAAAAATAATATCTAATAAAACAAAATTTCATTTATATATAATTATGAATGTATATATTGATGTATATAATATGTATATGTGAATGTTATTAAAAGTTACAATTATTATTTTTTTTTTTCTGTAAATAACAAATTACAGTCATTGACAAAATCGTTACGGTAGGTAACGGTAGGTTTGGTTAAAACAATTGTTCCGGAATTATATACGCATGAATAATGCGCTTCGACGCTTTAAAATGAGAAAAAAGTGTTGGAACAAAAAGTCTTTTTGTATAATAATTATACTTTTACTGTGGTACAGACTTCACAGTTACATTCACAGCTGCAATCAATTGTATCTATTTTCATAGAATTATTTATTTGACTCACAATTCAAAGCGTCACATCGTTAACTTGAGTTCTAAAGTAAAAATTTTCCACACAGTATCTTTTGTCAACTGCAGATTTTGTTTTATTTACCTTTGGTAGTACTCCCATAAATGTATAATAATCTTCGTCGATATAACGGCATTTCCTTTGCCATTAGAATGTACGGTTCCATTAAGAAATTTTAAGATTTTATCAGTTATTTAATAAAAGGGAAGTATCAATGACTTGAAGATTGTAAATTTTTCCACAGATACTGTAAAGTATAGACTCGAAAAAGAAGCTATGTTCGAAAGACACTTCTTGTAAAGTTAATAATTTCGAATTAAGAATCTAATATAATACACGCAAACCAAACTGTAAAAGAGTCTCGAAAAAAATTCATATTTTTGTACGGAAAGCACAAGGAAGTTTTTAAAATCTATAGAATGTATTTTCATATACTCGTATGTATATTTATATTATTCAAAAGCTTATAATATCTTAAAGATACAATCTTACATATAAATATAATTCTGCACTTACGAACAATTTCATATTTGATAAGATTCGGTACCTACCGTTATAACTTGTAAATGATTAAATAGGTGTGTAAAATGTAATTTTATAAGAGGAAGAAGGAAACAAAAAAACATTTTCTAAACTTACTTTTTTGTAGGCGTTTTTACAAATCACACAAATATAATTACATACATATTATAAACCTGAGTAAAATAATATTCATATATGCACGATATTTTGATTGTGCGTTTACGGATATATATTACAATGTTTTTAATCTTTTTTTTTCAAGATTATTATACATACATACAAACAGTATTTAATTGTATATGTATAGTGTAGATGTATATTTTATAATGTTATGTATAGGATTATATTATATAATCTTGAACTTGAACTTCATCATTTTAATTTCATTTAATTTATTTTTATCTCAGGTGGAATGAAATATGATTTCCATTGGAATAATTTTGTATAGTTAGAGTGGATTTCAAGGATTTCATTGAAAGTTTTTAAAAAATAATAATATTTTACACTGCAACTAAAAATTCAAATCCAAAACATGCTAAAAAAAAAGAAAAGCTGAAAAGAAAAGAAAGAGAAAGAAATATGTGGGGGGAAAATATAACATCAAGTTATTTTACTTTTCAATTTAAAGTTTTTCATCATTTATTCTATTTATGCTGATGTTATTATTGTTTTGGGTATATATGTATATACATATTTATATTATATAAAACATATATACATATATGTTGAATTAAATTTGGTAATACATATTTACAAAATGCTTAAAACAAGTATGAGAAATTTTTTCATTAATTCTTTCACGTGGAACACATTTGATTTAATTTGAAAGTTAAGAAAAACATGAAAAATATTCTATTTCCTTTTTTTTTTTTTTTTGTTTTTTTGGAATTAAAATTAATTTAATTAAAAAATAAGTATTATCTACTTAATTTTTTTCAAAATTTAATAAACTTGAAGAGAAAAATAAAAAAAAAAATATTTTCTTTTTAATTAAAAAAATTAAGGCTAAAAATTAAGGCTGTTTAAAAGTTAATTTAAAATTATTTTAATGGAATTAAGTAGATTTTAAATTTTATATTTTATAAATATTTCAAATAAAGCTTGAAGTAATTTTTTCTAGATATTTATTTGAAATTTACAAAATTTTGGAATTACTAAGATTTCTATATTAGATTCTTCAGTGGGTTTTTAAGTGTTACAATCGTCTGTGAGTTATAAGACCATATGAAAACTTTTATAACAATGCATCTGTTACAATGGTTTAATATTGAAAAGCACAGGAAATCCCATCGGGTTAATCGTATCCAATCTTTAGGATTGATTTGCGTGATCCTGATGTCCAGTAGAGATGATGTTAAGCTTTTAAATGCAGTTGTTTAAATGCAGTCAAGACATGGGCAGAGTTCAATCAATGTAGGGGTTTGATGTAGCGATATCTGCTGGATTTTAAAATTTCTAATTGTAGAAAAACAATAACTTATTTCTCAATTTGATAACCTCTCAGATAAACCTAGGTGGATATCTGAAATGTTTCCATCCAAATACTAGATAAGCAGATGTATTGGAAAAAGTCGTCGTCAAAAAAATCAGAAAAATATTTATGTGTAATTAAGAAATCTTTAACAGTTCTATAAAAACCGTATTTTACAACTGTTTCGTCTTAAAACCATTTGGCAAATCCTTTATAAATATATTTGGCTAAACTTAAATTACAATAAGATCTTTATAAAACTTACTCAAGTCTATTTGGCATTTAAAATTGTTCCTTGAGAAGTACTATAATCAAGAATATGCTGAAAATTTGCAACCTCTGTTGAGGTTGTCACACTTCAGTAAGAAAAATTTAGTCCCCGACTATATACCGAATTGCTAATAAATTTAGTCCTGTATAATCTAGTTTAATCTACGAGTAATTATATTGTTCTTCAATTAATTAATAAAGTTTATAAACTGAAATAATCAATTTAGCAAAATAAAATCAATAAATGTCTTCTTCGGATCACGTAAAAATGACTTTAGTAACTATTCAACAAGAAAATAATACTTTTAAGAAAATTTATCTACCCTAAAAGATGCATGAATGCAATTTAAATTGCTACTTTTATACTATTATTTTAAAGAGGGGTTCTCATTTTAATCTTCTCTTTTCTTACAGTTTTATAAGAAGTTTTCAAAAGTTTTATAAATATTTACTTTTAAAATATTCCTTAAATCACACAAGCATCAAATTTTATTTCAAATTTTATTACATATATCCACTTTAGAGTCATTCAGTTTACAAGTTCTTTAGAGACTAGTGTTAACAAAAAAAAAGAGAAAGATATTAAAATTTAATCGTTGATTTAATATAAGTAGAGCTGGTTTTGTCAAAAAACTATTGTATAAATAGATAGGGAGGTATTGAGAAAACTCGGGGTTATTAAAAGGACTTGGCTTCTATAAGATCTACTGGCGCACTTTTCTTTTGTGCCTCAAGGAAATTCAACAAGATTGGAAGATTGCAGATCAGATCTACTTTTCGGCCTTCTAAGCGCTGCAAAAACTATGAAGTATAACCGGATGGTCAAACGATAATATAAAATCATAATATTATAATTTTCTAAGAAAGAAAACTTTTTCAAAAGATTTTCAAAACTAAATAAGACAAACTATTAAATTAAATTTTGTATGTGACCTCAGTAATAAAATCAAACTATTTTGTATACCTATAAAGTCGTAATTGTCCCAGAAAAGTTTTATTTTCTTTTCATTTTGCAACTTTTTTGTTGCTTTTGATTCTATTTGAAAGTTTTTTAATGGTATTAACCTGCAGAGATTATAAAATGGAAGTAAAGGCATGAATTTTTCATTTCACATGAAAACTAATATAGTTTTCTTTTTTATTCAGAATGTGTGTTTAATAAAGTTTTGAAGAAAATCAATTTTTTTTATGTGGAACTAGATTTAACCGATTAAAATTGCACCATATAAGTTAAAATCAAGGCCTGTACAAAGACGATGGTGCATTAGATTATATGCAGATGCAATTTATTTTTTTTTTGGAAAAGATAGTGAGAAGAAAATCTGTGATTACTTTATTTTCACTATTAAGTGCGAAGGTAAATAGAGTTCTCGACAAAAAGAGATACATACCTAAGCGAAGATAAATCAAAAGACCAGATTCAAGGATTATATAATGTCTCAGCTTCAACGAAAACCAAGTAAATGGAAGTAATTGAATACTTAGAACTTATAGGGTTTCACTATAGCTTCCTATTCTGATTTTTTGTCTTCCTCAATTCTTACAGTTTCGGATGAATTATATCGTCATGGCATAACATACTAAAACTAAGGGAAGTTACTCCAAAAAATATATGGATATAATGGTTAAGTAGTTAGGAGTTTTTCGTCCTATTGAACTCCTGGCCTCTTCAGTAAGAGAACTGAATGCTATGCTTAGACAAACTTTTGATGATGCTTTCGTTAGAATAAAGTAATATTTTAAAAAGTCTTAGGAACATATTCAACAAATTGGTTATATTGGAATCGCAGTTCAACTCCCATTGGTGCACCAATCACTAAAGACATTTTTTTTTTAATAAAAACTGTACTCAAATCGCGACATAAATCATTTTTAAATTCAAAATATTTTAGGCTTCAAATAAAACCCTTTATTTTCACCATTTTCACTTAAGTTATTTACCATCCAGCTTAAACAACACAATCTACATAAGATTTATAAAATGGCAAAAAAAAAAAGAAAATAGAAAATAAAACTCCTGTCAAAAAACCAATTACAATTCTACTCACAAAACGTTTTTAACAATCCAGAACGGAAAAAATAACAACGATATTTTTTTCTTTAATTGTCAAAATTCTAAAATCTTTCAATATGAATGTCCAAAGTTAGAAAGAGATGAAAGTTTAAATGGAATTGTAAGAAAAATGAAAATTAAAAATAAAATTAAAGACAATTTTAAACGAAAACGTTGAAAGAATTAATAACAAAAGGTGTGTGTGTGTTACATATTCCCTTATATATGATGTAATTGATTTACATTTTTATTATCTCTGCTTTATACGAAAGGATGCCCAGATTAGAAACATTCCATTTAAACGAAAAATAAAATAAAAAATAAAATTGCAACTTCTTCTTCCACTTATAAACCTTTGTCTCATTTTTTTTTTTTTTTTTCTTTCTTTTTAATTTTCCAATACAGATTATATCATTAATGTTTTTGTATTGTAAATTTCTAGATCTTATAAATAATCCATAAAACAACAAACAAAATAAAAAAATTAAACCAAACTGGAATATATTAACTTTCTGTTGTACAAAACAATGCTGAATGTTGATGACCAACAAAAACAACAACAGCAACATACAAAACAACAAACAAAAAAACATTTTAAACACAATTCAAAAGTTATTAAAGAACGCAGGAACACATCGTCGTCATATAATGAATGATGAATGAATTATTATTGCGTACAGGACGTTCTAAAACCGGCCCATTCAATATACAGTGCATCGGATCAAATTGCGGAGTCATCAAAGATATCAAAATTGTCTTAGCATTATATAAGTTTCGAGTGTGATCACAAATGGGTTTCTGAATTATGCTTTCGAGTTCTTTGTAATGGGTTCCATTATACCAAAGACCTTCCAATGCATCAAAGCGTGATTTCATTATATCAAAGACTTAGATGAATACTCATTGAGTTGGATGAATACTAGAACTTCACCCCGGAAAGAAATTATAAACAAATATAAAATATACAATAACTAAACAAATATATGGAAATGTAAAAAGCTCAAATTGTGAACTCATAACTTATCTCAAATATTGAGACGGAAACAGATACAATTTGGGTTAATGACATGTGGTCACAAGTTGAACTGACTCAAGTTTGAGTGCACTTGATATTTGAGCGATAAGTTGAGTTTTTGAAATGAGTTCATACTTTTACAATCCTGCAAATATTTACCTAAGTAGAATGCAATTTAGCCTTAAAGGTTGTCTGTAGTGAAACTTCATATTAAAATATAGCTATTAGGCTTCAAGCAACGCGAGAAAGAATTCAGACTATACACAATGATAGTCACTGTACAAATTATGTGATGGGATGTGTTGGAAGTAAAAAAACATTTCGAAACTAAACACAAAAAATAAAGTTGATTATACAAGAATATTGCAACAAGAAAATAAAAGCACAGCAAAAAGAGTAAAAATGCCCACAAGGATTTAAAAAATTCTTTACGTTACAGGAAACGAAAATTAAAAAAAAAAAAAAAAAAATTATTTAAATTTTGTTGTTTCACTCTTCTTCTTCTTAATTTTTGATCGTTGTGCTTTTTGATGTAAATTGGAGGGTTTTTTTTACAAGATTTTAAAGGATTTCGTTTTCTATTTTGTTTTTTTTATGCGTGATTTTTAATTGATTTTCGTAGCCGTTAGCAATATTTTAAAAAAAAAACCAACACAACAGCAATAAAAGGTGGAAGGAAATACATAAAATAATAAGAAAAATAAATTTCTTGTTGTTATTGTCAACAATCATCTTAGTAACAATTTTTTATAATTTAATTTTGTTTTTTTGTTTTATTGTAATTAAATAAATTATTGCAATATTTTGCATTTAAAAGATTTTCTTTAATCCCCAGTCCCCGTCCTCTGTTTAGCGTGCCTCAAACGTTAACGTTGAAGAGGAGTGAATTTAAAAACTTAGAAAGAACTACAATTTTAATCAGCCTAACTTGGCCTTCCAATTCACCCTTCCCTCCGCAATATATTATTAGAACAATTTTTACAAAGTAATTAGCTGCTGTACAAATAGTTGTAGCCAAAGTCTATTTAATTTTACTGGTAAACGAAGATAAATTATTGTAAAACTTCCTCGTCCCCATAGCTACCAAACATTTAAGATTAAGAAACTAAGATTTTTTAGTGGGATCTTGAATAATGTATGTGAATTGGCTGGAAAATTTCTCCGTTAAGCCCTCCCATCATTTGAAGTTTGCTAGGCGTAATCTAGAAATCTCTGTCGATTAAGGTTACAAATCCATAACTTTCGCAAAGAACTTCAAGAATGGAAATAAGCTTCTTCGGATTAATGTTTCGGTTTATCTTCCCATTGACAGGTAGATATTAAGTTCAAATAAGATGCAGTTCTTAAATAATTCTATCAATTCGAAAGAGTAGATTTTGTTCCTTGGTTTTGCATTCTGCCTTGTCTCTTATAATTTTAAGGGTTGGCTAATTCTATAAGAACTCCAAACAATTATTATTATGCAATGTTTAGAAATATTTTATAAAAGCGGTGTTAATAATTTTTATTTTTTTTTTTATATTTTAATTGTTTCAAATAATTTTTATTTTTTTTTTTAAATTTGAATAAATTTTTATGACTTGTTTTAAATGTGTTAAAATGGCATGCAGATACAAAAGTTTTGCTGGAGGCAACGACGTATTTTTATAATTTTGTAAAAACTTTTGTATATTTTTTCAAAGTGAAGAATGCATTATACATGGTAGAAATATTTATTAAAAAATTTTTGACGATTAAAATTCGCTTTGGTTATTAAGGAAAGAATTTCGAAGCTTGAAGGGAAGAATGTTTCTATAGAGTGCGGCATTAGAAGGAATTTATTAGAGAATATTCGTTTTTTTTTATATTAAAAATATTTGTTATACAAAAGGAATTTTAAAAATTGAAGATTTGATGGAAAATATGGATTTCGAAGACCATTCCATTAACTGCGGTTTCATTTAATATTGAAGAAAATTGCGTAACATTGGGTCTGCAGGAGTCAAACTAGCTAGGAATCACTTTTCACAGTACTAATAATTTTTTTAAATTAAAAATTGATTTCTTTAAAAGCACGTAACTCAGACCTACCGAAAGGATTCGTAAAAAAACCGTTCCTATATTCTAAAAAATTTGAAATGAAATGAACGATGCCAATTAATTATCTTCTGATTCCTAGTAGAAGACAAAATCTTTTATTCTGATTGTCTATATTTACACTAATAATATATTAATAATTTAATCGCTAATTTTATACACATTATCTTCTAATATCAATTATAATTAAAAATTATCACTTCCTTTAGTAGAAGATTTTTTTCCGTTCTCATGAATGTTTAAGTTCATTTCATTTTATTCAATCTCTTTAGACATCAATGTTTTTGTCTTCCTCCCCAGAAATTTTAATTTATTCAAGAAATAAACATTTAATCTACACAAGAGATCAATAATAACTATTAAATACAATTTTTTTTTAAAGTCTCCATGGATTCTAAAATTAGAATTATACCTATTATAATAATTAATTGAAGGCATAAAAATTAAAACATTACGCTGATTCCATCCGAAGTACTCAAATAATAGGTACATAAAAATTACATAAATGATTATTAGTGTGATTACTTGATTGTTAATCTATACTATGTTTTACGTCAAAATCTTCTGGAAGAGGTGATTAAAAATTGGAAAAAATTACGCAAACATTTTTTTTGTATCTTAAATTAAAATTATCAATTTCCCTTTTTAAAAGACACGACAATAGAAAACGATTTCACAGCAAAAACCCAACTATTAACCTGTGATTTTGTTTTGTTTGTTTCTTTTACATCCTTTCACCTGTTTTAAAAACTCTGATTACAAAGAACACAGAAATAGTTAAAAAAGATAAGCAAAAGGAAAAAAAAAAATGTTCAACAAACTTTTTTCAGGAGTTTTAATGTTTAACACCTCTGGCCCCTTCTTGCTATATAGCTTTATATTAATGTTATAATGTATAATTGTATGAATATTTTCTTTATTCTTCGCCTCTTTCACTCTCATATTAACTGTGTATTGCAAGGTTTTCCTTTCATCAAAATACCTGAACACTTGTACACTGAATATCGTTTGGTTGATTATTTTGATTCATCATCTTAAAGATGCAACGATGCATGTTTTTTTAAACATATAAATAAAAAACATATATTCACCATATTATAATGTCTTTTTTTCACATACTCGTCTCATATGTGCAACATATCAACTGTACTCTGCTGTACTTGAGATTTGTTCCTTTTTGATATTCCTAAATCAGAAAAACATCCGTAAAAGGATACTGGGATTGAGGGATGACGTTATCATATAACGGTACTCCGTATCTGATAGTTTCCGAATATAAATGTTATTAGTGGTGATGAGGCTACTAGTTTCCAAAAATAAATTTCTTTAGTTGGCATCAAGCGGCCGAAAGTGCACACAATTGATTCCAGTAAACTGATGCAAAACCAGAGCAAAAACATAAAGCTTCTAATAAAGCTTCTTTTCGGACACTAGATGGCTGCATCGCCACTAATGACATATATACTCAGAAACTTGCAAGTATAAAGTACAGTTGCCATATATCGTAAGTATAAGATGTCGTCAGCTCAAAAGGGAGAAAAGAGTTACCAACTTTACGGAAGCATTTCTCGTAGTTTTACTTTTATTATAAAGCAAAGTGTACAATGTTATGAATTCACAATTATGATTTTATTAAAAATGTTATCCCTTCGCTTCAATATTAATTTGTGAAAAACAATTTATAAGATATTTAAATTTGTAAAACAACATAATCTAACACATATACGTGAAAACAATATCAGAAATTGATTCAAAATAAACTAAACAAGTTTTTTTTTTAATATGCAGTTCTGATACCATTTTGATCCCAAAATTACTTATATAAAATTTTGTTGAATGTCAAGTTATATTCGACATTAAACGTATACATCACGTGCTTTGTGTACCTCAGAATATATAAAAAGATAGCATGATAATAATATTATGCATAGATTGGTAGACTAAGTAATGTTCTGTAAATTGCATTGATCACCTGGATCAGTAAACAAAACAAGGAAGATAAATTTAAGACTATCAACAGTTCTTATGTGATAGCAACAAAATAAAACAATAAAGACACTTTAAAGTTATGAAACATAACATTTTTATAGTATATTTCCTATAAATTTTTCAGATAATGTGAGATAAAACTGTTGCTACAATATTATACTACGGTTTTAATAAAGCGATTTTAGTTTTTAAAAAAAATTTATGTGGTGAATTTTAAAGTATCTGAAACTTCTTCAAAACTTCATTAAATGAATTGCATATTAAATTAGAAAATTATCTTAATAATAATGAATGAAAAAAACTTACAAGATAAAAAGTGGGTCATGAGGTCGCTTTAAAGTTTGGTTAAATAATTAATAATGCAGTTCGTATACTTTACTTAGAGTTCCTTTCGTTACTTATATTTCCAGTTAGCTAACACCATATGCTTTATAATAATAATAAAATTAAATTACCATATTTATTTATTAGAAATCACCATATGCCATTACCAAAATTTTTTCATTCCCACAATTTAAAAGTGGTAATTCCTTCTGTACTAGCCGCGTCATACTATTCAACCCAATTAATATTTGTTGTTTTCTATAAACTAAAATTTAATCAACCAAAACCCTAAAATTACCATTTCATTTTTTTCTAGTTTTTTAATGCGTTTTCGTTTTTTTTTAAAATAACATTAGAAATAAATATGAGTATTAAATTACATTACTAAAATTAAAAAAAAAAAAAAACAAAACACCCAACCCTACAGTAAAAAAATTGAATTACTCAACCCTATTTATTTGAAATAACAAAAATTATAATCAGTCGTCGCCGTTCATCATTATTATTTTATAAATAACAGTCAAATGAGTCCTGAATTAAGAATAAAAGCTTGTTCTAATATAAATATACTGATGATATGCTATCTCTTTCTATTATTTTAACTAATTGAAACACCAGTTGGTATTTATTGGGATGCGAGGCAAATCAAAGAAGGGTTGAAAAAATTAAATTTAAATATTATAATTATAAGAAAAATACAAGTTAAAAAAATTATAAATAAAAAAGTTAAATAATAAAAAATAAAGCTACAAAAGAAATTAACAAAACATACAACTAGAAAGAGAAAGAGTTACAAAAATTAAAATTAAAATCAGTACGAAAAAAAAAAAACAGAAAATGTATAGATAAAAGTGATGAAATAAAATAAAAAACAGAAACAGAAGCAAAAGTTAACTGGTTACAATATAAAAAACATACAGTATCCACCCTTCTGTCACTACCATGTTTCCTGATGATCGTTTTAATATTGTATTAAAGATTTTTTTTTTTTATTTTTTTTTTGTTGTTGTTTTTTTTTTCATTTTCCGTTCCGCCTCTAATAATCCCATTAAAAAGTTGAGAAAATTGACTTGAAAAAAAAAATCTAAAAAGAATAAATAATGACGAAAATTTCATCTGTTCTGGTTCACGTATCCTCGATTCTTAAGGAAAGGGTAGTGTTTGATTTTTTTTGTTAACTCTTATTATAAATACTTTTTAAAACCCTTTTTTTGTACACTGTAACCCTTGACAGTTAAAAAAGAAATGTTCTTAATATAATTTAGGTACTTGGTTTATTATTCACGTTTATGATGTAGTTTAACAGGTGTCTTTGTTGTTTGGTATGAAGAATGTGAAAACTCTCATAGTCACTTGGTTGTTTTTGACTTATCTTTGTTGTGCTGTTAAGATGTAAAAGGAATGTTCAATCCACTTTATAAAATCTCAAACAATCCACAACTAGTTAATATGACCTCATCAACATAAAAACGTTCATTTGTGATATAAGTATAGATTGTAACGGTAGCAAATTTATTAAAGCACTGAAACATTGGTTATTTGATTTTAATTTTGATCAGGTTGAAGATTTGCTTGATGTAATGTTTTGATTGAGCTTCTATTTAGCAAATAAGTTTTTTATTTTGTTATATTTTGTTTTTATTTTCTTTCTTTTGATACTTATTAATTTTTAATATCTTAATTGGTACACCCCACCATTTTTCAGGAATTTTGTGCAAATTAAAGAATTATAATATGGCATTTAAAACTATTTTATCTAAAATACAAAATGTCATTAATCATTTATTTTTTTTTTTATTCTTACTTAGTTTCTATTCTATTTAAGTACTTTTTTGTTTTTTTGAATTTTCTTTTAATTAATATTGCATTTACTATATTATTGAACTATCGATTTATTGTAATTTTATTATTGAATTATTGATGTAACTATATATGTTATATTTTATATAATTTGTTATTAGGTTTTAAGAAAGTAATGAGAAGTGTAAAGAATAAAATGAATGAATAAATGAATGAATAAATAAAAAAAAAAAAAAATTTCCTCGACCCATATTTTTTATATTTAATCCAGCTCAAGTTGAAGTTATGGGTAAGATTTTTTTAATTTGGTTTTTCATCTTTGCTTAGATTCGATTTATTCTTTAACTTTAGTATGATTTCCTAGATTTCTTAAACTTAATTGACCTCAGCTCTGTGAAGTATGGATTGGAATGAAAATCATAGTTTTAGTAATGATGGATATGCAATTTCCTTAATAAACTAACACATTACAGCATTAATCCTACACATTAATCTATAATACTTCACTAGACGTGCTTTATTATTCAATGGAGGAACTCTTATAAAACTAAGGCAACCTTAGACTCCCTTTCAAAGGAACATTTACTTCCTTTTGTAGCTACATATTGTACTCATTTCTTTTCTTCACTTACATTTTTTTTATGTATTTTATATAACTTTATATTTCTTTTGTCTGTTTTTTTTTTTTTTTTAAATCTTTATTTTTTAAGTTGGCTTCATTCTCAACGTTTATTTCATTTTTTTTGTTAGTTCATTTAATTTTTCTTTTATTTAATACGTGTATAACGGGAAAAGTCAAATGCAAACATATATCCGAAACTCTCTCTTTAAAATCAAATCCTTTACAACTGTACTTTTACTTTACAAAACTTGTTAAAAATTTTTCTCTTAGATTGCGCCACTTATTACTGATTGCTGCTACTTTACTGTTGCTTTTCATTGTTGCCCATAAAGTTATTGATGCCAGAAAGAGATGATTGCGGAATTTTATTTTTTTTGTTTGTTATTATTAGTTACTGTTATAATTTTATATATGTACAGTTATCATTTGATATTGTGTAACAAATTTTTTGTTAAAAGTAAAGAGTTCAAAATCTTTTTTTTTCTTTTTGTACGCTAAGGGTTGCGTTGAGATTAACATAATAATATAAAAGAACCAACAAAAACAACTAAAATCAAACCAAAAAAATAACGGTATATGCTGGTGAACGTGAAAGTCGTAATCGTCGTCGACATCGTTAAATTAAATAAAAAGATTTTTCAATAAGGATAATTTTCATCTCTTATTTTGTGATTGTTGTTATTTTAAAGAAAATATTTCAAGTTTTCCGGAGAAAGAAAAATTTAAAAATAGGAAAGAAAGAGAGGGAAATTATAATACAATTATAACTTTAAAAAAAAAATTTTGAAGTTTAATTGCAATCATAGCACATGAATCAACATTACGTGTATAAAAAAATGTAAGAAGTACGTAAAATTATTAAATATTATTAGAAAATTTTCATAGAGGAAAAGTTTTTTCTATAAATTATTTAAATATTTTTTTTGGAAAATATGATGTTGTATTATAATTTGTTTTAATACAGGGCACTTTAAGGTGGGGTTTTGTTACTTGGAAAGACATTCATCATATTTGAAAGGGAGTGGATAGTTTGGAAGTTTTTGCATAGAGAATCGAAATGCAGTATTAATATTAATTCTCGACTTTTATACAACTTGACTCTATCCAGTCATAGTCTCCGAAGCAAAAAAGTCGCGACCAAATTCCACAAAACCCAAGTCTCCTAAAACAAAATCTCCAAGATACAAAATAATATAAATATTTTCTAAATGTTTCATAAAACAGTATTGTTTTTTGTTATTTGTTTTGGGGATTTTGTCTGTGGGGACTTTTCTTTGGGACTTTCTTTGTAAGCCAAATATTCTGCCTTGTAAAGTTGATAAAACATATGAGTTTTTACATGATTTAATATTAATTAAGAAGAATTTGATTGATTATTTAAAATTATCCTATGGTTTGGTTTAAAGAGACTTCCTTGCTGTGAATGCTTTGAAAATTTTTTAATTTATGATTTCCAAGTGAAGCAAAAGGTTCGTGAGTTGTTCGAAAATTTTACTCTAAATACATTTAGTTGGCATTTTAAGAATACAAGTTTTAGAATCTCGAATAAATTTTAAATTTAAATTAATTTCAAGTTTAAGATTGTCATCTATATTCTCTGTATAATATAAACCTATAAAATATTCAATCCTACTACCTATACTTAGTACTTTTAAAAAACTTAAATTTCTTTTGATAAATTTTCTTCCTTTCCACATTAATTTCGAATTTTTTGTAATTTATATTCTGTAAAATGTTTTAAATATTGAAAATTAACCTATAAATTTAAACAAAATGTCCTAAAGAATTTCGAAAAACTTGTTTAAATATTAGTTAGTTGGTTTTTTATTCGTTTTCGTTTGCCTTTGATTATAGTTTAAATAGTTGGCAATATTATCCCTAATAACATTCATAAATTTTCATGAAAAAAGTTTTTTCTTAAATTGCATTTCCTCTTTTTTCCAAATTTTTTTTTAATATTTTTTTCTCTCCGTCTCTTTCTTTCTTTTGCTAAAAATAATTTTAAATTAATTTTCATAAATCACCTTGTAAGTTTTTTTTTATTTAAAAAAAAAAAATTGCATCCCTTCATCCTAACCTTTTAAAATTTTTTTAGTTATTAATCTTTTGATATTATTTTACTGCCCTTAGAGATTGTTGTTATGGTTCCTGCCCCCACATCTAAAAAATTAAATTTTTTTTAAAATATTTATTTTTATTTTTAAAGAACCTGGAACTTAAAAACAAAAGAAAACTAAAAACTTCCTGAAGTTTTATATCTTAGTAAAGGTTTTCAGTTTTCAATTTCATCTTACTGCAAGGGCAGAGGAGGGATTGGGAAGGATTGTATAATATTTCCCGTGTATGGTAAAACATTTTTTTTTTTTTTTTTATAAAAAGGGAACCTTTCCATTTTCATCCTTTAGAAAAAAAACTCTTATTTTTTAAAAGGTTGATAAACGGCTTGTTACAAAAATATGACGTTCAAGTACGTGAGGTTTTCTTTGATTCCTTATAAAATTTCAAAAGTAAAAAAAAACAGCAAAAGTAAAACATAAACTGGATCCAATGCTTCTTGACAATTGCCTTCTCTGTTGAATCAAATTAAAGAAGAAAAAACGAATTCTCAAATGTCCTTAAAATATTTAATCACATGATTACCACGTTTATTCTTGTACTGTTGTAAATTTGTTCTTGAAGTTTCAAATTTTTGTCGTTTTATTATTTCAAAATGAGTTTTTTTTTTGTAGGTATATCCGGTGGGAAGGAGAATGAGATTCTGATTTAAGAGGGTGTAGAGGGTATGGGGATACAAAGCAAAGACAAAAGACTTTGAAGTCCTTTAAAGGATTTTCTTAAGTATTTTAATGTGTTCTTTTATTACATTTGTTTGTTCCTTATTGTTTTGTTTTTTTGTAATTCATTTTAAAAACGTTATGGACATCTGTTCCATTTGAAATAACCCTAAACTTAAAGAATAAATGTATAAATACAAAACTATATATTAGAAGATAAGTGGCAAGATATCATATTATTTACCTATACTTTAAAAGTGATTCAACTCAAAAAACTTTTGTTTTCAATGACAGTTCAAAAAAAGTTTAGATGGTGACTCCAATTACTCTCAAAAAAGTTTTCAAGGAAAAAAGTTTTTTCGATAATCGGATCTGGGAAACTGAAGACAAATTGTCGTCAATAATCCTAGATGGTCAATTGTCGTCAAATATTTTCCTCTTAGATTTGCCTCTGACAGGCATCATTTGAAAGTATATTAGATATAGGAATGTAGCTATGTGTCTGATTTTTCTACAGTTTCAACTGTTATTCTTAACTAGGTTGGAAATAAATATTTCCTCATAGTTCAAATTAGTTTCATTCATAGACTTGTAAGAAGTTCAATTGTTCCACAATCTGTCTCTCCTCGATGCAATTTCGATTACTTTTTGAGTACAGCAGTAGTAGAGTCTAGCACTTATTATTCGTTTAAGTCGATTCATTACTGGGTGTGGCTCGATCATTTTTAGACCTCCGCCCGTCATGCATTAAGTTTTTACAATAAAGCGAATTTCAAAGATTTACCCCTGGAAACTTGTTCCATTATTGAAAATCTTTAAAAGCTAAGAATTTAAGCTTAGCTGTTATTGACTTCTATTTCAGGTAAATTTTTACAAGTGTTATTTCAACTCACATACCATTTATGTAATGATTTATAGAAAGGCTTTTGTGAGTTGAAAATAATCTTAAAAGTTGTCTCGGTTAAATGTACAGCCTGGTCCTACTAAGGAGTTCTACTGACTGAACAAAGGATGAAACAACTAATACCTTGATTTTTACGTTTTTTTGGTTGACATATATTTGTTTTAATGTAATTTTTATTTCAGAACTTCTTTCAACAACTTCGAAAATGAGTTCCATAGCTTCCTGTTTTCCTTTTCCATAACTTGTTAATTAATAAACGATTTCTTGAAATATTTTTTCATTTTCCCATTCCAGTTTTCATGTTTTTATAATTTTTTTTTTTTTGTTTTTTTTAAGCCCAAGTATGAACTTTCAACGTAAACTGGACCATTTACATTCCCATTTCAAATATTTTTTAAACTTCAACGGGAAAAAAATACAAAAACTCAAGAGGGATTGTAAAACTCAAGAGCAATTTTAAGGAATTTTAATAAAAACATTCAAAATAAAAAGAAAAAATTTCGGAAAAGTTTATTTTTTCAAAGAAAATTTTCGGATCTGGATTATCGAAAGAGTATACATTACAATCAAAAGTGGAAGTAAGCATTTGAGAATGGGCTAAATAAGTTTATAAGTAATGTGTTCCGTTTAAATATAAATTTTGGGGGAGAAAAAAATAAAATAGTTTGGTACATGTTACACGTGTACAAGTTTTGTATTATTTTCCAAGGAATAAGACTTATCTTATATGTTTGGATTTCCTTTATAATTGACTGAATTGTAAAATGTTAAATTATTATTTTTTTACAGTAAAGATTTCCAACATTTTTTTGACCAGATAAACTTAAAAGTTTTTATTATTTAAAGCAGAAAAAAAGTCGCTGCAACCAACTAAATAATATCCTACACCTGAGAAAGTTAGTTGATAGCAACACGAACCCCCAAGTCAACTCATCTCAGATTTCAGAAACATTAAGCAAAGAGGATAGAAGTAGCTTGTATCAAATTTCAATTTTGTAACTTTATTTTGGAAGATATGCTTTATAAATTTGGAAGATATGCTTTCGAAGTCTTGAGAGGCGTGTGGGAAGTACCTGAACCATCTTTCTAATCGATTCCAATTTTCCAATTTTAGTGACATGAAAAAAAAGAAGTGAACACCCATGTACCACATTTAATTTAACTTAAATTATTATTCAACGTGTTATTTAACTCCAGAGTGGGTTCTGAATTCATATGTTCGGATGCCTGGATCTGAAGATATCCTACTTCAATTCGTTATTTTCTTTTGGAGATCTGCTTTATATTAAGGTACTGTTTAATGTATTTTAATGTTTCGGATTATGTTAAAGGTGACTGAGCCTGGAGCCAGTATATAGAATTTACAATAAAACAATTAAAGTGATTTGAAAAGTAGTGATGAATAGCTTCAAAACTAATAGTGGTTAACAGGATCACTAGAAACTTATTATTTTTCACCTAACACTTTTTTTTTTGGCTTCCCATAGGAGTTTCCTACCCTTGTAAGGCTTTAAAACAAGAAAGGATTGGGTAAAAAACTCATATGAAAGGAAAAGTTAATTCTCAATAGATTTTTACTAGAATATTATTATATGAAATTACCATAGCCCCCAATATTTTTTAGAAGGTATTAAACAATCCATATCGTTGGAATATTACTTAATAATACTTGGGGATCTAACTATCAGACATATGTGGTGATGGGATTCATTTTTTAAACGTCAATTAAAGTAAAAGCCAAAAATAGAAAAACACTCCAAAAATAACTTCTAGATGTAAAACGTTTCAATAATTTAATATATAAAATTAGAAAAATTATTTTAATATGTTGGGATCTTCTCTGGCTGCTTTTTAATTAAAATATAATTACGTTTAGTTCTTTTACATTTGCATAACTTTTGTTCTTCTGAAAAAAAAAGTCTTAAATCAAAATTGAAGGGATTAGAAATTCTAAACATAGTACGAAATTACAAAAATATTATTATGTTGTTGAAACGTGTGTAGGTATATGGAAACGTATGTATATGTTCATGACCTATGTGGGTTTACCTTTTATTTTTTAGTTTTTCCTTTTTAATTTTTAGTCCAACACATGTCTTCTTTTAAAATAGTTTTTTAATATAAAAATAATTCAATCTCAGATTTAGAATAGGATCAGAATAAATTTTAATGCAAAATAATATTGTCTAGAATATATTTTTTCACAGAATTCAAATGGGTGTCATCTGGTGATGAATTTTTTTTGGGAAAACTTTTCCAAAAAGTCAAAAAAAAAAAAGTTAATCGCTTTTGAAATTAATTATCTTTAATGATTTTTGAAGTTAGATTCTTGAGAAATTTGGCAACCTTCCCCATTGAAGGGCTTTTAGAACTTTAAAATAAAAAATTTACTGTTAGCAGTAAATTTTAAAAGTAAGCAGTAACTTAGTCACCACGGTATATATTTCCAAAGTTAAACTCAGTATGTAATACAATATAATTTTGAAAATGTGCTTTTTTAAAAACCCTCGGTTTTTTTTCATCACTTGTTTTTTTTTAATTTTCAACTGCTGTCTTATAATTCAATATACCAATTTGAAGCAACTTGCTTTGTTTCAGATGTTTACGTATTGTTTTGCAATTAGCAGAACTATGAACTATACCCAGTTAGTAGTCTTCAACAACAAATTCAATAAATTCCCAAAGTTATTTCGCATTTTACAATAATTTTTTACCAATTATCGTAAAATTTTACTAATTTTACTAATACCCATTCGAAAATAAATTATACCCCAAAAACTCTTTAATTTCCGAACTCTAAAAATAAACTTAATCTTAAACAAAAAAAACTTCTTGTACAAACAATCAACTGATTCTCAAGTAAGGACAACCTAAATTTATTTCAAATTTCGGAGATATAATAAAAATGTGGTGGAGAACGCTTGTACCAAGTTTAAAGTGTCTATCGGTATTAATTTCGAAGATATGCGTGTTAGATCTAAAGAAGTGTATACCCGAACTACTACTCTATTTGATCTCAAATATCAGAAAAAAAGCAATTAGAGCAGAACACTATTATACTATATTTCAAGTTTCTATCTTTATTGGTTTCGAAAATATACTCCAGGCCATGATCGATCAAAAGCTTCCAGGATCCGAACCAATGGTCCGATTTGGTTTATTTTTGACAAATCAGATAAACCAATCAGAAATATGGACAGAAGACCGAACTTTGACAGTCTGCCTTCCTAAAATTTAATTAAACGAACTGTTGTGGATTAAGTCCAGATGGCCTCAATTCTTAATTCAGTAATCTTGAACTTTTCGAAAGAAAAAAACTACTAAGACTGCAAGTGGTATATTTACAAAAACTAAACTTATGGTTAGGAATCATTGACTTTCTTTAAAACTGAAAGTTTAGTTATCAATCGAATATTGCTTCAATACTTCCCTTTAATCTATAAAAGATGGTTAATACAAATTGTATACTATGTCGCATCAAAATTGATGAAAAAAAAATATTCAAAAAAAAAAAATTAAATAAAAAACTAATCAAGAAAAATAGGAAGAAATAAAATTAAATATCTAAATTTTGGGAATTTAATTCTCAAGTATATAACACTTATTATTATTGTTATTATTAACATTTTTCATATTTAATTTTTTTTTATTTTATTTAATTTAATTTCTTTTGTTTTTATATTTACTACTCCTTCTACTTCGTTTTTATCAGAAGGACCCTCTAACTAGACTAAAAAATATCATGGACTTGTATTAACTATGACCTTTTATTAGAATTTATAACATTTTGTTATTTTTCATTCTTGAATCTGACATTTAAACAAAATTGCCTCTACTTTCAAAATCTTGAATTAGGTAATGAAAAGATATACACAAAACACTAATAAGTACGACTTGATATAATAACATTTTACTTATTATTATCATTATTATGATTATTATGAGTTTTCATCTTCAAAATTCTAATAAGAACAAACGCAAGATAATGAAAAACAATTTCCCGGGAGAGAAAATACAAAAATTAAAGGAATAGAAATGAAAATATAAATGGAAAATCCCATGAAAATTTGTAAATTTGAGTTTTCGTTTTTTTCTTGTATTTTTATTTTTTTTTTTTTTTTTTTGTAAGGAAAAGAAACGTGCAAAGATTTTCATTTTTATTATTATTATGATTATTAGTTACAATTATTTTTATTTCACATTTATATGATGATTTTTTTTTTTTACACGCTTAGAAAAATTGCGATTATTATTAAAAAAAAAAAAAAAAAATTAACAAGTGTTTCCGCGTAATATTATATATAGTATTCGAACTGCATTTGATTAAATTGTTTGTTTTAACATTGAAGTAAAATATTAATAATTTTTATGTAGAATATCTTTTGTTTTAATAAAGTATCTATAAAATTATTTTAAATTTGGTATAGGAACCTATTTAAACTCTCAAAGTTATTAGAATTCATTCACAAAAATTTGGTTTATTATTTTTTGTTTTATCGTTGTCGCTCTAAAGGGATTTCTTCTTAGAATGTTAAAGTACAAATAAATTTGACCTAACATATGTTTAAATACCTTAAATTTTACAGTTGATGCTAAAATTATAAAAACGCAATCTCGACATATTCGTTGTCAGCTATAAAACTCTGTGACAGTAAAAAAAGTTATTAACTGTCAAAAAATTAAAATATATGAATAATTTGACAGATAATTACACTAACGCCGATCACTAAAGTCGTTTTTAATATATTTAATATTTAGTCGTTTGGTATATATTTAAGTTTTGTCGTTTTTTTTTTGACATATCAAGTTAGTTGTCAATTAAATGATGACTTTTGAACTAGCAATAAAATGATTACGGAATTCCTTTGCCTTCCGCTACATTTTACAATAAAACAGTTGAATTTCTGTGATTGACCCATCAAAAGGTTAATAAATTTGTGACTTTGTGTTTTTGACATTTTAGAAAAGAATCATATTATCAAATTGCCGCCACCGGCGAAGTGTGAGAAGTCATATATCAGAAATAATTCCGCTCTCGGTCACGCAAATATTTTTACGGAATTGTAAAGTTTCGTGAAAACTTTTAAAAAGCTAAAGTTAAAAAATTATTAATAACCAATGGCAACACTTATTTTCAAAAAATTTGGTAAACATATGAAAACGATATTATACAATGATAACGGTTACCGTTTATGTAAAAATTTTTCCAAAACAATTTTGATAGTTGAATACAACATTATAACGTTAAACAAAACTTTGTAAGTACGAGTATTTCGTTTTTATTTTCAAAAATATTTTTAAAGAAACCAAAAAATACGAAATAATGTTAAAAGTAATGTTAATACATACAAATAATAAAAAAATTGCAAAAAAAAAACACATTTTCCAAAAAAACCTTTACCGCATCATTACATAAATATGGTGAAATGACTCACTTAAAGTAAGGCATCGAAATATATACAACAAATGTCAGAAATTATGTATTTGTAAGATTACAATTTCTTTACATGTGTGCTATTAAAGGATGATGATTGTGGTTGGAGTTGAAATACCACCACTATTACTACCCCAACCATATAATATGTATTTTACAATACTTAAAACTTATATTGTATTTTAAATTGTTACAAATTTTATAAAATGTTAACGTGTAGGAGGACGTCAAAAAAAAAAAAAAAAAATTTGTATGACCTAAACTTTTGCATTTCCAGGATCTTACAGAAAACATCAAATAAACCCTACATACAATTTAGTTACAAGTAAAAAAAATTGTTAAACATATTAAACACAGCTCTTTTGCAGAGTAAAAGATTTTAAGCGTTTATTTTGCAAAAAAAAAACAAAAACAAATATATACAAATAATTTAAAATATTTAAAGAGTTCTTTTCTTGTACTTTAATGGCAATTATAGCAACAACAACAACAATAAAAACATCAACAACAATAACAATTAAATTAAAAAAATGGAATTTTGTATTTTAAAACATACCCAATAATAAAAATTAACGTAACATAGAAATTTCTGTACAGAGTTTTAAAATGTTTTAATTTTGAAGGTTAATAATTAGTAATTACTATTAGGTACATATTTTTGTTGCTCTAAGCATGTTAATACTCGTACTTTATATTTCCTTGATTTTAATTAAACGTTTAAGAAAGGCAGGCAAAAACAACTATATTTAATGATTTTATAATTGAAAATGGTTTAATTAAAAAATTGTTTTCCTTATTAGTTTAATTATTTTGATTTGTTTAAGAAACAAATTTGATACTTAAATTTAATTATTGAAAAAAAACAGTATTGCCAGGTTATGTTATAGTTTGTTGCAATTTTTTTTTTATGTGTTAACTGTTCAACTGTTAGGCTAATAAGCCTTTCTATACCATAGGTACATGTTTGTCTGGATGTCATATTATATTCTTGTTATTAGAATTGATCTTAATGAATGTTTGTATTTTAGTTATATGGTATTTTATGTCTGTGAGCTATATTATTCATTGCATTTGTAGCTAAGAACTATAGGACATTGGTAGAAATATTTGTGACATTAGAAGAAAATACAAGAGAAGTAGGTCTGGAAATTAACGAAAACAAAACAAAATATATGAGAATGTCCAATAGATCAAATCAGAGAAACCCGCAAAATATTACAATCAACGATTTTAATTTTGAAGGTGTCGCAAACTTTAATTATCTTGGTGTACTAATAAAAAATGACAACAGTATGCACTCGTGCATACAAGAGAGAATAAACGCAGGCAACAGAAGCTATTATATTAATAAAAAACTATTGCAGTCAAGAATCCTTACAAGGCAAACAAAACTTGTAATTTATAAAACAATAATAAAACCAATAGTAACATATGGATGTGAATGCTGGACGCTTACACTGAGAGATGAAGAACAGCTACGTATATTTGAAAGAAAAATTATCCGAAAAATCTTTGGCCCAATAAGATTAGAAAACGGAGAATATCAAAGAAGAAGTAATGAAAACATCAATAACATAATTAATGGCGAAGATATTGTAAAGTTTGTAAAGGCACAGCGGCTACGATGGGCAGGGCATATAATAAGAATGAATGAAAATCGTCCTCAACAAAGAATTTTCAAAACCAGACCACTATACAGTAGAGCAAGAGGCAGGTCCAGAACCAGATGGAAAGATAACATCGAGAATGACTGCCGAAAAATGAGCGTGGAAAACTGGCAGAGTTCTGCGCAGGATCGATCTACCTGGAGGAGTATTACGAAGAAGGCTTTAGCTCACCCCGAGCTGTAACGCTAAATGAAGAAGAAGAAGAAGAAGAAGCTATATTATTCAATTTAATTATTTGTTTATACTGTTATATTAATGGATTTTTTATTAAAGATATATAATTATTAATTATTGATTAAACCATATGGTGAATGGTAACTGCGTCGGGTCGAAAACTAAAAGTTTTTTTTCACTTTCCCTGGGATTCGAACCTGTGCCTCTCGCATGAAAGGTCGGCACTCTAATCACTGTGCCATCCATCCTGATTGTCAGGTTTTGACAATAAATATTGAAATATTAGGATATTATAATCAAAAGAGCTTTAAGAACTTCGATTACATAAGGATTAATTCTTCTTCTAATTTAGTATTTTTCCTTCTTCAGTCTTATTGAAAGCATCGGATATCCATCAAAGTGCTTATTATTTAAATTTTTTGTTATTTTTTAATGAGGGGCAATGGAAAGCATTTAAGAGCACCCACTGAAACTGCACGCATACAAATGTTCAGTTTGGTTTTGAAGATGGGAATTAGGAAAGGAAAATTAAAGAATTTGGATTCGGGGTAATGGATCATTTAGGATACATAGGTAAATTTGGAAGGATATTATGTCGAAAGATGTTAATGTTCTTCTTAAATTAAACACGTACACATATGAGTTACCAACTTTAGGGAGCACATGGAATGACATAATATTCGTATAGGGTCACGAATTTAACTCTAAGTGCGTCACGAACTGAAAATAATAGAGCTTATCGAAAGCTTTTCAACTATATTTGAACAAATAGATGTGTATGTATGTTCTATTTCAAATTCTCACAGTCTTTTGTAAACGGTTCAAACGAAAGTCAAATTTTGTTAAAGCCTTGGCTGCAATCCCTTTATTATAATTGGCGAAGGCATACTTATAGGTTTTTTCTTGTTAAGTTATTTTCTAATTTTTTATAATTTGTTTTTAATTTTGTTTATAGACATTTTTCTAAATATCGTTTTCCTACAAATAGTAAACGAAAATATAAAAATTTAAAAAATAGACATTAGACAATGATAATATTCGATACTTAGTTTTTTTTTTAAATTACATAATATATCATTTGAACCTTTAATAAATAAAATTTAAATAGGACTAGAATGTGTATTATTGCATATTTTTTTTTAAATACACTATATTATAAAAAAATACTATGAAATTCTTTTAGGAAGCTGGAAGAGAACATTCAAATGTTATAAGTGAAGGAAATGATAAAAAATGTTTTCACAAAATAGTGGGTATTTGAAAATAAAATATTGTATAATTTTTGACTATTTTATGGAAACAAATATGAAAAATATCCCAAAAAATATAAAATTTCCTAATGTTTTGCTATCAATTTAGAACCATTAAGAATCTTAGATTTTTTATTGTTTAAAATATATGTCAATATATTAAATTTATAATGTGTGTGTACAGTATTGGTAAAAGAATTATGTTTACCTCATTGGGGGATGCGAATATCATATCCCGTTGATGATTAATTATTATAGTGTTTGGAAGAGCTAAACGATGCAGTAACATTTCTGCAATTAAAACTCTTTACTGTTCTGGGATTCGGCATTTCAAATCCATTTCGAAAAAATAAAATTCATACAACAACAATTTCTTTGATTTGCTTTGAGAAATTAATGTAATCCTAGAAATTATTCAATCCTACCTAGTCTTACAAGGTGACTTAATTCATTAAAAATGTTAACTTTATACTCACGCAGACAAATTCTTTCTTACTGCTTTACCTTTGACGTATTCAGAAAAATCATTGACGTCCTTATATCATTAGATAAATTGAAAATAAACAATGGGACAAGAATACCCATAGAGAATGTTACGGTTTCGTGAAACCAATCTCAAATCAATCATCTCTAAAGTCTAAACTACTCAGAAGTCTATATAATCGCCATTGTATATCGTCTATAATACATAATTTCCGAAAACCCGATAACGGTATTTCCTGCACTGTGTCTATATAAATAATATTGCTTTAAAATATATGGGGCACAATGTGTTTTAAATGGTTTTCTTATTACGATGATTTTGATTTACATTCATTCTGTTTTATCATGTATTCTATATACACCCAATACCTAAAGGCAGACAACAATATATTGTGTGATATTATATCCTTCAGGCCCAGCATATATTTTGGGAATACAAAATTTTCTACATATAAAAGAAGTGAGTCCATTTTGTTTTTTTTTTTTTATATTTTGAATTATAACATAAAATAAATTTTTATTTATTGAATTAGATATGGTTCTAAAATACAATAATGTGTGAAAAGGAAGGAAAATGAACAAAAAAAAAACAAATAAAAATAGAAAATTAAATTTTATTTTTTACCTTTTGTTTTCCAAAAACAATACACACGTGTAATTTTAATTTTTTTTTATTTTCGCGGAATTTTTTATTAACGAACCGAAGAGATAAAGTTTAAATTTGAATGGATTTTGTAATGTGTATAAGGGTTGGTGGGTACCAAATTTTTAGTGGAAATTAATAAAAGATACAGTTAGAGTGTTGAAGACAAAAAGAATTTAAATGTGTTCCATTAATATATTTAAGAAGCAATTATATAATATTTTAAACTTTGGGAATTTCCCCTCTTTAGACATTTTTTTGAATTTTTGTTAAAAATTCAATAAAAAATTGTTTCGAAAATATTGCAAAAGAAAAACTTTTCGCTTTTTTCAGTATGTACCGTTTGGTAATTTTTTATAAAACCACGTGGTTTGAATTTTCTCACAGAATAATTTTGTAATTCATTGTTTTAAATTAAATAGAATTTAAAATTTCTCCAATTTGAAAATTTTCTTTTAAATATAATAATAAATTTTATTTTGTTTGTTATTTTATAAAAAGTATTCTGGAATCTTAAATCTTGTTGTTAAAATTTTTTTGATTTCAAAAGAGGATCGAATCCAATTCTTTTACAGCCGAAGCTATTGCACTAGTCTCTACAACATTCAATGCACATAAATACCTGCTCACATTACCTATATTTGATTTAATAGTCTGACATAATGACAAATATATCTACAGACCTAGATAAGTTAAAATAAAAGCATTTAATAGGGACATTTTCATACAAAGCAGTCAGGCAAATTAAAAATAAATCACAATAATTGATTGACGAAAAAAAAATGACATTTGTGAAAATATGCCGAGAAAAACTAGAAATTTGTCGGTGTCAGAATTCTGCAGAAACCGACGCGAAGAAAAAATCCATAATAATGTAGACTTTTGTCCCGATGAACATTTTTGAAAATATTAGTAAGGGTTTAATATTTTGTTTGGCAAAGGTTTCAGATCGTCAATTCAATTTTTCTAGAAAATTATATTTTTGCTGACTTATTTATAAAACAGAAAGTTAGTAGGGGTTTTTTAGATTAAGGTCCTTATTTTTTGATCGACTGAGTGTATTGTGTAGCCATTCGAGAAAAGGAACTTATGAACTTATATCCTTCTAAATCATCATAGCCTCCTGAGTTGACGAAATGATGTCTATCTGTCGGTTCCTTTATAGTAACTAAAAACATAATTAATCCAGGTTTATTAAAATTTATACCATAGATTAAAAATGATGAAAATGGGGCGGGAAATCAAAAATTGGACCATGGTTCCGAATTCTGGAAGCTTCAAACAATCAAAGGCAAACGAGCACTTCCCCGGAAATAATTAAATTAAAACTTGAAATTTATTATTTAGGTTTCCTGTGTTGTTTCCTTTCTGTGCGTGTAATTAGAGCTGAATTGCAGTATTAGGGTTCAGGTAGCTGCATCAACTTACGTTTGTTATTCCAAAAGAAAGACTCTCATTGTTTCTCTTCTTTTTGGAGGCAATGCTTATTTGACTGGATCTATAAAAGTTCCAGTTAAATTTGCAAATCATTTTGGTTTTGTAATTACTTATCTAAATTCTAAACTAATTTACCATGAACCTCCATTCTTTGGATTTTATAAAATTTTCGATTGCAAATTTAATTCTAATTTTTTTCCCAAGTCACAAAATATATTCAAACCATTTGTGTATAGGTGTACAGATTAAAATTTCCAATCTTGGGTGTATTTAATCATTAGTGAACATAAAAAAAAAAACGAAAATTAAAATAATTAAAAGTTCCATAAGGATGACAAAGAATTTTAGAAATGCGGAATTTATTTTAATATAATATGGTTTACGTGGGTGTAAAATTTGAGAGCGCCTTGTTTTTTTCTTTTTGACTAATCAAGCATTTATTTAAATTTAATTGCAGAATAAGCACCTAAATAGCAAAATCTTTTAAAGCATAACATTAGCTCTTGAACCTTTTGAATATAAAAAATGTTAATTTTATTGAAAAAAGGTGTGTGTTTTTTTTTTATTTTGAAAAAAAATATTTTTAGGAAATTTAATCCCACAGAAATTAAATACTTACAATTTTCTTTCTAATAGGTACGAGTACCTATATTACATCTTTTTCCACATAAAATCTCATAAATTCTCAATGCTCAAGAATTTAACTATTTTGTTTCGGAGTTTTTTTTTGTGCTGAGGAAAGAATAGACTGAAAAATTAAGAGAAGTTTTTTTTAAAAAAAAAAGAAATAAAGACTGAAAAATTGTGATTTTTCTTTTGTTCCAAAGTAATTGTTTGTGGGTTAAAATTAATCCAAGATGATTTAAATGGTAAATATAATTTTTGTGGGGGTTTTTATATTGTATTGTAACTAAAATAAAAAAAAAAATTGAATTTAATGACACTAATTATACAAAATAGTTGAAAAAAGTTGTTGTGAGTTCAATACAAAAGATATATTGGTTTTGAAGCAAAAAAAACCACAACAAAAAAGTCTAGAAGGATAAGATTGATAGGTAGGTGACTTTATATTCTATAAATTGATTTTATTAGAATGAAAACTTACATCATTAATAAATATGTAAAGAATATTTTTCTTCAAAAGCTGAAAGCATAAAGCCCACTTACGACATAAGTGTGATGGAGTGTAACTCTCACATATGGGTTGCTGCTCTCAGAGCTTCACTAAGTTACCTGGATAAAATCTAAAATCACGACATACACCTAATTGATGACCCCTTTGATGTTGTAGGTATCGGCACTTGTTCTATTGAAATAAATTCATAAATGCTTCTCTTTGAAAAATTCCAGCATAACACCACGGAGGCCTCAAGTGCTCTTTTCTAAAACTGGAAATTCATTTATTATGGGAACTGCTAGAATATGGAATATGCTTTCATTCAATGTGTACCATCTGATAGGGATTTACCTTCAACAGATTGAGCTGGTCTTCTTTCATTTGAACTAAAAAAATTTTATTAACTTCTTCTACTTTCTTTCGGTAAGTTGGATTTGTAAATGAAGCTTTTTATCATTCATTTCTATATAAGAAAGTGGTTTATGATGATGTTACATATCGTCTCTTTTATTCGCGAATACATGAGTCCAGGGAAAATTAAAAAAAATAATGATCTATCGACTTTCTCAATATTTTGAACTAACTTATCCACCTTTACAGTAATACATTACTGCTCTATCTAATTGAATTTCTTAATATGCCGCACGATACCCTTTAGATAAGATTTAGATAGACATGATAATTCCAATTGTAAGCTCCAATCCTTTCAAATTAATGTACTCGTAACCAAAGTGTACAATTGTACAAAAGTATCACAGGTTCATTTGTAAAGTTCATTTCGAAAAGAGTGATGTTTTAATGTTTTAAAGTCGTATACTACTCTAAGGAACATCACCCAGTTCCAATGAGTGACTTTCTTACAAATCCTAAAAAAAAAAAAAAGTTAAACGAAGCGTGAATAAGTCAAAAAACAGTTCTATATTAAACTTTTTATCAACTCTCTACGCAAATTTAGAACAATAGACGGTATAGACGACGTTTTATTTACTTACGTCTTACGGTTAAATCTCCGCGAAAGTTTTAAACAATGAAAAAACAAAATTATGAAAAAACTTTTAAGATGATGATATGACTGGCAACATTGTATTTCTTACTCATTTTTTTTTGCTTTTATTTCCTTGTAACTTTTCAAAGATGCCGGAGCAGTTCCTAACAATTCTTGAAGCAGACGAAGAAGAATTGTAAAAACATCATCTAAAAACAAAATCAATTAAAAAACGCAGAGGAATTATAGCATAATGTAATATAAATTAAAAATCTTCTTATTAGAATGAAATACAATGTATGTGGGAGACCAAAATGTTGTTGTCGTTGTCATTTTATAACAACAGGCACTATGGTTTTTTGCTTGTCTTGAACTTCTTTAGTCTTTATCATTTTTATTTTTGAAAATCATTTTATGCAAACATTAATTTTATATCATTCATTCATTTTACAAACTTTATGTTGGGTTTTTCTTATGCAGTATTTTTTTAAACCAACTGCAGAGAATAACTACCCAGAAAGTATGTAGGTATTCCGCGAAAATTCCACAAATTGTTGTACCATTGCTGGTGATGCAAAACATTTTTATGTTCTTATATTTTTGGTTGTTTTTTTGTTTCAATACAACTCAATTCTTGTTTTTGTCTCAGAAATATGTTGCTTAGAATATGTAGATACTTACTATACATAATATAATGTAGTATGTATGTACTAATATAAACTAAAAAGATTTAAAAATTTAAATACTTTTTCATTCTATACATAGGTACAAACTAATGAACTATAAATCAATTAAAATTTAATTTGAAGAACCGTTTAGTAAAATATTATGTTGTTAATTTTGGTTGGTATATGGTTTGAGGTAAATTGTTCATTGCTGCAAAGTTACCTTAATTTTTAAGTGTAATTAGTGGGTAGTCTTCTGGTATGTTGTCTTGTTTTCACTTTTTACTAAAGTTTGATTTTTCCGAAAGTTGATATTATATTTTTAATAAACTTAAAATTTTAATTATAGACAATATCAGGTTATTAGAAATATCTTTGAAATTTACTTGCAAAAGCTTATCTACGAAGGGCAACGGAAGCATTTCATTGAAACTGTTGGTAGTCGTACACACTTAAAGGATAGGATCTTTGAAACAAAGCTGAAGTTAGATTTCGAAGTGAGGATTCCAGAAGGAAATTTTGGGAAATTATTTTCGAGGATTGGGGATGGTTAAGTTTACGGGGATGTTAATAAAAATGTTGGCGCAAAACGACTAATGTGGTTTGAATGTTTAATAATTTTTTAAATTAATTTATATTTTTTATTTTTATTTCAGAATTTTGTGAAGAAAACTTGGGGAATTGGAAAGGGAACAGTACACAACAGAACAGCGATAAAAAATTACGAAAATCTATGGAAAATGTACAAGAAAAAGCACGAATGTGCGAAGCCGAAAATGCTCACCACTTGCGGGATATAATTTTTCATACCTAATCTAAAAATATTCCCCATTAATATACTGTATTAAAAAAATAATAAAAATGATTAATCATTAAATAAAAAAGTTATTAAACATTCAAACCATATCGGTCGTTTTGCGCCACTCTGTATATGTATTGTAAAATTAAAAGAAGATATTCAACGGCATATGATTCCAAAACCGCGATATGGAATCTACTAAATTTTACAATTGAATTAGTAAAAGATATACTTAGTTTGACTGATTCGATTCCTTCTGAGTTTATCAATCATTAGAACTCTGAAATCTTTAGTAGTTGCTGTAGTACTCTTGTTATGAAACGTTTTCTAAATTCCTTAATGCTTTAAACTGTAATTTAATTTACCATACATAACTTAACATTAACAGTTCATAATTATGTTTGACATTGTTTAGCAAATCTAAAAATTTAATTCATAACTTATACAAAAAGTTTAATTTTTGTTATATAAATTTCTATAGAAATTCATGAATTTCCAAATAAAAAATTTAAATAGAAATCGGTTAGGTATTTCATTATAAAGGTATTTTTACTCCTTAGTTTATCTTCTTTTTTTGAAAATTGCTAATTTTATTTTGTATGTTAAGCGATTTTTATCAATTAGATTTTCTAATTTCTATTGCGTTATTCCAAAATGTACATTTCCTTGGTTGATAAAGTTGCAATTATAAATTGCAAAATGTATAGGCAGAAATTTTCACAAAACAAATGAAATTGTCATTTAACGTAATCCATTCATTTAAAAATCCAAAGTGTTGCAGTAAATTAGGAATACCTACTTATTAAAAACATTTTATTAAAGTATTTATTATTTCAGTTAAACTTTAAATTTCAGATTGCTTCGTTTTAGATGGGGATGTGGTGAAATATGTATTTGTACTTTGATCACAGCCTATTGTTTTTGAAGTGATAGCTAAAGTTACAGTTTAATGGTTAGTTGCTTACAGCAGCAAGGGCAGCCATTTTGATGAAATTTCTAGATATCCGTAGTGACGAAATTGAGAATATTCTAAGCATGCATAAAATCTTGTCTGAAATGTGGCAGCGAAACTTGAGTAATAGTCTAAACAAACAGTCTATACCAAATTGGTAAGTTTTGGTAAATAAGTGTCTTAGAATAATATGTCAAATATTCCTACAAACACAACTTTAAATGAGGACCTGAGAAAGTGAAAAGCGAACAAAGGAAAACTGCGGCGCAAAAAATGGTAATTGATAGACCACACTCTAAGAAAGCCAAACTCAAGCATATTACGAATGGTTTTAGAATAGAACTTTCAATTTAGAAGATGACATAGCCTCCCTAGCCCCACATGATATAAAACAGGAATTGGCTAAATGTGTGATCACCTGGCTGGACATTAAAATATTACCACAAAATAATGTTAGATGGGGGTGTAAAGTGGAAGCCTTATATTCCCAAGGAAGTAAATTTTAATATTTATCATCCCTGACTTATTGCTTCCTTCTGAATATATTCATTTGACTAAAAGAAGTTTTCAAAGTTTTTCTTTTTTTCAAACGTAATCAGTTTCATTGAACTTTATCAATTTTATAAAAGTGTATTGTATATATTCCATTATAATACTGAATAACAGGATTCCCTAACATTTCCAAATATATTACAATATCAACATAAATAATAACTAAAGAATTTCTGCATGTATGAACTCAAATAATACTTTCCATTTAAGAATCATCAGCAAAATGACATTTAAAGCATTGCAAAGCTATTTTCATTATTTATTATGGTGTTTTTGAGCTCAAAGTTGAAAATAAAATATTATACTTTTAATTTTTCACCATAATACAATAAATTCAATGTATAAAAGTTTTTATATTTTGTGTACAGCAATGGTGAACAGAAAATTAAGGAATATACGTAACTCATTAGCATAGAAAAGCTATTATAAAAGCAACAAAACATGATTGAGTGCGTTGTTGTATGTCCTCTTGTATGTTTTCCGTATATCTATCTACCTATATTCACAACTACATATTTTAGATTCCGCGAATTGATAATTGTCGTTTTGAATTATATGATTATGGAAAATTGTCCGTCTGGTTAAAAGTATAATGGATGACTTTAAAAGTATTTTTAAAAATGGTGCGAGGATTACGTTTATAATTGCTTTTAGAATACTAATGTTCACTTTTTCTTTTGCAGCACGATAGTTGAGGTTTGGTTTCGGATGAATTTTCCCAACCGGGAAATGGTTGGGGGCAATATTTCCTTTAAAAAAATGATTAAGTAGTTCAATTGTAATAGCTCAGCAGCAGCCTAGGACGTGTGTTCCTAATGCTCTCGGATGTGTGTTCCCATCAATTGTCTCCAAAACAATATATTATATTAAAAAGAACCAATTAGTTAGTTTTATTGTAATAGTCATTTTTAATTTTACAACAGCACAGCAGCTAAGGACGTTTCCTCGTAATGGGCTTGGATTTTTTTTTTCTCATCCATTTTGCTCAGAATAATATTTCATATTAAAAACTGATTAGTTATTTCCATTGTAATGGTAATACCACAGTTAAATTTAATCTTAAAAAGAAAAATTATTCACTTGCATATAAATTCATTTTGCTGTCTCCAAAAAACCAAAAAACAACCCAACAAAAAGATGAAAATATTTCGTCCCTACAACATTGGTCGCATGAATATTTACTAAAATTCAACTGAAAGCGATTTGTGTATTCACGAAAATTTTAGTTCTATCTAATAAATTAGTAGTCATAAATGAATGTAGGTTTATATTAATTCTAAAATAACAATATGTTGTATAGATTTTGAGAATGTCCAGGTTATGTCGTTTAATTTTGCTGTGTCTTCTTTTGTGTTTCTTTTTTTGTCTGGAATTTATAATTCAACTAAGGCGGATAAGTTTTAATATTTTGTTCAGTTTTGTAAGAACCAAAAGTGAATGGGAGAGAGAGTGAGAGGGAATGAAAATAAAACGTATAGGAAAAAAAAAGCAAAAACCAAATGACTGTATTAGACTTGAATACCTGTATTCATTTTTGAAATCTTTTTCCTGTGTTGACCACATTACCAGTATAGAAGACACAGCTATTACGTAAGTTACGATGAACCGATTTATTATGATATTTTTATTATTATTTTATTTTTATTTTTGGAGTTCTCCAGTCTTTCTCATCTTACCATTTAATTTTTTATTATTCTTATTTTTTAATAATCCCATGTTTTTGATAGGTTGTGTAATTATTTTTTTATATCCCAACTTCCTAACCATAAAAATAACCAAATTAAAATTTCTCTAAATAATAGGATATAAAGAACCAAACGGAGTGTGTGTCTCGTGTTTTAAATTTTTTGTTTTTTTTTTGCATTTTAATCAAAATTGGCAAAATTAAAAGTAATAAATTTTACAGTTTTAATAACATTTTTTTTTTGTTTGCAGTTTTTTAGAGCGTAAGGAGATAAAAAATAGCAACAAAACCAAAGGGGGAATTTAAATTAAAGTTTAAAAAAACAGAATTTGAAAAAAAAACTGTTTTTCAATAATTTTGATGCCTGTGTCTAAATAAAAGCAGTGTCGAAGTTATTCGAGGAATTTGAACTGAAGTGTAAAAAATGTTTACTGCCAGCATATACAAATATGGAAAAGTTAGTAATATGGAAGAACCAAATTGCATTGTGGGAAATTATATATCTTTGTTTTAGATAGTGGAAACCAATCAACTACCAAAATGAAATTAACCCAATATCCATATATCGAAAGTGAAAACCTGGAACCAGAAGCGAATTTTAAATTTTATTTTAGGACTACGAAGAACTGCAGGCAGACCGTTGATGATGTTCCATTTATCCTTGACGTTTGAGGAAAGAAAAACGAAGTTGAAGTTTAAAGAATCCGTTTGGAAAGCGAAAAGTCTTCAATATGATCCGTTCCCTAACTAGCCATACATTAATGTGTATTATTTATTATTCAATTATTAAAGACTAACAGCTGTTTTTCCAACTTTCCTTCCAGTTAATTATTAAATTATCGTCTTTTAGTCCCAGTTTTTACATTAAATTAACTAATCAAAGTTGATGGTTTCTACCTATAGGACTTTCTTCAGCTTACTTAATAAAATAAAGCTGAAATATTATATTTATAGAAAAATGTTCTTCTACGATCTGTCGTTTTGCACTAAATTTTCTTTAACATTATATTGGAGGAATTGATTTTTCGCTATTTTTTCTACTGAAGGTGTACGTTTAACACAATAAAAAACCCTCAATTTTTTGTTCCTCCATTTCGTAGCTATTTGAAAAAAAAATTAATTAACAATTATATTTAAATTTAAATGAAGGTTGTTTGTACGCCAACCTCTCCATAAAACTTGAAAAAAATGGTATTAAAAACGTTCATGTCATTGTATTCCAGTATGGTTTCCATGACTACTTTTAATGGACATCCGAAATATTCAAATCAATGTGTAATCCAGAATCTTTTAAATCTTGCGTAAACTAGGTTATATCATCACGGTATATTCGATTTTTTTTTTCCAAAAGCTGAAGTTAAACTAAAGCAATTATTGGTGCTCAATTATAAAATGGTATTTTAGCCAAAATAACAGATATAAATTCCCATGAGAACCGATTGGTTTAAAGTTCAATACTTTTGGATTTTCAAACTGTCAAATTTCTATATATTGAATTGGCCAATTTTCTTTTGGTACTTTTTTATTTTTTCTCACTTGATTTCGTTTTTTTTTCTGCCGAATATGTTCACATATGGTTAGTTATTTTTAAATATACAATTCAACCAATCAGCCATACTCGAAATTTATTTATACATTTTTTTTTCCGAAACATATTGAAAAGTTACGAAAGTAAAAAAAAACATTGTTACAACAGAAATCTGCCAAAGGATATTAATTACAATCAGACCTTATGTTGCCTCAAAAAAAAAAAATCCAAAAAAAAAAATATCTAAAATGAATAAATCGAAATATAAAAAAAAAAAACAATTTAAAAAAAAGGGATGTTAAAATAAAATTGCACAACAAAAAGATAAACTTATTGTAATATAAAAAAATTTGAAAGATATTTTGTATATAAAACAAAATAAAATCATTATAAGAGGACATCAGAATTAAAACAAAAAACACTGAACACTTAAAACACACAGACAACATTTAACTAAATTACTGGCTCAATGAAATTGGCTTAACAATGAAGTTGGGTATAACACTTCAACATGTTCAACAAAATACAAAAAAAAAAATACTAAAAATTATTTAAATGTTCTGCTTAAATAACATTTGGGCATATAAAAAGTGATTAAAAAAATAAATTTATGAAAAAAAAAGTTATTAAAAAATAAGCCTTACTCTGAAATTGATTCAATTTGAAATTTTATTTACAATTTTTTTTTTGTTTTACAGAGACGTGTTAAAGTTTTACGTAGTTCACCATCTGAGTAATTAAACTTTGCAATAAAAGTGTTAGATAATGTTAATGAGTATGTTTTTTGGGACTAATGCAATATTCTAAATCTTTAATTTGTAACCTGATCATTTCGGCGCTCGCTTCACTCACGCATTGCCGTACATTTAGTTTACAAACCTTGTTTTATAGATATCCAGTAGAGATTAAAACCGGTTCCAAAAAAATAAAACAATGAATCTACTCAAAATTTTCAACTATAAACAAGGAGATCATAAAATGCTCATCCTTACGCAGTTGAACTATCCATGGGAATCCGTTTGTCATGAGCACGTCACATTTATGGAATGATATTCCATCAAATGTGTTCCCAAAAGTTGATAATATATATGTGTACGATGTATATTTATTTATATATTATAGATCCGATAATCCTAAATATCCTAAATCCAAATCCTTCCAATTTCTTACCTTGTAACTAAACTGTACATTGGTATCATATGTCCCTTCATAAAGTTTGGTTCAAAAAGGATGTGGTTTTGGTGTCTTAAAGTCGCACATTACATAAAGAGACACCGCAGAGTTCTGATGATTTCCCTGTAAAAAAAACGTTAAACAATATTTAAACGGTATTGAGATTGTCAGGTGTGGATGCTTTTATTGAAGAAATTAAAGGAAAAAAAATCAATTTTATAACACGAACAGATCCCAAATCCATTAGAGGAGTCATTTATAAATAAATCTAATATTATATTAAGATTCGATAAACTTAAAAACAGCTGTTCTGAAGGTTCTGATGCCGTTAGTGCATGAACAGAGAAAGCTTATTTGCTATTTAATTATACAAAAAGTTCCCATACTTTATGTTTGTTGTATGATATGAAAATAACCCAAATTCAATACTTTCTATTAAGTTATAAGTAATGTCATTTAAATTATATATTGCAGTCAAGGGGATTTTATTAAGAAGAATGCTGTTTTGAATATTTTTTGACCTGCACCTGAACCGAACCCGCACTCCCTCGGTTAATAATCCAAATACTTACCCACTACAACATCACGAGGCCCCTTAAAAATCCAATGGATCTATGTAATTAATTGATTTTGTTTTAAAATAAAAGGGGCATCAGGTTTCTTAATTCGAAATATGACTAAGGTTTAAAGGTGATCACAATCTCAAGATTTTCTGCTCCTCACTGATACGATATAAATTATATTTAAAAATAAATTAAAAACTATTTAAATTTTTGCAAAAAATTTTTTTAAATTTATTTTTGTTTTTCGAATGTTGTAAAGAAAAAAAATTAAAGGTAAAAATATGCAAAATATATACAATTGGAATAATTTAAATTAAAGACTCCACAAAAAAAAATGAGGGAATAAAAAACAAAACGCAAACTAAATCAATCGTTCTGAACAACGATCATGCAACATTTTTGGTACCTTTTTTTTGTATTTATTTATAGCTGATACAATTTTATTAAATGTTATTTTTTTTGCTTCTGTAGCTGCAACAAATTTAAATTCATCAAAATTATTTAAAAGATAAATTAAAAAAAAAAAAAAAATTAAAAATAAAACAAAATTAAATTGTAAAATGTTTCACAGGAAATCGGTCTTACCTTTACACCTTCAGGTAATAGAAATTAAAAATAAACAAGTGAGGGAAAAAAACCAAGGGTTTTTAAAAAGCACATTTTCAAAATTATATACGGTTTCTTACTGAGTATTTTATCATTTATTTTTATAAAAATATATATTATGATAATATTATAATTTTGTTATTTCATTAATTTATTAATTATATGACTAATAGTGAAATACTTAGAATACAACCCCAATGCATTCAAGAAAACCTGTTAATAAGTGCAAAATATAATGTTGGAGCTTCAATGTTAACGTTTAATTTTGGAAAAACTTACACTGGTGAATAAGTTACTGTTTTATAAGAACATAAAAGTTTTAATTTTGAAGACCTAGTAGCCCTTCAATGGGGAAGGTTCCCAAATTTTTGCTTAGCAAACTTATGATGGATCTGCTCACCCCCCTCCTGTGTTCACTCTTCCATTTTTTTCCGGTTCTAGGAAATCAATTTGGAACTCCAACAAAATTTGGAATTTTACCTAGAATATTATTATCAAACCAAAAATGGTTAAGACTAAGAAACAGTTTCTTCAATTTAAAGAGACCCTTTCAAATTTAAGAAAAACCTTTAACTTATGTTGAAATATAATGCTGCAGCTGTAAATTTTGCATATTTTTAAAAAAAAATTTGAACAGGTGTTAAAGTTATACGTGGTTGAAAATAGCAAAATTTAAATTTTCGAGCCCTTATAGCTCCTAAACAGGGGGCGTGACAAAAAAATTTTGTTAACCGACTCCTATTAATTTTGGAGGACCTAACTTCTCCCAAAATATCAAGAGCCTAGGTTGAACCGTTTAGAAGATATATGGGGCCAAAAATTTTGCAAAAGTTGAGTTTAGCTTAATGGTAAATTTTAGTACCGTATGGTAACCCTATACATTTTAGCCTTATATTTTTGTAAAGCTTATAAAACTAGCTATCTTTTGCCGTTTTCAGATTGAAAATACACTTAACAAAACTCTTGTTATAATAATTTAAAAATAAGGCTTTTTCCAACTTTGGGGGGCTGTAGCTCCGTAACGGGTGGGGCTACAGAAAAAAATTCTTCTACGAAATTAATTTTTTTGTAATATCTACCCGTGGTTAAAATTTCTTTACTCTATTTCAAACGGTGTAAAAGTTTTTGTAAACATACGGACGGACGGACGGACGGACAAAGTCAAAATTAAGAAAAACCTTCGACACTTATTGAAACTTTCGTTTTGGAGCTTTCAATTTTGTATACAAATAAAAAAAAATTTTGACAGGTATTCAAGTTATAGGTGTTTAAAAGCTAAATTTTTAGCAAAATTTCAATTTTCGGCTCCTTACAGCTCCTAAAGAGGGGGCGTGACAAAAAAATTTTGTTAACCGACTCTTACTTATTTCTAAGGATCTAACTTCTCCCAAAATTTCAAGTTTCTAGATTTAGCCGTTCCGAAGTTATGAGGGACCAAAAATTTTGTAAAACTTAGTTTTGAATAACGGTAAATTTTAGTACCGTATGGCAACCCTATACAATTGACTTTTAAAAACTTGTAAAGCTTATAAAAGCAGCTGTCTGTTACCGTTTTCAGATTGGAGATATACCTTATAGAACTCTAATTATAACTGTTTAAATATGGGGCTTTTTTCGACTTTGTGGGGCTGTAGCTCCGTAACGGAGGGGGCTACAAAAAAAAGTTTTAACATTAAATTATTTTTATTGCAATACCTACCCATTTCTGATATTTTTTTGTCAATCGTAGGTAAAAAGGGACGGACGGACGGACGGACAGACGGACGGACAGAGTGAAGCTATATAGGCACATTTTTACAAAATTTTTTGAAAATGTGCTAAAAATTAAAATTTATTTTATTCTTTTTGTTTAAAAAAAAACATAAAAAAAAAAAATTTAAATTGTCTAACAAATAAATTTTAATCAAAAATACTATGTACCTATATCTTATCATTTTTAATTAAATATTTTTTTACATGTTAATTTAATTTTCAAATGTTTTTTTAAAATTTTCAAATTTTTTGCATCATTTTTTTAGTATTTGATATTGACATCATTGTTTTTGTTTTGATAATTAAATTATCGAAGAATGGTTCTAGAGCATAGACATTTAAGTCGGTTCAGCTATTATCGATATCACATTCCATGCATGACTATTGATCTGCACTAACATTCGTTGACTCGACATGATTATGACATGATACCTATTGGCTATGATACCCTCAATTTTCAATGATCATTTGTGAACGGCCATCCATTGATATGATTTTGTCTAGCATTCCACCTATCCTCAACAACGCCATTTTTAAAACTGTAGATTAATTTCAGTATGGATTAAAGCCCTAGGTGCAATGAATATGTTATTCGTCGTTTCACAAACTGCTTATCGTTGGTTTTTTTAATGCCCAAATCATTGCAAATATTCAACCATTTTGAATATATTAATCCTTACAAGCATAATATAGTTCTTGTTGCATAATATAGTTTGTATTATAAAGTCTATTAATATTTCTTGTTAAGTCAGTTTATTTTATATGGGAGCCTCCCTCCGTCTCCCATTGCTGTGGTCCAATTTAGCCCATCTGCGAAGTCATTAATTCTTTTGGTAAAAAAAAGCATTTATACCAAATTTCATTAAAATCAGGTGATATTTTCGTTAGTTATTAGAGCTTGACATTCGTGAAACTCCTAGAAGCTCAACACTACATGATAACAGAATAAATTTGTGCGAACTACTCTTCATGGGTATGTACTAAATCTGAACTTATTCTAACGCTTGGAATTCGAGATTTCTTGCAAAGTCTGCTGTTTTTGTACGGAAGCCTCCTCATCCCGTGATCCGAGGCATCTACGACTTCAACCTTACTACTGATGAAGAAAGTATTCATGCCTATTTTCTTCAAAATTGGTTACTTATTTGAGCTATCGTGCTTTAAGACATGCACACTCACTGTTGACAAACAAGTTTTCGGATTAACCCATTCCGACAAAATTAAATATTGATTGTTCGGATTGAAGAAATTCAATTTATTTTTCACCGAGGAGCTTCTAACCATTTCATTTGTAGTATTGATAGTATTGATAAATAAAATCAGTCCAAAGTATTGAACTATGGATCCTTTCACTTACAGGTGCGTTTTAATTTTTTTGTATTATTATTTAAATTAAAAAAAATAATTAAAATATTGTATTTAAAAAATTTACAATCTAAACAAATGACATATTACCTATTCTAATTAAAGATATTATATTATGGTTAATAACAATGATTATCACTATTATAAACCCTCTCTGTTACTGTTATTTTGTATTAAATACCACAAAATTGTAATTCTATCCTCTTTTAAACATAATATTTATTTAATTTTAAATAAGTTTACTAAAAGTACTATTACAATAAAATGAATTTAATCCAATTAAAAAAAATCTCAGTTATCTATTAAATTAGTACTATTAAATTGTACAACTTTTTATTTAAAGAAGGATTTAAAAAAAAAAAAATTGTATGTTCTGCATATAATATCCTGTCGGATATTAATTTCAAAATCGTCATTAATCGAAACTACAAGCATTTTTAAACTATGTAGTATTCAAATGTTTTATGCTTTTCCTATCATATCTTATGTTGCATACAAAGGGGATGACTTGAATGTCCATTTTATTTATTTATTTTTTTTTTTTTAATTCTAATTCTTATTCTCTTAATGTTTCCCTTTTTAATTCGTTTTACAATCTGTTATGCTTATAATCATTTATGTTTTAAATACAGGTAAATTTTTAGTTTACTGTGTTCGGAATTTAAAGAACTGTGCGGTAGTTCTTTTAGTACAAAGGGAATTTGAATCGATGGAAACTATTTATAATGTAAAATTTAAAAATGTAGCTAAAATCAGTTTTGATAAAGTGCAGCAGATTCAATAATTAATAATAATAATTATAGCTCCCAATCCACGTCATTACTTCTCAGACATTATTCTGCGCCAGCTGCTTCGATGTTTTTAGCGATGGCAGAAAATGGATGCTGTGGGTGAAAGTTTCGCGCTAACCGAGGGTTTTGGGTTTCATAGAGGTTCCAAAAACAAAATGTGTGAGGAGGACTTGAATACTTCATATGCAACAACTTTGTATTTATATTTTGGTTATAAGAGGCATTTGCAATAATGTATTCTCTTCACTAATTGCTTTCCTCAGAAAAGGTCCTAAGAAAATGATTTATATATTTTTCGGATTTAAAAAAACTTAAAACTTTGTTATACTCTAAAGTGATGTTTAATCAAGTTATAATATAATATAAGATATTGTATATTTATCTGTAGGGATGAATAATAAAATGATGAATAAATAAGATAGTTTCGAAGTCAGCCCAAAACTAACCGACTCAAATTGATGTTTAATCCACTTAAAATTTACAATTAAAAAAAATATTGCATATTTAAAGGGGTGACTTATCTTTTTTTTCAAATAACTACCATTATTGTAATATTGCTTACAATTCTTTTGCACAAATTATCCATTTGTAATTTCTGTAATATTTTAGTTGTACACTTATCTTTAAAAAAATGGACAACAACAACAATGATACCTTACATTGATTAATGTTCTAAAGATGAATGTTCTTGTTGTCTCTTTTTTAAACTTTTTACCTTTTTTTTCTTGTAAAGTTTTTTTTTTGTTATTCTTTTTTTTTTCATTTATAATATACTACTACTACTTCTAAAACATTATATTAATGTCATCTTACTAGAAAAAAATAACAGTAAAGGATATTACAAACCATTACATAAAATACTATTAGAGGAAAGAATAAAGACAATAGCAAAATAAAAAAAAATAAAATCTGAGTACTCGTATGTAAAAGATGGAAAGAGACAAAAAATATTAAAATTCTAATTTACTGTTATAAAAAACAAAAAGGGAGATAAATAAGTTACTAAAAATAAAAACATAACAACAGCAACAACTAACTTTCCATTTTATTCTATAACGAGTTGTTAAGTCCCAAATGCAGTCTCGAACATTCAACAAACATACAATCATACATAGACAAACATACAAACATTAAAACAATTACCTTTAAAAAAAATCTCAAAAAACGAAAATAAAAAAAAAATATAATTTAAAAACAATCCTGTATAATCCTTACACAACCATAAGGATTCTAAGTCTTCTCTCTTTCCAGATACATTTCAGTATGTGTGTGTGTGTTAACATTGAACCCAAAAAAAAAAGGAAAAAAAAACAGTACAGGAGTGCAAATCAATCCCTTAAGTCCTTCCATTCATTTTTCTAGTCATTTGCTGTAACCAAGACTTAAAAATAAAAAAAAAAAAATAAATAAAATCCCAGCACATAGAAAGAATAAGGCAAAATTATAAAAGAAAGAGAAGGAAAAACCTAGAAAAAAATAATATAAAAGGATTTTAACTTTATACAGTTTATTGTTTTTCTTTTTTTTTTTTACTGTTATTATTTAAAAAAAAAAATTATTTTTTATATCTAATATCCATCTATAACTAACTTAGAAATTTAAGCTTATTTCAACCACCGTTATATATTATATATATACATATATAATATATACACATATTTTATTTTAGTTCTATTTTTTGCACTCTTCCTTTTCGGTAGGTTTGTTACGTGTCAGTTAGTTTAAATACATAACAAATAGATACTTTGTACTAAGTACATTATGTGTCCTTTTAAACTTTCGTGAAAGTCGCTTTTCTTTTAATTTTTTTTTATGTCTTGTTCTCAGTACTGAACCGTACAAAAAAGTGCACTACAAGTCCATTTTTAGTTCAAAAATTGTTGAATTGGTTATTACAGAAGTGTTCAGTGCTCCCCAAAATACAAAATTGCATTAGTATTTTCATATAAAACTATTGTTATTATTAGTTTTTAAACTTAACTCTTGCACTTAATAAGTGGAAAATTGGAAATGAGATTTAAATGTGAGTCCATGACAGATGTTCTAGGCTAAGAAGATAATGGAAAAAGACCCAGCCAACATTATCCACATCTAGCTTTTAAAAATTTAAATAAAAACGCTCTCCTCTACTTGGTTTTCTGATCCCTGATCCTTGTTTAATTTTGCTGATCGAGTTTCTGAGTAGTTATTTTTAATAAACCTTGACTACACTCAGTCAGTTAGTCAGTATTAAATGGCGCATTTTGGATTTACCTAATAGTTTTATTTCCACATTGACTACCAATATTTTTCCGACGACAATTCTCCTTTGGTATAGGAGTGTTCCTGTAATCATGGTGATTTACGAATTTTGTTAGTGCAAATCCTATACCTTGTTCAGATTTTGAGGTATATAACTACGTTGCCACCATTCCTTATCAATTTATTTGGATACCCTTTAATACACTTATTACACCACGCTATTCGTGGTTTTTTACAGTGCGTTGGGCTATAATGTATAAGTCGTCTCCAATCTCCCATACGTGTTTTACCTCAGAACCTGCTTCTGACTTAATACTGATCCAGTTTTCCGTACTTTTTCACTGGTCTTCTAGAGCTGACTGATTGTTTAACTTACGTTTTACGTTCTTGTAACTCTTCATGATGTTTTTATGAAATTTGGCATATCGGAGTTCCATAAAAGAAGGAATTAGTTTTCTTCCATGCCAATTCAAAATTCAATTCAATAAATTCAAGCCTCAATATTTTGATAAGAACATCTCAGGAAATCCCAGTCCACGTAGAACATATAGTTTTTCAGATTTAATGTCTTCCTTTAAAAACCTGGATTTTTTAATTAAAGTCTTATCCTTCTGTTTCTGTACTTTCAAACTAACAAACATTCATTAAATAAAATCAACAAATTGATAAACAAATATTGAAATATTATTGATAAAATAAAAAAGGTAATCTTATATATATGTATCTTTTCTCCAAGATAATCTTATTTTTGTTGTTAATACTTCCTCTTTTTTCTCCATTTGTTGTATACAAGATTATCTGAAGATGTAATCGCCTTAGAATATCCTTAATGTACAATTTTATTGTTATATTATAGGTTTTCGTATCCTTTTTTTTATGTAAAATTAAATTGGCCAAAATATTTAAGAGTATCTGCAAAATAAACAATGGAGACAAGAACAAATTTAGAGAAAAAGGTTTTTCAATAAGGATGTCAAGTGTTTATATAATTACCGAATTTCAGTTTTAACCTTTTACGCTGTAATTTGGTTAAAATTTGGTGGAAGCGGCTCAATACCCCATGTCCTGATTTAATGATTATTAAAGGACTACAGTAAAAAAATCTATAAAAACCATAAGATCCAGAGCATGTTGCTTGAAAATTACAAATTCAAATTTTGCCCAAAAATAATTAACTGGGAGAATCTTTAGGAACTTATACATTGTGTACTCCTTTGTATTTCAGAGGTAAAGATCCGCTGGCTTTGAATAAGTTTAAGTTCTTCGTTCCAGATTTTCCAATCCTGTTTCTTTTTCCACGGTTCAGGCTTATGAGGCTCTAAAACCAAACTATTTCAATAAAATTTTTTATGTTTAAGAACTTGTTTTAAAGGTCATTTCAGGTTAAAAACTCTCGATAAGTAACTTGCGCCGCCCATGAGAAACTCTCCATGAAAATGAGAACATGAATTTTTGACCAAATCTAGTAAGAAGTTTAATTCAATTTCGTTAAAGAAGTTCCGAAAATGTCGAAAAGGATGGTTAACGCGATGCACCTCAAACTTAAGAAAGAAAAAAAAATTTATTTTCTATTATCCTTATTGAATATCCCATTAAATTTTTTTCCCCATATTAGAAAAGGGCTATTTTCCAAAATTCATCGATGTTTACCTAAAAAAATAAACTTTTGTTTATTTATTTTTAAATTTTTAAATATTTGAATTTTCTTTTGTTAAAAATAAAACAAATTACAAAAGGACCAAATGTTATCGATGTATGCCTATGTCCAAGGATGTTTTTCTAATATCTATTTTGGTAATTCATTGTAAGTCCTCATACACGTGTCTTTGTATTCGTCTTTTCTAAGTCTAAAGTAGGAATTAAATGGGATATTAATTTTTTAGCAAATAGTAATCAAGCAAAAAAATAAAGGGAATTGAAAGAATTTGAACATTTAGATAATTTTATTAGATGTGTGTATGTAAGTATTTTTCCCAAGAATTAATATGAGGTTTATTACCTGTTCAATAATCAAGATGTCGTTAAACACCTGAATTTTAGATACTAAAAATTTTTGAAAATAGATTATAGAATTTACTATTGTTGTTTATATTTTTAATTAAAATTTATTGAAAATTAATCTTTTAATATAATGGGTACTTAAATTAGAATTTTATTTGACAACAATATGATTACATATCGTAAAGTAATCTTTGCAATAGTTAATGCAATAATTACTTCATAACTAGTATACAGTAGCTTCTTGGATAAAAAAAATATTTTATTATAATTAATGTCTTTTGTATTTTTAAAGGTACTACATTAGGAAGACCTATAGTTAAATTTGATTCCTTTACTTGCTTCGACAATTTTGACAGCTGAAATGAATTACATCTTATGGTACTTGATTAAATACCAAAAGTACTAGAACTAATCAAATAAGTTTATGATCCTAAATGGAATAATAATGTGATTTTGTACGATTGTATGGCATTTCATATAACTAACTATAATAGTCATAGCCATCAATTGTTATCATTGAGAAATCATTCGTCAAGGCATAGGCATACTAAACGTACATATCATATGAAGCGTACATATCATATGATATCTTGCATGTAACTAAAATTAAAAAGAATTTAAAAATTTCAGAATCAAAAATAAAGTGGTAAATATTTAATAATTAAATGTTTATATTTGACATTTTATGCGTATGATTGATTATGACTTTTATAGTTAGGGTTATGATTTTGTATATCATATGTAATCATATTGAATATTTATCGAAAGTTTATATGTCATCATATGACTATTACAGCTAGGGGATATAGGAAAGTAAAAAATACTTTATTTTGATACTGTATTTATTTTGAAGTATTGCTTTGAATATTTTGACAGTTTGAAATTAAAATACACTTAATTCTCTTTATACGCGGTAGGTTCGTTCCGCGAAAATTCGCGTTAAAAGAAGATCTAAATTGCAATTTTATATAACCTCCTCTTCAAGTAATTTGAACAATTTACTTAAAACAACCTTAAAACTAAAGTATTGAATTTCTTCTTATGTTTGAATATAAGAAGGTATAACTATCATCAGTTAACTAATTTACCATTAGTTTTTTTCCATCCTTGTTGAGTTAATGGCAATAAAAACTGCTTTGTTTTTTAATTCCACCCTTTTAAAACTAAAACTATTGTCCTTGAAATAATTACAAATACAAAATAATGTATAGGTATACGCATACCAATCAATTTGAAGAAAAATTGCTTCTATTTCTGTGTTCTGTACTATCATTCCGTTTTTTGGGGATTTTTTATTTAAAAATACAAAGGAAATAAAAACGATTGGGACATCATTAAAACTCATCAGAATGGAAATAAATGAAAATGAAATGATTTTTACAAAAGTAATTTTATAAAAGAGGAGGCAATAAAATTAAATTACAAGGATCAAAATTTATTCAAAAATAAAATTTAAATATTCTATTCCTGTTATTTTGTTGTTGTTGTTTGTGTTCTATATGTTTTAAATGAATTCTATACCAAAGGTGAGGGCACCTATTGCTTGCGTCAGTGTTTTTTGGCTTTGCTGTTCTTCGCGACGCTGTGTATTTCTTCAAAACGTATTTAAAAGCAAGGATTTAGTGTATTTTTCTTAAACGTCAAGTTGGCGTTGGGTGACAAAACAATGGAGAAGTAATATCCACTGGCATTTTTTGGTTTCAGTGCTTTCAACGTCAGTGGTGTACTTCTTCACGTCATATTTAAAGTCAAAGATTCAATGTATTTTAATAAAAACGTCAAAGCGACATCTTAGGGTTTGGGTGTTCTCCGCGAGGCTGTGTATTTTTTTAAGTTATATATAAATTAAAGAATTCAATGTATTTTCCGGTTGGGTCAAAATGACGTCAAATAACCAAACGACTCTGTGTATTTCTTCAAGTCAAATTAAAATGCAATGATTTAATGTATTCTTCTAAAACGTCAAAGCGACAGTAGGTGTCAACGCGATAAGATAACGCAGTCATTGTATCTTTAACATATAAAAAATTATTTAAATAATTTTAATTTCTTTTTAAAGAAAGAGAATATTTTTATTATGTTTTTCTTTAAAATTCCATCAAAAACATGCTGAATTCAAATTTAACTCATTGACATTTAAAAACAGTTATTTTAATTTTATATTTTTTGTTTCCAGGTAACTGATCCATCCATGAGTATTCTTCTCAAAACTTATTTTTTTTTTTTTGTTTTTTATACTTTTACAGTTATTTTTTATTCCATAATATTATTAAATATATACATATACAAACCTATATATATATATACACACCTAAAGGATCCCTATACTACTATAATCAACCTCCATAATGCTTAATTTCTTTTCTAGTATATAGTTTCTTGCAAAATATAACAAAACATTTTTTTAAATTAAAATAATTTTTGTTTCGTTTTATTGTTAATTACGTGTCTCTTTCTTTCATATATCGTTTTTTATTATTCTATCTGTCTCTTAATATCTACCCCTGAATATTATTGTTTTTTGTTGAATGTGATTTGATTTAAATGTAAAATTTTAAAATTTTTCGTATAGTACCTACTCAATTCTGAACCTTTCATTATTCCTATAATTTTCCACCCATTTTTCAAAAATAAAAAAAATAAACCCTGAAATACACCTATTTAAATGTCAGCTCCATTCTCAACCTTTGGCCAATTAATTATTTCAAAAAAAAAAAAAAAAAAAAAAAAAAAAAAAAACTGTTAAAGGTACCGGAACCAAACAAAACAATCACAACCTAACAAACTTATCTAATACCTAAAATTACTATTTAAGGAAATAAAGAATGGAAAAAAACCAAATGATAACTGTATTGTTAACTATACCGTTATTTAACATTGTTTTTAAGTTACCGTTATATACATACGTTTATATAACGGTTTTAGAATATATTGTTTATACAAAAAAAAAAAACAAAACTTTTAAAATGTTTCTTTTATATATTTTTTTTTTAAATATTTTATTTTGTTTCTGTTTTTTTTTTGATTAAAGGGACTTAAATATTTACTGAAATAATTTACCGTTATGTGCTTTGTATTTCAAACTTCTCGTTAAATAAAAGTTACAAATGAAAATATAATACAATATAATATAATGAAAACGAAATAAAAGTCTTGTTTTTTTTAATTCCATCTCCCTCTATTTATCTCCTTCTCTCTCTAATTCACTCAACAACAATCCCTAATTCTTTTCTGCTAAATTAAATTATTTACAAACGATTTCAAAAATACTTTTTTTTTTGCCCATCATTTTTGTTTTTTTTTTTGTTATACCGTTAACTTCCGAATTTAAAGAGGGTTGCCTACTTTAAATCCCAGTAAAAACTGTTGTTGGCCGCCTATAAGTTTTTTGTTAAAACATTTTTTTCCTGTATACAAGTATTATCTAAATTTACATGACATATTTTATTTGTATGTATCACAGATACGTACTGGGAAATGTATTAGTTTCAAGAAAAATCAGGAAATGAAAAAGAAAAATTAAAAAAAAATAGAAATAACATTCGGTATTTTAAATTAAATAGGTTGTGAATTTTTTTCTATTATATTTACCTATCTATTTATAAAATAGTTTATTTGTTGTGTTGAATGAAATAATTAAAAATGTTAAACAAATCCAAAATTAAAAATTGGGTTAAGGCTCTAATTTTAGTGATCTGTGTCTTTTTCATAAAATCTATTAATATTACTTTAAAATAATTCAATATAGGTATTAAAAACTATTGAAATATTTATAGATTGGGATACCTAAGCCATTTAAATTTTTAAAGAGGAACTACCGTTATCTTTTTAATAAAAAATTTATTTTTGTATATTATTATGATAAGTATTGTATCTATTAAAAAAGGGTCTTTACCAAAACTTAATTAAGCTTAATTTACAAGAGCATGTCCTATTAAAAAAAATTTCTAAAAATTATAAGAAATTAATATTTTGAAGGTCAAATGTACGACAAAATTTTTCTTTTTAAAATTCGGAATCAAGACAATGTTTTGCCTATTTTTAATGAGAAATTCAAAATGAACGTTGCTTTTAAGTTTTAATTATTTTCATAACATTGTTTTTCTACACTAGGTAATTAAAGAAATTTATAGAAAAGTTTCCTTTCAGATAATTAGGCATGTTTATTTGTTAAAAAAATTATGACAATGAAATTTAACGAAATTTAAAAATGAAAATTTTAAATAAATAAAAAAACCTAGTAGTTTCCTTTTAATTTTTTGAAATTTCAGTATTTCGTCTACGACATCCAGACTTATTCGATGCTAGTATTCCATGAAAATTTTAAAAGAGTTGGGCTTTAAAAATAGCTTCGTAAAATTTTTTAGAAAAGAGAGTGATTAATTTAATATTTTATAAATATCCCTTAATTCGTTTTAATCTTTTTAGTTTTCTTAAATGTGCGTTTGATTTGAATCAATTTCATAGAAATCAATTTTCCTCGTCCCTTATAATCCAACATTCCCAATTAACCTCCACCATAATCCCAAAATTATTCCATATCCTCATTCCTGTAACTGTACATTTATATCAAAAGCTCCTTCTTAAAGTTTGGTTCAACAAGGGTATGATTTTAGTGTGTTACAGTTGTACACTATCCAAAGGAACAACGCACAGTTCCAATAGGTGGCGTTCAAATACTTATTGAATATACTTTCTGATATAACTTTATGGAATTCAGCAACTGTTAGATACTTGTTATACAAAAACTTGGCTTGCTTGAGATACAAAACTACTTTGTCAAGAAGGGAGATCTATTATCTAAAGCATTCGATAATTAGATAAATTCTCAATTGTCAAAAATGATTGACTGTCAAAAATGAGACTGAAACGACAAATGGGAGAATTTTCAGAGGTTTGTTTCAAAATTTTTGCGAAAACATCCGAATCATCTCTTAAAATTGATAAGTTTCCCGTTAACTTCCTTATTTCGTTCCCTATTAAATTTTCTGTCTCACTCTCTCTCTCTCTCTATTTCTAATTCTGTTGTTTTTGACTTTTTTTTTAGTTACCTTTATGATGGGTATTTTATTTTAAGAATATTTATTATTATTTTTTATGAAAAAGATACGTACTTATGTCTTTTAACTAACTTTTCTAAAAAAAAATACAAAAACAAAAAAACTTTCCTTTGTTTTTTGGCTACCTTAATACCTTTTTAGCATTTCAATTGTTTTTATATTTTCACCTGAATTGTTATAATGGTGTGAGGATTGTTTAAGTATTTTTCGACGGAGGATGCGGATAGAGATGATGATAATGTTGAAGGTGGTCATTATCATATACTTTTCGACTTCTGGTAAGTCAAGTAATATTCTTGTCTTGGTTTCGCCTTAACTTTTATTTCTTTATGTTTGTTTTTGTTTTTCTCTAAAAGACTTTTCTTTTTTTTAACCGTTATTTTATTTTCAAAGTTCCAAAAAAATACGAAACATAAAACAATTCATGTTAACAAAATACAGTAACAAAAAGTAACAGTTGTAACAGCATTTGGCTTATTAGGACAAAAAAAAAGGATCCGTCGTCTTCATTATTAAATTTAAGTCCTTTTGTTTTTTAATATTTTTTGTCTCTTTTTAACTTTTTGAAGTTCTATTTTTGAAGGTTTGTGTCTGACGTGCTATGAATTTACTACCGTTTTAGGTTAATGTCTTTTTGCGTTGGTCTTGTTGTTTTCTAAAGGTAAAAGTAATAATTTTGTTTTTTTGAATTTGGTGGTTTTTTTATTTTGGGTCATTTCTGAGGCAATTTTTTTTTTTGTACTAAGATGGAAATTAAGTTCCGTTAATTAGGTCTAAGTGGTATATTACGAATAGGATGAAATGAAATATTTTTGCTTTTTAGGTAACATTTAATTAAAAAGAACAAAAGAATTTGAAGAATGGGAAATATGTATATTAAAAATTGCAAAAATATGGGATCGGGCCTTTCATTTCTAGAATTCTTATATAGTATATAGACAATAGGTAAGTTTTTAAATTAAATTTACATGTTAATGTATAAAAGTTAAAGATATTTAAAATTGTGTAATTATTTTTAAATGTATCTTATTACAATTTCGCTATATTCAACTTTAACCTTAGTCTAGCAATTGATTTTTATATTAAAACAGTTGGACATTTAAAACTATGACTGCAATTATTGAGTGAAGTAAAGTTTAATTTTTAGAAACACTGTATATAAGAAATTTAATTTCTTAAATGTTTTTCTGAAAATCTAATTTAAACTTTTGGGAAACAGGTAATTCTAATCGTAGTGCTTATTATGTAGTATTATCTCCCAATCAAAATTAATATTAGCCTCTAAACACTGTACATAATGTAAACCGGGTTAATATTAGAAGCTCTGAGAAAAATCAGGCCTAATTCGATAAATTTCGCGGAAGGTTTTATTTGTCATCGCAAAGAGAATTAAAGTCTATAGAGTGCACAATGTTTATATCCACAGTTTCCCAGTTATTTGAATTGATGTTATTTGATCGACTGCGTTTTCCCAGTCCGCAGTCCACAACCAAGGATTTTATTGTGGTTGATTAAAAAAATGGATTATTTTATATATGTATTTAATTGATGTGATCCCTCAGACAGTTACGAAACTAAGTATGCCCCTTACTTTAGAATATTATTAAATTTACAATAAGTTTCAACCAAAAACCGTATTCAGCATAATATTGCACTGCATTACTGATGAAAGTTTCAATTCGATTTCTTTTACTAAAGTCACCACAATCAAACTTATTCTGTTTTATTGTTTCTACTCGACTGAAGTGACTCTAAAATAGTGCAACTTCACGCTCGAATTATTTTAAAATACAAAAAGAAAATGAAATATTTTCTACAAATCACAGAAATTAACTTATAATTATCCGAAAAAATAATCTTAAAAAAGAAACAAAAATGATTTCACTATTTTTTCCTCTATTATTTTTCTGCCTATAACTTTCAAAAAGTATTGCTTCAGTTAAAAATTATGCCCTTGTCACTATAATAACATACTTTGTATATATTTTATATTCTTCGTTCACCATATTCAATCTCCTCCTTCCTAATTACTTGCAATAAATTTTGTTGAGTTTCTAATTTTCATTTTGTGTTTCAATTTTTAAAATTATTTACAACATTATTATTTACAGCATAAATACTGGGCTATTGGACAATCTTATAGATTGACAACATTGAGATATTGTGTATTCAAGTCCAAATAGGAGAAAAGTTAGAGGGCTTCTTTATTTTTGGAATCTAAGCCGAAGCTGTGGTGTAAACAATACCGTTTAATAAGTTAGTCTTGAACTCTTAAATCGTATTTCACGACAGTTCTCATGGGGATGGGTTCACTGGGTTTAATTTGAGTTCTAAGCCATTTCAGTATTAGTTTTGACTAGTTAATAGATATGTCTATGATACTAAGTTTTTTTTTAAAGTGTTAATGGTTTAATAACAGGGGGAATTCCATGACTTATAAAATGTAGTACTAGCCCTTATAACATGTAGAAACGCATTAAATTTTAAATAGATAAAATTTTATTTATTTTTCATATTCAATAAATTATATATTTGAATTATAAGGTATTTTTGAATCTGTGAGTTATAATATTCTGTTAAATATTTGCTTAAATTTTGTAATTGTAAGCTGAATGGCGAATTGTACATGAGTCAAGTCGAAAGCAAGATAAAAGTTTTTCACTTTTACTGGGATTTGAAGTTTCTCATTACTTTATCTATTTTGAGCTCCCAATATTCCCACAGTTGTAGACAATAGGGACATTGAACTATTTGGTGACCTAGCATTATCGAAAACATATGAGCATCGAACAGAGATCTCAAATGTGAACAAAACTGAAAAATAGCTTTACAGCATTGTTGCACTGTTGCACACGATTTAAGAAACGAGATTTATAATACCCTTATAAATTTACGACGATTTTAATAAATCATAAAAATATAAAATTAATTGGATAAAATGTATAATGCAATTGATGTGCATCATTCAGTTCATTTTGAAAATATAGCTTTCATTTTGATTAATATTGATTTTGATTTTCTTTCTATAATTGAAGAGAAATTATCAACCAAAAAGTAAGTGGTATGGAGTAAGTATAGACTTTATAGAAACAAAATGAAACTCCCTTTAATTTTCAAAAAAAAAAAATTCATATCATCATCACTATATCAAATATTATTATCTTCGTCATGGTTATTGTCTCCAATTTACTTCTTAACTAATCAATTTTTGAATAATTTCCAATTTTGTTCTGATTTCATGAAAGTAAAAAAAAAAAAAAATAAATCGGGTGTGAGTACATTATATTGATTCAAATCACATCATACACATTAAATACTTTTAATATTAAAATTTTAAGGAGAGCTGTAGATATGTATTCCACCTCAGAGATAACAATTTTCTTTTTTTTAAATTACTGTACAAACAACAGAGAAAACTAGAAAATAAAACTCGAAATATCATGAAATAAAAGAAAAAAAAAATCTTAAGATATATCTGAAAAATTAAAGACAAAAATAATCAACCATCCATGTAGACCAAAAACTGAAAAAAAAAAAAAAACAATTTCCTGAAATGAGTCATCACATTTTCTATTCGAATGATTTTCAAAAATCGTATACGTACTCGTACATGTTAATAATGAAAGGTACAGCCCTACATGATATTATTACTATCTAATTTGTTATTTTGTTTTTATTTTTTTTTTTTCGTTTGTAATTTCTTAGAAGATGCATTCAAAATTTAAAGATAGACCCTTTTTTAATCACCATACCAATTATTTTATTTTGATTAAGGTAAAATGAAATAAGACCAGTGTTGTACTGGGCAGCAAATTTTATTGCTTGATATACTGTTTATTGCAAATTTTATTGCTTGGTATACCATAGAGGAACTTAGTGCCATAAAGGAAGCATTTTTAGTGCCTCTGGGAATCGTAGGGTTTTCACAAAAACATTCCTATCGATTGGATTGTAAGAGGTTTTGCAATTTTCCATCAATTACATAACTAGTCTATCAATGTATAATTGTTTGTCGTCAGCTGGTGTTATTTGACCGACTGTGTCTCCAAAGAGATCTTTTCCCACGAGATTTTGTTGGAGATCTCTTTCCACGACGATTCTAGCGTTAGATATTGTTAGTTGTATTTTTTGTGTCTAAATATTTTCGAAACGTCTGTAGTATGCCCCACTTTTTTCTTTATTTAATATGATGTGCTATCTTCCAGACATTTGCAATATCACATTCATGTTCCATGGATCTCTATTAATTATTATATGATTTCAAGGATTTTTTTTATAATGTCTGATGTTCGATATTTTTCCTGCTCAGGATTTATTATATAACTTTAATAGACAGATCAATATTTTAATACCTATAAAGCAAACATAAATTTTCTTCAATATTACAAAAATACCGAGTTTGAATAAGGCTCTTATTTGTAGTGGGTTCAGTCCATTTGGTAGAGTTATGGGAATCCAATGATGTATACCAAGGATGTTTATATGTATATTTATCAATTTGTCTTAGCGTTTGTAGGTTTTGGTTTCTAGCACCTAGATTCAGAATCTACAAAAGAAAAAACAAATATAGTATGTTTAGTAAATTGCCTACTACAGTCAGTGAAATTTTATCTTCAGTACTCTTCAGATGCTGTACAATTTTGTTAAATGATCAGTGGTGGTACTCTCAATATACAAAAGTTCTTTTAGGATAACTTTCAAAACTAACGAAATAGAAGTTAACAATTTGAAATTTTTAAGGCATTATATCACTATGAAATTTAAACACTCCACTGATACACACTTTAGTTATTACAAAAAAACGAAAAACCAATTTAGAAATTTGGTTCCTCTTATAAAATAAAAGAAAATTGATAAAAGTACATAAGACACAATTAAAGATTTGAAAAAAATAGTTGAAATAAAGTGTTGTGTTGTTTTTATTATTTAATGAAGAAAACAACAAAAAAATTACTATAAAACTGTAAACAATAATAGCAACAATAATAACATATACATATAGTAGATGATACAGTTCGATGATTTTATTTATTCCTTTGTGTCTTGATTATTATTATCTTCTCTGCTCTTTTCATCTTTTACATTGTACACACACGCATTTTTCATATTGTAATTGTTTTGATATTTTAACCTTTAAAGACTTACAGTTTGTTTTATTCTTACTTTATTTTCTGTCTTTTTCTTTCTTTATGTTTTTAATTTTAGTTGTGTTGTTCCTCAATGCATATCTTAACTCATGGGATTATTTCTTAGCTATGTGGTGTTTATTGTTATTATTTACTTGAACTGCAAATAAAAAATTTAAATGTTATGTGTATAAGAAGAGGTAAGAAAGATTGGAAATATGTATAACTGAATATTGAAAAATAATCAATAGTAACATATAAACAAAAAGAAGAAACAAAGTAAATAAATCAATACAGTTTAATATAAATTGAGAAAATTATAGAATAGTTTGTTAAGCGCTTATGGAAGCTCTTAAATGATTAATGTTGCTTCACTAATTTCTCAATGAAGTGTACCGTTCGAAGATCTTTACATCATAACCACAATCTTGAACTAATTGCACAACCCCCAATTAAGACGGATCTTATTATAATATTTACTAAATTAAGCTAACCAGACAAGTATCAAAAACATTGCCGATTTAATCCATTCAGCAATAGATTGAAACATATTTTAGGGCATCGTTGGCAATCTCATATGATAGCTGACATCCATTTACGCGTAGGCGACAAAAGACGATTTAATATTCAAGATTTCCGTTGAAATTAATCTTTATTTAGAACTTTAAATCAAAACAATATGAGCCATTTTAAGTCTTCAAATGATTGTTTGAGAGCCTATTTTATTTGAGAGTTACATACCCAAAAATGGTGAGGATAGAAAATTGGATATATTAAGAAGTGAAGACAATAGTGAAGTCATTTAGTCTACTTTGAAGGGTTTCTCTATGCTATTGACTATATAACGAACTGTGGCTTACCGAATTGTATGAATCAGGTGGTCAAACAGTTTCTCAGGATTTTATCCACAAATTAGTTGTTGAGTTTGGTGCAAATCCTTTTACCAGTAGATCAAATATTAGCATTGGAGTACACCAACGAACATTCTTATTTAAATAAATGTCTGTTTGTAAGTTTAGGTTGTTGATTAGAACAACACTTAATGATTATCTAAGTAACCTATTAACTGTTTAAATTTACTGAAACAAAGCATTAGAGCAATTTTTTATGGAACCTAAATCTAAACTCATAAACATCAGATTGGGGTGATCAGATTTGAGAGTTCGACGATCAAGAAAAACCTAACCTCCATCATCGAACTAAAATAATAATAAGTATGGCTTGTAAACAGAAAATATAAAGCAATGTTTCTAAAGTCTACAGTAGTTTGTATTATTTGAAAAAGTAAATTAGAAATCTGGGAAAGTAAATAAAGAAGAATTATGCAGTTGAAATAATATAATATATATATATAATATATATTATAATGAACATAAAATCCAAATAAACAAACCCACATGTATCAGGTTAACATAATAATAATAATAAAATTGGTAACAATATGAAGAAAAGAAATAAGATTGTAACCAGGAAACACAGTTTGTTGCTTCTTTGAAGTTAGTGAAGCGAAAAATCCATCAGTTGTCGTCTTTTGCACGTTTTAAAACATATTTTTTTTCATTACTAGAAACTAGAAAATATTTAAAAACAAAGATTAGGGACTGTCATCGTACATTATATGCCTCAATATTATGTTTAAAAGAGAGTGTATAAATCTTGAACACTTTTTAATCTTGAACACTTTTTAATAATTTTTAAGGAAAAGTATTTTTAAAATTTTTAAAATCTTTTTATTAGCTATGTGTCAATTTAATTTCACTCGATCCGTCCGTTCGTTTGTTTACAAAACCTTTACACCGTTTGAAATAAAGAATAGGAAATTTAACTGCGGTGAGATATTGTTAAAACAATAATTTTCTGGAAGTTCTGCAGCCATTAAGGTTTCGGAGCTACAGCTATCAAAGTCCGGAAAACCGCTTTTATAAATTATTATAATAAAAGTTCTATAATGTTTATTTTCATTTAAATGCCAAACGACGGCTGTTTGTATAAATTTCATCCCTTATATCATCTTCCAAACTGTTTGAGACAGTAATGGTTTGAAATTTTGAGAGGAGTTAGGTCTAAAATAATAAATATGAGTATTTAAATAAAACTTTTTAGTATGGCACTTAGTTTAGGAGCAGTAAGGGGAGCTGAAATTAGAAACTTACAATTTTTAAACATCTGTAACTTGAATCCATATCCAAACAGTTTTTATGTAATATACAAATTTAAAGTTCTTCTCGAGTTTTTAAAATTTGACTGATAGATGTCACGCTAACTGAATTATTAAGGACGGCAATGACTTGTTATCAACCGCATTTGAAAATAGTTAATTCCAGTATTTGAAGATCCTGCAGCTCTACAGCAATTTAACAATTTTTGAAATAGCTCTCCATACAAAAATCCTCTGAACCCCCGGCCTGCTATACTACAACCACTTTAAATAATTAAATAAATTCATCATTAAGCATAGAATAGATTAATATTATTGTCGCATTCAAACCAAAAAATTCAAAAAATCTGAAATAATATGAATAATTTAATATTTAAAGATATCCAAATATCTTCTAACATTGCAATTATATGAAAGAGACAGCAATAGATTAAATTTTATCTAATTTTAAAAAAATTATATTGTTATGATATAGCACATCATCTAATTTTATATTTTAATCCAATTTACTTACCACCTTCCAGGTATATTTTACAGGTGTTTTGTCGTATAGATAATAACAAATATAAAATAATTTTAAGAAAGAGACAAAAAATATCATAATAATAAAACGAAAAAAGTAAGAGTAAGAAAAAACGAGGAAGATTATAGTTGCCCTTGTCAACTTTTAGATACCCGTGCATACCCACTAACCGTTATTTATTTTCCCTATGCTATTATAAATATTACAAAAAAAATATAAGAAAGTAAAATAGTTAAAAAAAAATTTAATTTATTAGGTATCCCATAATTTTTGATTAACTTATTATCCCATAAAAAAAAAAAAAAATAGCCCACCCTAAAAGTTGGTCCGAGTGATGTCCAACTTTACCAACTAACTTGTCCTATTACTTTATCTGCCCAGTTTTGATTTTAATCTCGTAGCTTCATTAGATTCACAGTTATCGAATTGATTACTTTGTATGGCAGCTGCCCGAAAACGGGTCCGTAACATTTTGAAACTTCATATAAGTGCTCGATTCATTATATAACTAACAGTGTGTAATTTTTATCCTCGTAGTATAATCAGTTTCCAAGAAATTCATATTGGTGCAAAGAAGTTGTATAGCAGCCCCCCGAAAATGGGGCCGTAACATTTTGAAACTTCATATAAGTGCTCGATCCATTATATAACTAACAGTGTGTAATTTTTATCCTCGTAGTATAATCAGTTTCTAAGAAATTCATATTGGTGCAAAGAAGTTGTATGGCAACCCCCCGAAAATGAAGCCGTAACATTTTGAAATTTCATATAAGTGCTTGATTCATTATGGAACTAACCGTGTGTAATTTTCATCTTCCTGGTATTATTACTTTTGAGGAAATTCATATTGGTGTAAATAAGTTGTGTGGCAGCTCCCCGAAGCTTTGGTCTGGTTTTAACCAAAAAGAATAGGGAACCTAAAAAATGTCCAAAAAAATTTTTTGTGTAAATTTCAAAACTCTAGCTCTAATTTTTCAATTCTATCTCTTGTAATTAATTTTTAATTCACAAATACTTATATTAAAACCAAGCAAAATAAGCATCATATTATAATCATACTCATATAATGATCAGATCATCATGATCAAAAATTATCATCATAAGTATTCATAATTTTTTTTCATTTTAATTCATAAATCTCAAAGTACAAAGTCCAAATCTAAAATTTTTTTAAAAATTTTACGCATCATTTAAATCGTATGAAATCGAAATCGAAACGTTATCTATCTACAAAAAAAAAACAAACAAACAAAAAAAAACAAACAAACAAAAAAAAACAAACAAAAACAAAATTCATATAAATTCATGTTATACAAGATGTGCAGATATATTTCAAATTTTTATATGAAAATATGGGAGTTAAAAAAGTTAGTTGTTCGAGAGCTACCCGAAGTTTTGGTCCGATCTTAACCAAAAAAAATAGGGAACCTAGAAATTGATTGAAAAATATTTTGTGAAAATTTCAGAACTGTAGCTCCTTTAGTTTTTGAGTTATCGTGCTGACACACGGACGGACGGACGGACGGACGGACGGACGGACGGACAGACACACATAGCTAGATCGACTTATTTTTCGATTCTGAGCCGATACGTACCCTTGACACTATATCTAGCTCCTCTAGATCGATGCGTTACAAACGGAGGAGCAATTTTAATATACCCGATGTCATATATGTATGCACGGGTATAAAGAAACATAAAAAAAAAATATGAAGAAGATTGAAAATTATGATTTCATATTATGTATTTTACCTGACCAGCATAAGAGTGAAGTAATTTTTAGTTCAAAAATTTTGTCTTTATTTTTTTGTACCAGTTCATCTTTATACCCGTGCATACATATATGACATCGGGTATATTAGATTTGCTCCTCCGTTTGTAACGCATCGATCTAGACGAGCTAGATATAGTGTCAAGGGTACGTATCGGCTCAGAATCGAAAAATTAGTCGATCTAGCTATGTGTGTCTGTCCGTCCGTCCGTCCGTCCGTCCGTCCGTCCGTCCCTCCGTCCGTCCGTCCGTCCGTCCGTCCGTCCGTCCGTCCGTCTGTGTGTCAGCACGATAACTCAAAAACTGAAAGAGCTACAGTTTTGCAATTTTCACAAAATATTTTTCAATCAATTTCTAGGTTCCCTATTTTTTTTGGTTAAGATCGGACCAAAACTTCGGGTAGCTCTCGAACAGCTAACTTTTTTAACTCCAATATTTTCATACAAAAATTTTAACATGAAGTATTTAACATGAAATTATATGAATTTTGTTTGTTTTTGTTTTTTGTTTTTGTTACAAAAAGTAGATAAAGATTTCGAGTTAGAATTTCATATGATTTAAATGATGCGTAGTTTATTTAAGATAAGCAAAAAAAAAGAAGACAAAGATTTTTTTAAATAAATGGCTTATTGATATTGATAGATATTTATGAATATATACGATGAATCATCATGATGATTATTATATGAATATGATAATATGAAGTTGATTTGGCTTAAGTTTAATATATTCGTGAATTAAAAATTAATTATAAGAGATGGAATTGAAAAATTAGAGCAAGAGTTTTGAAATTCACACAAAACATTTTTGGGACATTTTTTAGGTTCCCTATTTTTTTTGGTTAAGACCAGATCAAGGTTTCGGGGAGCTGCCACACAACTTATTTAAATCAATATGAATTTCTTCAAAAGTAATTATACCAGGAAGATGAAAATTACACACGGTTAGTTTTATAATGAATCAAGAACTTATATGAAGTTTCAAAATGTTACGACTTCATTTTCGGGGGGCTGCCATACAACTTTTTTGCACCAATATGAATTTCTTGAAAACTGATTATACTACGAGGATGAAAATTACACACTGTTAGTTATATAATGAATCGAGCACTTATATGAAGTTTCAAAATGTTACGGCCCCGTTTTCGGGCAACTGCCATACAAAGTAATCAATTCGATAACTGTGAATCTAATGAAGCTACGAGGTTAAAATCAAAACTGGGCAGATAAAGTAATAGGGCAAGTTAGTTGGCAAAGTTGGACATCACTCGGACCAACTTTTAGGGCGGGCTATTTTTTTTTTTTTTTGTTTTTTTTTTTTTTTGTTTTTAAGCAAAAATTATGATAGTACCTATAAATTTAATTTTTTTTTTAAGCTAAAATTATGGGATAAAAAGGTAAATTTTTTTTTAACTATTTTACTTGCTTATATTTTTTTTGTAATATTTATAATAGCATAGAGGAAATAAATAACGGTTAGTGGGCATGCACGGGTATCTAAAAGTTGACAAGGGCAACTATAATCTTCCTCGTTTTTTTTACAAACAATTCAAATGGCATATCATAACCATTTGGTAGTATGGCGCATTTAAGTATATGTATGTATTTTGTTTTACTTTTGTTTTGTGGCTTTTTCAACCTTAGCTCCACGGATATATTTCGCTCTTCTGTTCGCATTGTGATGATCAAGATAAAAAAGAGATCAAAAGCAAAAAACAAAAATAAATTAAAGGTGAGGTGAAGTAAAATATAAAAACGTTTTATGTTTTGTGTACCTTTAGTACTGTGTTATTATTAATTTTATTTTTTTGTTTAACGCTTTATTCACCTGTCTGAACACAGGAAGAGAACAGAATTCTTTTTTTTTATTATTATTTTAAATTTTTATTGTTGTTGTTTTTTGTTTTTTAAATATTTCGTTTCACTTTTATTTTGTATTCTAATCAATATGGCATTATGTGAACTTTGAACGTTTGTAACATCAAAATCAAAGTGTAAATTAAGAACAAAATTGGCCTGACACGTAATAGGGTAATCTACTGCGTGTTATAACTGGCCTGTAGGCGTAGTGGCGTAATATACTATGTCATCATTGCTAAAGCTATTTATTTTATCAAAATGATTGACCACTTCTATTGGTGCTATCACCTATGAAAATAGGGATTATAGTTCCACGCTATTTTACTATGTACTAATGAATTCGTTGGATCATATAATAATCGGTTCTCACCTTGATCATATTTGTATTTGATTGTGTTGATGGATAGTAAAATCGAAATAGTTATCAAACCTTTGCAGCTTCAAACTAATATTCATTTAGTAAGAAGCAATATGGCTCAATTTGTTTTGATGCTATCCTCACAAAAGCGCGGAAGTTTCTTAAACAATGTTTGTACCACGCCTCCCGCCATGTATGCTATTAAACACCCCTTCCCCAATGCACTGTTAGCATATCAACCTTAAATTATTTCTGGAATCAAATTTGGTTCTTAATATTGCATTCTTCTAAGATATAATCTTTCTTCTTCCACTTTATTTTTATGGCTATCTTCATCTAATACTATATTTTTGTTTTATTCAAGTGTTTAAAGTTTTGAAGATGATGTAGTTTTAGGATTTCTCAAAAGTTTTTTTTGTTATAAAGAAATTTCTTTTGAATGTCTTAATTTTTACCAATTTTTCTTTTATATGAATGACAGTTGCGGTCTTAAGAACTTGGAAACTTATTTTAATTAGTAGAAATATATTAATAGTTAATTTTTATATCGAAATCCTAGAACCTAGATAGTGTTAATATTTTAAATTAACAAAGTTAATCAGTTTTGATTTTTTTAAATGCAATTAGATAAAATGGAATAACATCAAGATTGCTTAACACTTACATCTCATATTAATCGTCTGGTTAGTTAAAAGTTTTACTTTATTATATTTTGCTCCACGCTTCATAAGATCATTAGTTTCCTATCGGAAATCATTATAATTAAGTTTTTCGCGATAAGAATGTTAATCATGTTAATTTTAACTTTTTTTTTTTATAATCTCAGTAGACAGGGTGCGGAGTTTAAGTCTTATAATCTCTTCAGACGCCCTATAGGATGAAAGAACTTGTCAAAGCAGAGTACTACATGCAGATGATTTTGTAAATAAATATATAGTATTAACAAATTATCAATCGTTACCCACTTCCTAAACCATTTTAATAATAATTTAGATTTACTTTTCATTATTTTTTGAACTATTTAATCCATGCCAAAATACCGTATAATTACGAATATGTCCTCTGAATTTCTAAACAATGTTGTGATGGATGACTCTTAATCCCCAATCGCCCCAATCGCAAATATTTTTAGAAGATTCTTTTAAAATAATTGAATTCGCTTATAATTCTTGTAAAATACTTTTGCTTCAATTTTTATGACAAGTACTGTATCCACACAAACACACACACACATAATATTTACCTTAAGCAATATTCTTTTATTTTACTTTCAAGCAATTTTAGTGGAAATTGTAATGTTTGCTCATTAGAGAGATAAAGGTGAAAAAAATTTATTTTAAAGGTAAAAAAATAAAAAATAAAAAAATTAGGCGAAAAAAAAAAAAACAAAAAAATTATTTTGTCAGAGCGAATATCAACGTAAGCACTAAGCAAGTGTCAAGTATAGAATTTTAAAAAGGAAGTTATAAAATATTTAAGTGTCCTTTGCTCTTCTGTTGTTTTTGTTTTTTTTTTTTTTTTCTTAAAATAACATACAATTGTTATTGCTTTTTTTTTTCTTCTGTTTTTTTTTTATATTTTGTTTGGATCATGATAATAATGATGATACTGTTGGTGTCATTTTATTTCATCTGTTCTTAAATGACATATTTCTTACAAAAAAAAAAAAAAAACAACAACAAAAAAATAATTCCAAGGAATTTTTTTTTTTGAAACAAGATAAGGAAATGCATCAAAATAAATAAATAAATAAATAAATAAAATGAATGAATGAATAAAACTTGCTTTTCATTCTTTTTATAGTAACTATTATATACCTGTACTCTGTACTCAGTACTGTCCTAAATTGGAAGTTTTTTTTAAGATTATGTTTCCTGGGTACTACAAAATAGAGGACAAAAAAAAAACAAAAACATTGTTTTTATTATTCATAAAAGAAATTAGCGCCTTGCAATAAAACAAACTATAGGTACTATAAATAGAACACTTTTCCTGCAAATAATTGAAGAATCAATTTTGAAAAATACAAAACGTGGTATTGTAAATTTTATTGGAATTTTTTTGATCTAATTGGCAATATAAGATCGGAAATTGATTCAAATAAACTCTTTTTATTGCTATCGAATATTTCAAGTTTTACTATTGTATTGACAGCTGGTTTCTTTGCATGATGATTTAAATAAAAGCTGAGATTTTTAAAAATAGGTTTAAAGTATTAAATTTATGGAATTAATTAAACAAAACAATTAAGATAATAAAATTGATTAATATCTAAACTGTACATTTTCCAAAAGATATTCCTAAATAATGATAGGTTTTTATGTTGCATTTAAATTTTTTGAGTTAAAATTGCTGAAAAATGTTTCTAAATGCCTTAAAATTGAGTTTAAAGTTTTTTATACAAAAAATTTATTTTACATTGAAAATCGAATTGTATGAGTTGATTACGAAATAACGTTAAGCCTACGGCGGACAGTATAATTTTTTGATATTTCACAGGGAACACTTTCATATCTCAGCTTCTAGAAAAGATGGAGCTATACTGTAATGACCACTGTGTTTTTAATAATGTGCCAAAACTTCTTGCGAACACTTTTCTGGAACAATAACTCAGTATGAAGAACAACAATTGTCTCCACCGTATAATTATACTGAAGCGAAAACAAAATATACCGTTCTTGAAATTTTGAAATGTCGTAAAGGGATGACAGCCCGCGAAAAGCAGATGAAGATGAATCGGTAAAATTCCTGAAAAACGCTTTTAATTGCCTCAAAATTGAGTTTAAAGTTTTTTAAGCAAAAAATTAGCTCTAAATTGAAAATGTGGAATTTGGAGAAGAAATGCAGTTTTTGGTGAAGATGTGACATTTTAAGAACAGATGAAGAAATGATGTTGAAATCCCCTCAAATCAGTTTCTTATTTTTTGATACAAAAAATAATTCAACAAATGAAGAAAAACCCGTGAAAGGTCAGGTTATAGAAAGTAATTGAAATCTTTTTCATTGTCAAGATTCCATTTTTACCTAAATTTAATTCGGTAAAACTTAGTACACTTTCTTAAATAGTTTTTTCTAAAGTAGAGCAATTTTTTTTACATTACATAAAATATAAAAATGTGTGCCCATATAACATAGTTTTTAATTACTAACCTTTAAATATACTTAAAAGTTCCTTTTTTGAAGATGTAATTAACTACAAAACAATAACTAAGAAAATCTTTTACGCTTAAATACACATCTTAAATGTTGAGCAATTAAGTAACAATTTACTTTCTAAATATGTTATTTAATGGTAACTTAAATAGCAACTAATATTATTATACAATACATATAGGTATTATTAAAATGTATAAATACAGTTGGATTTAATTAATAGTGGCGTTCAATAGAATCAGGTCTGTTGAATTTTTTTCTGCAAATTTTGGTGTTGACCACTGTTATCTCATATTGAAATTAAAAGTCATTATGAGACATTTTATTTTGTTGCGAGCAGCTGTGTAGTAATGAGCATCTGTAGTCTTCTTAATTCTTGTTAAAAAATCTTGAGTGAATACATTAGTTATTTTATTTCTTTAGAAAAGGTAGTAGTCCTCAAATGAAATCTATAAAGAAAGGTCAGCGACTCAAATGTTCGACGAAGACTGAAGGAAGTGAGCGCTGAGGTAACGTAGAGATCTTTGATTACTTTAAATTTGAAAGCTTTAAAAATTTGTTAAATTTGTTATGTTAATAAGCTCCAATGTATAAAGCACTTGTTAAAAAAGCCATGTTAAAAACGTTGTTAGTATATAAAGCGTCACGGTACCCTTTACACAAAAATCTTACTAAATATTCAATTTCAAGATTTTTTCTTTTACTTTATTCTACTAAGAATTTTTCTTCAAATTTAATTTCAATTTTCTTTCTCTTTCATTCATTTAATTTTTAATACATAGCACATCATTATAGGATAAGTGTAGTGTTCATTTAAGTGAAATATTTTCCTTTGATGTTTCTAAGATTTCTATTTAACTATAGATTCAATTTAATAGTTTTATACTTGAATGTATAAGTATTTTTTTGAATATACAACTGGTAGATGTGTGTTTAAGTCCTTAAAGGACTGAACTGGAAAAGTGAATACATTCAAGAAAAAACAACTGAGAAAATTAATACGAAAAAAAGTACTTTTGATTTTAATTACCATTTAGCCCTTTGATTTACAACACTCTATATTTCTAATAATGACGACAATTACTAATTTTTATTTATTTTTCCATTTTCTCATCAGGTTGCTTTTCTTTACTTCTTAACTTCCATTTTTTAGAAGATTTTGGAAATAATTTGAAAAGATTTACATATTTTCACCCATACAGTTTTACTCTGGTCATCGGTCTATCTGTCTTTCTGGGTATTTAAAATATTAAAATTTGTCTGAAGATTGGTATCACAAAAATGCGGTTGGTGTTCTGTATACTGGGTGTTCTGTGAACTGTAACCGTCCTCCAAAAAAACCCTATGTTTAAATGGTTGAAGCAAAAGTTCTCTAAGATATATTTTGAATCTGAAAAACCAAACTACAGTTGGTTCTATAAGTATTATATTTATATTCGCAAAGTAACTAATGTTACCATATGTTTTGTTAATTTACCGACATCCAATTCTCAGTTATTGCAAATTATTTGACTTTTTTAATATTTTCCAAGCGGTTTACGCTAGGGCAGAGTTGTTAGTTATTTCAGATAAGTTTTTGAATCAGCTGTACAAAAATATGAGTTTCCAATATATAGTTTTTATAAAAGTCCCAAAGTAAATGCATTGTTTCTGATATAATATGTATGAAAAAGAAATAAAGAGGGTTTTCAGTGATTGATACAAAATTAGATTTCCAATATTTTCTTTATATTTATGAAAAAAGTTAAAAGAGTTGGATTCAATACCATCGTTTGGGTAATTGGTTTATTATAGTTTTTGAGTTGGTGTAATTTTGGAGCTTTTTTAAAACCCTTAATTTTTTCCATTACTTGTTTTGCAATAAGTACATTTAGTTCTTTTCAGCTATTTTAAAACTTTTATTTATACTATATGAATTAAATTGTATAAAATGGGTGAATTAGTAATAGTAAGCTACTACCACACCACAACGACCTCAATGCAAATTTTATTTTTATTTTAAAGAATTAATGCCCAAGAAAAAGAGGGAAAATCAAAGAAAATTAATTTAATTTTTTTTTTTTCCAGATATTTTTTTATTTACCAAAAAAAAATGTACTAACAGTGCAATCTTCCACCATTTCAATATTGTTAGCTGCTAAAAAGCGATCAAGACTAAAGAAATATTTTAATTTTCTTTTAGCACACACACAAAAAAATGTAAAAATAAAAATCCAAAGAAAACTAAAAAAAAAATAATGGGATCAAAAGACTTTTGCATGTTGGGGAAAAAGAATAAAATATAGACAAATTTTCACCAGGAGATCCTTATATAAGGATATGTTTAATGAAAATAAAGCACTACATCGCGTTTGGTAATGTTAACCTCTCCTCAATGCAATTTCGCCTTAAAGGAATTTACTTTAAAATATACATGTAATAGGATTCTTAGAAAACTATGTCCAATTTCTAATGACAGAGTCATGAGGAACAAAAGTATGTGCATTTATAGGTTGCCTTAATTTTGTTTCAATTATGATCTTTTCCACAAATTTCTTTTCCAAGAATTGTCATAGGATATTTCTTTTACTACAAAATTAAAATGTGGAAAATCAAAAAAAATTTTTATCGAATTGCAAAATTAATTTAATTTCCTAGTATTGTAATCCTGGTGTTTGCCACATATATAAAAGAATTAGCATCAAAGCCTATTGAAAATAGTTACATTCACTTAAGCTAATTGATTAAGATTAAAAGATCTAAGAATCTTCTAAAAAGTATATTTTAAAATAATATAATTGGCGCAGCAGTGTTATCCTGCTTAGAAATGACGAAGAGAAATCTAAAAGGTTAAAAACCATAAACATAAGCGGTAGCATCAAAATCCAGTGGAACACAATTTAAATATAAAACAACAAAATGGTTTAAGACTATCATATTTTGTAAGAAGAAGATTATGAAAATGATTTAATCTCAGAGCAGAGCAACTCTAATTTTTAACCATCCAGCAGAGCAACTCTAACGTTCAATTTAGGAATTTTACTAGGAAATATGGTTGTGGTTAACTTTGGTAAAAAGAATGTCACTCTGGTCAACAGAGAAATCTTAAGGTTGGAAGGTCTCCAATAATAGGATACAAGTCAATAATAGGATACAAATCGGATTCAGATTTTAATTTGCAAATATGCCATTGTAGAATAAACTAGGGATAGATATAATAAACAAACTTAAAAATATCTAGGTACATCGCCTGAACTAGTTGAGTTATTCCGAAGCAACAATTTGAACTACAAATTGAATAAAAGGATTCAATTTAAATATTCAATATCAGACTTTGTTTTACGAATTTCTTAATACAGTGAACGGAGATCTGCGACAACTTTGAAACAAAATAGCAAAAAACAAACCACAACAATCAAAAGAACAAAAGTCGAAAAACTTTTTCCCAACACACACTAACAAAATTTCTTTTAAGAATTCAATCCTAGAAAACATTGCCAAAGGATTATTTTAAGCTTCCTTGCTAATAAATTGGATTCAGTTAACCTTGCATACATAATTTGTATATATATATACACATGTTAACCCTGTATATACACATAAATTTAATTAAATATTGTTACTCTTAAAATTATAATTGGAATGCAGCTGCTGCTACCATTTTTTTTTACAGTTTTATTGCAAAATTATTACAAAAAAATGGTAACTAGTGATAATATACCACCCACACTTAACACTTATTCACACACACACACCCACATCCCTAGAAAAAAATTAAATTAAAGAAAAATAAAACAATAAATATTAAACTTATAAAAGTCCTCTAAAGCATAACGAATTAAAAATTGGTTGCGTTAATTAAAAAATGAAATTAATTTTTTTTTTTTTTTATAGTTTCGTGAAAAACCATTCGAACCCAGATTCATTCGTAGTACATCAAAAAAAAAAAAACATCCAAGAATTTACACTTTTCGGTCCAATTCTTTGTTAGCAAGTTTCAATTTCACTTTAATTACAAAAACAACCCAAAGTTCCAAAAAAGAAAAAGAAAAAAAACAGTAAAACCATTTCCTTATATGAATCCCAGATTTTCTGTTAACCTCTTTCGTCACCTTATAATATCTTCGTTCTTTCAACGAATCAAATTAACTGAACCACACTGAACTGAACTGAACTGTACAATTTTTTATTTTTTGTACAAAGTTGACTCACCCTTAGCACATTTCTTTTAGTAAAAGACACACAAAAAGTTCAGAGGGTATATAAACTATTAAAATTTTCTTAAAAATAAATAAAAAAAATAAAAAATTTAAATTAACCTAAAAGTGAGAAAGAGAGGGAAAAAGAAAGTGATGAAAAACGATTTTATAGGTATTGTAAAAAGCCGCAAACTTTCGCTGCATTACATAGTACCTACACAGGATTTTGTGCATATATAAAATGGCAAAAGGATAAAAGTCCGGGGTGTCAAAAGTCCTCTTGCGAGTCATGGCGGCAAAATAAGCCAAAGCACTTGGGGAGCTGAAATTGGAAAGTAAACCTAAGTAAATAATAGATGTTACACACTAAGTATTTATATATTTGAATTTGAAAAATTCTACTACAGTAGGTATCCAAGTACATCCCGCTTCGATGATGAAGTACTTCCTTGTTATGAATATTCATTACCGTTCTCATTACTTTGAGCACATATGACTTAATACAGCAATGTCAGGGGAAGTAAGAATTCATTTCCATTGTGCTAGACCTAAAAACTCTTCGTCCTGCATTATCTATAACTTATAGTAGAAGTCCTTCTATTCTACATGTCCAGGAAGTATTTTGTCTTGATTTACCTAGAAGTTCATCTAGAAGTACTTTCATTCTCCATTAATTTTGGAGGACTTTTGGCCCACTCATCATAAGTGCTAACTCCCCGTGGACTTTGGGTTTTTTTTTCGATGCAGAAGTCATTCGGAGACTTTGACTCCAGGACTTTTTTCACATTATCTATATATAACGGTTATTCCTTTGTGTCGTTATTTCTTACATTATGTGCTTTTTTACAATTATAGGGTACCTACCTTCATTCGCCTTTTTTTTTTTTTTTCTTATTTTTTTATTAGAATACACACTATTTTTTATAGAAAAGAAATTAAAATAGGAAAGAAAGGTGTAAGGAAAAGACGTAATTAAATAGCTAGAGCACACCATTTTTCATATTCTTCAATCCGACCACAAAAAAAAAAAAATTTTAATTTTCTTTGATGAAACTTGCAATTTTCATTATAAAAGCTTCGAAAAAAAAAAATCAGAACGCTTCAGCACAAAACAATTCAAGCAATATATTAACAGTTTTAATTTATATGAAAAAGAAAAAAAAATAACGGTAAAAAAAACGGTTATAAGAAAACCAAGGTAAACAAACGGTATTAAAACGTACAAAAAAATTAAATGAATATATATATATATATATATATAAAAGTAAAAGATTTCTTTGATTTTGCTTAAAGGATATTAAATAATTCTTTGGCATACGACTGCCAGAATGTTTACTTTTGTTTCAGGCGTTTTTTTTTTGCTTGTTGTTGTTCTTTTTTGTTTTAATGATTCTTAAAAAAACATGAGATTTTTTAACGGTTTTACAATAGTACACCTAAATCTATAGGTAAAAAATAAAATAACGAGGAAGAGTGTAGTAGAGTAGACTGTGTCAACTCTGGGATACCCGTATGACCGTAACATATACATTCTATCATCCGGTTAATTACTTTTGGCAAAATTTCAAACATTCAGCTTTATTAGTTGTAGAGTAATGCTCATATAAAAGAAGAAGTTGTATGGCAGCTACTCGAACCCTTTGCAGTAGACCAACCAAATTTTGCAGTAACCTTGGCCATTACATTAAACTATTTTTAGCAAAATTTCAGACACCCAGCTTCATCAGGTGTAGTGTAAAGCTCATATAAAAGAAGGAGTTGTATGGCAGCTACTCGAACCCTTTGCAGTAGACCAACCAAATTTTGCAGTAACTTTGGCCATTATACTAAACTACTTTTGGCAAAATTTCAGACACGCAGCTTCCATAGGTATAGAGTAATGCTCATATAAAATTAGAAGTTGTATGGCAGGTACTCGAACCCGTGGACCAAAATGGCTGAATTTAAAACTCGATTCCGTTTTTTGCATAAAAACGAGTTTGTGAAAATTTCATAATCCTAGCTCCTTTACTTTTTGAGTTATCGTGATGACGGACGGACGGACGGACGGACGGACATACATCGCTAAATCGATTTATTTTTCGATTCTGATCCGATCCATACACTTGAGTCTATATCTACCCCCCCTCCTTCTCTGCGTCACAAACGTAATGGCAAATTTATTATACCCTTGGACTATATAGTCATACGGGTATAAAAATAATTCTCTAACGTATTTTAATGAATTGAATAGATTGCAGTTCTTTCTTATTACACTTTTAATTTTTAAGATTTTAGAATAATGTTTAAAATTTTGGAAATTTGCATTTTTTTCATTGAGTTTCAGTGCAGCAATTGAAGAATCGCGAATGTGAAGAATTTTGAAGAGGTCCATCAGAAATCTCCGAATCATAATTGAAATTTCATTAAATATAATTCACCATTTCATAGCCTTTCCATTTGTATATTGATTAACTACTAGAACGTATTTCTGCAAGACAGCTACTAGCTAAGGTAATAGACAAGATTCAAGTCGGGACCTTTCCATTTTGTTGAAATAAATAGCATTGGAAGAGGCTTAATAATTTTATTTCCATTAGGGTTCAAGAAATCCAAGCATAATTAAACTTTCCTCATGATAAGTTTTATTTATTTCAATATTGAAGATTTTGAGTCCTCGAAAATATTCATTCTAAGAACTGGAACTAAAGTGTTGAGGGCTCCAATTTTTATCGTACAATAAAATCTACTATTTTACTAGCTTATCACTGCCCCGAATAATTTGCCAAATGGAAGTTATTGGTAGAATTTTAGAGTATTATAAAACTAACTTTATGAATACTTCCTTTCTGGAATGCTGTTATAAAACGTTGGGCATCAAGGAGTTGGCTTCTTACAATCAATAGGAACAATTATGAAATACCGTTATTTTATAATTGACTTTTGGAGCGTGATAAAAGCAACTTTATTAATATTTCCTCAAATGCTGTTATCTATAGTTTGTATAGGGTATCTTGCTGCAAAACAATATAAACTACCAGGAAATACCGTTATAAGCAAAGTGATAAGTTTTATTACTCAAAGGCTACCTAAGTTTTGCTAATTTACCTGTTAGCCTCCTCATTTTATTAAAGAAACGTTTACACTTTAATTTCTTCGGTGTATATTACATACATATGATATACATATATGTAGGTATATATCTGTAAACTGGGCGATAATTAAAATCGTCTTTGTTAGAAATTCTGAATAAAACAAAAAAATTTTTTTGAAAAAATAAAACTTTAGTTAAGAAATAAAGAAAGTTTTAAAAAAAAAAGTTTTCTTTGAAACAAAAAAGTTTTATTGTATTTATTTTGGGGTGGAAGAATATTTGAAGCTAAAATATATTTACAAAAAAAAAATATAGTAAAAAAATATTTCTACAACATTTTATTTGATTTTAAGAGAAATAGACCGATGGTATATTAGATTTTAAAATCTTTTAGGTAGTTTTAAAGAAACTTCAGAAACTTTTGTAGGAATAAACTTTAGGAATTAATCTACTCCAAAATACGAAAGCTTAACGGGATATCCTTACCTAGGATATACCTTTATAGGCTTTTATAAATGAAAAATAATAAGTTGTCATATAGTGAATTTTTAATTACTTAAAGTGAACATATAGACATATGAGAGTTAAGAAAGAAACGATAAGACAGAACGTCTGGAAAACATCAATTCATCAACGAAACTTAAAATGGCTGTAACAGTTTTACGGAAAATCAAAAGAAAACTCAAAACTTATTCTCCGCATATGGATTGAGCAGCAACAAAAAACTCACTAGAATGCTCTTCCCCGAAAACGTGCTTTCCGAAGAAGTTTAAAAATCCAAAATTGTAGAAGTGGATAATCTATCAATTTTAGCGCAAGGAACATTCTTACTTTTGCAGATCTTATGACAGGCAATGCCTTAAATATACATAAAAAATAAAACTAGAACTGAAGACGACAAATATCGTATCCATTTATTTAATAAAGAAATAAAGAGAATCTACTACGCCACTTCAAATTGGTTAGAAGTAAAACACTCTATCATTTACCAAATGCCCTTGAACATATCACATCTTAAATTTCAGAAACTTCTTTAATGGTTGCCAGAAAAAGGTAAACCAGTACTATTTTAAAATATTCTTGTAAATGTGACAAACTCTTAGAATCAAAAGATGGTACTCAATATCTTCCTAACAGCAAACTCAACCGTAGGATAAAACTCCAGACTTAAAGTACAACCTAATCCGTGTGCGATCAGACAGTTAATTATAGTATGGTAACTGCAGTTTTTACAGGACAATTTTTCTTTTATCAATTACCGTTGACACAAATTTCCAAATTCATATTTACGGGCTTCGGTTTACCTCTCTGTAATATTGACTTTCTACAAAAATTTTGGATTAATGCAGGAGATAGCCGTTCCTTCGATGCCTTCGTTTTTTATTACAGATCTAGCTATAAATGAAAACTTCAGACTTGTTTGAAGACAACTTATGCTAGAGAATCTATTCAAAGATCTCTATTGTAAATAATCTTTTTCTAAAAGTATGAAATTTCTATTAAGTAGTAAAGAGGATAGAACGTGTTAGTGTAACTTTTGTTTTTTTAATTTTCTTTTCTGTTTTCCTCTAACAGGATAAATGTCTATGGTGAAGGACACATTATTATATAAATACATGGCCTAAGAATAAATAAGAGATTTTTCGTTAATTAAAACTCTTAAACAAACTAATTTTCTTTCAGAATATCAAACTAAAATTGATTTTTTTTTTTTTTTTATTATTATTATTTTCTGTGGTATTTTTATTTTACTGTTCTCTGAATTTTGGTGCTCTGTTTGTTGAAAAGTAAACTTAATAAAGTAAAAGAACGGAAAATAATGCTCTGGGAATTTAATTGGTAATTTAAATGAGCAAAAGAAAATATCATCCCCCAACAGTATTAGGTATATATTTTGTGGTGAAAAAATAAATGAATAAAAATGGCAGTTATAGTGTTGGTGGTGATCGCTGTTTGTTTTTCTTGGTAATATTAAAAAAAAAAAAAAATTGCTTTCAAATTTTCCTTGGGAACATTTAACATTTAAATTTTTATTTTATTTTTTAAATGACTTAAAATTATATTGAAATAATATTTAAAATAAAAATTTAATAAAAAAAACAACTAATGAAACAACACAGTAACTTTGTGCAACCGACTTAGTAATACACTACACCTGACAAACTCAGTTGACAGTTAAATGAAACTCCATTTCAACTCATCTTGGATTTCAGAAGCATGCAGCAAACAGGAGAGAATTACTTTGCACCAAAATTTCAGTTTTCTAACTTTATTAATATCGAAGATTTGCTGGTTAATTCTAAAGAGGCGTGTTGTAGAACACTATTCATTTAAATTCATCTGTCAGTGTAGAACACTCGAAACTTATTCTTAGCATATGGATTGTGCATACAAATTTCAAGTTTCTATATTTATCAATTTCGAAAATATGCTATAGATTTGTGATAGAGAGGCGTCATAGGTACCCAAACCACCGCTCCAAATTATTTTAAAACTCAACAACATTATAGAAACCGGCCAAAACTATCTTGCACTACATTTCATATTTCGTCCATTTCCGATCCTACTTTTGTGACTAGAAGACTATAAATTTCATCAATATATGATCATTATTTTATACTGTTAGCTGGCGCATAGACGATCGGCATTGCTCAATCGACTTAGAAGGTGGCACTGATAAATGAGTGACAAAAATATAATATTATATACTATTCCATATTTAGTTTGTCCCTTTTGGTGGTTGCAAACACCATACCAATGATAATATATCTCTATACTTATTTTAGGTATAGGGTATACATATGTCTGAAATACCTGTTAGGCTTAACATTTTTATATTGTGTGTGGGTAAAAAGTCACAAAATTTTTTGTGGCATTACGCTTGAGAGAAGTGAAACAAAACAACACGTCATTATGATTATGTACTAATAAATTTTAATAAATTTCTTCACAATTTTTTTTTTTTCATATTATGTTGAACTTTAAATTTTCCTCATTTTGAAGCTATTAAGTCTAATACTTATTTAATTTTTCAAGCAAATATTGAATGAAATTTTTTTAATATATAGTTTTTGTTTTTAACTCTTTTGAAATATTTAATGGTTTTTGAAGAAAAAGACTATAGAGAATTATTGTTGAAATTTAAACTTTACAAATCTCAATTTCAAATTTTAACGACGTTGATCGCCTCTTGTTGAATTGCTTCAAAGGTCAATTATAGGCTTATGTTTTGTAGGAAAAAGTACTACCACCTCAAGATGAATTATTTCTATTCAGTAAAAGGAATTTCTATTTCAGGTGTATTTTATATGATTCGGATTCCTCCAGTTAAACTCCTCCTATATTATACTACACATCATATTATATTAAAAATCAGTTGATGATTGATGCCATATTAAACTTCTTTTTCTTGGGTCTCATAAGTAACTTCAAACGAAGAATCACTAGTTGTATAGGATCATTTTTAACATTGAGATCTGCTATGCATAAAGAAACTTTAATTTTGAAATTTTTTTAAATTTAATTCGGTTCTATTGTAAATCCGCGTAGCTCAAAGCAATATGTCTTCGCTTATAAAAGGCTTAAAAATAAAGGCCTCAAAGGGATAAAATTCTTGTGTTAAGATAATCTGACTAATGGGAAAGTGATGAAGTAACTGAACTTTTAAAATTAAGGTCTTGGTTTCCAATTTCCGGTCAGATCTTATCCAATAAATGAATATTACAATACTGCATATATCGTTATAGTTTATATTGTAATATTATATAAGTGTCTCATAAATGGTCTCAAATTTTAAAATTTTTGTATTCATCAACTTATACAATACCTACAGACGAGTTATCTGACTTACGGCAAAGTGTATTAATACCAATAAATGATGTCTGCCGATTACAGAAACTGTAAATGAGTCAAAGTGTTTTGATGAATGCTCTATACTGTAAATTGCCTTATAGTCGACTCCCTGTAATCGTTTTTCGGTGGAAATGTTTGAAGTCACCAATTTAAATCGACTTTTAAATCGTAAATTATAGTAAAATTCAATTAATTAAATCTTAAAAAAATTTTCGTTTATTTTAATTTCAAAATTAGTAATTTACAACTAATTACTAATTAATTCGTAAATTAATAATTGATTACTATTTTGTTTGAATTTTTATTTATACATGAAATTTAAGGGAAAACTCTCTCATATCACTTTATTACAAACTTATTATAATAATTTATATTTATAAATTATAAATTTTAAAACTAATTTATTAAAAAATTAAACAAAATTACATATTGTGTATTGTTAAATGATGTTTAAAATTATTTTTAATTTCCTTTTAATTGTATTGAATTTAATATTATTTAATTAATAATAATATAAACTAAATTTATATAATATTATACTGATACTAAATCACTTTAATTATTTAATCAATAATTAAAAAACAAAAACAAATTTTAAAATATATTTATTTAAAAAATAAATTATATATCTAGTTAATGAAAGTTCATTTCTTTTAATTGAACAACAAAATTATCTAGGACAATTAAATTTAAAATATATACCTAGGTATAAGTTTAATTGAATTCTTAATATTATATAAATTAACTATTTATTCAGTTCAATGTAAATACTCTTTAAATAACTTAAAAGATATAGGCTCTTTCTTATATATCAAATATATACCTACAAGCTCTTAATATTAGTACGTATATCATTTTAAATTTGTTAGAAGCCATGATCTGTGTGGCTTCCAAACTTATCACTAACATTTTGCCATGTCATAATATTTCAATTTCATGTAAAGAGTAGTATATAAAACGTAAAATAAATCCAAGATGGATTGTATAAGCTTTTTTTCTTGCATAATGTAGTTTGTATGGAAGCACTCCACTCCGCAAATCTTGTGGTTTAATTGGGCCCATCATTGAGATTTTGATGAATAATTAGAATTTGACATTCCCAAAATTTCTAGAATCTCTAGACCACATGATACTAAAATCAATTTATAAAAACTACTCGTCATGGATACCCACAAATAGTCTTTGTACTAAATTTTAACCAATTCAGACGGTTAGAATTACAGATTTCTCGAAAATTCTTGTAATTTTGTATGGAAGCCTCCCGATCCCACGGTCCTTTTAATTGATGAGAAAAATATTCATACAAAATTTCTTAATTGGTAAATACAGAGACGTTTCTGAGTTGGTGATGGGGCTAGACAATTTTAATTGTAAATTGGAAATATCTTTAATAAAATTTTTTGATTCCAACCAATTGCTTTGGGGCAGACTTTTACAAGAACTGCCTAAATAAGTTTATCTTACAAGAGTAATTAAAAATAAAATTAAATAATTTTCCAGAAAATAAATAAATTAGTTCCGAAAGTTACGTATATATATATATATATATAAATTTTTAAATATTGTTAAAGAATGAAACAAAAATGATTGATTTAAATCTCAAGGGAGTTTTGTTCTCTTTCGAAATATATTTTAGACTTATAATTATTATATTAGAATTAAAAATTATTTTATTTAAGGTTTCCTTACAATGAGAATATGTCCTTTAAATAATTTAAAATGTTAATTTCAAGAAGAATAAGATCAGATATTAAATAAAGGATTTGTTAGGAGTCACAATTCATATACTTTTGTATACTTTTGTTGGAACAAGAATTTTGAAATACTGGAACTCTTCTTTTGTAAGTAGCATCTCTAAATTGTGGAACACATCATCAACCCTTGACCAAATTGTAGACCACATAATATTCGAAAGAAAAATTAACATTATAGCCAAAAAAAAAATTACCCATAATATTCATGGACGTTAAGATCCCTAATTTGATTCTTCCAGTTTAATTAAAAGTGCAGTAGAACCTTTGTCCTCAATGTTAATGTAACAGGAATATTTCCAAAAATAAAGCAGACAAAAATATAGTGCTAGGCAGAAAATTTCTTGCATGAAATGGGACTAGAACTAAAACCTTCATTAGATGATGGGGTTTGAATATTTAAGTACAGGATCATTTCCCCACATTGAAGCCAAAACCATCCATCGGACAGTAGAATACCAAGTTTTTTAAACCTACAAAATTCGTCGTTTTATACTATCCAACGTTTCATCCATTGTTAAAATATGCTATATAAAGCTAAATTTCATTCTTTAGCTTAAATTGATTGAGAGAATTTTCAAATAGAATAGAGAAGCATATTGGACGAAATAGAAGTACGAAGAATCTAATGTAACCAAGAACATTTTCTTTAAACGTGCTAAAAGAATTAAAGAAATAAAACATAAAGTTATTTTTTTTAAAGTTTACTAACCTAAATAATTTTATAATTCGATATAGAAGTTTGTTGAAAATTGTATAAAATTATTATAATATATAGATATACCTATAAATTTTATAAATTGATAAGAACATATTGATATACATAGTACCGATGTTATCTATTATATGCTTTGTTTCTAAACTTAATTTATTCTGTATGTAAAAAATTGTTTTTGATAAATATCTCATATACATTCATTAAAGAGTAGGTAAGTGAAATTTAAATCAACTTATAGAATTTTAAAATAATTTTGAATATCACAAAATCCTGATTAAAATTTAATTACTAATTCAAAGAAATATGTATATGGAAAGTATAATACTAATACATTTATTTACATAAGGTATAATGTTTTATTAAATTATTATAAAATATGATGTCAAATATATTTAAAACTTATTTAATGCATTTGGAAATATTATGCATATTTAATTAATGAAATTTTGATCATAATATAAAATTTATTTATTTAATTTTAAGCCTATTGACAGTTGTAAGTACGTTTATTAATATGACTTGGAAGTTTGACAGGACAAGTGTAGAGTGTTGATCTAATGTCATAATTTCAATTACATTTTTCTTTGGAATCTATGTTAAATGTTATTTAAACAAAAGTAAAACTAATTTTATTATCAAATTGAAAATAGCCACATTGGCAACCCTTATATAAATAATAATAATTTTTATACTATTTTATATTTAATGTATTGATGCATTCAAAGAATTGTTTCCAAAAGATATGTTATTGAAAATAACTGCTCAAAAATAATACTTAATAGAATTATGAGTTAGAATGTCTAGGTTTATCGTATGACTGATATTTGGAAGTCTAAGAATGTTTGGAATTATTGGTTATAAACTATTAATTATAAGAATTTTGTATAATAGAATAAACTAAAAATCAGCTTAAGAATTGATTTATATTTTTATTTATTTGTGCGCTCTCTAATGAACTCAAGCAATCCTATCTTTCGATGTTTTCTGTTATCGTGCATTGCACCATTTATTCAAGTAAAATTATATTCAAATTGCATATTTACAACCTAGATTTTGATTAAGGTGTTCTGCTACAAGATGAAATGGATTTTAAAATCAATTTATATAAACAAACTGTTGATTGAAAAAGTTATGAATCTGAATAGATGCTTAAGATCTATGCTCATTAACAGAAAACATCGCATTCTCGATATTGCCATACTAAATCTAAATGTTTCAGAGAAACTGTTCTGGGGTGTATCTTCTCACCGATTGGGATTTCATATTTTAATAAAACACATTCATCAAAAATAAGTTTGGAAATACCATATAATATACAAACAGAACTTTAAAGTATTTATTCAGCCAAATTATTATTTCATCGCATTAAATAATACAAAACTATCTCAAAATTCTATATAATTTCCCAATTTACTAAATTCATATTTATTTTCGAAAAACAAATTTTAGTTAGGTAGAAATTTTTGCCGCAATTTTATTTTATTAATACTGTTCCTAATTCTCTAACCATTCTTTATTAATCCGCTATACGAGTACGTATAATTATATAATAACTGAAAAAAAATTTGGTGATATACCACTAACACCATATTTTACACTTGAATTAAAACAACCACAATCCAATAATAAAAGTGTCATAGATTTATAATTTAAATGTATGTTTTTGAACATATTTCATAAAAGTGAATATAATCACTGTAAAATATACTGTTATCTACCGGTTCATATCTTTTTGATCTGAACCATTTTTTTGTTTTGTCTTAAGTAGTAAAAGTGAACGTTGAATTCATTTGATGCGATGAAAAAATATTAAGGCATGCCTATTAATAGGTTATGGCAACAGATTGTTACAAAGACAGTGTTTAGTGAACTTGGAGTATGCGGGTTAAAAGTCAATTCAAAAAATTCACGAAAAGCTGAAAGAGGATTAGGACGTCATTGAATCATAAAACAATTATTATAGAAAATGAATATTAAAATTTTAATTCATATTTATAACTCACATATGGCAGTTTTTATTTTAATAACAGTTTAAAAAGTTATATGTGCGATTATTTCTTTAGTACTTTTTTGGGGAGATGGGGTTATAGAATCTTTTCAAGTTCTAAAAAGAAAACAAACGCTGGTTTACCAAAATCAAACTAGAGGGCTTAGAATTGAAAACAAATCTTTTTTATATATAAAAACTTTGGATATACATTTAGGTTACCGCCTAATAATTCATAACTTGAACTTTGGAATAATACATTGAGCACTTTAAAAGTCTACATTAATATGTTTTTTAATTGCTCTTTAATATGAGTACTTATAGACTTTGAGTTAATTAAGTAAATTTTACAATTTTTAAAATAACAACGGGAAGGTCAAACCGTCAGAATTTGAAATTTACATTTTCCTACATAGAAATTAAAAAATTGAGTAAGTGAACAAAACTAAAAATAAGAGACTAACACTTAAAATGTTCTAAAAATGTGACATTAATTGCGATATACTGAATTAATGTGATACCTGCTATAGTGAATGTAGAGTATAACCCCACCATATCACTTTAAATAGTACATCATAAATTAAAATGAAAAAAAGAGTGTCACAATTTTTTTTTTTTTACGTAATGTGTAAGTGTATGTATATTTCATAAGGTAAAAGGTAATACATGATGTTTGTTCAAAAGTTTGTCGTTTTTCACAAAAGAAAAACAAGAAAAACAAAAAAAAACAAACAAACAAACATGTTATTTCCTAAAAATTGTATCCTGAACAAAAAGAAAAATAGTTTAAAATATTATGTCTGAAATAATGTAAATTTTAAATTTTGTTTATAACTATACGAGAATGTGTGTGAATTCATATTGTCATTTTTATCATATGCGATGTGTCAAAATATACTACCGTTAGTTTAAGAATGATGATTATAGAAATTTATATGTATAATATATTATGTCAATGGTTTAGATGTGTGTATATTATATTTAAAACCATAGATGGGGTTCCGAATAAAGTTAACTGTTGAGTACATTTAGTTTAACTCCGTATCCATTAGTTCCACAGTAACAGTTATTCCATTTTATTTTGTTTTTTTTTTTTTTGATTTTAGGAAGGAACTTTTATAATTTATATTACAATAACGGGATATGTAAAAAATTTGTTTCAGCATTTTGGCATAATATCAAATTAGTTGTTTTTTGTTTGTTTGTTTGTTTGTTTATTTTTATTTAAATAAAATAGAACTAATATTTAATTAAAAAAAAATAGAGAGAGAGAGAGAAGAGTTAAATTTTTGTAAAATATTAATAAATAAAAAATTTTTTAATTTTGATGAAATTATCGAATTTTTATTTTTCGTTGAAATGTCATTGTTATTTGCTTTGGTTTCTTATTTATGAAATATGGCTCACTCAAGTGCTAAAAGTTTGACACTTTTATAGAAGAGTCGTTTTGATTCAGCTTCATTTTCATAGTAAAGCAGGTTACGATATCTTACCCTAATCATTTATTAATTTTTCAAAATTCAAAAAAGTGGTATCACTAAGGGGCTTTTAAAAATTTTCAGTTCCATCCTAATTATTGTATAAGTTACTGGGGTTATAATAATTCCTTAATATGTTGAAAGTATTTTAAAAGTAATGCATTATAATACTTTTTCGATTAACAAGATTTTGACAGCAGACGGTCATTGCTGCAAAATGTTTCAAAAAATACTGGAACTTCCAGATCTATGGGATTTTCAATAAATCAACTCTACTCTCTAATAATTTAACAAAAAGAGTGGTAAGGAGGTAAGAGAGAATAAGGTCCTCTGTTTTTGAATTAACTTTTGGAAGAACAGTTATTAAAAACGGAAGCTCATTCAAGTATTTTTTTGAGTTGAGGAATTGAGGAATTAAAAGGCTTTCAATTTTTAATTAAGTATGATTGTTTTCTGAACGATACTTCAATAATAAAGGGACTTACTCATTCCCTCCTCGGGAAGATTATATATTATTTTTTGTCCGATATTATTTTCAGAAACTTATAAAATAATTAGCATGGAGTTGAAAATTTTTAAAAGCTCCTTAGTGATACCACTTCTTTAAATTTTGAAAAATGAATAAATGATTATCGTAAATTATTGTAACTTGCTTTATTATGAAAAAGGAGCTGAATCGCAACGCTCTTCTATATAAAAGTGTCAAACTTTTAATAAAATTAAATAAAAATTTCCTATTACAGGAGACAAAAGGAAGGTATTGACATGTAGTACTATTATTTTTGACAAACTAGTACTATTGGTGACATGTTTAGATGATAGAATTAAAATGAAGGAATTAAAATGACAGAAGATTATTAACAGATTTGAAATTTAATCTATTTGTGAGTGTTTGTGTAAAATGTATATGTAGAAAATATAAAATCAAGTAGTTTCCTTTTAGTTGGTGGGTTGGTTGTATTTTAGTGTTTGTACTTGATTCTAGATTTAATGTTCTTGATTATATTTTTAACTTAAAGGGTATTCTTTGACAAACTGGGAACTCTAAACATTCTACATGCCAATACATGCTACTATTAACTTTATTTCAATAATTGTAAATTTCTTAAATGTCTAAGGTATTACCATTACAGTTGCAACTATTATAATAATTAATAATACCGTTATATAAATTTATTTATTTTACAAATATGAAGAGACTATTTATAATGAATAATAAATTTAATATATTACTTTATTTAATCAAATTAAATTATATTTTATATTCATGGATTATTTTTATTATAATGAAAATTTAACACACACACACTCAATTCTACATGAACATGTACATGTACATGTATAATAAAATTCATAGTATAGTGGCACTTTAGTTAAATAATAGTGACTAAATTTTTGAAAAAAAAAGGAAAAATTTTATTTAAATTTAAAATTTTTCACTATACTTTATTTATTTATTTTATTTTTTCAATTGTATTTTAGTTTTTTTTTTTTTAATTTTTTATTTATTATGCCTTTGTTTTTGTATATTTTTTTTAATTATATTTTTATTTTATATTTTTAATATTTTTTGCAACTTTATAATATTTGAATGAAAAATAAAATTTAATTAAATTAAATCTTTTAATATGCTTTTCAAATGATAATAAAATATAAAAATTTATTTTTATTTGGAGGTTTTATTATTATTATGATTATTATTATTATTTTATATAACTAAATATTTTATAAAATTTTATAATTAATTTATATTCAACAATAAAAAATAAAATTAAAATTAAATATAAATATATATATATATATATAATATTTAATTTAGTAATTTATTCAATTTTTGAGGGAAAACATAATAAATATTTCAAATTGGGACATGAATTAAAATTTGAATAATTCGTAAAATTAAAAAAAAAAGCCATTTCTAAAATAATATATTGTTATTATGATGTGGGAAACTGACGAATAACGAATTGTTTTAATTACAAGGTTTTATAAATTGATTTATTTCAACAAATCAATTTAATGTTTTTTTTTTTTTCTAAGTAGACATATTGACATATCAATAATAACGGTAGTTGTAATATATAACATGTAATAAAATAACAGTAAGTTGATGCAACGGACTTGGTAATACCCTACACACATGAAAATTTCAATTAAATTTTTAAATGTATAGGAGTGTAATTAAATCAAAGTGGTTATTTTTAGCTTTATTACTCATAATTGTGTAATTTAGCTTTGCTTGGTATTTTAGAAAGGAGTGGAATTAAATCATAATTGTTTTTTTAGCTTTGTAATAAATAATTGTATAATTTAGGACATTGCATTGCTTGGTTTTTTGAAAGTTGAGAACACTGAACACCAATCGAGCGATCTTAAAACACCGAAGAATATATAGCTGTTATTGTAAAATTTTAGATGTAAGATGTAAGAGGCAGCCTAACGGATTTATTAATCGTTATGAAACTAAATTAGTGTAAGAATCGTGACTCTGTATCCCTTCCAAAAAGTTTGAGTTAGGACTTTGAGATTTATGAGTTAGACCTTAAAAAATTGGTAAGTCAAAATCTTAATTTACAATTTTTTAAATACAAAGGGTTTTTAAGTAATGGGTCGAATCCATAAAATTGAGCTTGAACTCATCATCAATTTTATTCATTTGACTAAATGTGAGAGTTACCAGGTTTTCTTAATTAGAAAGGATTTTCTTAAAAATGAAGAAAATAGTCGCTAGGTGTCTTTCTTCAAACGTATCAGTTTTTCAAAGTAAACTTAAATGTTTAATTCGCACTTACTAAAAAATTATACAAGATAGCTTGACTAAATGTATCAATTGTAACTAGTATGTACCCGTATTTATTAATTAATTTTAGAGTTTATTAAGCACTAATTATACTAATTAATATTAATAGATATATCTAAAAATCTTTAAGCCCTTTGTTTCTTTCTATAAACTATTTTAACATAAATTTTAATAAATCCTAATCCTAAAATATATTAAATATAAATTAAATCAATTAAAAAAATTAAACTTACTATGAATTGTTTAAAGGTATAAATTGATACCTAGGTATATGATATTAATTTTTTTTTTAAATAATTTATTATTTTTCCTGTATTGAAATAGGATTAAATAAAATGTAAATACCAATGGTAAAAAAAAAAAAAAAACATGGCATTGTATTATTAAAAACAAATAAATTCACCTGTGTCTATAATTATTAATTAAAAGAATTTAATTGCTAAAATAATATAAAAACCAATTAATATTATTAATATGCAAACAAATATAGTACCCACTTATTATTATTTTAGTTTATAAATTTTTTAATACTTTTTTTTTAATTTTGTAATATATAACTCATAAAAAAAAAAACTACTTATTCTATTTCAATTTGTTTTTTTGATTTTTTATACTTATTTAATTTAATTAAAATTAATTAATTTAAATTTTTTTCTACTTTTCGATTTATGCATTAAAATATTTAATTAAAATCGAATATAGAAAATTGAATAATTTTAATTATTATTCTATTAAAAGTGAAACTACTTAAGAACTTCGGAAATACTAGATGGGAACAAATATCATGTTTACAACTATCTTGAAACTGAGATTTGTCTTAAAAATTTTATAATCAAATCATCGGAACTTTTGAAAAATGCAATTTTACAAAACAACATACCTAACAATTTTTTTTCTACGTAACATTGCAAAAATCTGTAACAGTCTGAAGCAATAACATTCGTACTAAAAATGTAGCAGTCCTAATACGCTTAGCAGTTAAGTTTCATACCAGAAATCATGTTGCAGTATGTAAATAATGTATTTCATATTTAAAATAATTTGAAGATTTTTTTCCGTGTTACTATACACTTGAAAGTACACAGTCTTTTCTACAATTTCAGTCCATGATATTTCGTGTCAACTTAATTCATCAAGCACCGTTCTTGTCCATGTTCTACCTCTTGACTTGGATCCGTCGAAAGGATTCCAAGTTAATGTCCTCCTTGTTATGCATTCTTAATTTTTCCTTAGCGTATGGCCAACACATCTCAGTTTCACTATTGGTTCTTCGTTTGTTAGTGCTCTCAAGGTCTGCATTTTTTATATGGTTCGAAGCAATATGTTAATATTGATTTTATGCACGAATTTAATATTGTTAATTTGGTTCGTCTTGATATTTGCAAACTGTACCAAATATGACGAAGTCTACCGAAGGCTGTTCTAGCTTTATCGATTCTGTTTTGTGCATCTTCGTTGTTGCCACCTGTTGGCGAAATGATTCTCCTTAGATCACAGAAACTAGTTGTAAATTCAGTGGTTCGAACATCTAATTTGATTGGGTTTTCATTTGTAAGGTGTACATACAAAACTTTATTTATACTTATGTTAATCTGTAGCCCAATTTCACGGTTAGCTGTTGGTTGTTTTTTTTTAGATTATGCATCTTCTTAGTTATTGGACAACAGACATATGTTGTCTAGCCCTTCTAGATCATTTCTCTCATTCAACTTTATTCCTCAGCTACACACAGAGTAGACGCCTTACAAAATTACGTTTCAGAGTAGAAGCACAAGTTTGAATCATATGTAAAATTGATATTTTCATGCAGTCCTTAATAATTTTTTTAAAACATCCAATTTTAATGACTCCTAGAGTCTTAACAATATTGATTTCGTAATTATTTGTACTGTTTGTAGTAAGGTTTAATTTATAGACCCACCTGATTTTTTGTTCCAAAATTAATATTATAGTTTAAATTGCAATACTGAAGTTTAAAATATCAATTTAAACAATGTATATTGTCTTTTATCCTATTGTCTTCGGCCTTCCTTGTATTTAATTAGTTTTAAATTAATTTGTTTTTAGATTAAAATAATTTCCCTTAAAACTTGTTTTGTATCTTAAATTCTTGTTTCCAATCCAAAACTATTCTCATTTATTAAATTTCTTTAGTATCTTTTTCAAAAATCCAAGAAATTAAAGTATCTTTTCGAATTAAAAAAAAAACAATTCAAAATAAAAATATATAAAATACTGCAGTTTTGGATAAGATTACGTGATCTGAAATAAAAAATCGTTTAATTCTTTTTCTTACAACAACACTAAAGAAATCTTTAAGTATATTTACTTTAATCCTTGACCGATATTCCTTCTTCTTTTTTATATGCCTCTCTTTATTATCTTCAAATCTTTTGTTTAAAATTGAAAATTTTCCTTTTCATTTAAACCTTTCAATTTTTTTTTTGTTAGGAAAGTTTTTATCTTAAGATACAAAAAAAAAACAATAAAGATTAAAGAATTCAAAATAAAATAAAATTTAAAAATTATAAAACTTTTACAAACACCCAACAGTATAAAAATTAAATTTTTATTAAACGTCATTAGTCATGTACTAGAATATATAGGTATATATACCCATAGGTACTTTAAATCCTTTAAATTCTTAAATTTCTTTCAGAAAATTTAACAAATTTTTCCTTAAACATACAGGGGAAAAAAGGGATATTCAGTATCTTCAGAAATTACAACAATAAGAATAACAAAAACAAAACCAAACCCACAAATTCCATGTCATTCTAATAATAATAATAATGTAAAAAAAAAAAAAACTAATTTCACTTCCATTCATAAATTTCAAGTCCGGAACCAAAAAATATATTTTTATTTCTAATCTTTGGCAATAATCAGTCGTTAGTTTTTTAGCACTCACCTTAGGAACAACGAATCTCACAGTTTAAAGAATAAGATACAACAAAGCATACTCTTAAGGGCATTCAGACCATAAAAAATACTAAAATAGAGACACAGAGACCTATTAACAATTGTAATGAACGTGAACAGATAATATATATAGTTTCAGGGGTTGGTAAAACTTAGTTGTATTTTTATATCTGTTTCAACGTATGTCAAAGGGTATACTAAATTTGACATTTCGTTTGTGATGGAGTGAAGCAGGGTGAAGGGAATGAATCTGATCGGAATCGAAAGGTAAATAAATATAGCTAAGTTTGTCGGTCTGTCTGTTTTGCGTTTGTTCGTCTGTTCTTCGGTTCGCACGATTTCTGAAAATTAGAAGAGCTATCAAAAGCCGTCTTTGCTCTAGAAATTTAGCAAGTTTTCTCAACGGTTATATCTAGAGAAGCTGAGTGCCCAAAATGCTATCAAAAGTAGTTATGTTAAACGGTCGACGTCTGCGCAAAGTGTAATTAGCATATGTGGTTCGAGTAGCTGCCATACAATGTATATTTTCATTTATACATAATTGTATCTAACAAGTTGTATATAATTGGCTATCCTAGAGTTGTTACACTCTACTCTACAGTTTTCTTCTTATTGTTGTTGTAATTCTTAATCTGTTCGCTGCCAGATCTAATCTCTCCTCTTTTCCTTTCTCTCTTTTCAGTTCTCTGTATATAATATTTTTATTCTTTATTATTTCATTTTAGTTAAAAATGAATTCCTAAGAAAAATCCAAAAAAAAAAAAAGAAAACGTGAGCTTCAACAATGACAGTGTAACAAAACATTTGCCGCCACAGAACAAAAACATAACTTGAGGGTGCATTACTAAATGGGTCTAAAAAAAAAAAACAAAAAAACCATTACCAAAAAAAAAATTGGAAACAAAAATATACTAAAATTACTTATCACTTAAAGTACAAGTAAAACAGGTAATAAAAATATTGTTTTTTCTTAAAATATAATAATACAAAGGAAAAAATAAGGAATTGGTGTATGTGTATGATATTTGGTGTCAGCCAAAACACGTACAAAACGTTTCAACCAAACCAACAACAACAAAAAAAGGACATTAAAAATAATCAAAAACCAAAAATACAATAATAAATATAATAAAAATAAATAAAATATTTAAAAAAATATCTAATAATAAAATATGTTAAAATAATTGGTCTTCTATTGTACCTGGAATTGCCGTAGCTGATATTTATAATTTATTTGACGCCAACTCTAATGCAGTCTATAAAGTTTTTAAGGAAATTTATCTGAACTTAATCATAGTTTTTTAATCGTAGCTGTTCAATTTCTTTTTAAAATTTCGTTGAAGTTTTCAAGGAAGATATGTGACGGTTATTTTATGATTATTCGATGATTCGAAATATTTTTAAACGATGGTAACACTTTTTGTTTGAATGTGTCTTGTTGAGTAATAGTTTCCACTGCATTCTTTCGATTATTTGGTATGGTTTTTCGATTAACACGTGAACTTCTATTTTAATACTACCCTTTAGGGGGTCGTTGACGACTTTGAGAAAAAATATTTATACTTGCTCTTCAATATTCCACTTAGTTCAGTGTAATGATACTTCATTAAAGAATATTTGTTCCAGTTTTAATGTCATGTGGTTAAATTCCTTCTTAGGTGGAGGTAGAATTTTTAATGCTTATATATTTCAAGTTAGCGAAATGTTTCCACATTATATTTTCTTTGAAGTGTTATAACACTTGAATTATCAAAATTATTTTCTTGTCGGGTGTTCATTGAGAGTTTTGAGAAAGAATTTCGGCATTAGCTTTTAAATATTCGGCACAGTGCAGTGAAAATATATTCAATCTATGAATATTTACCCCAGTTTTAACTTTAAGTAATTAAAACGTACGTGGCACGAATAGAAAACACACTTTCTTCTGAAGAATCTTTTGGAATATTGCAGCAACTGTATCACCTTTCTTTCCACAAAAATAATGAGGAACAATATTCAATCAATTGAAACAATATTTGTTGCAGCTCTGAAGAAATGTGTGTAGATAGAAGTTAATATAACCTACGTAGATAACGTTTTTTTTTCAATTGAAACAATATTTGTTGCAGCTCTGAAGAAATGTGTGTAGATAGAAGTTAATATAACCTACGTAGATAACGTTTTTTTTTACAAGGGACATGGAAAGATTTTAAAACCACCTTTTGGGGATGTATGTAGTTCTTATACCTTGTATGATACTTGAACAAACCTTAACGCTTTTGGTCTAAAGTTTAGGATGTGACTTGCGATGCAAATCTACAACTAGGTTCGGGGGATAAGCATGTGATAGAATTATTGTGATTTGGCTTTGGAAATTGTCTTTTTTAGGCTTTAGATAAGAATATCCGTAATAGTTAGATGAATTGCATGATAGCAGAAGCTAGGTATTTAAACTAAGCCATTTAATTAGGTTTGATAACTTCCGCTAACTATCATGTTTGCGTTAATTATCTTCTAAGCGACAGACTGACTGTTTTTTACTCTAGGATCTGAGATAATCTTTTTGAAAAATATTCGAGGACATAAATAAAAGAAGCATAATTTTCTCTTTATTAAATTTATATCATATAATATTAAGTACTAAAGACATATTAAAATCCTCTCATGTCCTCGAAACCAAAAAATTTCTTTTTAAAGAAAAAATTCACAATACAAGAAAAAAAGGTTAAAATACGGATATCCTTTTCATCAATTGATGCTTAAGAAAAAAGAAAAAAACAAAAAATAACAAAAACAAATAAACTAAATAAGATTTTAGTATTATGTTATTTTCTTTAAATAAAATAACAAAAACTCAGGTAAAAATATCACTATTCCCAGGTAACATACAAAAATAACAAAAGAATAAAATATTTTAAACAATTTTTTTTTTTTTTTTATTTTTATTTTTCTGTTTTTTTTTAAATTGTGAATGAAATGTACACTTTTTTACTTTTTCGTGAAGAAAAGAAACAAAAACATTAGAAAGAGAAGAAAGACAAAGAAAAATAAAATTTAAGAATTCATTCATAAAAGGATTTTTATTTATTTTTTTTTTTGCATTTGTTTATGTATTCGTAGAAAGAATGTATATATATAAAAATAAACACAAAAGAACAGTTTAAGGATTTCAAGGATAATATTTTAAGCATTAAATTATTAAACTGTTACATTCACAATGAAACTAATTTTTGAAAAGGTGTTGAAAATTAAATTAATTTTATTTTCGTTTTTTTTTTCTATTTAATCCTTCCTTAATTTTGTAATTAGAATTTAATTTTGCTGTTTAAATTAAAAAAATTTAAAGATTAAAGGATTTGTCTTTGTTAGAATTTAAAAAAAGAATTACAAAGAAACATATCCCAGGTTTTAGTAAATTTACTATTAAGTATGTAGATTAGCTCATGTGGGAAATCAATAAGATTCACATTGTGGAGGAGTTTCAGTTTATAGTGTAGTAGTTTCTTTAGATATGTGTTAAGGCACTTTTGTCCTTTTCCATCCCCTTGTTATGATTATCTGCTGTAAGTTGTTTTCTTAGATGACTATTGAATTCCTGGAGCTGTTTAATGATTATGTGTTTCCTTTCATTGTATGCCTATATTCTCAAATTAATAATTTTTTTAATTTCTTAAATAATTGTACTTTAAAAGTTTCTTAATTTCCAGTACTTTCTCTCTGGTCCTAAAAAGTATCTTTGGTGTAGACAGGCTTAATTTGTTCAAGAGTTGAAGAATCAGCACATAAAAAAACTTATCAACTTATCGAAACATTTTCATATCATCTTAACTTAAACTTCTTACATTTTACACAGTTTTCCTTCGTTTGATTTGTTGATCAGTATTTCCATTAGACATTTGTGAATCCGATAACACTCCCGATAGACTTAGGAGTGTTCTATCAACAAAAGTCTATCTCAGGTTTGTGGATATTTTGCATCCAATATACTTAGCTATAGAACCATATTGTAAGTATGCATAGAAAGTTTTAGTTAATTTCAGTCGAAAGTCAAGGCCTGAGAAATATGGCGTCCATGGTAATGAATGGTATTATTTTAATGTTTGCTTAGGATTTAATAGTTTCAATAAACCCCCTCCTGTTGTATTTGGTTTAGAATTTAATTCGTTACTAATTTTCATAAAAATTTACTAAAGATATGCTATTATAATAAGTTGAAAACCAAAAAGCTCCAGTGCAGGCAAGTATCAAAAGAGAAATTAATTAATTTTAACTATTACGCTAATTTAATTGAGGTTGTCTTAAGTTCTGGATCTGGTATGCGTTATCCCCAAACATTTCCTTCTATCAAAGCCTGTTCGCTATTACATACCTATCACAAAAACAGATCTATTAATTCAACAGACGCTGATTTGTATCAATTCAAAAAGTCGGATACGGCTTAGTATGACAATTGTAATATTTAGTCAAATTTCAGATTTCAGGAACTTTAAACCCTCTTATTTTAAAAAAAAATTTGTTTAATTTCATTAAATTAAAGAACATATTTTCAGAACATTTGTTCAAATATTTTTAAATTTAATATTTTATCAGTTAATCTTATTCACAGTTTTTTTTTAAATCTTATTCCAATGTAATTTAAAGAGAATAATAAAAATTCTTAGCTTTATTATTACAATGACAAATAAAAAAAAAAAATTTAAACGTTATTACAATTTTAATCTGGTAACCCTTATAAATTTACATATCTATTTATATTTTATATCAAAAAAACAAATAAAATGATTTAAAAAACAAATGTCTCGCACTTAATTAAGGCAGTAATAACAAAATAACAACATAACCTCTTTTAAATACTATATAAAATCTGAATTTAATCAAGTAAATACTATTCAGTTTTTTTTTTATACAATTATTATATACCCAGTACCCATCACATCTATACAGTTAGGAATATTTTATCCTTTTTCAATATATATATATAAATAGGAATCCTTATTTTATATAGATTTCCATTAAGTCTACTTACAAAATGTCGACTTCATTTTGCCAAAAATGTCAACTGTACTAAATGTTGACGTTTCAAAATATTGACTGTTATGTCATTACTGATATGTCAAATATTGAACGAATAATGTCTGAGAATATGGAAAAAATCTTAAATCCAGAGCTATACCGCCTTTTTCAAAAAATTTAGGCAATGTTTATGATTACAATGCTTTTTCCAGAGTATGCTTATAAATTATATGTGCATAATGGGTCTTTTTTAGGATGGATTTTGGAGTTGATTTCAAAAGCTTGGTTTCAATATTTGGTTTTGACAGCCACACTATTATACGATTTTAGCTATTGGACCATATACAAAATTATAGTATGAATGAGACGTTTAGGTAGTCGACATTTTTTCCGAATCGATGTTTTGGAAATCGACATTTTGTCCAAGTCAGCACTTTATAATTGATATATCAAGAATCACTCTATTGTGCCAGTTGACATAATTGACGTCGACTTTTTTGAATCGATATTTTGTGAATCGGTATTTTACAAATCGACATAATTTAACAGACCAACTCAAAAAAACTAATAAAATTATTCAAATAAGTTTTTAAGACGGTTTGATAACAAACTAGCAACAAAAAAAAAAAGGAAAACAAAATTTAAATTTCAAATTAAATCCAATTTTTTTTAACACAACTGTTTAAAATGTTTATTTAAATATAAAAATAAGGTTGCGATAGTAATTCCTCTTACTGTTTCTTAATCCACCCTGTTCTAATCCTCCATTTCTAAAATATGTATCCTTTCATCAGAAGACCCGTATATTTTTTTTTTGTGTATAAAACCATCTCTACTTAGTTAAATTCTAGGAAAAAAATCTTGGAAAATCCTTTTTTATATTTTTCTTGTAAAATTTTGGAAAAAAGGGGGAAAACTTCAGTTTTCCTTTTTTTTTGCATCACTTAAATAATTATGAGTTTGTTTTTTTATAGAATAAAATTCTTCGCTTATTTTTTTCGCACCAAATTAGGACAGTGAACGCGTTACGGAATTAAAAAAAAATCTACTCTAGAAAAAAAAAAATTCTTCAAGTTAATCTCAAAAGTTTTGTCAATTAACACATTTTAATAAACTTTTTAATTAAATTATAAAAAAAAAAAAGTAATGTGAATATTTAGTCTAAGATTGCAATATAAACTTTACAATTATTTTTTGTTGTAGCAACAACAACAACAACAACTTTAGCAATAATAACGCGAACCAATTTTATAGTATAAATTAATTAGACTATTTTGGTAGGCATTTTTAAGTAGTTGTTAAAACTGATTTTTTGAAAATTCTTTTGAAATGGTGTCCATTTTGGAAGCAGAAATGATGGCAATAATTATAGAAGTTTTAAAGTTAAATATAATTTTTATTTTTTGTTAAAGTTTTCGTTTTTTTTCTCTGACAAATTAAAAGAATTTTATAAAAAGTGTCTAGACAAGATTCTATTTTCGCTACCAATTCAGTATATTAAAAAATTCAAATAGTTACATTTAAATTTGGTTTTATACGGAAGGTGACCATTTCATTAAACTGTATTCTACAAAAAAAATATTAAGTTTATTTATTAATGCCTTGGCACAATTGAAGGATATGGTACAATATTCAAAATTTTTGACATATCTTTTATTTTAAATAGAGAAGGGGTTAGAACTAGAGAGTACAACATTTTGAAGACTTTCGGTAGTAAACAAGCAGGAGAAAGCAATTTGGCATTTCTGATTACGGATTACTGAGAGGAATGCTTTTATTTTTTTAAATTGGATTTCTTTGTAGATTTCTTTTATTAATTAATAGCTTGGTTTTTATGTTGTCAATGGAACTTTTTTCTAGCTTAACTTAATAGCTCAGGAATGAACAAGTCGAGTCGTACGACAATACGATGCCATAAACGAAAAGCAGCATGGGGACAGAAAAAAACCGAGAACAAAATCATTTGATAATTTAAAACTGGCATAGCTTGGCAAATGCTAGAGTAGCCTTCTGGCTGATTTTCTTCTAAATTATGAAGGTTCACTTAGAGTTAGATTCCATGTTACCTAAAGATCTACCTTAAAGATGAACTCTACAACCTTTTTGAATATAACTGCAATTATTTGCACTTATGTGGAATTCGTTAAGATCAATCCTGTTATTAAGAATATAGTATTTCCAAGATCTTCCCTGTTCCAACATGAACCATAGTACAGAGAGGCTTATTAAACTGATTAAAAACTTGTTTCCTGTACCGCGTTAGCAGATAACTAATACAGGTTACCTTATTTTATTTATATCTCTATCTCCCCTCTCCATTATTATTATATTCTCTATTTTTTTGTACACTCAAATATTAAATTGGATTAATAATTATTTCAAAGAGTAAAAAAAAATCAAGATTTACTTTAATTTAAAACCCTTTTTCTATGTTGCTTCTAATTTTGTATATTTTTAATTTTGAACAGAAATGCAATATAGTCTATCTCTTTCTATTGTCTACGATTTAAAAAAAAAAAATAATGGTAATAAAAAGAGAATAAAAGCAAAAAAAAAAAAAAAAAATATGGACTTTATTTTAGTTTATAACAAGGAATAAAATAAAAATCTTTACTATATTTTTAACGGTTAAATCCTAACAGTAAAGTTGTATAAATTATTTTCAGAGAGAGATAGGGTTAATATGAAATTCAAGGATACGTTTCCTGTTTAAAAATTTTATTTCAGCAATTTTTTATGTTATTTAATTTTTATCCGACGTAAAAAACAAAAAGTTTCCTTTTTTTTTAATATAATAATAAAAAAGTTTGTATTCTATTTATGGGTATTAGTATAATATTTATATTATGTGAGAGTCTGGACGTGTTTGAAAAGATCCTTCAATTAAAATATCTTCTGGAAACACACCAAACTTTAAATTTTTTAAAGTTAGGTAGGTCCTTAAAGAAAATATTGCTACCTAGTGCTATAATGAATGATCCGGATGAGAAAAATTCCATAAAATTATGACATAATTTTGGACATTTTCATGAAACTATCACAGATTATTATGAATAGTATGTATTATTATGTGATGATATATCAAGTGGAGATAGATTAAAAATATAACGTTCTTTTAAGACATTTTTTTAATAGTTTTAAATGTTTAGTACTTAAATTTTTATTAATTATTTTTATATCTTATATACTTTACCTACGAATTATATTCTTTATGTTAAATCACGTTTTATTAATAAGTTTTAATATAGTATACGATAAATGAGTTGACTGAAGTATTTTTACCGTTATTTTATTATTCGTTTGCGTTAAATTTATATTTAGAAATTATTGTAAGAAGTTAAAGTTTATTTTTATTATGTGTTAGAAAGGACATGTACAGGGATCATAAGGTTTATACGTACATCTCATAAGTGTAAATTGATTTAATTTTGAAGTTAATTAACTGTTATTTTGTGTTAATGTTCCGTTATAATGTGTCATTTTATGGTATATCCTATTTGCTATATCTTGAATATTCACAGATAGTAAAGTTAATTTTACGTGATTTTCTTTTGTTTGAAGATGCATGGACTAAGCTGCTGTTCTTATGACTTATGCGTTACCTAATCTTTCTTTAGAAGATCATGTAAATGTAGAAGACAGTCAAATTGTATATTCCGATACGATATGTGCAATTGAGTTAAAAGAACCCAGTTACTAGAAATTATAGTAAATATTATGATCCATTAAGTTCCTAATTTTTATCATTAACCGAGTGTCTCTGTAAAAGTTTTCTTCCAACTTCTACACGATGACTTATTCTTGAGAGCTAACAAAGAGTTACTTCTAGTTAAAAGAGCTCATATATCTTAACGGTGCTGCGCCTTGCCGAAGCTTTCAGTGCTTTGCAGTAAACGTTCAAGAGTTAAAAGACCCAATTTGTTAGAAATAACAGTAAATGCTGGTCGTTTCACGATTCTTATCATTTATCATTAACCGAGTGTCTCAAGAGCATATTTCTTCGAAATTTTTTTACAATTAAATTTTGGGGAAAACTTTTGAACAGTTTCAGTTAAGGTGAAGAGTCCGTATATAATTTCTAGGCATATCTGTTACTCTGTTATTTCTATTGCCCTTTCCGTTGATATTTAGTTTAAAGTGATCGTAAAATGTTGCCGTAAAAAGTATTTTAAAGCATAGTTAATTTTTTTTTTGCGGAAACTCAAATCCTTGTGTAAACAATCTTTAAATTGTCAACCAAGTTTCTCCAGAATGACGGAAAACTGAGATACCATTATACAAATTATGCATTCCTGTCACTTAAGGTTTTACAGTTAAACAAAAAGTTTAACAATTAAATAAAATTTTCCTCTCATTCACAATCTTATTAAATTTTTTAGAAAATGCAAAAATAACTTTTATTTTAATTTTTTTTTTTTAACTCATCATCAGTTTTTAACTGTTATATTTGTATTTAAAAGCCGCTAAAACTGTATAGTAGCAATGACAATGATCATCAAAATGCAATCTCAGACAGAAGAAAAAAAGGCAACAACCTACGAAACATATTAAGAAAAAATAAATAAATATAATGAAATATTTCTCATTTTCCAAAAGACAATATTTTAGGTCTTGTATTTCTTCAGCTGTTTCTGCTAGTTTTTCTTATTTGTATTTTGTAATTTTTCTATGCATTTTCCACTTAAATAAAAACAAAATATATTATTTCAGGTTTTGAATTTCAACTCAGGGAAAATAAAACCATCAACGATAGTAACACATAAAAAAATTTAAATATAAGAAAAAATCTTAACTTGAACCTTGAAAGCACCAGATAACCGATCTGAATTTAAACATTTAAAATGGGAACAACAGAATAATAAAAAAAAACAATAACAACAGCAAGACAAACTATAGAAAAATTATATAAATATGAAAAGAAAATAAAAAACAAAATAAAAAAATTGAACCAAGCATAAAAATAGTCTGCCATAAGGCGCAACAATAACTGCAAATATAAAACCAAAAACAGCAGTTTCACCACTACACAAGATTTTTTTCTCTATTTTTTTAGTGTTTATTTTGGTGGAAAAATTGCACAAAAAAAATGTTTAAAAGCAAAATAAAAATTTTGGGACGAATTTGCCTAAAATAGTTTTGCTGCTGCCTTAAACTTCTAGAATAATATCTTTGATGTCTTCAAATGCAATCCTTAAAAGTCTTTAAATACAAGATAGGCAAAGCTTGATCATTGGACGATTTATACAAAAAAAATTTCTACATCGGAAAATCGACCAAAAGTTAATATAAGTTATTTAAAACATTTATGTGGACCTCGAGAACTATTAAAGTGCGGGTATGGATATGGTTTAAAATTTCTTTGCTAGTGTTTAAGTCGCAAAAGAGAAAAATGTTAAGCAACGAATTAGAGTTTCTTTAAATTTCTTAAACATTGCTTACCTGCAAGTATCAGGAAACACTGTTTATAAAACTCGTCTATCCCACCTAATTTGACCAATCCTCCATAGTCTTTTAAAGTTGCATCCACAAGAATATACTGCTGCCAAGCCAAGTAGAACATTCAACGGAATGCATAAAACTAAGTTTAAACTCTATTTAACCTTTTAAAGCAAATACTGTGAGTAGTGAAATGCTGTGTAGGAAGTGGGACTTTAAAACCGAAACAGAATTATTGTAAGGCAACATTCTTCTGGGAAAGGCCTTAGACTAAAGCGTTTTAGACTAAGGGTTTTTTGATAGAATCAATAAGACAACATAAATATTTTGTGTTGCAGTAAAAATTGCAATGCAGAATATAAAAAAAATAATAAAAAAAAAAAACAATAAAATAAGTTAAAATATAGAAAATAGCTGGAAATAAATATAACAACCTCAGAATAAAAGAAAACTTATAATAGAGAAACAAAAGACGAATAATATAAGAGATTTTCCTCGGTTTTCTTGCATTATTTTTTTGTTTGTAGTTTTTCCACTAGTTTTTATTTATTTTTTTTTATTAATTTTTTTATTTTGTATACAAAATTTATAAAAATTTTTTTTTTGTTGCCTAAAAAGTTTAATACGAACTCATCATACCGAATAATTTTAATGCTCTGATTAACAAATAGAAGAATTCCACATTTTTTGTATTATTTTGATTATATTTTCTTATTATTATAAACTGATATGTACAACTACTATTAGGTGATTGTGACCATTTACCTCATATTTTATATGAACGTCATTCCAACCCCATTCAGTTATTTCTTCTGAAAATGTTTCCTCCTTTTCAAATTTTAGATTTAGTTGCTATTTAAGGGAAGCATCGGAAAATTTGTATTCTTGTTATTCATAAATTAATTTTGGGTAAAATGCTCTGGTTTTGTCGAGTCCGTTGTTGACATCAGCCTTTGTTGACAGATCCATCACTGATTATTATACTACCAAGTTTGTTGAACTGGTTTTGGTATTCCATTGGTAGAGCTTTCAGCATGATATGTTGGTTGCTGCTGTTATTGATTTTCATCACCGTGGTTTTATCAGTGTTAGTTTCAAGACTAGCTTCAAGCGCCAATTTTTCCAGTTCTAATTTTGACAACATATCACTGGGCCTGTGTGCAAAAATCTTCGAAATGACGAGGGAAGCTCCAATTAATATCCCTTTTCCGTTTCCAGACTCTGAATATTATATTATCTAGAACGATTGTAAATAGGAGTAGTGAAAGACGAGAGTGGACACCTCTGTTTGTCGTTGGTATTGTTTGGAACATTATACTCGTGGAAAAAAAAGTGCCAACATAATAAAAATTAACTTCAGTTTAAATAATTCGGCAAATATTCCGAAAACTGCATAATTTTATGTTGGTTAGCGGATTGAAAACAAAAAACTTAACGAAATGATCCAAAACATTAATCTGTCATCTATCTTACAGTTTTCCACTCTCATTAAATATGACTCTGAATGGAAGGGAATCAATTTAATGATATAATGTGCAATATATTAGTTGGCACAGCATTACTTTTCCAATAAATATGGTCACCTTAACATATTTCGTTCATACACAGATTTTAACTATTTTTATGCAGGGGAGTAGTTCTGCTTATGAAGCCGCTATAGTTTGATTTTTTTCATATTTTTTTTTGTTAAAATTTTTGAATTCCCCAACTGAATTAAGAAAAATAATGGAAAAATCATTCAATAAAATTAAATTTAAAAAAAAAAATAAAACAACGAATTAAAAAATAAATAATATAAAAATTAGAAAATAAATTTGTATTGTGAAATATTGAAAACATTTTATTTTATTATTGTTTTATATTAATTTAATTTTTACCCGCCATTGATGATTAATTTCCCATGGCTGTCTGTTAAATCATTATTGTAAGCAAAAGTTTCACTTTTTATCTTGGAGGCATATTATAATTTCTCTGGATCAAAATTTCCTCCTTTCATTTTAGCATCTTTTACATCTTTTACCTTTCTCAGTGTGGCACTGGCATATGAGATAATTGTCTATCAGGATTGAGTCTTATATATAAAGTCATTTAGGTTCAATTTTAACAACTGAAGTTGACAATTTAGATACATCAGACAATTAAAGTAAGAATTTCTGTGTATAAACTATTTATATTTTTTGCAAGAATATTATTGCAGAAATAAGATTAGTTTTCAGAACTTTATTAATCAGCTCTCAATTTCCGCCGAGTATATTTTCAATACAAATGTGCTGACAAACTATATCCTATCAACACCAAGTCTTCAGAACTTATTAAATACTCAAATATTCGAGCATATTTTTTAAACAGATGTTGTAGGCTTATTGTACTGGGATATTATTACATTTATCAAAACATCAGTTTAACAAAGCGGTCCGTTGTGTACCCCTGCTCTAGGAGCCGCTCGTAATACTTCAGCGTCTCGTTTTGCAAATAAATTCCTCTGATGGGTTGGATTATCTCTCCTTATAAGGAATCTTTTAGTACATACGTTTTTCCTTAATTTCAGTTCAGTTTTAACAACTGAAGTTGACTGTTAATTTAACTGTTTTGCGAAGCACTTTCCACTGAATTGTTATGATGAATTATTTTTCTCTTTATTGTTCAGATACTGGGTCTACTACTCATTTTATGTTCAATTAAAATTTATTAAGTGTTCTACAAAAACTATCATAACTATTGATTTTAAAATAATTATTCTATTAAAAATTAACATTTAAGAAATTTTTGTGTTAAAAATTTAAATTTTAATCAAAAAAATAATTAACTAGAAAATTTAATAAAATTAACTAAATTTATACATTTTTGAAAATTGGATTCAGAATAATAATTAAAATTTTTAAATCTTCTAGGAAAACAAAATTTTTAATTTTTATGTAATTAGAAAAGTTTATATCATATTTTAATTGCCTTAGGAATTAGTTTTTGCAATATTATATTATTATGGTCGAATAGAAATCTATAACTATTACAAAATTTAGTGAATTTCTAATTAACTGTATGCAATCTTATATTTGAATTTTATGAGGTCAGTTGATATCTTTGAGGCAGAAAACATGTTAATATTGTTGATTTTTAATTTCTTTGGTTAAATATGTGTTATTCAAATTAATTAGTAATGTTACAGGAATTTAATTCAAATTGCATAATTTCAAAATTTAAAATTCAAATTATTAAGGTTAAATTTTAAGGTGAAATAAAGTAGGAGCGTATTACGAACAAGAAAAGTTGATATTATGTTAAGATGTTGATGCGTTCGTGGAGTGATTTGTCTTTTTAATTCGGATAACAAACAAGACCCAAACATATTAAAAAGATGCATAAGAGTGTTATGACATTTGTAGCCTGTAAAACCGTTATGAATTATTTCATTCGTAACTGTATGTTTATCCTATTATAGATTTTTAACAGGAAAAGCTGGGTCTAGAACTGAGGGATTTAGCAAAAACAGATCTGGGATGTTCTTAGATGTCATAAGCTGCGCATTCGCCAGCCTAATTTCATTTTGATCCTCGGAGATATCATGCTAGTACTCGAAAATTACATATTTGCATGCTTCGATACCGGAATCCATCCTTAATCCATATTGGTACTCTATGATACCATATTTGTACTCTGACCCGGACGTCACATATTTGTTCTTTACTATACCGCAATATATCTTTGACAAGGAATTAATTGACTTTTTTGTTAAGATACGAATAAAACCTTTAGGAACTCGCATGTTAATATTTTTTAATCAAAGGGTTAAAATGGTTTACAAAAGTATATTTTAGGTGGCAGAAATTCTTATTTTTATCAAAAAGGAAGAATTGTTCCTGGCTCAATAACCAATCGGCATCTTTTTCGTTCTGCAACTTACAATTTCAACTTGTAATCACCCTTCAAAAGTTTTTTTCTATAAACCTCTGTATGAAGCCCTTTAATTGGGAGCTTTATGGGGCACTTCTTGGACATATGTTCAAAGACATCAAACACTTATATTCGACATCGTTCAATTTCTAAGGTATATATTCTTCTTATTCCAGATTTTCATTTATCTTTTTAAGCTATGAGATGAGTTCATATTAATCTAAATAAATACTGAAAAACTTTAACGTAAGATGCTTTTTTCTACAAGATACTTAGTATAATTAAGGTCTGGATTACCTCATACATTGTCACTTTAAATAAATTAAGAACTTTTAAAATATAAAACTCAAGAAATGGTACATAATGTTTAAAAAATATAAAGCACACCAACCCTCTTTTTGAATTTCAAGTAATTTCCTTTCCATTTATTAAAAACTTTAAAGTCGTCGCCGTCTTCATCAACATAAAATGAACAACGACAAAACAAAAATCATATTGAGTCACAACGCAATCATACACAGTTTGTATTATTTGATAATATCAATATTTGATTAATAAATCAGTGAATCATTAATTAAACTGCGAAATAACAACAAAATTAAATGAAATGTATATAATATAATACATACATACAAAATATGAAAGTTCATAAAAATCATAAAAAATAAATGTCTACAAATAAAACAAAAAAATTTACCTTAAACAACAACATTCGATTTTTTGCCTGAAGCATATCGTATAAGCAAAAATATGTATAGAACCAAAAACCAAATAAACAAATAAAAGTAAATGTAATAAGAAATACAAAATAAATAAAAAATATTTCGACGGGTTTGGACATCACTATAATGGGATAATATTATTTTAATATGAATGTTGATTGGAAAGGGTCTTAAGGGAAGTGATTCCATCAATCCGTGCACTCTCCAACAATTATTTAGCTATTCTTTCAATAGCCCATAGCTTTGATTGTCATGGCAAAGGCAGATGCCTCAAATCTGACCAACTAATTTATTATATTATATTCCGACCAAAGAGATAAAATTCTGCGACTGTCGTAAGACTCCTTAAAAGAAAGAATTTTCCAATAATGTTTTCAGTAATCAAGAACGAAAGTTAGAGGCGCCAAAGCGATTGAATACCGCCCTAGTTCTAACTTTTAACGAAGCCAGCCACAGAATTAAGTTACTTTTATGGGTCTACAGTTGCTTGCCGGGAAACCAAAATGATTTGACTCTCAAACTTAAATGATTTGATGGAAGTAAAACACCAGGAGTGGGATTAGGCCTACTGATTTCAACCTGTTGAAAAGATTGAAATGATAGTTATTATTACCTTAGTATGATTCTTGGTTTCAACCTTTACTTCAGTAAGCGATAGGTTTATTTTATCTATGATTGATGAACACCAGTATCCGATCCCGTAGAATACCGTCTACGGAAATCGACTTAGAAAACCAAACTTTATAGCATGCATAGCGGCACTTGATACCTAGATATAACATACTTTCTTCCAAATTATACTTGGACGATACAGTAATCGCATGCACACCATTAGACTTCATTAGTATTGGTCTTCGAAGACAGTGGAATAAGGCACCCCATTTGAGGTCTCAAAACAGTGCAGTTTGACTTGAGCATTCTGACGTAACTAAAGGTATGTAATATAAACACTTTCACGTCACGTCATCCAACAAGTAATCATTTATATGGACTTTCATAAACAAGAAGAAAATTTTAAAATTATAAACGTTTTATAACCGTCTTTATGCATTAGAATCTTTTCCGTATGACAATTAATTCGTATTTTTAATTAGAGCTGTAGAACTTTTATAAGAACTAAAGAAAAGAAAAGAAAAGTGAATCTAACATATCATAAGCTACAATCATAAGATTTTCAAATTTAATTTTTTAGTTCAGTTGTAGTAGGTATATGTATACAAACTTTCTAAATAAATTAGAATGAGAAAGAAAAATTGGAACGAGAAAGACATAATTAAGAATGTTTACTAATCTAAATAATTTTCTACATTACATATCTTTAGGCTGATTATATGTTTACTGATATGCGATTCAATGATTTTCATAATTTTTTCTTTTTTTTTTCTGCTGATATAATATTGTTTTTGTTGTTATTTTTTTTTCGATAAAGCTAATCAGTTATAATATAAGGTCGTTCATTATTATTATGAGGTTATGTATGTTTATTTAAGAAATACAATATTATATACATTGTATATGTATATTTACTGTAATATTGTAACAAGATATATGTTGATAATGTTTCTTATTTTACAAAATGAATTTCAAAGGCATAAATGAGGGTGGAATGATATTAATTTTGTCTTTTTATAGTCAGTAGACTGCAAAAGAAAAATTTCCATTTAGAATAGTGAAATGGTGACGCACATATAAAATTTTATTTAAGAATAATGTTTTACAGAATTATAGAAGAGTTTTATATAAACGATAAGAGTCTGCCTGAAATTTACCACTAGAACGTTTCTACTTTACATATTGAATAAGCAGCAACAGCTGATCTTTAAATTAAATACGAACCTTCAATTCCTTATACCAATTACTATTATAAAATTAATTATTGAATCGAGCATCAAGTTTTCAAGAATATTGATATATATAAATCATAGCGAGTCTGAAGGGTTTATCTAACTGATTTTTAAGAAATCTAGACGCAAACCGACTGTTGTAATCACTCTTTATTTTATGGGTTTATGGATTTTTCAGAGTATTTTTCTTTTAACTCTGTCACTTCCTTTCCAGTTCGAGATATTTACCAAAATATACAATGTTTATCTTACTTCACTAATTATTATTATTTTTTAGAGTTTAGATTATAGGACGTCTTAGATTTTTTATATTTTTCATAACTTTTCGTAATTTTTGATCGTTGTTCTTTTGTGTACTGTTCCATTTCCAATTTCCTAAGTTTTCTTCACAAAATTCTGAAATAAAAATAAAAAATATAAATAAATTTAAAAAGTTATTAAACATTGAAACCATATCGGTCGTTTTGAGCCACCCTGTATATGAAATATACAAATCTTAACTATGGAATTTCATTTAATTTTTTTTTTTGTTCTATAGTTACCAAATTATAAAATAAAATATTAATTCAAAAATATATATACATAATATACTAAATTATATGTATATATATTATAATAATATATTGTGAATATACATTTATAAATATAATTTATTGCACAAATATGGATGAGTTAAAATTGCTGCTCATATTAATTTTTGTTTTTATTTAGCTGGTTACAAGGTGGAATCTTGTAATCCAAAAACAGAGGGTTGAATATCCGAATAAGTATAAATTCTGTAAAGATAATAACTGTAATTCCCCTTGAGAGAATAAAAAATAAAAAAAATTATTATTATAAAATAAATTTCCCAAAAATTACATTTCGAGTAATAAAATATAAAGAATACAAAATATTATTCCACCCCATTCCAATATTTTGTATATATATACATGTATAAAATTTATATGTATATATACATAATAGTACAAATATATATATATATTTTTTTTTTGGCAAAAAATTTAACCAATAATCAAGAATTTTTTGTTTCCTTGTTAATGACATTTATAACTGTAAATCAGGATACACGGTATATTGTGTACTTACTTGTGAAAAAAACACTAAAACTTAATTTTTGGGGGAACAAGCAATTTCTGATTAAATGTTCTTTTGAGTATTGCTACTGCTCTTTAGTTCTAGTTTTTTTTTTTAATTTTTTATTCTATGCAAGATGCAGCTGTATACCATATTTTCACCACACACTCCTGATGAAAGATTATCCCTTGTTATTTCATAATGTTTGTTTGTTGTTACTGTTATAGCCGTAGTTAAAAATATGTTTAATTTAATAATTGTTATTATTGTTGATACTTTGTTGTTACTATTTAAAAAAAAAAAAACAAACTTTAGACTTGATTTAAAATTAAAGAATCGAATAAGTAAAATGCGACGTGGTATAAATACAAAAATTTTTATTTTCAAAAATGACAGGAGAAAGTACACACTTAAGTTTGTTTTTTTACACACACACACACACATATGCGGCTTTTAAAAATAATCCTATATTTATATATGGATTTTATGATATGTCATTGGATTTCAAAGATAATAATAATAATAACATTCAATATTTACCAGACTTATAAAATATATATATATAAAAAAAAAAACCAAATTTATTATGATTATAATATAAAAGAATATATTTTACACATATTTAATATTTTAATTCAAAATAAATATTTATTTTTTATATATTTAATATTTCAACATATCTGCGCCATCTTTAAAAAATTTGGGGTGGAGTGTAGACAGTAAAAAGGTTTCAAAAAAACTTTTTTCAAGAAAGGATCAAAGATGAAAAACTAAAAATGAATAATTTAAATAAGATTAAAAATTTTTTAAGAGGGTTATAAATGGAAAATTATTAAATATTATGAAAGAAAATTATAAAGAAAATGGGAACAAATATGGTATTGAAATTATGATTGATAAATATTTGAAAATTTGTTTTGATTATAGCAGCAGAGTTGTCAAATTGAAAAAGGTATCTAATATGCTGTCATGAGATGTTGTTTCTATGGTGTTGAAAAAAAAGAAGCCAGGGATAGGAAAGCAATTATATTTAATATGTACCTAGGTATATACATTAATGTTAAGTGAATAATTATTTAATTTATTACAAACGTTTATGATGTCATCAAATGTAATGAGTATTTGTTATTCATTTGTTGTACTCATTTACTTAATTAACTTTGAATTTAAATGGATCATTGAAATTTTATGTTTTCTTCTGGATGTGTAATATTTATTTTAAATTATTCAACAGAAAAATTGATGTATTGATTTGATTAAATAATTATTAATAGGAGATGACATTGACTTCATTAAAATTTTAATTAGATGTGAGAGAGAACTTATCTGTGAAACCTCTCCCTTATATAGTTTCATCAATTCATGCCTTAGAAATCTATATAGATGAAGAAAAGTGTTACCATCGAAATATTTTTTGTTTGAAGATTTACCCAACCTTTAATTACTATATTTATCTAAGCATAGTCGACCAATTAGCACTATTTTTAAGTTATTTTGAAAGATTTTCAATGTGATATTCTAATATTGGACGGAACAAATCATTTCTTATAATATGTAATCGTTTCAAAAAAATTTTGTAGTACTCCAAATAAATTAAATCTAAGACTACAATAGTCACTCATATTTAAAGTACTTATATTGTATTTTTAATAGAGAACCGTGGTAAAAACAACTACGAGGAATTAAAGAGAAAACTTTAATTCCTCGTAGATGTTTTTACCACGGTTTCAACAATTACATATTTGTTATCAATATGTAATTGTTGATAATATGTAATTATCAACAATTACATATTTGTTATCAGTTTTTAAAATTTGTATCTATTTCTTTGTAATATAACTATATTCTTTCTTTCCACAACTTACCATATTTTCCATCAAGAAATAAAATTAACATCAAAAATGACTTATATCTCGAAAATACTTGATTATATAAAAAGTACTTTAGTAAAATGAAAAATTCTTAATTACTTCAAAAATAATAAATAACCATGGAAACTGCTTTATTTTATAATTACTAATGTATTACTAATTAAAAGTACTCTAACTCAAGTACTTACTTAATTATAATGGAATTGCAAGTATTGTACTTGCATTCGTATACTAATACTTGAATTTTGAAAGTACTTAAGTATAATTTTACGAGTAATATTAATGATTTATTGTGTTGGTACTTCAATTTAAAGTAAAATTGCATGTTTTAAAAATATTGGTGAATACCAACTAAAGTTGTTGAGTTTTTGTTTAAATTTTGAGTTAAGTTAAAAATTTTTATAAAGTTTAAAAGGGAATACCATAACCTGGCGCATACATACGGTCGTCATCCACTGTCACTATCCCTGGTTTTAAATATCAATCTACTATTTGAAAATGAAATTGGGTTCCAATACTGTATTGACAGTTCATTTAAAAAAAAAAGTAAACTAGAAAAAAAAGGAAATATGTTAGAATTATATTATTATCAAAACTAATTGAAGATTTAGAAAATAAAAAATAACTCATTTAACCCTTTAAAGCACAAAAAAGTATTTTTGATATTGAAACTCATCTTTTACCAGATTAATTGTACTTCGAAGACCGTCGCAAAATTTTTAAAGGCTTCTTCTAAACATGGTTATGACAGCAATTTTCATAGAAAAAGGAACAGACCCATGGAGTGCAGTATATAACTAAAGAACTTTGGAACTTCGTTACATTAAAATTAATGTTAATATCTAAATAAAACTAATAGTAGTTAGTATCTATAGTCCTCATTGTATCTAACCCAGTATCTTACAACAAACCTATTAATATTTACATTAAAACAATACAAACTAAATAAATAAATCAATAATTTAAATTTTTTTAATTAAATTTTTTTTTTTGTACATAATTAAATTTAAAAAATTCTTTTCTAATAATTAAATTATTAATATAAACAAAATATCTGTATGGATAAATACTAACAGATAGATAAAAATTAAAATACATAATTTATACAAAATGTAATTAGTGAAAAACTACCTTTTATAAAATTTTAACTTTTATTGTTTAAACATCAAAATAAAAATAAAAAAAAAAAAAAAAAAAAAAAAAAACTTTACCATTGAAATTGTATGCATTTTTATACACAAATTAAATATTAAACCACTTCAAATTTAAAATTTTTTAATAAAATACAAAAATACTCAACTAAAAAACTAAATATAAACTATCTGTAGTACATTATATATGTATTTTTTTAAAAAATAAAATTAAAGTTTTTTTGTTCATTTAATTATTTTTTTTTTTTTTCATTTCCTTTTTTTTTTAAATTTTTTGTGTATTTTTGTTTTAAATTTTTGTATTTTTGTTTAATTTTCGGAAACATTTTCATTTCTATTTATGAAAATATAAAAAAGTTTAGTTTTTACAAAATTTTTTAGAATTCAATTCTATATTTATCTTTTTTTTTTCACCACTTAATTTACGAGTACCGGAAGTTCCTTTACAAAATTAAACTTGAATAGTATTAAAACATGATGATATAAACTATACGAGTACACCTAAAATATATATATATATAAATCTACATTTTAAGGTAAAATAAAACCTAAAATAAAAAAAAAACAAACAACATTTTCATTTTGAATTGTACATCATTAACGAAAAGAAGTTTTTCCACAACTGAAAACTAAAATATCAAAATTTTAATGTAAAGTATATACCATCTTTCAATAATACCTAGTACAAATAGTGTACTTGTATATTTTGCAATATGCACTTCTTTAATGTACATCTTTAGTGCATTTTGTAACTTTCGAAATTATACCCCTTACAGCTAAAAAATATTTTAAAAGTACGTGTAACCTACATTTGTAATATAAACTATCTGCCATCTAATAATACACGTTGGCTGCACTTATATTGCCTACACTATTGCCTATATTGTCTAAATACTTAATAACGTTCATTGTATTTTTAAATACTATGCTTCCTTAAAAATCTTGCCTCAAAACATTGATTATTCACCATCATAAGTTTCAAATTCAATATCATGCAATACCTATACTCTGTATAAAGCCTCGAACTATACAAATACCTTCTGTGCAATACGTTTAACTTATATGTGTAAAGTCCAAGGACATGGATAATACATATAGAAAACAACCTTGTATTCATTTTTTTTTTTTTTTTTTTCACTTTTTGCATAATTCAATTTTCAAAACAAAAAAAAAAAAAATGCTTTTAAAAATTTAAAAAAAAAAATGTTTGCAACATTCAATAATAATAACAACAACATTTAAAGTACTAATATACTAAATAATATAATAATAGTAACAACACCTTCAACAACATCAACAACAACAATAATAACAATAAAAAAGTACAAAATACCAAAAAAAAAAAAACTATGCACTAGAAAATTTCAATTTATCTGCCAAAAAAATAAAAAAAAAAAAAAAACAAATTAAAATTTGATAATCTCTTCCAGCATTTCATCATCATACATTTCCTTCTTACCATTCTTCCGTTTTGTTCATCTTTTGCTTGCCAATCAAATTTTTTTTTGTACTTCTATTATAACTCTTTTAACCCACTTTTTAACAAAAAAAAGTTAAAATAGAGAAGTTCCGTTATTCGTGAAAGTAAAAATCTCGAATGCCAAAATCTTGAAAGTTCTAATCTTAAAAGTCAAAATCTTGAAGGAAATCAATAACTTGAAAGTTAAAGAGTTGAATACAATAAAATCTTGAAAGTTCAAATTTTGAAAGCCAATAACTTGTGTGACAAAATCTTGAAAGTCAAAATCGTCAAAGTTAAAAATTTTAATGTCAAAATCTGGAATGTCAAAATCAGTATATAAGACTACTTTCAAATTTCATTCTAACACACTTAACAACAAATCATTCGGAATAGTTTCTACTAATATTACTGTTTGGTAAATGGTAACCATTGGTAACCAAGTTATTTGAACTCATCAAATGTCGTAAACAAATGAAATTTATCCTCAATCTTCTTTTTTAATTATTTTGTCAATAAAACCAGATCACTAATTACACAAGTAAGTATAAAATTTTATTATAAATTAAATTTAAGGACTGACGAAGTAATATGTTTTATGCGATAAATTTTGCCACAGATTTCAATAAATATGTAAATACCTATATCTTGTGAAGCAAAACCCGATATAAATAATATAAATAACTACAGTATACATTGAATATGTAGGCACTGTAAAAAAAAACAAAATATATAGAGTTATAATACGTATGATATATGCATTAAAAAAAAAAAATATAACAAAAAAAATTCAAGAAGAAAAACTACCAAATAGCTATGAATACGATATAATTTTGAATTGCATATATAATTGATATTCGAACCATATCTATAGAAAGTTATATAAAAGAAAAAAGAGCGAAACATAGTCTTATATAAATTTCAAAAAATAAAACTCTTTAAAATTATTATATATTGTATTTCAAGATGAAATTGTAGAATATGTCTTTCGAGACTTTTCATTTTATTGTTTTGACGCCAAAAGAAAATTTTGGTATACAAAGATTTCGAGTCAAAATAAATCCAATGTCATCAAAAAATAAAAATTCAAGATTATGTCGATTTAAGATTTTGATTTTTAAACTTTTTATCGTGTTTCTAAAACAAAATTCGAATTTTGAATAAAATAAAACTTACTATACACACAAAGCTCTTTTTTTGTTTCCTGTATTTTTATCCTTGTACATAATTCAAAAAAAAAAAGGATATAAAAGATTTTTTGTCTACTGAAAAATTTGTTTTTAATATTTTTTGTTTTTTCTGTAGAATTTTCCAAAAAAAAACAACAACAACAACAACAACAAAAAGAAAATGAAACTATTATAATATAAAAACCGCTCATCATGTATACAACTTTTTTTTTGTTCTTCACTGTTGTTTGTGTACACTTTTTGTTTAGTTATTATTTGCCTTTAATATTTTTGTATTAGTTAAAGATATTTTTTTTTTAATATTTTAGTTCGTGTTATTAGACTAAATTGTTATAATTCTGTGATAAAATTATATTTCCTTTATTCCATAAAAATGTTAGAAATTTGTTGGGTTAAAAATAAAAACTTTAAACTCGTTTTTTTCCCAGCCATTTTCCTAAAACTTTAAATTATTAATCAAAAAGTTAAATTATTAGAAAAACTGTATGGGATGCAAAATGAGTCTATTGAAAAAAATATTGTATTAGAAAATAATTTAAAAAGTTGAATAAAGTTTTGATAAAAAAATTTTATGATGGAAGAAAATATGGTTTTCAGGATTTTTAATTATATTTATCTGGTATATTTTATGTTTAAAGTATGCCTTAATTGGCACCTTCATTTTAAGTAGCCCTAAATATTTAAGTTTTAAATGAGCTTGAACGGTGCGTGTGAAAATATTTTATAAAACAACGTAAGAATATTGTTTTTTTTAAGTGTTAACTGTTCAACTGTTAGTATAACTATTAATATAACTAATAAGCGATATGTCCAATATCTATAAAGTTTACATACGACCTAAGATGAAGTATAACTCTTACATTTAAGCTGGTGCTTCGCAAACTTCACTAAGTTACCTGGATAAAATCGAAAACCGCGCCTTACGCCTAATTTTGCGACCCTTCCGGCCAGGTTACTTTCACTCCCCTTATTGGAGCTTTAACTCTCTTTTATAGATATCTTGTAAGTATTGACACTTGACCTATTGAATTAAAATCAATAATGCCTCCCTTTAAAGAATTCCAACGCAAAACCAGGGAGGCCTAAAGTGCTCACTTCTGCACAGTGGAAATTCCTAGGTGGCTCAAAACTGTTTATGAAAACAAATTTATTCTGAGAACTGCTGGAATATGGAACATGCTTCCATCTAATGTGTCCCCCTCCGCTAGAAATAGACCATTATACAATTTGCAAAAAATTTTTTAAAAAGACCTTAAATAAGTTAATTTCTAATCTAAAACCCAACTCTCCTCTTCTATTCTATTTTCCTACTAAGTCCTTAGCCTCATAGCCAAGCCTACATATCTATTATTTAGCTATGTATAGTTTGACTAGCTTGTAAAAAAAAAATAAAAAAAAAAAATAACCCGGTATAGATAGCTATTGGAACAGCGGGCTTAATACATTCTTATTATTAGAAATGATGTTAATAAATTTAACATACAATTGAAACATGAGAGAGTACTAGGTCTTATAATATGTAGAAACGTCTTAGATTTTCAATATCTACTTACAGTTTTCTATTTCATACATATCGTAAAATTTTTTTGATTAAACTAGCTTATAACCAGCGGGCGTTGTCGTGCTTCTCAATGGGTTTTAAATTGAAGTTGATGTTATTGTAAAAAAAAAAATTAATGCAAAAATTACATATGATGTAAATGTTATTTCTACAATATACTAAAATAATTTTTTTAGAAAGACTTTTAAATCGTTGGGCTGTATGGGTTAATAAATTCTAAATCTGCTAAAAAATCAACTAGATTGTCAAACAGCAACACGAATACAGAAATTTGTATAGCAATTGACAACTGACTTCTGACTTCCCGTAAACCTTTTGAAAATACTTACATTCAGAAACAAAAGAGTAGTCATGGTCTATTAGATTGGAGTGTTTTATTAGAAGATTGGAATATTGTTTTTGGTATAAAAAACACTTGAAGTTGCATAGCAACTATGACATTTTGTGAACCTTTTGAAAATACTAATATATAGAGAATCAATACTAGGTGGGTGAATGCTGTTCAGGGCACAAGTTTTTAATTTTATGGAAAACTAATGATATCAACTGATTTTTAAATGATTTAACGGGTTCTGTCTTATAAAGAAATTGAATTCAGAATCAAAATTTGAAATAATTTTTACAAAATAACTTTCAATTTTGAGAATTTTATATGACAAAGCCACATTCTATACAAATTAGAAATCAATACCAGCCTTTAAAAAGATTAATTCTAAAAATGATTTTTTTAATTTATCAAAAATCAACACTGCGATAACTTAATAACTCCATGTCACAGCATTTTAAAGATTATATTTCATATTAAGGTAATTTTTTTTTAAATTTATTATTAATATTGTAATTCAACTTATCTAGAATTAGTAATTATTATGAAAATGGGGGTTTTTGATGTGGTTTTAATTTTTAATTTTTGAATAACGTTGGTTTTCTAATGTAAAAATTTCAACATTTGACATCACAATTCACAAAATTCTAATTTAAATTAATTCCCCCGTTGAAATATAACACAATATGAAAAATTTTTCAAAATAAATTTTAAATGAATTTTATTTTGAAAAAATTTAGTTTTACTTTCAAAATCTGAAATTTCATTTTAATTTTTAAAATAAAGTTTCAATATTTTTATTTTAAATTTTTTTATTCATAAAAGTTATTATTATTTGGGTGTTTTTTTTTTGTATTTCGAACTACAGTAAGGGGAGCAAAGGTTTGCATGAAATAAATAATTTATATAATTTTTTTTTTTTTTTACGGCGGAACGGAACGCTCGAAAACCACTTATTGAAACTGTGCGGTGTTTCCTTGGGTATAGTTTCTTGGATTTTAACACACTAATACCACATTCTTTTTGAACCAAACTTTAGGAAAGAACCTGTAATACAAATGTACAGTTTGGTTATAAAAATGGGGATATGGAAGAATTTTGCCATTATGGAAAGGTTTGCGTATTTGGATTATGGCGGATGGCGAAAATTTGGAAGAATATTAAGGAGAAAGATGTTAGTTTTCTCCTTAAATTTAGTTTAGTCGTACATTTGCGAACTACCAACTAAAGGGAACACTTTAGAGGGAATTTGGTTTAATAGTCTCGACATGCGAATTACAAACGAATTTCAAAAGACGTTATATTTGGATTTGACTTTGAAGGTTATATTAAACATTGCGTTAATGAAATTATCCAAAATGGCTCACACGTAGGAATTGTTCAATTTAATTCCCTCTTAATTTGAAATCCCCCTAGGTAAGAAATGATAAATAGGTAGTTTCTTTAATTTAAATCGGAAATATGAAAGCAGTATAATTATATTATACCTTCCATTACATGCTCTAAAAAATTCCACAGTATTCTTGACCTTTAAAACTATATTTATAAGAACAGCTCCACCAAATATCACCTTCAGTATTTTTTCTCGCAAGACTAAACGTTTCTATTAAGGATTTAGCCAAGTGTAAAATCTATAGGGCTGAAGACTACAGTTTATTAGGGTACAATACAAAAAAGATCATCTTCCTATTAAGCTATTCCCCTACATTTAAAGCAATACAAAATATCAGATTTATAATTGACCTTGAAGACTTATTCCATCAAGTTTTTATAACGGTATTTCCTCTTCTATTTGGTTTTTTGCATTAATTGTAAAATACATGTGTCGAATGCATTTCCCTATCACTAAGCAATCATATTTTTAAAAAAAAAACCCTTCCTTACCTATGGCATATTCGATTGTGCGAATAAAATTAAATTTTTTATATATAAAAAATTATCACTTTAACTGTAAATAAGAATGAAAAGGTATTCAAAATGATTTTAATAAAATTTTTTCTACCCACTGGTTAAATATCATTTTTCTTTTTAAACTTCATAATTAACCGTTATTGGTATAAATATCTACTACATATTTTTAGAAACAAAAAAGAAGAACAACAAAACTAACTTGCTTTTTATAGAATTTTGCACCACAAAACTGCACTGGAGTAATAACAGCGGAAATAATCAGTGTTAACTGAAATAAACGCATTTCCATAACGTTTATGAAAAAAAAAAAAAAAAATTTTTATTTCCGAGTATTTTTATAATTTAAAAGAGAAAAAAATGTTTAAAATATAAAAAAGGTAAATGTACACCAATTTTGAATATTTATTTTAACTAAATAAAAACACGTGCAAATTGTGTATCTGTAGATACAACACAGTATATAAATAGTTGAATAATTAAAGGTGTATAATGCAAAAAAAAAAAAAAAACCAAATTCAAACTTATTTCAATTTTTTTGCAACAAAATTATTTCACAGTTTTAAACATTTGTGGGTATACATACACAAATTACACATCATATAGTTATATAAATAGAACAACACTATATCTATCTAGTAGATATTCAACTATTATATAGTCGAGGACAAATATTTTTTTCCCTATTTAAATTCCGTTAATGTGTACATAGTCTAGATTGTAGAAACTGTATAATATTGAAATGTAAAAATATATAACAATGGCAACATTAGCAACAATAAAATAAATAAAAAGTAATACACAAAAAAAAAAAAAAAGTAGGGAAACAATTTAGAAAGAGATAGCAAAAATAAACAAAATAAACATGGTGGAAAAAAATACACATAGGACATAAAATAAAAAAAAAAGAAAAAAAAAAAAAAACTGTTGCACACGTGAAAAGTTTTATAGTGGATTTTTTTTTTTACCAAGTTGTATATAGTATATACTGCCAATATTCACTGTAAACTGTCATCACCACCACTGTGTTATAGTGAACATTTATTTGTTTGTTGTTTTTTTCGAAATAATTCTCTATTGAAAGTAAAAATGTGTGAAATATCAATGTTTAATATACATATATGTTCGGCTGAAATTTATTAGTTTGAATTACAGCAAACTTTAATAATACACTCGTACTTACAAAATCTTTTTAGATTAGCAAAAGTCAGGAGTTCGTTCGGAAAACTATGGTGGACATGAAAGTCAAAACATGAAGCAGGCGGAATAAAAATTAAAATCTTAGAGGTGTATGTCAAAACAGTGTTGCTATACGGATGCGATGCATGGCTTGCATCTTGAAATAATGTACAGAAACTGCAAAACTTTTTAAATAAATGTTTGAGAATAATATGCCTCATATTGAGGTCAAGGCGAATTATCAACGAAGAGTTTTGGGTAATGATGAAGGAAGAACCGAGTTGGGAAGAACCGAAATTAGGAAAACAGGTAATGGAAATCGATTGTTCATTCTAAGGCATTTAACAACCTAAGTGGCATGCCAACAGCTCGAATCTCCAGGCCAGGAGAAACTTGGGCTGACCAAAGCCACCTGGAGAAGAACGGTGCAAAGCTAATGGAACCATGAAATAATTGACAAGACTTTGATAAAGACGTATGCTTTCCAAAAAAATACTTCATACGGTTTTCCATCATTCTACGAATGTTAACACTTAACATTAAGGTTATATTTATTGCTTATGCTATGAATGTATCTGGGTATAGGTATACGTTTCGAGAGTTGTTACACAATTACTGCCTTCATTGGTTCGTATTAAAATTTTTATCGTGATCACTTATGAATATATCTAAGTATTCTCTGGAAAATATTATCAAAATGAAGGAACAATAGTTTACAGAGTACAGACCTAGTACCTAGATTGACTAATTCCAATTCTTTATAGCTTCTTTTCCTAATCCCCCTATCCTAAAAACCAAACTGTACTTTTGTATCAGAGGTCTTATCCTAAAGTTTGCTTTAAAGCGACGCAGTTAAAGTCTCAAACTACAGCAGTAGAAAAAGCCACAGGATCCCAGTAAAATTTAAATGAATGGCTTTCGATGCTTAACACAATCCCAAATTCAAGAAGAAACGTAATTCAGTAAAACCGTTCATATATCTCTTTACATTTCCATTATATTATTTTCAAACATTTTTACCGTTATTTTTGTTGTTGTGTTAAAATATTGTATCTGTCATTTGTTCAGCTAAAATTAGTTTTGTTTTTAACTTTTTTTTGTATGTTGTGTCTGTTTTGAAAATAAGTTCTTTTGATTATTTTGTAACTTTTTTTTTATTTAACATCCACCAACGACAGTATTATTTCGGAAAATTTTTATAATATTTTTTTTTACAGTTATTTTTATAAAAAAAAACTCATTTTACTTTCTATTAGTTACAGAAGCATAATAATTATTACACCGTATTGTGGTGATTCCACAGAAAAACTTTTAAAGAATTTTCAGACAAACTATATAGAAGAAAATTTTATTAAAATTTTCATCTTCTCCTCCTTTCATTAAATTTAAATAAAACTTCTATCATAGATCCGACGAAATGTGTTACGTAGCTTATTAAAAGGTAAACAAATTTTATCTGAAGGTAAACAATTTTTTAAATAAATAAATGGTAAATGTAGATAATGTACAGTTTTATGGAAATAACTTCGAACTGATATAAGTTTATGCGCCAGGCTTGTAAGTAAAAATAGGTATTACGTGCAGCATCTATTGGGAACCAGCAACGATTGTAAGGATTTGACTATTTCTTTGTTTTACCATTGTATTCAATTAGATATTCGTAGAACAGTAATCGAAAAACAATTAGACCTGGTAGACAGGAAAGAGGAATAAATTAGACGAAAGTAGGCTTCAAATGAAAAATAAATATGAAATTGTCCAGCCGAGGCTTGTATCACATTGAGAGGCATTTAATTCTTTCTTTGACTCATTTCTTGACATATCTAATAACCTTGTCGGGAAGCACAAGATCTTTATTGAGCTTCACAGTATATTTTATTTCTGGAGTTCATTGACACAATGTTAATTCTCTGAAGAACTTTAGCAAAGTCAATTAGGAATCCTTTATTTTATAGGAGCATTTTAATCCTCCACCCCCCGTTGAAAATTGATTTATCAGTTTATCAATACTTTTACTAGAATCTTTTTAATTTGTTTCAAACTTTCAACATGTTTATCTTGTTTCTTATTTTTAGATATTGTTTTATTGCTTTGTATATTAAGAGATTTTTGTCTTTGGTATAACCTCGTTATTTATATCGTAGGTGAATTAAAATGTTGATTGAAAATTTAACATTTCAATTTTACGTAATATTATTATATAAAATGTATATCTAAAGTACAATATAATTATGTTAATATAGTACGTGGAATTATATAAAATTTAATCCTGTTGTTTGTTTCATAATTTTTCTCTATTTTTTTCCTGAGAACAATATAAACAATCAAGAGCAGATGAAAAATAAAAATAGGATAAGAATTCAAACTGATGATAGTGTTATGTTACACAATCAAAAAATAAGTATAGACAAAAACTAAAATAAGAATACAAAATAGTGAATTTAAAAGGAAAACGGGGGTTATACAACTAGCAAATAATATTTATAAATTGTGGTTGAAATTAGTAAAGATGGAATAGCATAATAGGTGAGATAGAAGGTGTGTGTGTGATAGTTTCAGAAATAAATAGATTATGGTTTTATTAAGAATTTCATATTCAATGATCTTCGTTGTTCAAATGTTAGGCTAACCAACCTATCTGTACCTGTGGAGGTGTATGTTATTGCTAGAGGAAAAGGGCTGATAATATAGAAATATAATATATAGAATTGGGAAAAATTAATTCTGAATATTTACATAAGAGATAATAATTAGCCTGAGCACCCGAGTGGCCTAACCTGCAAAAGAATTTTTAAAATAAATCTACAATAGGGTGGTTAGGTTCCTTTGGCACTAAAAAAATAGGGAAAATGACTTAGGTAAAAATACCGCAAACCCAACCGGAAACTGAGCTTTTCAAATATTTTTTTATAAAGTTAAGCCACGTTGCTTCTGAGCTCCTCATACAGAATGTATCAAAATTTAATTCCAATCTTGTGATTAGAATTTTTCAATAGCTTTTTTGCTTCAATTCAGGGAAGTAGTGGGAATCAGAAATAGATTAATTATTATCAAAGATTTTACAAACAAATATCTGCAGGCGCTCACCTACATTTTAACAACGCCTACAAATATTACTGGAAATAAAAATTCTAAAAATTAAATGAGGCACACTTGCAGCTAAATTAGGTATTCCTTACAACACCTCCTGCCGAAACCGCAAAAATGTAAACATAAGTTAAAATATTGAGCATTTTCTTTGCAGATACCAAACCCTGACCAAATCCAGACTAATTCCACTCGGACTATTTCCAGACGTCACACTACTCTCGCTCAGCCGGTTCAGTTCTTCCACAACCTTGACGAACATTCTTATCACAAAATTTAATAACTGACAGATCAAATCCGAAACTGTATGGGTTGGATATAAAACCGTAATGAAAACGCACATCACATGAGTGCTAATCACAATCTAGTGCTAATTGAGGTTAACTCCTTAACCTACCTACCTACTTCCTAAATGAAACAACACGGCCATGCAGACCACATTTTTAAAAAATTAATTCGAACAAAAGTTAATTACAATTAGTAAGGTAGGAAACTAAAGATAAATATTTAAAATTTAAGATTTTAGTTGAAACAAATTCTAGTAAAATTATATCTACTCTAACTTCTGTTATTACCAAAAAATCCTTTTAACTTTTGTTTTTATATACTGCTATTTCTGTAGAAAATTTTAATCAAATCTGTTTTACAATAAGTTTTTAAATTAAAACTTTTATATAAACGTTAGAAAAATAGTTCACAAAAATATTATTAAAATGTAGGTAGTTTAAATAAATAAGTTACATTACATAAGCTGTATCAAGTAGGAAGAATCAAAACTAAATTTATGGTATATAGATATATATTTACAAAAGATATATTTTTTATAATTTATTTTTCCCATTTAAATCTATTGTAGTTACTACATCAACATTTACAACACATAACTAATATTATATTGACTAAATTGTAATAATAATAATAATAAAAAAGAAAAAAAAATTTTAAATTGATATAACCTTGAAAAAAAAAAAAAAAAAAAACAAAAACTGCACAACAACAAAAATGTAATCCTTGAATCATTTAACATTGAAAATTTTCTTACTACATATTTCGTGATATAATTTTTGTGTCTTATCCTGATTTTATAAGGAATTCATTTTTTATGTTGATTTTCTTTCACTTATTCTTGGGTTTTATTTTTATTAGATAAATAACGAAGTTATAATTTTAAGCCAATTTCCTAGAATTATGGAATATTACAATTTTTATATTTCGCCTCAAGATATAAAATTTTATTTAAAGGAATAACTTTCGGATTGGGGTCAAACCGCAAAGATATCATTGCAAGTTTTTTTTTTTTTTCTTTATTTTAAATCTTTAATAAATATCGTAGTATGAATATAAATTCTATACACAAACCTGTACATATATATACAAATTAAATTTTACATAAGAATCATTAACCTAAGAAATCAAAAATCTATGTCCCAAAAAAATTTCTACTTTAGACAATAATTGGACATTAAAGTTCTCCAATTTCAGAACAGTGAATAAAATAAAATTCCTTTAAAAAAATTTGTTGCTGAAATAAAAAAATATTTTTGTATCAGATACAAAATATGAAAAAAATTTAATCAATATAAGACACAGTATGATATTGTTACCTTCGGGTGGTCGGTCATTATTACTGTTTTTATTTTTTTTTATATATTATTTTTATTATCAGGAAACGAAATAAAAACATTAATATAACTGTAAAAAAAAGAAAATTGTGTTTCGAAATTGTAAAAAAAAAAGGTTATCCGAATTTACTGTAAATATACCTATACTCAAACTATATTTTGATGTACATACCTTTGTAGTTAACATACGAAATTTTTGTAATAACGACTAAAAATGTGGGGCATTATTGCTCTTATTCTTTTAAAACAGTTAAAAAATCATATTATTCCTTAATATTCAACTCTCTTTAACTGGTACGCAGGTTTTTCGAATTGAATTTCGAATACCTAAAACCTAATTCGGATGACATGCTTCGTTCGAAACGACATTTCTCATTCTCTTATTTCAGAAATTTATTCTCATATTTTCTTGTTTACAAATTTACTTACATTACAACAACTTACAAACAACTCAAAAAAATTTCATTGAGCTGTGAGCAATTATAAAATTGAGTGGTTGAAATTCAGAAATTTTTTATTTTGAGTAGAAAAAATTTTCTCGGTATTAGTTTTAATAGAAAAATTCCTCTCAAAAGCAATGAGTGAATGTGAAAGAGGAAAATCATTGACATTAAGTTACTTTACTATTGAATAAGTTACTTTGTATGAGTGAAATGTGTTTCGTAAAAATTTACTTTTGAAATTTTGAATGAATGAAAAAAAAAACGAATTTTAAAAATTTGAGTGAAATTTTTTATTAACTTAATATTTATTACTCAAAATTAATTTAATGCAATAATGCGAAATATTTTTAATAATTCTTAATTTTTGGTTTTAAGTTATTATTTTTTAATATTTACAATATTTTGTATATAATATTATGAATAACACTTATATAAAAGTTATTTAAGTTCAAATTTAATTTAAAAATTTTTCAAAACAAACAGATTGAGTAGATTACTGTGTTAGAAATGTAAATCACTCAATTTTTCAAAAAAAACTCAAAATAAAAATTACTTTTTCTAAATCATAACGTTTTTTTTGTCTCATCATAAAAAAAACAACAACAAAACAAAAACTAAAGTTTCGTTCGTGTTTTGAAAATAAACTGAAAATAATCAAAAGAAGGGAAAATGTTTTTTTTGTAAAAATAAAAAAAATAAAAACAAAAACAAAAAAAAAATGTAAGGAACAGAAACGAACCCAAAGGAAAGAAAAATTGTACAAGAAAATATTTTATTTTTATTTTTGTTTTGAGTTATTTTTTTTTTTTTATTTTTTTGTTTTTGTTTTTTTCCCTTCTCTCAAACCAATTAGAGATACGAACTAAAAAATTTTATACACACAAATTCTTCAGTCAATGCTGATTAACCGTATGAGTTGGACGGGTTGTACGATTAGTCCGTATTTTTAACGGTAATTAGAAAAAAAAAACAACAACAACAATTAAGAAAAAAAAACAAATCAAAATAAAAAGAAGAAAATTTTTTTTTTATCACATATACAGAGAATTAAAATAAAAATAAATCCAAGGAAAAAATTGTATTGGAAAATAAAATAAACGAAGGATAATTATAAAATTGTTGTCCTTTAATTAATTTTCAAAATTAAATAAATAATTTCAATGAAAATTTATATTTTAAAAAACCCAAATTTGTATACGTGAAATAAAATTCGTTCGAATTCATTCATTACTATCAATTTCAATTGCAAAATTGTAATTTTTAATAAAAATTGGCATTTAAATTGAAATAAAATTGAAAAATTGTGAAGTAAATAACAACAATAATAAATAATAACAATTACAAATTACATCTCGTATATAAAAATTAATTACTTGTAATAATTAAAAAAAAAAAACCATCTTTTGTAAAAATCATTTATAATAAAATAAAATTTCATTTATTACAAAAAATTATACAGAAAAATATTGTAAAAAAAAGTTTTTAAATAGCGAAAAAAATAAAATAGAATGAAAAAAATGAGAAGTTTAAAGTGGGTCAGATATAATAATTTCCAGAAAGTAAAGAAAAATATGAAAGAATATCAGAAAATATAAAATAATAATATATTTGCAATTCTGTAATAAATTTATTACAAAAAAACATTAATATTAATATTCAAAAAAAAAAGAGGATTTTCATTTAAATTAAATATTAATAGCTATATTACAAAAATTAATAATATAACAAAACTTATATTAAAACAACCACAATAAATATATTATATAGTACATAAAAGAAAATATTAAATAAAATGAATATAAAGTGAAAAAATAATATAAAAGAAATATTGTATAAATCTTTTCAAAAATAAAAGAATTTGAACATAGTGTTGTGAAAATATATAAAAATAATTAATAGTATAAAAGTGAATTAATATAAATTAATATTATATTAATATAAAAATATAATATTTAACAAAATTCAAATACATAATATTTTATATATATAAATGTACATAGCATGTGTATATATATATATATATATATAATTCTAATAAATCAATAATAAAATCATATCAGATTTAAAAAATTGTGTTGATATAATATATATATATTTTAAAATTAATATCAATTTATTAATTAATATCTATTTAAAAAAAATATATATTTATATATATATAAAAATTCATATCACTGTTCCAAATTATATAAATATTCTATATCAATTAAAAGAAAAAAAAAAATTAATATTAAATTAATATATATTTCATAAATTTTTTTAATAATAGTTTATATATTAATAAAAAATTGTATTAATACATGAAAAATTAATAAAACTTAAACGTCATATTAATTATTAAAAAAAAAAAATAAATACATAAATAAATAAAAACAAAGGATAAAAATTATTAATTAATAATATTAAATAATACTAATAATTAAAATAAAAAAAAAAAATATTAAAGGAATAATATTAAATGGTAGGTGTAAATATTAATTTTTCCTATTTATATATTTAATTAATACATATATTATACCTAATTTTATATTCAATTAATATTACATATACCTACTATTAAATATTTAATATGTAATGTATATATTAATTAAAACAACATGTAAGTAACTACTTTGATTCAAAAATTCTTCTACCATACACCTATTACTTATTTATTTATATCTGAATTCTTCAAATACTAACGGTAAATCCTCAAAATAATCCTCATATAAAATTCTTCAAATACTAACGGTAAATCCTCGAAGCAAATACAATTAAAGAAATATATAACATGAGTAAATTAATAAACTTCCTTAATAATATTAAAAAAAATTTTTTTTTTACATATTATTGTACACTTTAATACACGATATTTTATTAAATACTTAAAGTATATATATATATGTAACTATTCGTATATATATGTAACTTGTAAATATTTTTTGTAATTGTAATAAAGAATTTCATACCTAATTTTCATATCCAATTTCTTTAAAAAGCCGAAAGTAAAAAAAAAAAAATCGAATTAATTCCATGTCCTTCTTTTTCTATTGTTTTTTTTTTATTTTTTCTATTGTTTAACTACTTACTCTTATTTAGGATTCAGTTGTATATTTTTATATACTGTGTATAATTATTTTTTTTTAAAAATAGTAAAGGTAAAACAAGTAGGTATATATTAATTGCTATTCGTGTCTAGGTGTCACGGATATCATTTAGAAGAATAATAAAATACTTCTAAATCCCTTTCCTGTATTTTTGTGTGTGTGTTTATTCCTTTTTTTGTTCAACCTGCTTCGCCCCTGCTCCATTTCTATACATTTTGAACTTTAATTTTTACCAAATTTTTTTTTTGGTGGGCCCGGGCGGTGAGGGAAAGATAGTCTTTAAAAAAAAAAATAAATTTTATAATGGGCTTGGTATAAATTGACTTTGTATTTGGTCTTATAAATTTGTTTGTTTGTATTTTTGTTTTTATTTTTGTATAAATGTCAGAAAAGTAAGAAATAATAAATAAAATGTCTAAAATTTGTATAACATATGACATTTAATTTGAAAATTTTACGTGCTATATTAAAAAAAAAAAAAAAACACAGAAATAGAAATAAAATTCCATTTTATAATTAATATAATATTAATTTATTTTTTAATAAGAAAAAACAAATAATAAAATTTGTTGTTTATTATTGTTTTTTTTCTTGTTTATTATTTAAACATTAATTGATTGATAATTAATAATAATAATGATAATAATAATAACTATGTCTATTTTTATAAGTATAGGCCAGGTTATATTGAATTCTACGATATTATAAATAGTAAAATAATTAAAAATATAATATTAAATGTATATATGAATATAGAATTTAATTTATTAAAAATTTTTATTTTCATTAACTATTTAAATTGATTAATTATATTTAAATTATTTAATTATTTATTAATATTTTAATTTATATAAATAATTAAATTATTTTGATAAAGCACTTTTTATTTCAATAAACCTACCTACAAAATTCATATTTTAATTATAAATTAAAATTTGAATTCTTTGATTAATATATGAATTAATTTAATATCAAAAAGATTTTTTTTACTATAAAGGTCAATATTTAATTTTTAATTGAAATTTTTCAATAAAAATTGTTAATAAAAATTATTAATTTAATTAAATTTTTGTATGTACACAACAACATTTTTATATTTTTTATTGTGATTCACAATATTAATTACGTGTCCCTATATCTTAAATGTTATTGATTTTATTTTTAATTTATATCCCTACTTAATTCGGTGGAAATAGCCTTTGTTAAAAATATACCCTAACGTGATTCTATTTGAATTTGTTTTGTATTGAGGCAATGTGTATTTAATTTTAATTAAATGTCGCTTCTCATTAATTCAAATTTATTTTTGGTTAAAGATTAAAAGTATATTTCGAAATTAGGTATAGTTCAAGTGTATAGTATCTAAGTAAGTATATTTTTAAAACTAAGTTTGAGATACGCGATGATACGTGACTTAATCATTCAAAAGCACATTCGAGCATTAGAGATTCTGAGAGGAAAATATTCCCGAGGTTTTCGAAGCTATTGAAAGTTGAATAATTTGATGTTTGGTATGTCAAAGCTTGCGATATAATAAAATTGTGGAAAACTTTTTTAAATTATTTTATATAAATAACTTCCAAGTTAAAAACTTATTTTAAAATCAAGAGTTTCTTAATAATCCCGAGCATTCCCCAAGTCATTTAGACTAGGCTGCAGTATCTAATATTATATTAATATTCACTAAGGCATTGATTACTCTGCTGTAGCTATTATTTAAGATTGTAAATACTCAAATGCTATAGTTTGTGCGCTCTCTATAATCTTACATGAGAGTTGTATAATATTTTATATAAACAATTACGATATAATTATACAATTTTACGATATTATTTTTTTATTAGATATGATCTGCCTGATGTTTGAATCCGGTCCTTTTCTTTTAAAAGGTTAATGTCGTAACAGTACGCAAAGATGTTTTTGTGCAAAAATATTTAATGTAAAATTTAGTTATGAATCCACTACTACAATGAAGTCTTTCTAAAAAAATGAGTTCTTTTATATTGTGTAAGAATATTAGCTTCATGAGCAAATACCGTTATTTTTATTTTCTGTGAGAAGAGTTTATATAACAAATTATCGATATATAAGACTCTTTCAAAAAAAATTGGTCTAATGAACACTAAGTAAATATTCCAAAGAAAAACTTATTTATAAACCTTTGGTGCAATTTTTTGACAATTTACCCTACATTTTACTATAAACCAATTTCGGAAAAAAAACTTTATCTCATATAAGTTTGTTTTATTTTGAAAAGTTTTATCAAATATAATTAAGTAAATTATTCATTTAATAATATTATGAATAAATATAAAAAAAATAAGAAATTTAAGCAATTAAATTTTATTGTAATCATAAAATTTAAATTAAAACTTTAGTTTTATTACTTGTTTTTACTAATCCAAAAATATTCTTTCGGAAAAAGTTTTGTTTTTTAGTTCTTATTATATTGTTTTCTAAAAAATTATAATTGTTATTTTTTATACAAATTTCGGAACATAATATACATTTAGAACAATATTTTGGGGTATTTCTATTACATTTCATTTGGATCCTTTTCTCATATTTCAGATTTGGAAAATTTTAATTAAAACTTTTATCCATACTATAAATATGTAATACGAGTTTGTTAAATTATATAATTTATAAATCTCTTCAATTTCAATTTTCAAATTATAATTATTTCTTCAATTTTCCATCCGAATTGTAAAAATATTTGGTAGATTATTTGTTAATACGAGTAGATGGAGTTGTATATTATGATCAATATGATTTGGATAATAAATTTGATACAATGGTCTAATATGATTCAGAGTATAAAAATGAAATAATACTGAAAAAGTTCTGAATAAAATATTAGGTAGTAAGAAATTAATAAAAACTTTATAGTACTTAATTGTGAAAATGAAAGTTAAAAGAACAACCTTGATAGTAAATAATTAATAAAAAATTTTAAATTTTATTGAAAGTTTAATTCAACTCAATTTACATTAGATATTCATTGAATATGTAACTTATTTAGTCTAATAAATATAATTTTTATTTGCAATAATTTACTTTAACAATTTCAATTGAAAAATTTCCTTTTAAAAATCGTTTCCCTTTCCCTTTGCATGATAGTATTGGAAATTTATGGTATTTTTTTGCTGAAATCTAATACGATATGAGATTACCGTTTTAGAATACAAAGGGCTTTGAATGCCACTTAGATAGTAGAATGATGACAGGGATTATTATGGCATATGTTTTTTTTTTTTTTTTTTGTTATTTCTTTATTGAGCTCATAAAAATTTTAACAACTTTAATTTTTACAATTTTGTCTAACAATTCAATATGGCTGACTTAAATATATGTTCTGCCAACTATGACATTTAAAGCAATATGTTTAACATTAGTGTTACCATCTATCTCAATTTATTTTACTTAGTAAAAATACTTCATACAATTTAAATTCTACTTACATACTTGCTCAAGGCATATTTACATATGTTCAAGGCAACTGTTTCGAAAGAGTTATGATTGAAATGTCAAAATGAAATGTCAAAATTATATGACAATTTTAGAAAATTTGTGATTAAACTTTTGTTAGTGACGTTCTCATGTCATTGTTTTTGTTATCATGATATTTAAATATGTAATACTTTCAAGCTATATTGTGTCGTCGACAAGGTTGAATCGTGTACATTGGACCTTAGTTTTAATAATATACAATATTTAATTTATTTGATATTTAAAGAATTTTTTACCGGGCGGAATATCTATTTCCAAAAATTTTTCAAATACTTTTATAGTTAGGAGGTATACGCATTTATTATTAGGAGAGATTTTGTAGATGGTTAAAGTAGACATCAATATTGCCATCGTCTATCAGTGCTATGGAGAATATATGGAATTGAGCAGTGGTTTGTTTTTTAGTTCTGTATGAACAAATCTAGCAATTGTTAGTAAATGAATTGAAATCTGAAATATTAAATTATATAAATTTAAAAAAAGCATATTAAATTTTTTCTTAAAACAAAATATTTTATATTTAAAGATTTAAAATCTTATATTTCAAGTAAAATTTAATAATATCTGAAATTCATGGTTAAATTATTAATAAAAAAATAAAATAAGAAGAAAATAAAGGAAACACTTTAATACATACTTTATATACGAATTTTATATTAAAATTAAATAAATGAAAAAAAAAAGTAAACCTACCTGATATAAAAAAGAATCTATGGATAGTAGTTACATTTATATACAATAACTTATATTAAAGTATATATCTACACATCTTTTACCTATTTTAATATATAAGTTGTATAAATTTTTTTTACTCTATATGTCTGTATATAATAAGAATTCTACTAGGAAAAAGGAAATAATACATACTTTATTGTACATTTTCATTTTATTTCAATTTTTTTTTTTTTTTTTTTTTTTCATACTTTAATATAGTAAAAATGTTTATAACACCCACATTTAACAAATGAAAATGGAAAAAATACAAAACAAAACAATATATAGAGAAAAATCAGGAAAATATAATAAACAAAAAAACAAAAAAAATCTGAGTGGAAAATCCTTGAATTTGGAAAACAAAAAACTACAAAAAAAATAAATAAAAATATAAAATTATTTTATTTTTATTTCTTATTTCCAAGGGTATATAATTTATTCTTTCTTTTTTTTTTTCCTTTTCCTTTATATTTACTAACTAACTTGAAATTTTATACCAATACATACCCACATAATTATTATAAATATATAAATAAAAATATTTATTATATTATATACTTATATTATGTAGGTACATAAATACTTTGTTACAAATCTAGAAACAAAAACCAGAAAAATCAATAACTTTCAATATAAATAATAATAATAAGAATAATAATAACGGTAGTAATAACAATATAACGGTAACCAGTTCGATAAAACAATACATTGTCAGAAGGAAGGATAGAGTAAGAGAGGGCGCCAACAACATAGATAACAATAAGTTATTTTTTGTTTCATCTATTTTATTTATTTTTTTTTAAATATTATTTGTTTTCATATTTGCCGGCTGCCGCCATCTGCCCCAACCCCAACCCTATCCATATTTATAATTCTTATATTTCTTACGGTAATTGTATACTATTGAGTGTTTTGGAGAACCCCTGTCGCTTACAGTTAATATAAAATAGAAAATTTATTTAGTTGAATCCATTATCGTGAATGGGATTTTTGTTTTTTTTTTTTTTTAAATCAATATAAATACAAGGTGGTCCGAAAATATAAATGCAAATATATATTTGGGGTGAGTGAATAAGACTCTTAAACTATTTTAATATTGACCTCTTGGGACCATTTGCTTTATTGAATTAAGTTTAAAATATTATTACGAAGATAAATATAATCTTATTTCTATCTCGTATTAGTGCATAATTCATAAATTATCGTGAAATTACACTGTCTAGTTTCGGGACAGCCTTTCTCAAGGCTTTAAAGGAGTCTATTAAATAATTATTCATAATAAGCAGTTTCACGGGAAAAACCGTTAGCAATTTTAAAGTATAGTATATCCTACTGATTTGACATTTGCGCGAGAAGGGAATTACATATTGTTCGGAACCTTATCGCGCGTTGTTAATTTTCGAATTATACAAATATTAGAATATCCTTCGAGGCTTGGATGACAATAAAGAAGAAATTGATAAATTAGTCTTAAAAAATGATCCTAGGGTTTATAACACCGTTGTTATAACAAAAATTATAAATGTCTATTACTTGTTTTGTTTCTATAATTATTATCATATATATTACAAAGCCACTGAAAATTCTTCGAGGCTTGGATGACTACTAAGAAGAAAAAATTAGGGTATTACAAATGTATTTTATCAACAAACTATAACTTCCCATTACCTATATTTCTACAATATTATAATATTAAGGATTTTGAGTGCTATTTTTAACTAAAGCATACACAGGCTATTTATATAAGATTCGTCCTATTAATTCCTTCAATATTAATACTCCCACATCGTTATCCTTTTAACTTCTTAAGTATAACAACAACAACAATATGCCATAACCAAAATAATGTAAAGCAGGATCAACGTTGAAGTTAATATTCTTATGTTAAGTATATGTTTTATTTTTGTATAGGCATATATTGGTTATATATAAACATAGTATATACATATACTAATACTTTTACATAAATATACAATCTACATATTATATAATGTACTTAGTTAACGTAGAAACCATAAAATATCTAATTTCCTTCAATCATTAGTTATTCACAGGCTATAAATAAATGAAAATTTATCTTTTTTTCTTTTTTCTTTTTCTTCTTCTCGTCTTTATTTCGTTTCATGATTTATTTTTTATCTCTTTCTTTCCTTATATATTACAATATTATAATATTATTATTTTTTTTTTTCAACTCATATGTCTTAAAGTTTTCACATACATACAAATATTATACAGACAGTTACTGTCTTAAATTTCATTTTCGAATTTTTTTTTTACTTTCTTTTTTATATTTTTTGGAAAAACTGTCTTAAAGTTAAATTAAAGATTTTCATTTTTACCGTTATTACTTTTTACTGTATCTTAAAGATTTTTTTTATTGTTTTTACTGTTGTTGTTGTTGTTTTTCCTCCCCAAGGCCCAAGGATACAAAAAAAAAAAAAAAAAAAAACAGAAATAATATTTAGGAAGTAAATACAGTCAGTCAGTCTTATTACGTACATATTAAATTCTAACCAGATATTTTGCAAAAAATTGTTTTTTTTTTTTAACAATGGATTGTGCACGTGTATCTTAAAAGTTACTAAAAAATTTAATTTGGAGAAATGGTAAACTTTGAAAACTAGATTTTTGTTTTGGAAATAAATAATATTCTGTTAAATGCAACAATATGTAAGAAACAGATCTACCTATAAATACTTGAGGCATTGTAAAGTGTGATTTTCAAAAAAAAAAAAAGGAAATTAAAAATACTTAAAACGTGTAACGCAGAATTTGTAAATCAGTAATGGTTTCGATTTTTCTTTTATATCCGATGTTCTGGTGTAGGTTTAGGGTTTGATGATGTGTTCTTTGCAGATGAAGGCAAGGGGTTTACTTAGATTTTTGGAAAGTAATTTTGCTGTTGACAGATTTTAGAAAAAGAAGAAAAAAAAAATTTTTATTTAACACACCATATAATATATTTTACTTTAACCCATTTACGTTCTTAATAAAAAAAATTTTAAAGTCTCGAGCGTTCGTAATTATTTTTTTTAATATTTTTGCCAAATTTCGTTAAATAAGGTTTGTTTTTGGAAAAATTAGTTTGTCTTTGACGGATAAACTGGGAAATATACGTTTCATTGGAATTTAGCACGGGGTCGAAAACGACCCACTGAGCACATTCATGTAATAATATTTTAATAAAGAAATTTTATTTTAAACTATTTTTTATTTTATTGTTTTTCATTTTTTATTGTTTTTTATCACAAGAGCAACAAATTTATTAAATAGCAAACAAAATAAATAATTCTTTTAAAAAACATAAAATTCAAAATAAAAACATTTCTTCATTTTTCTAGTAACTAAAAATAAAATAAATAAAATACAAAAATACAAATATAATATTATTATTGTCTAATTCTGATGAAAAACAAAAAAGCATTTATCATGCACAGGAACATTACATGTACTACATGCACTAATAGTTTTATTTTTGCAATGTGCACATCTTCTTCTTGGCTGATCAACGATGATTAAGTGTTGTCCTGTTTCTTTCAAAAATTTTGATGAATTTTTAGTAGATCTTCCACTTTTTTTCCGATCCTTCCCATATAATTTACACAGCGATGTTGCTACGCTTCTTTGAAATGCTAACTTATCATACTTAGCACCAAAATTTTTACTCAAAATCCAAGCATTATTTAGGGCCACGTCAAACATCCAAAGGAAAATGGGCATGTACCATTTCTTTCCTCGTATTGCAATCTGATAACTACTGACGCACTGATCCATCAAATCTACCCCACCCATGAAATTGTTGTATTTATTTACAACATTTGGTTGAGGTATTTCAATTCTTCTTTTTTCTTTCGCGGAGAATCGGGAGGCTTTTTTTAAAGGTATTACTCCAAATTGATTTGACAAAAGTGTGACAATATTATTGTCTTTCCATTTAATACCAATTATATTTTTATTTTTATCAACACTGCTATCGTATGATCCTCTTTCCATTTTTTGCATTTCTTTTGTCGGCATCAGTTCACATTTACCTATACGGTTTTCCCGAACAGTACCTGTGGCCCCAGCATTCTGAAATGTTAGTTGCGAAATCAGTTTCGCACTAGTAAAAAAATTGTCAAAGAAAAAATTAAATGAAGTATCTTGAAAGCTTTTCTTAAGTATTGAAAAGAATTTCATGACTACTGAGCCACCCAGACCATAATCTTTAACAAAAGTGTCTGCTAATGTTATACTTTTTCCTTGATATAAATCAAATCCAAAACAAAATCCACTTTTTAGGGCCATACACCATGCTTTATAGCCAAAACGAACAGGTTTTGATTTGATAAACTGTTTACATGGATGTCTTCCAAAATATCTGATCATGGATTCATCAATGGAAATAGAACTTTCTAAAGGAGCGTATTTTAAAAACTGTTCATTAAGTTTCGAGACCAAGGGTCTTAACTTACAAAACTTATCATTTGAATTTAAATTTTGATTATCGCAAGCATGAAGATTAGAAAAAATGTCTTCGAAGCGTTTTCTTCTCATCGTACTTGCAATTAAAGGATTTTGGCAATCAACTTCTTGCTCCCAGTACATTCTTTTTCTTGGACAGGTGTTATATCCAGTAATGTATAAAATACCCAAAAACTCATAAAACTCATCAGCAGTCATTGATAAATCAAAGTTCTTTTGACTGGAATATGTATTTGTGTACGAAACAAGTTCTTCAATTATTTCCTTTGTGATGAAAAGGTTCAAAAATTCCAACGGATTTGATTCTGCGCCCAATGTAAGTGGCGGTAACAAAACTCTTTCGTATGATTCAGCAACTCCAAATATGTCACATATATCACCATTCTGCCATTGGAACGGTTTTAATGTTCGTTTCAAATTCGCTAATGGAACATAATCCTCATCATCTTCACTATCATTGCATTCAAATGCAACATTTTTTGAAAATTCCAATTCTGCTTCAGCTCTAAGTTGATTGCAGCTTAAACGATTCAAGTTGAACTCATTTTCATCGGCTGATTCAGCATCTGTATCTTGGCCAGTTTCATCCGGTGGCAGCATGTACATTTTGTCGACAATATTATTACTTTCATCGTCTTCTAATACCTCCAAAATTTCTGCGAGCGATAAACCTTCTTTTCTGAAATAAAAATTTTTTATATTCTTAAGTGCTCAATGGGTCAAAAACGACCCAGATCATTTTAACAAAAAAAAAAATGTACAAAACATTTCCTTTTTTTTAAATTCATCGTCTGTTATATATTTGCAGATAATTTCTTATGTAAAAACAACTTTCTCACTTAAAATGTTAAATAGTATTACTTACAATTTATCTTTTGCCATAACAATTTCCTAAAATTTTAACTGAAAAATTATTTACCACTTTTAATTAACTTCACGCATATAATAAATACAAAACGTCATTTTTTTGTGCAAAATATGAAATTTAAATAGTTCAAAGCTTGCTACGAATTCATAAAAATTTATAATTTTTCAAAATTCAAATTTTTGAGAACGAATTTTGTAATGGGTCGTTTTCGACCCACTGAGCACTTATCGTACTGGGTCGTTTTCGACCCAAAGAACGTAAATGGGTTAAATGAAAATTGAGGGTGTTATTTTATTTTAATGCATAAAATGTATCTAAGGATTCAAAAAAATAATAGAAAATTTTTCATGGTTTTTAAATAAAAGAGAGATGATTTTAGTAGAACAAGTGAGTGAAATAGACTGAGGGAAGACATATATTATAATGTGGTTCATTTTACTTGAATATATATCATCATCTGGTTTTTCTGCATTTAATGATATCTACATATTCTAATGTAATAAAATACGTTTTTAAAAATTATACGTATTAAATATATACTAATATGGTATATATTCAATATTGCTTCCCCTTAGGCTTACACTTTACAGAAGTATAAGAAATTAGACATAGAGTAATAAATTTTAAGGTTTAATTTAGTTGCTGTTTTTTCTATATTTGGTTAATGACATTAGATACGATATACAGGGTGACGCAAAACGACCGATATGGTTTGAATGTTTAATAACTTTTTTACGTATAACGCGTTGAAACGTCTTAGATTTTTTATATTTTTCATAACTTTTCGTAATTTTTTATTGCTGTTCTGTTGTGTACTGTTACATTTCCAATTTCCCTAGTTTTATTCAAAAAATTCTAAAATAAAAATTAAAAATATAAATAAATTTAAAAAGTTATTATACATTCAAACCATATCGGTCGTTTTTCGCCACCCTGTACAATGTTGTTCATCCTAGTCTTTAGTTCTTGAATTCAAATCTAGAATTTATAAAGAAAAACGTATTTAATTAATTTTTTGTATTTGTAAGTCATTTAAAACATATTGTAAATTGATTATTTGATTCTTTAAATATTATTTTACATAACAATATAGTTTAAATTAAATAAATTATATTATAATTTTTCTGTATTTTAAAATTATAAATTTCCATTACATAAATTTCATTAATTCACCACTTATTTCAGTTTATATTCTTAAGTTCTTTGTATCTTTAGATACTTTTTCAGTATAACATTTTTTTTTCAAATATAAGGGGGAAACTATTGTGAATTACTTTTGTATTTTAGAATATTTTCAATGTTATTTAAAAGTGTTAAATTTTACAGTGTAAAAGTTTCAAATAGTAGATTATAATGGTTTTTCATTAGATCCTTATTTATAACTGTAAATTATCATATTAGAATAAAATGAAAATTGGTTTTGTGAATGATAGTATCTTATTTATATTTTAAATAGAACCCCATTATCATGAAATAAAAGGTTTTAAAATTTTATAATACAAAGTACTTGGTTTAGCTGGGTAATAAATTAATGGATTTCGAAATGTACACATTAATTATAACTTTTGGAACGTTATAAGTAATTATTTTAAAAGTTTAAAATTATAATATTAAAATGGGGATTTAAAAATAAAAATCTAATGAAATTTTTTGAAATTTTTAAGAGTAATTTAATTTTAAATTAAAATATTTAAACAATTATATTTTTAATGGACTTTATTAAAAGAATTTAAATGAGATTTTAAATATCTTCTTTAAATATCTTGTTTCTAATATAGATTAGAATGTCAATGTAAGAAGTGAAGTTAATTTTCTTATTCATTCTTAAAAAGTTATTTCCTTTTCATTTCAAACACTTTGGAAAATGATTAAGAGGGGAACACATTGATTTTGAAAAGAATCAATCAAATTTTTTAAAATCTTTGAATTTAATTCCTTTTATAAAGTAACATTTTGTTAGGTTTTAATCCAAACTCACTTTAGTATAGGGTTTTTTTTTAAATCTTAATTAAAGGTTTTTACTAAAAAGCTTAACTAAGATTTTTCTTGTTATAACTGAGAGTAGAAAAAGATTCGTTTCCCAAAATAAGAGTCAGAATATTTAAAAATAGTTGTTAATGATTTAAAATATTTATATATTAATTAATTAATTAGGGGCCTCGGTGGTGCAGTGGGTAAGCATTTGGCTTATTAACCGAGGGGGTCCGGGTTCGATTCCCGGTCAGGTCATACAATATTTAATTAAAAAAAAAAAAAAAAATTATTGAAAAATAATTTTTCTTTACGAATCCCCATGGTGACCAAATATAATATAAATATACAAATATATAATATAAACAAAATAAATAATATAGTAGTTATAAATAAATAGAAAGTATTTAATGAGGGGTGCACAACGGGCCGCAAGGCCTAGGTGTAAGGGAGACTTGCTTTCCCCCCCGTCTAAAACAACAACAACAATTAATTAATTAATACTTTTTTTTTAAATAATATTCTTACCTTTTTATAAATTAATATAGAGCTTTTGCATTCTTAAATTTATATTTAAAATTTTGAGTCTTGAACACATTGAGCGTGACCATGACGCAACATCGACGTTGCAAAGTGTCAAAAAACATAGCTATTAAATTTTCAACGTTAATTTGCTTATACTTAATAATATACAGTGAACTAAAAGTAAAGTAAAACTATAATATTATTTTAGATTTTTTAATTTTAATTTTTAATAATTCTGTATTTTTTAATTTTAAGCTAATAAAATAACAATTAACTGTCAAAGTAGTGCACAGAAGTTAAAAGTTGAATAACTTTTACATTGAGGCTGCGTTGAACCATTACTGTTACTGTACTGTTATAACTTTTGTTATAACATATGTTCAACTTTTGAAGTAGTATTTAAATATTGTAAGCTGCGCTCACTGGAACTCTAATTAAACAATATATATTAGATGCGTTTAGTTAACTGCAGTACTTAAAAGTTCATAAAGAACTTTAGTTCATTTTTTATGGAATAATTGTTTTTTACTAGTTAAAATATAACGATGGATTCTTTGCATCAATTAGTAGAGTAATTTGATTCGATTTTTAAAAATTGTTTTAATTTATCAAGATATTTTGTCCTAATTTGTTTATAAAAAATTACAACTTAGGATTAGTAAATAATACTATTTAATTTTTATTAATAAATTCTGTATAAATAAAAGATTAATACTATTTAAAAAGAAATATTTACTAAATAATTAAATAAAAAAAATATAATACCTAAAGGTTATTAAAAATTAAAAAAATTTATAAATATAAAAAAAACATATTCTTTAACATACTTTTATTATAAAATAGATAATATATAAAAATATTTTTTTTTAATAAATACTTAATATTTATAAAATCGTATTTTATTATATATTCTTAAATAATATTTTAATAATAATTACTAAAAAATTTTTTTTTGAAAAAATAAATAAAAACATTTTAATATATAAGTATATTAAATTATTAATAAAGAAAAAAATAAAATAATATTTAAAATATAATTTAAAAAATTATTATAAATAATTATAGGTCAAGGTTTGAAAATTAAAATTCGAATTAAAAAATATGTTGTCATGAAATTTATAAATTAAAAATTATTTATTATTTAAATGAAATATTATTATTTAATTATTTTTTAAATATATTATAATTCATTGAAAATTTATTCAAATTATATTGAAGATAAAAATTAATGCACGAGTAATTATTTATATATTTTTTATTTAAAAATTTAATAATATTATTTTAAAAAAATAGATGTAGATATATTTATTTGTAGATATATTATACTTATTATAATATCTACCTATAAAATTATATTAATAAATAAACTTTAGAAAATTATAAAAGACTATATATAAAGTATTGTTATGTATAAATCTTATATTAATATTATATAATAAATTATAATAATAATATTAATATGATAAATATTTGTCAAAAAATTAATGAAATAAAAAAAATGTATATATATAAGTAAATAAATTATTTCATACCTACATAATATTAAGCTGTTTACTTAATTTATAATATTAAGTATTTATTATTTTAATTAATATCTAATAAGAAATTCTTAAAATATCAAATTTTTTTAACAAATCAATTTTATGCTAAAGTTAAATAAATAAGTAAATATTATATTAGATTATTATATAAAAGTTTTTGAGAATGTTATTATAATAAATCAGTATTAATTTTTTAATTTAATTAAATTTATATACATAAACTTTGAATAAAAATATATATTTTTAATAGTAATTTTTTGTTAACCCATTAACCGCCGGTGTTTGAATATTGAAATAAAATTATTTTAAATTATGCTAAATATTTGATGTTTTTAAGTTGTATTTTATATTTAATATAGATACTTATCAGATAAGTTATTAAACCGTTTAAGCACTTCCTCTTCTTGGGTCAAATATTAAGATACTAGAACTTATTTAACTATTCTTAAGACTAGAAACTTACATTGCATCAAATTTAACTTACATCTCCATAGTTGTTTCAAAAGTTGTGAAAACTTATAGTTAGACATCAAATAATAATAATGAATTGATAACATTTTTAAAATTACTATGAATACTAGTGATACAAAATAAGTTTAACTTATCAGTTTTTAACTTAACAGGTTCAGTTTACTCCAAGTTCCCAGCTGGTTTTACTAAATATAAAAAATTTGAGATTTGTTTCTTTCCTTACTGATTAGTAGGAACTAAATTAGGTAGTACTTAATTTTCCAGAAAATATCTCATTTTAATTTTTAACTTGCGTTGCAACTTAAAATAAAATTTCAGAAAATCATCTGTGAGTTAAGAAGATCAATTTAAAAAAAAAACGTCAAACATTTTATAATGGTGTTATATTTATTGCTTTAATAAATTAATTTAATAGTTTTCCCAGGATTAATATTAATTATTAATACTTTTAATAATACATATTACAAAAATATATTAGGGTCGAATAGGGGATAATTTATTAAAAAATAAAATAGTTTTATTTAAAAAGTAGCTATATTTTTTTTAATTAATAATTTTATGTAGACCCGTGCCCCAAAAAATTAATAGTAAAAAATATGATCCCAATTTCTCAGAAAATTCAATATCGAATTACACATGTGAAAAATTAAATTATTCATAAGAAAATTTTTCAATTCTTTACTTTATTTTTAATAATAAAAAACGTGCTATCATTAGATATATATTATATTATATTTTTTTAATAATCAAAATTAATTTTCCAAATTTTTTTTAATTAAAATATCATAAAGTAATCAATCTGGGTAAAATATTCATCAATATTATATTTATAATATTTATTAAATAAAAAAAAATATGAATGATATTAAAAGAAAATTTATTATTGTTTGGCTTTGATTGGAAAATATATGTATAAAGTGACAAAAATTCAATTCAAATATTCAATTTTTTTTTATTTTTTTTTTTTTTTTATTATTATATTAATGTAATATCTGTCAAACTCTATTACAAGTGTTTTTATCCAATTTTAGTTATACTATTTTTTTAGTTTACCATTTTTTTTTTATTAATAATAATAAATAATATAAAAATATATTTTTAGTACTTAAAATAACATGCATTTGGATATTTATTCTGTTGTACTATATATTAATAAACATATATTTTTATTGATTTTTAGAGTATATTTTACAAATAAAATATAAAAAAAAATAATATAAACATTTAATATAAAATACTTTTGTTATTTTGAGTATACAAATCTACTTTTATACAAAAAGAAATTGATTTTAGAAATATTTTATCTATTAGATTGATTTGGTTTGTCTAACGGTGTTTTTATCCGTTATAATGTTCTTCTACTGCAAAATTTCTACCCTATATGGAATAAATGAATTAGAATACTAAACTTAGATCATATTAAACAGATGTGTGACAGATGTTAAACACTGACAGATGTTAAACTGTGACAGATGTGTGACAGACGTTAAATAACTTTATAATATAGAAACTTAATATACATTAACCTTTTCGAACTTCTGCCTTGCCCAAATGAAAGTAACTCCGCTCTGAAAGTTTTTAAATTCAAAGTCAGTTAAACCTAACGTTGTGCTGAGTTTTAGTTGTAGTAATTTCAAACTTTTGTAATGATTTTTGAATTTATTAATAATATTATAATTTTACTTTTATCAAATTTATAAACATGTATTTCAACATTTTTAATTAACCGTTAAATAAAAATAATGTTACAAAAGGTTTTGAATCTCTGAAATTAGTTTATTTCTGTATCCGTGACAACAGATATAGAAGTGAAATTATATTGGGACAAAAGATGATTAAAAATAAATTTTAGTAGTAAAATAGGAAAATTGAGTTCCTTCGGTATGCCAGTTTTAAAGAGTTAAAAATTGAACACTTTTTTTCGTAATGACTAGCGGTAAATATTTTATAAAGCCCTTTTTTAGAATTTGATAAACTGTCGACTGTCACAAACTTTCTTTAAAATTTAATATACGGTTAATTTTTATAAATTTTTTTTTTTTAAATTGAAGACCTAGCAACTTTTATAATATTTTTTAAAAATTGAATAAACTGTCAATTTGTTAAAAAATTTGTTTAATTTGAATTTGAATAATTAATAAACATTGTACTGTGTAATTGTCAACTATTATAAAATCTTGTTTAAAAATTAGGTAATGTCAACTGTCAAAATATTTTATAAAATTGAACAAACTGTAGGTAAACTGTAATAAAATTTGTTTAAAACTGAAAAATCTGTCAACTGTCATAATATTTTTTTAAAATTAAAGACACTGTCAAAAATGTCATAAATTAAAACTGTCAATTTTCCGTATTTTAGTATTCTACAATATTATTTTGTCCTTTTCTCAGATTTTCGAAAATAATTACAAATTTTGATAGAAAAGCACAATTATTACAAAGCTGTAACTTGCAGCATGATATTGTGTACCTTAAAATACCTGTAGTTTTTGCATAATCACCTTATTTTTTATTATCCAAACATGAAAAAAATGAATGAAATATTTCTATTCATTACTCATTTTTTTTTCAATATTTTTTTTTTTTGGATAAAAAATTGATGGTAAAAAAAATATATTATACTTATTTATTATTATTAAAGGTTATTTTTATAATATAAATTATTTATTATTTACACAATATAATATGGTTTATTTCCTTACTTTTGATTATATATGACTTTAATAGTAATCATTTTTTTACAATAAGTTTTGAAGTTTTATTTTTTTATTATTTTTTTTTATAAATATGTTGCCTGTTATTGAAATTTTCAATTGAATTTAAAAAAAATTGTACTTTGATAATATAAATTTTTTATTAAAATTTATTTTGTAAATTAATTTAATTTTTTTGTGAATAAATTTTTGAAATTTTATTTTTTTATTTGGAATTTCTGTAATGAATATTATAATTTTCGATTTTAATTAGAGGTGAATTGAAGTTTTTGAGAATTCACAAGTTTCCAGGATTCTAAAAGCTATATTTATTAAGTATTCTGGGATTATATTGCAAATTATTACTAGTCGCTTAGTATGATTTTTAGTTTCTCTGTAAGGTTACGCACTAGTAATATTCACTAATTTGATCCGTCACTGACAAATTAGGAAAATGACATAGTGTCCGAATCATATACTATAAAACCCATTGGATACTTGTTTTGGGAAGTGTATTTATTAATTTATTTGTAGTACCAAACAATAGTAAATATTGCCTAATAATATTAATCCTTTGCCTATTTGACATTTGGACTTCTTATTAAATTATTTTAGTATACACTATATTTTTTTATTGATATGATCCGACTAGGATTTGAACCGGAGACTTTTCGATTGAAAAGCAGCCGATTTACCATTGAGTTATCGGTCAGATTTGGGGGAAATTTTTTTGAGTATAAGACGGTATTTTTGCGCTGGTATATTTTTCACATAAGTGCAAAATTGATAACTGTTTTGTAATAAAAATTGAAGGAAGGATCCCATTTAATAAACCAGGTCATCTGTAATCACTAGAATCTAAAGTCCATTCTGCACCTTTGAATGTAGAAGAATTTAAAATTCCTTTCCAACTTCACATGATCCAACATCCAACATCTTCGGTTCAAACCATCACTTCCTTCGTTAATAAGCTAGGTGCTGAATTACTTCGTCATAAAAGCCTCAGTCTACTAAAAGCCTTTTGTGTATTCGTATGACAGGTTTAAACTAAAAATTTTAGGTAATAAAACTTACTACAAGAATTTTTGAAATTTTTTAACACTGAGCTGTATCTAAAATCTCAAAGTACAAGATTATTATAGATTGTTATATACGAAACTATGACTTTTTTTTTGTAAGCGTTAACTGTTCAACTGTTAGGCTAATATCATATTCTGGTAATCAGAATTGATCTTAATAAATTCCACATACAATTTAAACATGAGATAGTATTAGGCCTTGTAACATGTAGAAACGTCTTAAATTTTCAATAGATACAATTTCATTTTTGTTTATATTGTAATATTTTGTATTTTAGTTATATGGTATTCTATATCTGTGAGTTATATTATTCAATTAAATTTTTATATTTTGTATCAAATTTTGAAATTTTGTTTTAATTCCTTCTAAAATCTCTAACTTAAGACCGTTGAGTCAATTTAAATTTGATCTTGATAACGGTAAATTGAAAAAGAACTTCCCAAACTTAAATTTATTCTATAATTTAACATTTTTATAAAGTCTGAATCTCATAAACTCCTCTGTCTTATGGATAGGTCGGGAAAATTTTGCGAAATAACATATTTTGAACACCATATTTATTTTGTCAAGGTTTATACTGAATTATTTTACGTAGGTAACTAATATACGCGAATAGAATTAAATTATAATTTAATTTTAAATAATGACAAATTTTTTAATTTAATTTTTATCCAAATAATAATAAAATAAATTTTATAAAGATAAATTTTCCGGAAGTACACTATTGAATTTATTTAATTGGAAAATATTAAATATCAAATAATAATAAAATATGTATATAAATATTTTTTTACAATTATTGAAAAAATTAATAGGGGTAGGGAATTTTTTGGCATTATATTTCATTCGCACTATTGATGCAAAATGCAAAATTGTATCTAATAAATTTTTTAAATTTAAAAAATAAATATAAAATTAAATTAAAATTAACTTAAAATTCAAAATGAGTAGTTATATATTTATATAATATGTATATAATAGTATATATTTAAAAAAAAAATTAATAATTATTATTTTCAATATTTATATTAAATATAATTAAATTACAAGGACGAAATAATAAACTACATATACATATATATTATTTAGTTCTTTAAAACTTCAAAAAAAAAAAAACAATTGGTTTTTGGCGGTTAAAATATTATTTAGAAAAATAATAATTTAAAATATAATTATATATTTCTAAATATATATTTTGTTTATTTATTTATAACCTATTTATTTATTTATTTATTAGTAAGTATCTAATAATATATAATTTGTTTTTTAAATAATTAATATGTGTATTGTTAGTTTTTACCAATTTTAAACTTTTATAAAAAGTATTGAAAAATTATTTACAACAGAATAAATAATAAATTAATTTTGAAAAGTTATTTTGTTTTGATAATTTTACTACTATACAATAAATAAAATATTTATACATACCTATAAATTACTTTAACATAAATATTGAATTCACTTAACTATTTACTATTTTCACATTGAACATATTTTATTTATTTACTTTAAAAAGCAGAACTAATTTGTAATTTATATTGGAATTTAAAGAATTCTTTAGATACTCTTGATTATATTGTTTTATGAACTTATAGATTTTGTATTGTTGTAAAATTTGTATTGGTAGAAAATTTCTTATTAATTTTGCTTTTAGTTTAATTATTCGAAAAATTTAAAATTATTTCGTAAATAGTTTAAAGAGAACAGTCTAATAAGATCAGAGAAAGTTTCTATAAGTATTATTGCAAATATTAAGTATATCATGTTCCCTGAAAATTAAAATAAATTTAATATTAATAATTGTTTAAACCCAATGATTGCTATCGCACACGATTATTACTCCATTTTAAAATTGAATTTGAAATATAATTTTTAAATGCAAATTTGAGTAATTTTTGATGTAAAATATCAAAATATTTCTTTTTAAATATATTAAAGTAAATTGACATTTGAGACTCATTAGAATCAGGCTTATTTTAAGATCCTAAATTAATATACTTTTTTTATTAAAACTCTATTCACAATTTTCAGGTGTTTAACTAGAAGTAAACATGTTTTAAAAAATCATGTTCATACTTTAAAACTAGTTTAGTTTTGACAGCTCATGTTTTAAAAAATCATATTCATACTTAAAAACTTATTTGATTTTGACAGCTATTAAAATTAAAAATTATTTAGTACTGGCCGCTATCAAATTAAAAAAAATATGTGATAGAAAAATTCTGTTTATACTTATTTATCTCAAAAAAGTCTAACTGATATTTTGTTTATTGTTTAATTGAACAATGACCAGATCTATAGGAAGACCTAATCTGCTTCCTCGATGATCTGCCGTACTGATTTAAATTAGTTCAATAATAAAGATTATGAAAAATTAATAATAATATGATAAGGCTTATATTGTTTCTTAATAAATTATAATAAATGACTAGAAATCATTAAATATTGTAACACTAGAAATCATTAAAATTTAGATTAGATCAAATACATAAAAACTGAGCTTAAACTCACTTAAAAGCAAGTAGCATATTATTGGGAAGTATTAAAATTATAAACTCCAAAATTTAATTAAAATTTTAGGTTACTATAGAAATTTATAAATACTTAATTAACTTTGGCTACTAATAACAATTATTAAAAAAAAATATTTTTTTAATTAATTTATCAAATAATATTTTAAAAATTCAAAATTAGCAATAATAAAAAATTTAGAAAACCATCCGGCTTAACTCTAGGATCATTGAAATATTTCATCAACATAATAAATTAATTATTATGTATGATTTATAAGTGAAGTGAAATAACATCGAACGACATAAAGTTGAATTAAAAAAAATTCAACAAACTTTTGTTCCTAAAATTTAAATTTGCTTTCAAATACCCAACTGCTGAAACTAAAAAGCAGAATTTATAATTCGTTAGAAAATCAGGGTTGTCCCGTTTATATCTACCTTTCAGATATTAATATGAATCTTAACAAGATGTTTCAACTAAAAATGGGAATTAGATAATAATACGATAAAGAGTAGTTGACTTAACCAACTAAAATCGGAATTTTAATTCACCATTCTGGAAAACGAGGGTTCTCATACTAATTTTACAAGCAACTCATCTTATTCAAATCTGTAGGTCTGTAAGTCTATAAAATTTATTTCTTTTCAAAAGCACATAAAATATGACCTTTCAAGAAACCTTATGCCTTTATAAACACTTTCTAAAAATATTTTATGTTTTGTCATCCAATTACCGAAATTCCTCTAATAAACCAAAGCGTTTTATGAAATTGTTTTCAAATCAATGGATCATTTTAACTGTTGCGCCTTTATTTCGTTCGGTTTTTTTTCACCCTCACCATAATTTAAATATACCAAATGTTAACTTAGATTTAGACAGATTAGAAAAAAAAAAAACTAATAAATTTTAATGCATTTAAAAAAAAAGTTTTTCAACTTTATTATTTTAAATAATAATTACTAGTTTTAAGTTGAATATTAAAAATTTTTTTATTACCTGTTGTAAATCTGTAAATTACGAATTAAGTAAAATTTTAAAATATTATTATTAAAGCAGATTAAAAAGAAACAAAAACAAACATTTTAAATAAAATACATATACATTTTTAATAATCACTAATTTCCAAAAAAAAAAAAAAAAAAAAAAACCAGGACCTTAAAAAGGACTTATTGTCTTACGCCAAAATAACAGATTAAATATTAAATATATTTTAATATTCAAGTTTAAAGCCTTCCAAATAATAAGCAGCTTTTCAATGAAAAACTTTTTTTTTATTTCAAACTTTAATTCAAATGTTTGTGTGTGTGTGTGTGTTTTGAACTTTTAAAAACTTTAATTTAATTTTTTTTTTGTTAGTTGTTTTGGTTAGAAAATATTTTAATTGCAATTTGGTTAGAGAATTTTATTTAAAATGTAATCAAAAGGATTTATGTGCTTAGATCTTTGTATCTGTGTTAGTTTCCTGTTAATTCTAAAATATGTATGTGGGTGTGTGAAAATTACTCAATTTGGAGTGGTTTTTTTTTTAAATATTTGAAATTTGAATGAAATGAAATATTTCAAAGCAATATGTAAATTTCAACATTTGTTTTACAAATTGTATTACTATTTATTTTGAGTTAAAAGATATTTAATTTTGCATCTGTGAGTTATATATTTTAATTTAAATTTTTATTTTAACATTTGATATTTTAAGTAATTTTTATGCTAACAGTTTGAATACAACGGCAAGTTGTATGCTCAATCGAATTGAATATCGGATTAAAGTTTATTTTTTGAGTTTTACTAGATTAACCTGGAATTCTTGAGTGCTAACAACTGCTAAATAACACTAATAACTGTGGACCCAGCCATTTACTTGCATTTGTTTTTTAAAAAATTGCTGAGAATTAAATGTAGTTAAATAACTACATAAAATAATTTTAAGCAGCACTAAAATGCACTAAAAACTATTGCGAAACAGTAAAGAAAACTAATACAAATAGTGACTCCAAAGATTCCAACCATTCTAAAAAAAACATTTTTTGACCTTATTCCCAATCCCAATTATTAAAAAAATAAAAGGAAATTCATTTTATATAATATCTTCTTTAAGTATTTTCAAAGAATTTTATAAAAACACTCTGTATTTCGTGTACATTAAAAACTGTATATAATTGTATTAAATGTTATTAAATATAATTTTATAAAAAATTTCCATTAAAGTAAAAGTTCTAAGAATATTGTCTGTACTGGGAACCTATATCAACTATCAACGACCCTTCTTTTAAATAAAACAGAAAAAAAATTTAAAAGCAACTGACATCGAATAAATTCTTCATGTAAATAATTTTTAATACAGTTTTTAATGTACACGAATGATTTTAAATGTAAACATTTAATATCTTGTAATGAAAATTTACAAACAGAGCAATTTTATAAAGAACTTTGTGCAATTGCACATATTATATTTTACATTTATATTTTAAATTTCTATCGAATAATTTGTAGTACCTAGTAAAGTTAAGTAAAACTAATCAATTTGCAGTTACGTAGTATTGAATTTAAAAAATTTTAATTATTCTTGCAAAGAATTAAGGAATATTTAATAAAAAGGTACTAATTGATATTATTTTAAAAGCTTTGCCTAGAAATATGCAATATATTTAAAAATGTTATTTTAGAATGGGGTAATACCTAATCACTCTTACCCAATTTTAACAAAATATCAAAGGGTATAGTAACTGAAATCTAGCGTTCAGATAAAATATGTGTTTTTGGAATTTAAAAGCTGTGCCTAGAAGTATGCAATATTTTGAACAATGTGATTTTAGAAAGTGGCAATCCCTATCCTACCCTAATTTAGTTGCAACATTTTTTTAAACAGTCTAGTAACTGAAATCTACCTTTACCCAATGCTAACAAAATATTAAAGGGTTCAGTAGCATTCAGATAAATTATGTTTTTTTAGAAACAAAAGTTTTACCTAGAAATATGCAATATATCGAACAATTTGATTTTAGAAAGTTATTATACCTAGCGACCCTTACCCAATTTTAATAAAACTCTTCATTTCTAATCCCCTAGAATTAAGTTTCAAAAACAAAACAGGGCTTCCAAAACATCCCCCACCAACACTTTTGTACCTACATTAAATTAACTAGCGCAATTTTTGCAATAATCAAGGTGAAACCCATTTCGAAGTTTTGATTTAATAAATAATACACAAAAAAAAAAAAAATTTAAATCTTCAAAAAGAAAAAAAAAACCTCCACCATTGAAAAGATATTAGCAATTTATTTAATCCTTTTAATCAATCCTTTATTTTTTCATGAATTTACCGTTATTTTTTTTTCACTCTCACACAACAAGTCACAACACAAAAATTTGTATATTGTGCTAATAGCTTTTACTTTTTATCCTTCCTTACACAACAAATTATATGTGTACAATATACAAATACTCGAATTAATATATTATATAATATTATGTATATATACATATACCTATATATATAAAATTATACAATTTGTATTTATGTAAAACAATAGTAGAAAAAAAAATAAAATAACGGTTTATTTTGCCAAGGTAATTTATCCACCTGTAAATGTATTTATCTTTTTAAAATAAAAAAAAGTTTTTTTTTTTTATTAATATTAAATGAGTGCGTATGTATATATATGTATTTATATGGTATAATTATATAATGATTTGTATACACACACATATTATTATATACATAACTGAAAATCTGAAGGACAAAAGGATTTAATTTTTCTTTTATTTTCATTGTATTATTTTTATAGGTTTTAACTTTAATGGTTTATTTTTGTATATATATAAATATTTATATAAATTTTTGATGCTGATTTCAGTCTATTTTTTTTTTTTTTGTTTTTTTCTCCTTCTCTTTCTTTTCCGACTCCTCTAGCTCTCTCTTTCTTTTCATATTATTCAATAATAAACGTTGTCTCTGTCTATCAAAATTAAATCAAAAAATAATTTTTATTTTTTGTTTTTACCTGTATTTTTTTTACCTCAGTTTTTTTTAAGCAAAATTTCGAAAATTTTTGAATGCCTTTATAGTTTCAGTCTGTCCTACAGTCCGTTCGTATGTTTACAAGGCAAATATTTTTTTAATAAAAATAATTTAATGGAAGGACCTTTTTTCTGTAACCCCATCCGTTATGCAGCTATATCCATCCAAATTCTGAAAAAGGTGTATATAGCTAAAACCCCTTTCTACGCGGTTTTGAAATAACGCGATTTGAAAAAATGCTTCAATTTTTTTTGACGCGATTGAAATTGAAATGATATGATTAATTTCGAAATTAAAATGATTTGATAATTTTTTTACGCAATTTTCTTTATACGCGGATGTGCGCTGAACCTAGAAATCGTGTAAAAAGAGAGTCAGGTATGTTTCAATTATTATAACAAGTATCTTTCCTACAACTTTTAAAAACGCTTTAAAATATATGTAACACAAATGTATAGGGTTGCCATACGGTTTTTTAATTTTACCACTATGCTAATCTTAAATGTCAGAAATTTCCTAACCCCTTCAAATCCGTTCGTTTGTTTTTCATTACTTGTTCTTTTTTTATTCGGTTAAGTGTTTTGTGTGAGATTTCGATATATATTTATCCTTATTTTTAACAGTTAATTTTTTTTTTCATTTTTATTTTTACCGTTACCCTTTTTTTTATTCTTATTTTGTTTTTTTTTTTTTTTTGATACCGTTGTAGGTGATCGAATTGACTGACGTTTGAAGGAACAAAAAAAAATGAAACAAATTATTTTTTAATATTATTATATTATATATTCTTTTTTGGTTGTTGTCGTTGATGTTATTGTTGTTGATGTTGTACGGTAAAATTTTTTTAAAGTTGAAAAGAAAATTTTATTTTATTATATAGAAAAAAAAAAATAAAAACAAAACAAAAAGAAACGATAAAAACAAAGTGGAAAAAAGTGAAATGAACGCAAAATTGAAAAAAAAAAAACAAAAAATGAGAGAAAAGAATATTAAAATAATTTTGTTTTTATATCAATAAAATGGCATTATGAAGCTCAACGATAACAACAACAACATGAATGAATCCAAGTTTAAAATAAAAAAAAATAAAATAAAAAATGAATTTAAAATTCGTATAAAAAAAAAAAAAATTAAAAAAAATAACAAAAAAAAAATTATATTAAAGTTAAATTTGAATTGATATGGGTTTGGTTTATTGGATTGAGATCCCAATTGGGATAGGTTGGGATAAAGTAAAAACATACATATATATATGAAACACATAACAAAAAAAACAATGAAAGAATATATATATATGTATATATTTAAAAAAATTAAATAAAAATAAAAAATAATTCGAGAAAATTGTTTTCAACTTTATTTTTTTTTTTAAATTTGCAGATATGAGTATCTTGCGAATACAATACACAAAAAATTTAAGTATATTTTGGGTATATTTGAATGGAAAATGAAATTTGGGAAATATTTTTAGGAACCAGGTTCTTTTTATTTTCAATTTAATTCTATATTATTATATATATGTATAAAATTTCTCCGCTGTTCTTTTATTTTTATAATTTAAAATAAAATGAACAATTTTTTTTTTTGTGTTAGTATCGATTAATGGGGATTGACTTATTTTTTTGTGTTTGTATTAAATTCTATTTCCGTTTCATTCGGTTTCATTGATATTATAACACCAATTTAGTTGACTTTGGTTGGATAACAAAATAAACAGAAACTTATGCAGCATTAATTTCTCATTGGGGACCAGTTGGTTTTGTTCTTTGCTGTTTTATTAAATTAATGTTTTATAAAAATAGATCAAGTAAAAATATGGTATTTGGAATGTTTCGAATATGTTCCGAATAATTAAAAGTTGAATAAGAGGCTTTTCATGGTTTTTCAAATTGATGAAGGAATAGGATTTAAAAGAAATAAGAGTAAAAGAACAATTTGCTTGGCTATGATTGTATTCACTTTAAACTGTAAAATCAGAATAGTGTGACAAAATAAAATACTTTATAGATATCAATATATAATGTATTATTTCATACATATATTATATTTAAAAAAAAATTTTTCAAATAAATGTTTTATACTACAACAAAAGATAGAGAATAAAAAAATAAAAACTATGCATGCCTTTTTAGTTTTACAGTTTACAGGCAACCGCTTTTGTTTAATACGAAAGTTTAACATATAAAATAATCAAAATGTTTAAAAGTTATTTCTAACATTTATGTATTTCTAATGTATTTACATACATAAACATAACCGGAAAAAAAAACATTATTAAAATGTTAATTTAAATTTTCAGGTATAACCAATTTCTTTTCCTTCCAATCTTATAAACAATAAAAGGGTAGAACCTACTTGTTATTTGTTTTGTAAATGCTTTTAAATTCATTACACATTATTTTTTTCGCTTGGGATTCGTATTTATTTTTATTGATTTAGAAAAACAAAATTTAATTTTTACGCTTACAGCTGTCGTACGACAGGCTTTCTTCCTAGTAAGAATATATATTACAATAAATAGACAATATGTAATAACAAACACATAAAAAAAATCTGTTTAAATATACGCGTCTTTAAAATTTTTTCTTAATTCTGTATTTCCTAAACTAGGTCCTAATTAAAAAGTTGAATAAACCATTAAATTCTCCTCGATCATCATTTTATAAATCCCAAAAAATCTTGTCGACCGGTCCAGGAGTTTTAGGAAAAGTAGCCGTAAATTCATTTTGGTCTTTATATATAATTATAATGATTGTTGAGTTGAAAATATTTGAAGCCAAATTTAATGGGACACTTTGACAATCAACTTATTCAGTGACCAATTCTTGGGATTAAGATTATGGAACTCTGTTTCGCTCATAGAAAGTTTTAAAAATTAAATAAAAAAGTCCCGTAAGTTAAGTGGACGTGATTCTCCAGGTTTTATGCTTAAAAGTCAAAATAATCAAAATGCTTAAAAGTTATTTCAAACATAACCGAAAAAAAACGTTTTTATAAAAAGTCCTGCAATTAGTCATTAACCGAGATTGGGAAAGCTAGGAAAACAAGCGGTTTCATCATATTTAGAACAAGTTCCTTATTCCAGTAAAGAAGATTAAGTGAACAGAGTTAATATTATTTGAAAAATAAAATATTTAAAAAAGCTTTATAAGTAGATACATACCAATTTATTAAATATTAACTATTTTTAATTAATAACAGTGTAATTAAATTCTATAACTTATAACTTTTGTGAGAGGGCTTAAATTAATTTTTTATTCATAATAATATTAATATTATTACACAACTAGTCTAATTTTTTCCAGATAATTTAATAAAATATATTAATATTTATTCAAATTAAAAATGATACCTTTCTTTTGACCAATCAATTAATTTTAAAAAATTTTTTAATTTATTTAAATTTTATTTATTAATTTTTTTTTTTTAATTTTAAAATAAACAGTGCCTTACAAAAAATTTTAAATTGTATTAATTAATTATTATTAGATATTACTTTGACACTTTATTAAATAAACTAAGCTATAAATAATATGGACCCTTAATTGTATAAAGGTTTCAAATAAATTCTATAAACCGCACTGTATCCAAATCTGGTTGAAAACAAGGGACTTAAGGCTGCCTAATAAAAATTTGACATATGTCATTTATTTTGATTCAATATTGCGACTAAGTTTAAAAAAAGTCTATTAAATTTTACCTTTCACTATTTTTAAATTATTATAATATTCTCTTAAAATAATTCCTTTTTTTTTTTTTAATTTATTTTATTCAATTTTAAAAATAAAATTTATATAATTAAAAAAAAAAAAAAAACGAATAAAAATAAAATGTTTTCAATTAACTTAAACATATAATTAATTAAAATGTATTGATTTTATTTTAATCTTTTAATTTATTACCTTGATTTAAAAAAAAAAAAAAATTTATTACAAAAAATTATATAGGTATATTATAAAATTTAAATCAATTTTATTTTAATAAAAATAATAATAATAATAAGAGAAAAATATAATTTGAATATATATTAAATATTTTTTTTTTTAAATTTATTTCTACAGAGTTTTTAATTCATTCAGTTGCAGTTACTCACTCACTCCTCACTCACTCACTCAATTACTCAGTTATTAAACTGTTATATTATTAGTTTGTTTTTTTTTTCTAGTGCAAACTAATTACTTATAATAAAATTTTTATTATAATTTTGTAATTAATTTTATATTATTTAATTTTCTCATGGGTACCATTTTAGATGTTCTTTTGGGAATAAAATTTCAATATATTATATAATATTTTAAATAATAATTGAAAATTGAATTAAATTTAATAATTGGGAAAAATTACATAATGTTATTTGTCACCTATATTTTTAGAAAATAAATGTTTATACTGGAATGAAAAAAATAACTTAAACACTATTTAAATTTATAATAAATTTAATTATCAAATTTAAGGTGCATAAAAAAGGCGTATAAAAATTGATTTAATTTAGTGTATGTATAATATTAGATTTTTTCAATAGTATAAAATTTATAAAATAATATATTTTCTGAAATATCTGACTGATAGCTCAGTGGTTAGAGTGACGGATTTTCAATCGAAAAGTCTCGGGTTCAAATCCTGGTTTATATCTAATTAAAAAATATAATTTATAATTGATGTCGTTAAAGTTTATATCATAATAAAAAATAAATTTAATTGCCAAAAGAAAGGCAGATTCACTAACTTATCACAATGAATGTGGTAGGGTACTGTACATTAAAAAAAAAAACTTAGTATTTTTTAAAACTTAGTAGTTATTATTCATTAAATATTAATTTAACAATTATTTTAAAGAGGGTTTCATGAAAAACTGTAATAAAAAAGTCTTGGCAACAACATTTAAGTTTGACAGATGCACTTTTCAAAAATTTCCTATTCACAATAATAAAATAATTTTGATTTTAAATAATGATTTTGATTTTTAATCAGTGAATGTTCGCTAATATCCATTATCCAATAGGTTGTTCAATATTTAATTTGAGTCAAACACTTATCCCTCTGCAATATTTACTCCTAAAGTAGTGTAATAGAATAATGACATTTGTTTTTAAACAATTTGACAGTAAAGAAATTGAAATGTCACAAATTGATTATATATATTATATTATATATATATATGATAAATCATTTAATAATTTCAGTATGAGTTTTTAATTATAATAATTTGATAATTAATTATTTTATCAAAATTTGTAATTTGATTTTAAAAACTTAGTAGTTATTATTCATTAAATGCTTTTTAAGATTCCAAAGTTCTAACTCCAACAATGTTTCAAAGAAGTATAAAATAAATAATAAATTTATGAGTGTTAAAAGAATAATACAATTATGAACGCTGAATTGTATTAATTTTGTACAAGTACTTTTCAGAGGTATGCAAACGTCAAAAATACAGTTCAGAATAAACTATGACTTTAATATTCTATTTCTTTACTAGAACTGTCAGTTTCATGGTTGATGGCTCTGATTTTCATAGGTAATGCTGATAATAATCATTAATCGTATATGGAAAATACCTCTTCATAATTTTTTTAATACCTATTTCACTAATTCATTTTTCAATTTAACAAACACATTAACAATTTGACATTATTCTGAAATGTCAAAATGTCATTTCTATGAATAAGCCTACGTGATGCTAAGGCGTCTGCTTCACCAAATTTACAATTCTACAAATTTTACAATTTTTTTAAATTGTATTTGTGGAAAATTTTTGCTTACCAAAGTCAAGATAAAACTTCTACCAATCAAAGCTAATAATTATCTGAACATAATGCTCTACTAACTCAATATCCATATACTAAATTATCAAAAACAAATGAACAAATGATTTTAATAATTTGAATTAGCAAGTTTACAGTACCTATAAGTACTTGTAATATTAATATTCACTTGTGTTATATAACACTTACCTTTCTTGTTAAAAACTAATTATGTGAAAATTTAAATAAAATTAAAAAAAAGTTTTAAAATTAATAAAATATATAAAATTATTTTTTTTATAAAAATTTTAAATTTAATCATAATAAATATAATAAATTTTTAATATAATATTTAATATTTAAGTATAATATAAATAAAAAAATGGTTATATTACCATAGGCAGAATTAAGGTATTTTAGTATTATGAACTTTAAAAAATTATAAATAAAATAAAATGATTTTCTTAATTAAAAAATTATTTTGCATAATAAAGTTTATTCTAGTTTATTAAACGCAATAAAATCTATTTAATAAAATTGTTTTAACTTTGTGAACTAATTTCTTGGTTATAGTTAGTAATTAAAATTTAAAAGCATTCCAGCACTTTAAAGATTATTTTCTAATTTTCTTATGCTAATATACTTATATTGAAATAATTGTAATAAAATTATTTAATAACTATACTTATAATTTAAATAATAAAGAAATTAATTTTAATTTTAGTAAATATCCAAGTACACACATGATTACGTGTAAAATTTGTCCATTGATCCAAATTATTAACTTTGAAAATCTTTATATTAATTACTTAATATTCAAAAAATAGAATTACAGTTGAAGTTATATACAGTGAAACCCATTTTATTTCAACATTTTTAGCGAGAAAAACAAAATAATAAAGTTTCACTTATAAAAAATGCCAATTTTGAGCCTGCTAAGCTTTTAAAAACTATAACAGTAAACCAATTTTTAACCCTTTTAAAGATAAGAAGTTGTTTTGTATCGAATTCGTTTTATTTTTGATAAATCTGTTGATAAGTTTTTATTGCGAATCAATGAAGATTTGATTAGTACAAATCATGAGCTTTTTAAAAACAAACCAATTACTTATTTTTTTGATTAACTTGGATCCTATTGCACCAACAACTTATCACTTATCAAGTAATCGAATATTACTCATAGTTTTGATAATTATTTGTTGCACCAAAAAAATTGTTATTTGATTAGTATTAAGTCTTTGGTGCAATAGCGCTATGGGTCAATAAGTCAATTAAGTTTTATTAGTAAAAATTACTAGCTTATTAATAATTGATTTTAAATTTTCACTACTTATCACTTATCAAATTGAAGTTTGATAATTGATTGGTGGTGCAACAGAGTTCAATTATAAAGTATTTAAATTTAAACATACGATAATGTAACTATTGTATACGATATAAAATATACGCTAAACACAGAACCAACAGTTTATAGTTGATTCGACTGTAAAGAGGGGAAAATAAAATTAATATTTTTCCATAATAAAAAATTCAAAATATAAGAAACTTAAATACAAACACAATTGATAAGTACGAAAAAAAACAATGGGGGTGTTCACCTTGTTTTCAATTCTTTTTTAATTGGTATTTACATACAATTTTAATATTTATTTTAACCTTTAAGTAAAATATACAAGAAAACAATATATTTATTTACTTTTTATATTTTCCACCCCATTTAATATTTGTGTTAAAACTTTTTTTTTTTTTTTTTTATTGACTTTTATTTTTTTTATTTTTTTTTGAATATAAGTAAATTATAACGATATATTTTATATATAGTAATAATTACACCTGTGAATATTATATTACCTGTACAGGTAATATAAAAAATATTCTTTTATTAAGTTTTGATTTTTATTATAAATTTTAATAAGACAAACAAAAATTTACACAATTTAAAAAAAAAAAAACAACATTTTATTTATTCTTTGATAATTTACTTATCATTATTAAATAATTAATTAAATAATAATATTTAAATTAAATAATAAATTAAATTAAAAAATCAAATGAAAGAAATAACTTTTGAGGGCGTAAAATACCATATATGTATATTTTTTAATAAGAAATGAATTTTTTTTAATAATAAAATTATAATTAAAAATAATTGTGGGTTATTTTAATTGAAATTAAAAATATTAATAATAAAAAGATTCTTTTGGTTTTATTGTACTTTTATTTTAATTTAATGTTTTAATATATTATTATTAATATTATTATTTTATAAAATGTTTTAATGAAAATTTTAAGAATCATTAAAAACCAAATTTGAGATTTTTTAAAAATTTTGCAAAATAATAAATAATTAAATAATTTTTAATTAACAATGATAACACATTTGAAAGTTAGTTAGTTCTTAAAATTTATAATAAAAGTAATTTTTCCTTCCTTCCGCCTTTCATGTGGAAGGTCTCGGGTTCAAACCCCGGTCACATCATATCTAATAAAAAAATATTGTAAAATTGTATAATTATATCGTAATAGTTTATATCGTAATATGAAATAAGATTTAATAAAAATATATAAATAATTGTTTTGTAAGATTATAGATGGCGCACAAAGTTAACATCATAAAGAAACTGAAGCCTAGTTTAAAATAAAGCCCTAATAATAAGAATGCCCTATACTCCTTAAAGGAGTGGAAACGAATAATAACACCCTTCCCTTATTAAAACTAGTCGAACTGACTTACCATTAATTTTTGGTATCTTTGGTTTGAGTATAGGTTTTGTGTACTTTACCTTAGGAAATCTGTACTTTATAATATATTGATACAGTTAATATAATTATTTATTAACTGAGTAGCTTCATTATTTATATGCCTTTATATGCCCTTCTAGACGAGCTTTATTCTTTATGGCATATCTACTTATTTCATCTAAAACTTTGAGAATTTGTAAATCTCTATGAATGTCACTCTTACGTATATACCAAGGAGCTCTTACTATGTTACGTAGGACTTTCTTCTGAAATGTTTTTATTTTTAATATGCGTTTGCTTGGCACAACCCCAAAGTTGAATGTCATATAACCATATTGGTTTAATTACTTGGTTGTAAATTAACACTTTATTATATATTTTTAATTTAGACTTCCGCCCGTGAAGAAGGTAATTTTCTCTATATATATTTTCAATTTCTAGTTTTTTTCTTTTTAACATGTTCATTCCACCTTAGCTTGGCATCCAGTGTCATTCCTAGTGTCATTTTGCTGAAATGACATCCAGTATCATTTTGCTGAAATTTTGATTGATACAAATACACCATTTAAAATTTATTTTAGGTGGGTTTCTTATATTTCTATTACTAAAATTAACATAAGCAGATTTACTTTCATTTAATTTTATTTTCCATTTGTTAGTCCAAAAACATATTTTTTCACTTGCTTTCTGTAATAATGAAATAATGCTTTTATTCATTAAACAATGATAAAAATTATTTGTTCAAATACGACAAAATTAATTCGATGGTACTTAATATGATTGAAGACATCTTTAACTTTATTTAGGAAGAGTTATAGAAACTTTATTTTGGAATATTTTTCCATAATAAAAAAATTAAAATATAAGAAACTTAAATATAAACACAATTGATAAGTACGAAAAAAAACAATGGGGGTGTTCACCTTGTTTTCAATTCTTTTTTAATTGGTATTTACATACAATTTTAATATTTATTTTAACCTTTAAGTAAAATATACAAGAAAAGAATATATTTATTTACTTTTTATATTTTCCACCCCATTTAATATTGGTTTTTCTTTCAGTAATTGATATAAGTAGGTACATACAACATTAAAGATACTTTTCAATTTGAAACATATTCAATGAAATAATGATACCTTGTAAGGTATAATAATGATGAAAATAATTTGGCACCTGCTGTAATTCCAATGAACACCTTCTGCATTGATAATAGACATATTTCTAGGAAATTTCTTGTACCACTTCACCAGACGAAATTCTAAAGATGAAAAAATCTAGAATTTATTTCTGGGAAAACAATATATTAATTATATTAATATGATAAAAATAACCAAATAAAAATGAAATATTAAATTAAATAATCTTCAAGCCATCTGATATCAAAGTAATATTATATAAGTTTCTGGAAATATTATAATCAATAAATTTTTAATTAGTTTATATAATATTTTGATATTTTTAAAATGATTATGTAAAGATACTCTAGTACTCTGGTGTGTAGGCTTTAAATTTTGTAAAAGGATATTCTGGTTTTTTTTATTCTCAAGGACATTATTTTAGGAAAATTTTAAGATATTTTACAGCGAAAAATCTTTTATTTTCTTTTTTTTTTGTTTTGGTTGCCCCATTATTCAAAATCAGAAGTTTGAAAAAGAAGAGTACCTAACCGTTCAAATTTTTCTAAATTTTTACCCAAACTATTATAAAAATTTTTGAACTTTAGATAGAAAGTTCTACATATGTTGTATTAATTAAAGGTTAAATATTAGACTTTTAACAATAGACTCCTATATCTTGATAATGTCATTTTTAAGATATATATTTTAGAAAGCAATGGCACCTTTTATAGCACTCAATGCTTATCTGTAAGCTTAATAGAAAAATGGTAAGAGTGCTAGCGTCCCATTCGGCAGAAGACTTAGGCTCGAATGGCAGTAAAAAAATAATAACCTGTCTTCTGTTTTTCAGTTGATTCAGCTGCTACCTACCTTTTTTAGGCACAGCATTTACTACCTTTAATAGGAACAGCAGAATTTGATATCTAATTGGAATATAATATTATTACAATATATTATAATAATAAAACTGTATCAATTAGAATCTTACACAGTCCTAAAGTGATTAGGCCTAATGTAGTATCTCATAAAGTACTTATTTGTATGATATTCTTAATGATCAATTCTAAATAAAATAATCTTGTATATATTTAGAACCTTTTTTCTGGTTTCAACATATTTTTGTATCATAGGTATACTACAGATGAGCTTGTAAGTCTTGGAGAACTGATTTGAACGGTTAAGTTACTGGAAATCGATAGAAGGCGAAATAAATAAGAGTAATTTCCGCAAAACATAATATATATATTATTGCTTTATTTAAAATTTAAATTAAAAGTCTCAAATATTTACTGGCTTCAAGAACTCCCTTAAAATGCTGAATAATAGTATTTTAATCTTCCCACTCATCATTTTTTTTCACTGTAAATATAAAATCAATCCGCAAGGTCTTCAATAAATATTTTTAGAAATTTTTTCGAATTTTCAATTACGTTTAAAGCAGGCTTTATAATGTTGACGGCAAATCAGTATATCCTTTTCAAAAACATTTTTATGGCTTATTCTCTGTCTGTCAGTTGGTACTCGATTTCAATACCACCTTCAGATTAGCTGGAAATCGGAAATTTTAAACGATGCTCAAAAGTGGATGACAATTCAATTTTAACTTGTTTTCTCAACTCCTTCAAAAAATTTCTAGACCGCGGCATATTTTCAACGAATTTCTTAAAGGAATCGGCTCGGAATAAATTCATTATATACTTCTGTTGCCTATGTTGAATCTGTATATTACTGTGAATTGAACTTAAAAATTTCCAGTAAAGTAGTTAAGCCCATAATTTTTAATTAAAATATAAGGACATTTTTTAGGGGAAAACCCCTCAATACAGCATCAATTTAACTAGAAATTATAAATTTTCTAAATATTGAAAAATAAAATAATACAAAATTCGACGATTTATCAAAAGCCTCTCAAGTAAAAATTATATAATATTTTTTTCCATCATTTATTTAAAGATATTTTTTCCTATTTTTTTATATTTTTTTTTTTAAATATTTTCATTTTCCTTTGGGCATTATTTTATTTTTTTTTGCTTTTCTCTGTATTGTATCTGATAGATACAAAAAGAAAATATATAAAACCAAACAATTTTTATTTTGAAAATTCTTTTTTTAATGGTTTTAAAAAAAAAGTATAAATGACAATTTAAAGCCTAAAGGAAATAGCTAAAAATAGTATCAATAATAAAAATAAATGTCAATTTATTAAAATTTTCTTTTATGTTATCCTGGAAAATTGTTTTTTTTTTTTTTTTTTATTTGTAAAATGTCCAGACTGTGTTGATTTAAACAATTAAATGTTGTTTTTTTATAAATTTTAATTATTTTGAAAATTTAAGTATAAATTTCATTTTAAAATGAGGAGAGTTTCAGTTGAAGCGGTTTTTAAGATGAGGTCTTATTTAAAAGTTTAAAGTTTCAGTTAGGTCGTCGCAGAATTTGATTATTAGATCTGTGTTTCAAGTATTCTTGAATTAGATAATAATTTGTTAAGGGGTTCCTAATGGGAGCCTTGCCTGTATTTCTTGATCATTTGACAGAGCTTCATTTGCTTCAAAGCAGGGTAATACACCTTTTACAGAATATTACGTCGCCTTACAGCAAAAAGTGACCATTTACAAAAATGGTATTTTTTGTTCAATATGCCAAATTCAAAAGGAAAGTTTAATATTTAATAATAAAAAAGAAATGTAAGAAAATCTTCTTTGGAAGAGCGGGGGAACCCTAAATTCCATAATTGACTATCTTCAAAGCCATACATTTTTTATAAACTGTACATATCACAGGTTTCCTACTAAAATTTAGTTTAAAAAAGGTGTGGTTCTGGTGTTTTAAATTCGCTACCCAAAAAAATACTGCACAGTTTCAATGGGTGGCTTCGAGCTTTCAATTCCCTCCTACAAAAAAAAAAAAATGTTTTCTTTGCCATAATCTTATTCTTCTAGACAGTTGGGACTAAGCTGTCTTTGAGAAATTAGATGGTTATTGAAATGTCAAATGAATTGAATCCCTGCAAATATATTAAAAGCCTCAACTTAATTTTTAAAATTTATTTTAATTTGTTGATTATAGAGTTGTTTAAGTAAATTGAACAAATTGTGTAAAATTGAATTGAGTAACTCTGAATAAATTCCACATAATATTTTTATTTTATTAAAATAGGGTTTAAATAATATTTAATGACTTCCATTTCTTATTTTACTTACATTTAAATTAATCCCTTTTGATATCGCAATAACTATTAAAAAGTTTTTATTAAAAAAGAAAAATTTTTTAAATAAAATAAGTTTTTCTATCAACTTATTATGGATATCTAATTTTCTATTTCTAGAAACGGTTAAAAATAAATACAATTTATTTTCTATCTTAACTTTTAAAATAATTTCCTGGATAAGTTTTCGAAAATATTATTTTTTACTTTAAAATAAATATCACATCTACAAATGCATAGTGTAGAATATAATACAAGTATATACTTTTAAATACCAAGCGTCCTTTATGGATAAGTTTTTAAATATTTTTCAATTAGATCTCATCACTGTGGTATTTTTTGGTGACCTAAGGAAATTTTTTTTTTTCCATTTATACTTTTAATATTTTAACTTTAAAATAAACACAGAGTTTTTTTTTTTATATTTTGCCTAGCCATAATTTAAAACTTAAACACCATTTTTGTTTTGTAGCTGTTAATGCACCGCTATTAAAAAAAAACTAAAAGTATAATTTTTATAAACCCCGTTATAAAAAAAGTTTTTCTTAAATGAAAAAAAAAAGTTTGTTGGAAAAAAATACAAGAAAAGAAGTGATGGAAAAATATCAAGCGTTTATAATAAAACACATTTTGAAAATTCAGATTTTAACCCCTTAGAGCACGTAAAGGAAGGCCTACACCAAATCGGTTTTTTTTTTTAAATGCATGCTTTTTTAGAGTTCAGACCCAATATAGACTATGTTTCGTTTTATATTTCATAAAAGTAATTGAACGAAGCTAAGTAAACAAAATCAAGTGAAGTTACTTTAAAGTTTGCTAAAGTACAATTATTGCACTAAAATTTTGTAAAAAAAAATTTAGGTTTTAGTATGTACTTTTTGACTTAAATTTTAACCGCCAAGACTGTCAAACTCAACCAGTTAAGAATCAAAGTCACAGGTCATTACAAAGTATTGCAATGAGACTTAGTCAATGCGTTACTTTGGTTCCTTTGAATACTTTGAATACCTTATGCATTTAGTCCAGTGTCATAAAAAATAATGTACTTCATTTCAACTGTCAAAGCTTTTGAAGGAAATGAGGGCAATAAAGTTCCCATTGATTCATCGTCTTCACTCCTCCCATAATTTCAAGTTTCTAACTCAAAACATGTGGAAGATTTTGGCGATAAAGAATTTTGCAAAAACCAAGTATCGGAAACGGTAAATTAAAGTACTGTTTGGCAATCCTTTATATTTGTGATACATATATAAAAGTCATATAAAAAACTATCATTTGGCACTTTCGGATTGAAAATTTTTACCTTATAGAAAGTTTTCATCTGACCAATGAGTATAGTGGCACAGACGCCGCCTTTCATTTGGAAAGTTTCGGGCTTCAAACCCCGGCCTGATCATACCTAATAAAACAAATATCTATCAAATATCTAAATCGTAAGATTTTATAATTGTATCGTAATAGTTAGTATGGTAATATAAGATAAAATTTAATATAAATATATAAATAACTCTTGTGTAGGATAATAGATGGCACACAAAATTAACATTTGTGTATTCATAATCTTATACAATATAATAAAGATATAAATATAAAGATTAAAAAAACTGAAGCCTAGTTTAAAGAGACTTGTTAGGAGTGGAAGAGGAATAAAAAATGGAAAGTTTTGAATTTGAATGTTAAACGTTTTGTAAACATACGGACGGACGGACAGACAGAGTGAAACTTAATAAGCACATTATTAAATATTTGTTTTTGAACATGTGCTAAAAACTAAAAGTTAATATTTTTGTTAAAATTACTGTTGTTGTAGTTGTTGTTGCATTTTTTCTTCAGTACATATTTATTTTTAATATTTTAATTTATACTCACTTGCATTTGTTGTCTCTTTCTTTTTTTCGAAAAAAAAAAAAAATTGAAAGTTTTTTTCTCATTTTCTTCGTTTTAAAAGGAAATAATTTTCAATTTATTTAATATGTATTTATATATGTATATATATGTATGTAAATGTACATAATATATACATATATATTTACTCTTGCACCAAGCCATAGAACAATATTAACTCAACAACAGCAACAGTATTAACAACAAAAGCAAGTATAAGAAAGAGATAGATAATACCATAGTGGTGATGTTTGTTTTTCATCGCAAAAAGAAAAAAAACAAAAAAAAAATATGGAAAAAAATTCTAAAGTTTTACAAAATAAACTTTACTTTAGTTTTTAATTTTTGCACAATGTTTTTTTTTGTTTTTTTTTTATTAAAACGGTAAAAAAAATTTTTCCCGAAAATAAAGTTTTTCATTTTCCTGCAATGTTTTTTTTTGCACAATTCATTTTAATAAAAAATTTGTTTTCACTATTCTCTATAATGAAAAGAATGAAATTGTTTTTCTTCTTTTTTTTTTTATATATTATAGAGCGATGGATATATAACATTATCTCTTTCTTTCTCATTCACTTGTTTCTTGTTTTTTTTTTTTTTTTTCGTATTATCTGTAGATTGTATTTGGTTTGTATTTAAGTAGCGTGCTCCATTTAATAATGACAATCTAAATACGAAAAAAAAAAACAATGAAAATATAAAATAAAAACAATAGCAAAAACAAAAAAAAGAACAAAATCAAAATAACCAAAAAAACAAACAAAAAAAAATTGGAAAACTATTAAAAGAAAAACTTTTCCAATCACGAATGAATGTGTCTGCAGCACACAACTTTATAATAGGGAAAACGAGGAAGAGTGTAGTAGAGTAGACTGTGTAAACTCTGGGATACCCGTATGACCGTTACATATACATTATATCATCCGGTTAATTACTTTTGGCAGTTTTTCAAACATACTTTATTAAGTTTAGTGGAATACTCATATAAAAGAAGGAGTTGTATGGCAGCTACTCGAACCCTCTGCAATAGACCAACCAAATTTTGCTGTAAACTTGGCCAATACACTAAACTATTTTTGGCAAAATTTCAGACACCCAGCTTCATTAGGTGGAGAGTAATGCTTATATAAAGTAGGAAGTTGTATGGCAGCTACACGAACCCACTGCAGGAGACCAACCAAATTTTGCAGAAACTTTGGCCATAACACTAAACTACTTTTGGCAAAATTTAGGACACGCAGCTGTAATAGGTACAAAGAAATACTCATATAAAAAAGAAGTTGTATGGCAGCTACCCGAACCCATGGACCAAAATGGCTGGATTTAAATAGCGATGACGGCTATTGCAAAAAAATGAATTTGCGAATATTTCAAAATTCTAGCTCCTTTAGTTTTTGAGTTATCGTGCGGACGGACGGACAGACGGACGGACAGACGGACGGACAGACGGACAGACGGACGGACAGACGGACGGACGGACATACATAGCTAAATCGATTTATTTTTCGATTCAGATCCGATCCATACACTTGAGTCTATATCTACCCCCCCTCCTTCTCTGCGTCACAAACGTAATGGCAAATTTATTATACCCTTTGACTATATAGTCATACGGGTATAAAAACGTAATGGCAAATTTATTATACCCTTTGACTATATAGTCATACGGGTATAAAAAGAAGAAGAAAAATAACTGTTTTTTTTTTGTATATATGTATACAACCACGAACAAAAATCCGAAATTATTGAAAAAACAAAACTTTTTTTTTTTTAATTTATTTAATAAACATATTAAAAGTACAGTGTTGGACCAAATGTATTGTACAGTTAGAAGATATTGTTTTTAACATTTTGAAAATATATATTAACATTCTTCTGTGAAAACTTTAAGGATTTATGATAGGTGAAGGAAATCCAAGAGCATTTGTAAGGGCATCCATTTGGCATCTCTATCTACCACGGGTTCCTAATACTTCTTTTATATTCTTCCGTGTGAGGTCGCTTGTGAGTTACGTTCATTTATTAATGTGCGTTTGCGATATTATTTTGAACCCGGCGTCTTCTACTCCCTTGAAGGTTCCATTTCAAGTCCATGTGTTTTATGTTGTTGTGACGTTTTCTTAGCGTATGTACTGTCCAACTCTATTTGCTCTTCTTTGTAGACCCAGATAAGATTCTTCTCCTGTAATTTTTCAAATATTTTCGTTTCTTAATTTGGTCCGGCAATAAATTCTGCATGTGATGCGTAGACATCTTCAACTCCATGTGTTATATAGTTTAATGCAATTTACGAACGAATTCCATGTCTATTTATACATGTCTAGATATTTTATTGTAATATACATAAATTAAAATTTTTAATCAGCCGCAGCCTAGTTATATGCAATATTTCAACTAACTGTATTATACATAAATCCAATCTGAACTTTGAAATTTAGCTACATAATAAAATAAGTTTTTGGTTCCTCAGAATAAAGTTAGTCAATGGTTCCTGGCGTAAAGAAAAAATGAATTTGCGAATATTTCAAAATTCTAGCTCCTTTAGTTTTTGAGTTATCGTGCGGACGGACGGACAGACGGACGGACAGACGGACGGACAGACGGACAGACGGACGGACAGACGGACGGACGGACATACATAGCTAAATCGATTTATTTTTCGATTCAGATCCGATCCATACACTTGAGTCTATATCTACCCCCCCTCCTTCTCTGCGTCACAAACGTAATGGCAAATTTATTATACCCTTTGACTATATAGTCATACGGGTATAAAAACGTAATGGCAAATTTATTATACCCTTTGACTATATAGTCATACGGGTATAAAAAGAAGAAGAAAAATAACTGTTTTTTTTTTGTATATATGTATACAACCACGAACAAAAATCCGAAATTATTGAAAAAACAAAACTTTTTTTTTTTTAATTTATTTAATAAACATATTAAAAGTACAGTGTTGGACCAAATGTATTGTACAGTTAGAAGATATTGTTTTTAACATTTTGAAAATATATATTAACATTCTTCTGTGAAAACTTTAAGGATTTATGATAGGTGAAGGAAATCCAAGAGCATTTGTAAGGGCATCCATTTGGCATCTCTATCTACCACGGGTTCCTAATACTTCTTTTATATTCTTCCGTGTGAGGTCGCTTGTGAGTTACGTTCATTTATTAATGTGCGTTTGCGATATTATTTTGAACCCGGCGTCTTCTACTCCCTTGAAGGTTCCATTTCAAGTCCATGTGTTTTATGTTGTTGTGACGTTTTCTTAGCGTATGTACTGTCCAACTCTATTTGCTCTTCTTTGTAGACCCAGATAAGATTCTTCTCCTGTAATTTTTCAAATATTTTCGTTTCTTAATTTGGTCCGGCAATAAATTCTGCATGTGATGCGTAGACATCTTCAACTCCATGTGTTATATAGTTTAATGCAATTTACGAACGAATTCCATGTCTATTTATACATGTCTAGATATTTTATTGTAATATACATAAATTAAAATTTTTAATCAGCCGCAGCCTAGTTATATGCAATATTTCAACTAACTGTATTATACATAAATCCAATCTGAACTTTGAAATTTAGCTACATAATAAAATAAGTTTTTGGTTCCTCAGAATAAAGTTAGTCAATGGTTCCTGGCGTAAAGATTCAGCACGCGAATTTCTAACCAAAGTGCCTAAGAGTTTTTCGTAACTAATTCCCCTTTTAACAAGTATGACATAAATAGGTTCTAAGACTCCAAATAATAGCATATAAACATAGTTCCAGTAAAATCATAACGAATTTGATTGCAAACACAAAACATATTTAATGAATTTCACTGTTTTAATAAAATTTATTTATTAAATTTCAACAAATTATCAAAATACTGACTAAAGGAAATTGAATATCTAAGGGGTATTTCTACTAATACTTAAAAATTTTTAACTTATAGGATAATATTTCGTAGACATTTTGGGTTATGAAGTCCAATTGCAAGAATACTTTCCATATTACTGCAATTTTGTCAGTGACTGTACATATTTCCCTATCTTATAGGTTAATGTATCCAAACATTTGCACAATAGAACGCAATTTTAATTGTCAGGTATATTGTATTTGTAAATTTCTCTATATATGTAAAATGTTCTCTATATGATACTGTATTATGTGAAAATTTTATGAAAATTATATTAAGGCAGGCGTTTCGAATAATATCTTTAATTATTATTCTATTATTAATACTTTTTGTTTTTGTAATTATTGTTTTTCGATACTTTAAAAAGTTTTTCTTTTAATTTTATTTTGATTTTTTTTGTTTTTCAAATAATTTATGAGTTTTATGATACCTATAGTTAAAACTTACCTCACCTGTATGGAAAAAGTTAAGTAATAGTATTGATTAAATTTTTTATAGGTTAAAACCATTTTTTTTGTTTTTTTTTCTTTACTTTAACTTTTTTCTTAATTATTATAATTGTATTATGAGAAGGTATATATTATATGTATATATATTTTTCCGAACGTTTTCGGTTTTATTTTTGGTTTTTTTTTTTATAATTAAATTTGTACTAAGATTAAGTTTTTCAATTTTTTAACAATTTCTATTCCGGGAAGAGCTTATTTTGGTATTATAATTAGGTAAATTAAATCTTTCGAGTTCGATTTTTTTCTGAAATTATTACATGGAAATTAATTTAATGATTTTTATGTCAAATAAGTTAAAATGTTTGATTATGGAATTCCTAAAGATTGTGCATCAAGGTAGAAATTATTTTAGAATATGGCTCTTGAACCTTACCCTTTAGATAGTCCCAGAAAAAAAATCAGTCGAAAGCGATTCGATATTATTCGATCGTCAAATAATATCGCACTTGGGAGCCATAGTTGGACGAGTTGTGTGGATGCGGCTCCATCTTTTTGGAAACATAATTCTGGATTGTTTTCAATCTCTGACCTTAAATGATCTTCGCTGAAGTTATTCCACAGCATTCTGTGTATCTAACTGGATGCATTTGAAGTTCAATTATTGATGGATTTTGGGAGCCCAAAAACGCTGAACCAATCGGTGAATTTTGTCGCACTAGGTACATTTGGGAAATGAAAGAAATTTCGGTATGATCAACACAACTGTGGTTCTTTATTAAGTGATCAGTCTTACGGGATGCGATATACATTGCGACACCCATTAAATGTATTATTATTAGTGTCACCCTAAGTTAATTAATGATACTAAAAATGTTGAAACTAAAAAGTGTTGCCAACTATATAGATTTGTATATTTAATACTATTTTATAATTGTATATTGTTATATACTATATTATTATGCAATAATAAAATAAATAAATTTTAAATTCAAAAAATTAATCAATAAGTTATTCAAGTAGCTGTGCATTAATAATTTCAACAATTTTGTAATTTTCCCTTGAATAAATAAAAATCAAACCGTTTTTTTTTTTTGCAAATATTATTAAATCTCTAAGGTATGGTAATATATATTGATTGTCTATAAACCTTGATTTGGTATAAAGCAAGGTTGTCTCGATATTTTGATTTGTTGTCAATATAGTAACAAAATGATAGTTAATCATAAAGAAAAAATCCCCCTTTACTAAGTTTTTAATTAATTAAAAATTGAAATAAAATTATACAAGGAAAAACTTCAAATTAATTGAACAGAATCGTTTAAATTCCTAAGGGATAGTTGCTTTGGGGGAACTTTAAAATAAATGAAACAATATGGATTTTATTCTAAAATGAGAGTTTCCAATTGAAAAATATTAATGAAAATTATTGTAATACTTGTATTTAAAATAAATTTTGAATTAAAGTATTATATAACTAATTAATGTATTTAAAGGCTGGTAAAAAAACACTTGCTAGCTTGCTTCCAGCATTTAACGTAATCTAAGTTTCCACTGTTTTTGAAATCTGAAAAGCTTTATTAGGAGGACTAACTCGCACTGATTCGTCGATTCCTTTGTACCAATGCGTTATGGTTAAAGCACCGGTCTTTCAAGTTGAAGATCTGGGGTTCAAATCACGGTCATATCTTTTTAAAAAAAAGTATCGTAAAATTATATAATTATATCGTAATATAAAAAGTAGTGTAAGATAATAAATGGCGCACAAAATTTACCAATAGTGTATTCACAGTCTTATACAATAGCTACAGCCGAGTAATCAATGGCTTAGTGATTATAACTGAAAAAAATGAATCCTAGCTCAAATAACTGTATAGAAAAAAAATGTTCTATAGAAAAGTATTAAAAAAAAATATATTTATAATTATTATAATTAAAATACCCATCTTAAATCCATAAATTTTAATTAAATTTTTAATTAATACCATTTTTAATCTTTTTTTTATTTCAGATATTTGAAAAACAACAAAAAACCAACATTTGCTAAAATCATTCCCGCATTTGATGTATACGGTATTTTAATATAAAATAATTATCAAAAAAAAATACTAATTAAAAAAAAAATAAATAAATTAATTTTTTAATTTTTTTTTTTTAAATTTAAAATACAATCATAATATTATTATTATATAAAATGTGAATTAATAAACTTTACCCTTAAAAATTTCAAATACATGCTGTAAAAATATAATAAATTAATTTTGTATTGTGTTTCAAATATTTTTAATTTAATACCTACCAAAAATATAACAAACAATTAAATATCAATCCAACACATATTTCCATATATTAATAAAATATTAAAAGTGTATTTTAAAAAAAAAATTTAATTGTTCATTTTATTCTTTAATTCCTTTTTTTATTCTTAATTTGGTTTTACAAAATATTGAAAAAAAAAAATTAAAACAAACCATTTTCAATTCTATAAATAAATATTAAATAACAACAGTTATAATAATAAAGTGAAAAAAAAAAAACCGTTAGTCAGTGCATATCATATTTAAATTTACTGTAATAATAATATAATAAGCGGTTTTAATATAGAACATAAATATTTACAGTTATTATAATACTATATAATATTAATAATAAACGGTTATAGCAATAACCGTTATTCATATACCAAAAAAAAAAAGATATATATAAAAAAATAACAGAATAAAGCAATTATCATTTAAATAAATACATAAAACCAATATAACTGTACATTAAAACGGTTCATTTTTTAATTGTTATGACAATAACTGTTAAAAAAAAAATTTAAAACCATCTATTAAATACAACTAAACCTTTAAATAAATAAAATTAAAATATACAGTGGAAGAAAATATTAAATAAAATATAGTGTATAACAAAAATTAATATTTGAATTTTTGGCATTTTTAAAAATTTTTAACTGTCAATAATAATTAAGTTTTTTTTTTTTGGAAAATAGTTGATTTTAATTTTAAATGTAATTTTATTTCTATATTATTTACAAAACTAACCAATTTCAACTTTGATTATCAACTTACCTTGATATTGGTTTATTAAAATATAGTGTTATATACGTATATTAATTGAGTGATTCAAAATTCTATTAATAATATGACATATATTAATTTAAATATAACAACCATCAGAACTAGAAATAAATTGACAATGACACTTTAATAAATTATAAAAAAAAAAATTGAATTTAATAAAAAATATATTAAAAAAAATAAAGTAATAAAAATCAGTTACCTACAAACATAAAAAAAAAATTGTATAAATTAAAGCAATTAATATACAATCTAACAATAAATAATTTAATAAAATAAAATAAAAATAAAAAATTAATATAAAACAACCAATTTTTTTTAAAAAACATTTAATTGTATACACAACAAAATTATGTAAACAAATTATTATTTTACGCAACAATTTAATTAAAAGTTAAAATAAAAAATAAATAAAATAAATAAAATTTAATAAAATAAATAAAAAAAATAAAAAATAACAAAAATTACATCAAAATATACCATGTTTTATTACAATAAATTAAAAGTATCAGTGAAAAACTTTATTATTATATCAATTTTTATTTTAATTTTATAAATTTTTTTTTTTTTTATATTAATTTTTTTTATTTTGAAATATTTTTATTTTTTTTTTTTTTGTATATTTTATTTATACAATTTAACAAAAAATAAAACTTAATACATTTATATGTGTATTTGTATATAATCCGTTATTTTTCGTTAATATTTTTTAACTGAATTTTAATATTACGTACTTATAAAAATTCAATTTGTAACCCAAAAGATACCGTATTAAAAAATTGTTGTATAAAAAACAATGGTAAAAAAAAAACAGAATATAACTGTAAATATAACTGAAAGGATAAAAATAATAACGGGAAATTAAATGTTATATAATGGTAATAATACTTAAAACAATTTTATACAATTTAAAAAAAAAAATAAAACAACAACAATTTTTTTCAACAGAATAAAACACAGGAGAAATATAATTAATAAATATAAATAAATTTTATTAATAATTTTCTTTTATATAAAATACAAAGTATATTTTGTATTATTTAAAAAAAAAAACAAAATATTCCATTTAAATCTTTAAAATTGTTTTATTTTATTTTGTTTTTAACAATATACCTATTACGAAATAACGGTAAAAATAATATATACAAAAATGAAATGAACTGTGAAATAATAATTAATAATTAATAAAAAAAAATAAACGAACAAACAAAAAAAAAAAAAAATCAATTAATATTAATTGAACAAATTGAAAGAAAAGTATAAAAAAACAAAATTTCCCAATAAAATTAATCGAAAATTTTGAAATTTACAGACAGAGAAAATTAATTGGAAAATAATGCAATATAATTGTTTAATAATATAACAAAATAATTAAAAAAAAGAATTTAAAAAAAATAAAATCAATTAATATAAATATTAGAAAATTCTATTAATACTAAAAAAAAATATGATATCAACGATTATTATTCTTTTAATAAAGTGTATAAAATCCAATTAAAATTTTAACAATTAATTGTTTTCATTTAAAATTTATAATTTTATTTTGAAAAAGTTTAATAATAATAATTAAAAAATAAATTAAAAAACCGAAAAAAATGTATAAATTATTACATAATATATTGCTCACATTTTTTTTAAATAATCAAAAATATAAACAATTGGTTATTTATGTGCATTAACTAAAAAAAAATATTAAAAAATAAGAAACCCTTTAAGCCGAACTAACTCCAAAAATAAAACGAAGTAAAACTTAATAAATAAATTTACTTAAAAAAAAAAAATTAATACTAATTAATATAAATTGTATATCATTATTAATTAAAAAACCAAAACAAAATATAATAATGAAAAAAATGTTATCAATCAATTGTAAAAGAAGAAAAATACGTTATAAATGCATATCATTGCATTTAATACCACAAAATAATAATTTAGCATTAATATTATTTTTCACAATAATATTAATAATTAATAATAATTTTATAATATTAGTTAATGGTTTAACACGTAATAATAATTTAATAATGTTTAATAGTAATACTAATTCAAATTCAAATAATAATAATTATAATAATTTACAATATACTACTAATAATAGTAATAATAATAATAATAATATGGGTTTAAGTAGTAGTGATACATTTAATTCATTAAGTAATATTAATAATAATAAAAACAATAATATTGATGGTAATTTACATACAAATAGTATACAAAGACATTCACATAGTCAACATCTAACTAATAATAATAATAATAATAATCGTAATAATAATAATATGGATATTAATAATTATAATATTATTAATTCAAAACAATATAATAGTCAAATTTCAACATCAATTTCAACAATGACAAATTCAAATAATAATAATGATAATAATAATCGTAATAATGGTGCAACAAGTAATAATAATAATCATTCGTCATTATCATCATCTTCGTCGTCGTCATCATTATCATCATCGTATCATCAAACAACTGATTGTATATCAAAATGGAAAGGTGGTAAACAAACAGTTGAATGTATTGATAAATCATTAATACGTATACCAGAAAATATTGATCCAACAACACAAGTATTAGATATGTCCGGTAATAATTTACAAAATTTAGCTAATGAACAATTTTTACGTGCATCATTATTAAATTTACAAAAATTATTTTTAAGAAATTGTAAAATTGGTGAAATTCAACCAGAAACATTTAAAGGTTTAACAAATTTAGTTGAATTAGATTTATCACATAATTTATTAGTAATAATACCATCGAATGCATTAAGTTATATACCATCATTACGTGATTTAACATTAGCATCAAATCATATACATAAAATTGATAGTCATTCATTTCGTAATACAAAATCTTTACATAAATTGGATTTATCACATTGTGATATACAAACAATAGCACCACAAGCATTTGAAGGTTTAGAATCATTGGTATCATTAAAATTAAATGGTAATAAATTATCAGAATTGAGACCAAGAACAATTGAAACATTATCAAAATTACATGGTATTGAATTGCATGATAATCCATGGTTATGTGATTGTCGTTTACGTGCAACAAAAATATGGTTAACTGAAAATAATATACCATATCCGGTTGCACCAACATGTAGTGGTGGTCCAGAACGTATTATTGATCGTACATTTGCTGATTTACAAGTTGATGATTTTGCGTGTCGTCCCGAAATGTTACCAGTTAATCGTTATGTTGAAGCAACAATGGGTGATAATGCAACAATTGTATGTCGAACATCAGCAATACCAGCTGCTCAAGTTAATTGGTATTGGAATGGACGTTTATTAGTTAATGGCAGTACATTTAGCTCATATCAAAAAGTTTATTTATATGAAGATGGACAATTTGAAAAGAAATCAAAATTAATTTTAACTAATGCTCAAGAAACAGATTCAAGTGAATTTTATTGTGTTGCTGAAAATCGTGCTGGTACCGCTGAAGCAAATTTTACATTACATGTTAGTATGCGTGCAGCTGGTATTGCATCATTTGGTAGTGGACAAATTGTTGGTTTAAGTGCAGCTTTAGTAATTTTAATATTAATTATATTATTAATAATATTATTTATGTTGGTGAGATTAAAAAGGCAACCATTTGTTGAAAGTAAAACTCCAAATCATCTGGAAGTTATTACCTCAGTGAATCATTCTAATACAATAACAAGTAAAACACAACCACCAACAACACAAAGTAATGGTGGTACACAAAATTTAGTTGTTGCAAATGGTAATATTCCAAATCATATTAGTGCATCAGATTCAGATCAAAAACATATTCACGGTCAAGTAAATCCTATGAGTAATGAATCAAAATTAGCAAATCCGGTACAAAAGCCACCTCGTTTAACAGATTTACCATACACAACATCTAATTATGATGGTGGCAGTGTACTAAATTCATCAAATTGTTTTGTATCACCAACAGCATCAGCTGGAAATAATCCAGATTTAATAAATGATACAAAAAGATTTGGTAGTGAAGAATTTACTGATTTAAAAATACCAGCAGTTTTAACGTCAGGTTTAAATTTAACAGATCCATCGGTAGATTTACCTGGTAGTGGGGAATATTCAAGAGCAGGTGGTTGTGATTCATTATATCCATCTGGACTATGGGAATCAAATAGTACAGCAACTACATTATTAGAGGATGCATTTTTAAAACGTGCAACTAGTACAACATTAACCGGTTATAGTTCTTATAATGATAAAACTCCAATTATGGATGATAGTAATGCAACATCACAAATGTATGATTTGCAAGAACGTTTAAGTTCAGCATCTGATTATTTTAGTAGAACATTTCCTCGAACACATTTTCAAACAATGAATTCATCAACGGCGATAGGTGCTATTGGAACATCAACATCATCAGCTGTTAGTGGTTTAACATCATCATCATCAACTGCTACAACAACAACAATGTTAAATAATTGCGGTGATAGTGGCAGTAATTTATTAAATCATCAATTAAATAATTCAATAACAAATTCAAATATATCAACAAATAACACCGGTGGTTATCCATCTGATTATGGTTTACCATTGGTTCCTGGAGCTGAAACTCAAATAAGTCATCAAATGCATCCGTTGTATCAGCAACAGCAGCAACAACAACAACAACAACACCAGTTCAACAATAATAACACAAGTAATAGTTTTAATAATAGTTCGAATAGTTTAAATAGTAATAATAGTTCTAATTCTAATAATAATTTAAAAAATAACGGTACCGTTGCTAGCATGGTTGGTCTAATAAATTCGAGAACAAATGATCAACAACAGCATCAGCAACAACACTTTGGACAACACAATACATCAACAACATCAAATCAAATACATCATCAACAGCAGATGCAACAACATCATCAACAACAGCAACAACAACAACAACAACATCTATCATCTTCGGGAAGTAGTGGTCATATATTACCAAATGGTATGCCAGTAAATGCAAAAACGATAAGAGTGTGGCAAAAAGGTGGTGTACCAGTTTTACCACCGGTAACTGCCTTAAAACGTGCATTAATTAGTAGTAGTCGAAATTCACCAGATGAAGGTTATCAAGAAGGATGCGGAACTGATGTATAAATAAACTGAATATTTTTTAATGAAAATATTTATTTATTTATTTTTTTTTATTTTCAAAAATGTTTTTGTTTTACTTTAAATTTATAAAAAATTGAAGTATAAGAAAATAATTAAAAATTTAATAAATAATTAAATTAATAATTAATAATAGGAAGTATTTTGTTTAATTTTTTTTATATATTTTATATAAAAAAAAAAAAAATATATTAACTTGATAATAAAATTTTAATACTACTATATAAAGTACTTAATGACTAAATTCCAAAATTCTATAATGTTTTTAAAAAAATTTAATTATCTCTATTTTAAAGTATTCATTTTTAATTTCAACTTTATTAATTTTTCATAAATTTAATTTAAATTCTATAAAAAAAAATCTGATTCAATTTTCGGTACATGGGTAACACTATCAAATTCAAGTTTTTCAAATTGCTCCAGTACACTTTCAAATTATTTAACTATTTTTAATTACACAATGTTTATTTAAATGTCAAATATTAATATTAGGTTATTAATTAACTATTAATTAAAATTTTTTAACTATTAATTAAAGTATAATAGCTTATTAATTAATCATTTTACTTACTTCACCATATAAGGAGTGATCAGGGGGTAACTCTTGACTATTTTCCAAAAATACAAAACGGTCGTTAGTTCAATGATTCTTAAGAGAACCGAATTTAAACTTCAAATTTAATACATATTATATTGATTTTCCTATTAATAATATTAATTTATATTTTAACACGTCACGGACGACCTCTTGTACCGAAAAATAGAACATAATGGCGATAATAATTAATTTAATTTAATCTTTTATTTATGAATTTTTTTTTTTAATTTTTTTCTTTTATAAATTAAATTCAAGAAAAAAAATTATGTGATAGTAAAAAAAAAAAAAAACAAAAATAAAAAAAAACATATTAGTATTTATGTTTTTATTTTCTTTTTTATATAAAAACAAAAAATAATTAAAAAAAAAAAAAAATATTAAAAAAATGTTTAATAAAAAAAAAATTGTTAATTTAATCTGTGTTAGTAATATACATAATATATATATATACAATACATTTATATATAAAAGTAGATATATTTATATATATATCTAAGCATTTAGTTACTATACATACAATATAATATAATATATTAAACTAATTAATAAGATCAAAAAAAAAAAAAAAAAGTTTCAATTCAAAATTAAAAAAAAAAAAATATAAATATATAATGTATACTAATTAATAAAACTATATATATATATACATATACTACAATAGATATATTAATAATAAATAATAAATAATTTACTTTTATATATAAAAAAAAATATAGACTAATGTTTCTAATATATATATATATAAATTATATTCAAATTAATAATAATTATAAATAATAGTAATAACAACAATAATATAAAATTAAAAAAAAAAAAAAACAAAATGTTGTACAGTATAATTAAAAAAAAAAAATTAATTTATTACTTAATTAATATTAATTTTATTAATAATATAAAAATATTAATAATTGACAAAAGAAAACAAAAATAAATGAAAAAAAAATAAAGAAATTAATATTTCATTAATATAATATTAATGAAATGTTCACTTAAATCAAATACATATTAGAAGGTTGAAATTTAAAATAAATATAAAATAATTAAAAAACAAAATATATATATATATGGTGTATTCAAATAATACTGCAGTAACAACATCCAAGTATTAATATAATATGTATATAAAATATAACATGAAAATAATATAATATGTTAAATATATACATTCAAATATATAAAATTGTATTAATAACCTTTAATGGAAAAGAAAATAGATTTTGGAAAAAAAATTATATAAAATTTATGTATATAATATATTATATATACACACATAAATATATATTATTTAATATATATATTAATTATTCAATAAATAAAAATATTATATATATAAATATTAATTTTTTTTTTAAACAGAACTGATGTAATTAAATAGAACCGAATATTATAAATAAGGTAAAAAGAATTATAAAAAAAAAAAATCAACTATAATTATAATAAATTTATTTTTTAAAATATAAATTATATTAATTAAAATATATTATATTTTTTTTTTAATTTTGTTATTAATCTTTTGATTATGTAGATTATTAATCTATTGATTTATTTTTTTTTTTATATTAATTCAATTAATGTTCTGACTAATATATTATTTTTAATTTATTAATTAATTTAATCATTTAATTTTGTATATATAATATATACATATTTGTAATTTTATAATATTTAATTTTGTGTTTCTTTGATATCTGCTTGAAAAATAATTTGTTATTTTCGTATATACTATAAAAAAAAAATTAAAATTAAATTAAATATTGAGTTTTTAATTCGAAATATGCATTTATAAGATTTTTTTTCTCAATTTTATTGTATCTTAAAAATTATAAAAAAAAATTAATATTTTCTTAATTAGTTACTTATTATTAATTAATTTACTTTTTTTCAAATTGCTCGAATATGTTTTCATTCTATTTGTATTAATTTTGTGTTTAGTTTTACTATATTCTTTTATTTCCTAACAACAATTAATCTCTAAATTTAATTAATTTATTTTATTTCTATATATTTATTTAATTAAAAAAAAAAACAAAACAGTATTAATAGTTTTCATTTTTGTAATCATATTTTATTGCATTGTTCAAAACGGTTTCTATTCTCTTTTTTTTTTTGCAAAATCTTTCAAAAACTTTTTAATATAATTTCATTAAATTACCAACTTTAATTAATAATTTTTAGAAATTTCTGAATTAAAAATTCAAAATTTATTTTAACTTTTAATCATAAAAATTAATAAATCATAATTTTTTTTTGGTTTTTTCAAAATAATTTTTAATGTTAACAAAAGAAAATACTAATGAAAACCCCTATAATTTCTAATATAAAATTAAATAAATAATTAAATAAAAAAAAAATTTAAATTAAAAAAAAAAACAAAATACTTGTAAATAGTTATTATATAATAATAATCGTCAGTATAGTCTATTTTTTATATATAAATCAAAAGTAAAAAAAAAAAAGTGACAGTCAGAGAAGAAGTGTCAAAAGAACACTTACTAATACACACAAAAAAAAAATTAAAATGAAACAAAGTTGAAAAAATTATGAAAAGCAAAAATTCCAGTTAAAATTAAAAAAATTACTAATAACTTATTTATATTTTTTTCTATTTAATTTAATTAAAAAAATATTTTTTACTAAAATATCAATTTAAAACAAATTTTAATACACTGTTTTTCTTGTTTTTTTTTTATATAATTTTTCACTTTTTTAATATAATATTTTTAATTGAAAAATCTAATTTTTTTTTAAATTCTCTATTTATTTTACAAATCTGGTAACACTCAAAAATACTAAATCTATAAATATTATATAACAGTTAATTGTATTTAAAACAAAAAGAAACACTTCTTTAAATAATAAAAAAAAAAAAAAATAACTGTACTTTGTAAGTTAATTTAAATGAAAATATTATACGTATGTATTATTAGTTATATATACAATATATATAAATATATATATATATATATACAATAAGTATAATAATTTTTTTACGTATATTATAAAAAAAAAAATGAATTAGAAATTAATTAATTAATTAAAAAAACAAAAAAAAAAAATAATATCTTTGTGTAAAAAACAAAAATTGAATAAACAGTTATTCAAAAAAAAAACAAAAAAACAAAATCCAGTAAAATCCCAATCTAACGAGATATTTATAAGCAAAAAAAAAAACTTAAAACAAAAAAAAACAAAAAAAAAATGAATTAAATAAGGAAACCAAAGACTTTTTCTTTGAATATATATATAAATATATATATATGTGTATATATATCGATATATCTATATATATATATAAAAGAAAGGAAAAAATAAAACAAAATTAAAAAAAAAAAAAACAAAAAAAAAAAATAATAAAAAGTATGAAAAAATTTTCAAAAAAAAAAAAAAATTTATTTTGTTTTATTTCTAATATTTTAAGTTTTAACATGCATGCATGTTGCAATTTTTACTTCCATTTCTTTTTCTTTTTTCCCCTAAGGGTGTAAACACTGTTTTCTATAATTTTTCATTTCTATTTAATTAAATAGTGTTACCATTTAAATAAATTTCATTATATATGAATTGAGAACATGGGATTGGCAGAAAAGAATTCTTAATATTTTTATAGTTGCAAAAAAAAAAATAACTTTGAGTTAAAGTTATTGTTTTAATTTAACAGTTATAAAATATGATTCTGACCTTTGACAAGGACAAAATTAAATAGGATGGTACTAGATATACTAACTCTTATTAATAAGTAGATATATAATTTTAAATTTTAGTCATGGAATTTAATTAAAAAGGCATCTGTACAGTTAAAAAGTTTGAACAAGACAAGATAATATGATAGTCTATAATAATATTAGTTCCAAGAGCCAGTTAAAGGACTTAGAGGGATATTTCCTTGGACTTTTACCTTATGTTTACAGAAATCTCTATTATGTATTTTAAAATTTATTAGAGCCCGTATACAAATTTCCCTCCGAATACATAGAAGCATTGGCTTGAAATTGATTTTTAATAAGGATAAAAAAAGAAACTAAATAATAATATGTTAGATTGCTTGTCAAGGTCTATGGAATATAATTTTTTCCAGAAGAAGATTAGCAATTATATAAAACATATTTTTTATCATATAAATACTCACGAAAATTAACTTTTGACATGTACCTCCAAAAAACCTAAGAATAGTTCTATACCCGATTAAAATTGCATATATTTAGGAGGAACCTAAATTAGTTGTTTTAAACCATCTGGTATAATATTGCATAACTAAAATAATATTCATAATACTAAGTGAAAAGAGACGGATATTAGTTTGAACTTTAGCATATTTATAGGATGAAATATTTAAGTATTTTCTTGAATTTATAATTTTTATACCTTTTGGCTCATATTATTTACAGTTTGAAATAAACTGTTAATAATAAAATTTAATATAACAAAAATGATCCTCTTTGGAATTTTTGTTATACAATGCAATATATTTTATATACTACCTACATACTAGAGAGTTGCAACAAAAATGTTAATTAAAAATAATTTTTAATAATAATATCAAAAATTTCACTTATTTTTATTTAAAATAAAGAAAGTACCTATCATAAAAAGAATATAATAATAAATAGTCTTCAAAAAAATTATTTCATTTTAAATTTTTGGAATTCTTAAATAAAATATAGGGATTTTTATATAAGAAGCTATAGTTTTTAATAATAGAAGGAATATTTGAAGGAATATGAAGAAATTAAAACAAGGAATAATAGAAGGAATATGAGAAGGAATATGAGAAAAAATTTTAATTGTAAACCCTCTTCAACTTAAAAGTTTATTTATAGATAATAATTTTAAAAGAAGACCCCTTAACATTTGGAATGAATTAAAATAAAGTTTAAATATTCTATTTCCTATAATATCTGAAAAAAGTCTTTCTATATTTCAACTTAAATATTAAATAAATTGGGTATTGCCAAAAATTGAGTTGGTTTTGAAATTTTTTTTAATTTGATTTAAATAGAAAAGCTTGTTAAAAGAAAAGAAGTATCTTCAGGACAGAACAGAAATTTATTGAATAAATAATATTTTCTCATTTGATTTACAGCTTAAAATTGAAACCGTTCAACATTTGGATCAAAAAACGGATACTTTGGAAACAAACAATAAAAAATGATGGTCTCTTATACATTTATATACTCCAACAATCAACTGAAATATTTATTTAACTAGTTTAATAAATTTATTTGAAATAATTAAAACTGAAAAAAAAATTCTCATTTATACCAATACACTTACATTTTGTTTGCATACATTTAGGCGCGGTAATATTATACGAAACTTATATTTAGATCATTTTGTTCTTAATTATTTATTTTATTTTTAGTTTTTCATAGTTTTGTTTTTGTTTTTTTTTTCTAAATTGTTTTTTTTATAATATTTCAAAATATTTTTGATGTTTTTTGATAATTGGTGAAAATATTAGTGTCCCGATTCTTTTATTTTTAAATTTGTTTATTTTGTCTATTATCCTAGTTTCGTATCCTGCGTTTAGTTTTGTATTCTATTTATGGTATTTTGTATTGGAAAATTTCAAAAAAAAAAAAACTTATCATTATCATTTTGAATTAAGTTTTTTTTTCTATCATTTTCTTAATTTTTGTAGTTTCATCGAAATAATTTATGAGATTCTTTAATCGCATATGATTATTATAGTCTATCACGAAATTTTATATTGTATATCTAAAAGTATATCTGTGTAGTAAAAAAGTATGTTAGAAAGTCTTTTTTTAAAAAAAAAATAAAAAACGATTATTATTATTACTATCAAAAAATAATATTAATAGTTGGTATATAAATAATATTATTTTCTTTTGTTAAAATTTATTGAGAGTTCATTGTCAGAGACTAAAAAAAAAATAAATGACCAATTTTGAATAATAGTTATTATAATTTTATTTTTTTTTTGTTTAAAGTTATTGGACGTTTAAAAATTGGATATCGAATGAGAGTATGTATACAAAAATTGGTAAAATAAAAAATTTGATAAAATTGGTTTTGGTATGGAAAAAAAAAAATTAAATATTTAAATATAAATGTAATAAAGTTGTTGACAATATTATTTTGGTAGTAAATCATATTTTGTTTTTTTTTTTCTCAACTATTTTCAATGTTCTTATAATTTTTTTTTGTTTTTTTTTTTTATTTATTAATGTAATTTACAAGTATCTAAAGTTTCGTATAGTTCTTAGTTATTATTAGTTTCTAATATAATTATTTTATAATAGATTTTGAAATTTAAATGAAGAATGATTTAGAAACATAAATTTTTTAGTGAATTAAAGTGATGTGAGTTCAATGAATTTTTATTAAATTTTATTTTTTAGATAATAATTAAGAAAAGTATTTGGAAATTAGTTAAAAATATTGATATTTTAATTGTCTAATGTTTAAAATATTTTTTTCTTTATCTTTAGATTCTAATTTTAGATATTTAACATGATCATCAACTAATTGACGAACTCTACAGTCCAATTACCATCAACCAATTGACGAATCTAAAGAATACAGAGTTCTTGAATTAGATTGGCTTATTCTTTTGAAAAATTACGAAAATGCTTTATATGATCTGTGGGTCTAGAAAGATTGATGTTTTAATATTTTTAAACATGGCTGCAATAAAATGCATCCTGAATATTTTCAAAATGACTATTGCCTCTTTGTATATTTTATTAACTAAATTTTTTGTAATTTTGTAAAAACTAAATATTATTATAAATATAAAATTTTATAAACAAATATTTCTTAACGGATTTATTATTAAAATAAGTATGAAAAGGAAAGTTATTAATGAGTTGAAAGTTACAGGTTCCTCAGACGTATAGTCCATTTTATCATTGTTCTTATCCTATCTACTGCTGGATGTTAGCGTGTTGGTTCTATGTTAAATCAACTACAATGTTAGCATATTCCATTCTATTCGTGGCCGTATGAACTAAGCCTACAACTTTGCGCAAACCGCTCCACTCCCTAATATTTCTCAGTCATGATAGTTGCTTTCTGCCTACTCCTCGTTTTCCTTCTATTCTGCCTTCGACAACAAGCTGTAGTAATTTATATTTTTTTGCTCCCATTATATGGTCAAAATATGTTATTTTCGTTTTTTAATTATTTAAAGTAACGCTTTCTCTATTTACAGCCTCTGTAGAACTTCCAGATAGAATACATGATCGGTATAAGATATCTTTAACAGACATTTATAGGTCCGCCACATCTCAAATATACTGCTTAACACAAACAGTTTACAAAAAATCATACAGATAACAATTAAAATTATAAAATTAAAATCAATATAAAAAATTACATATTTGACTAAATATAAATAAGTTCAAACTAAAATTAAAATTAAAAGTTAAAAATTATAAACTTTACATTACTACAAGAAAAACAAAACAAAAATAATCCTAATAATAGCGATTGTATAATTTTTGTTTTTGGGAGTGTTTTGAAAGTGTAAAGTCAATATTATGTTTATGTTTGTTACCTATAATAAGCATTCTATTAATTAGTTCGAATTTGCCATAGTTAGTCCAATGATTATTAGTTTTAAATAAATTGCAAGAGCGAAGGCGTTGAAGATTTCTAATAATAATTTTACTAGAAATTAAATTAGATTTAACGTTACCCTTGACAATTTCTGTAATAAAAATGACATCAGAAACTTCACGTCGAAAATTTAAAGTATCATAGCTAAATTGAAGGTCCAGGTTTCTATACTTTGTAATAAAACTGACATTTAAAAAATAAAGTATTTCTAGCGATTTCTATTCTGCATATGATTTCCTTATAAGAATTCCTGTTGTCGTGCTATCAGGAGCCAGGATATTTAAAACTTTTTAAGCATTTTATCGCTGTTATATTTGTTTATGTATTCGTGGAATCAAAAATAAGCTTTATCACTAAATACAATTTTTCCATAAAGTCGAATAGAATTGAAAAAATTTAATAGATTTAAAGTAATAAAAAAAAAACATTTGTTTTGAAAACAAATTTCAATAATTTGTAAACATTGTTATGGCTTGAATCTTCCCATGACAATTTGTCAATGCTTACTGAAATCAAAATAGAAAAAAATGTGGCATATTTCAGTGTAAATATTTCAATATGAAATTATATAATTATAAAAAAAAGCAGGTGTTATTATTAAACTCAGTATAATAAATGGACTCTCTTACTTCACAAAGCTCCACAATATGACTGATATCTTCATTTAAATCGTAGTGTTTACCACCCATTGAATTGATCCTGACCCTACTATTAAATAACGAAAGTGCTTATGTTTCCTCGCTCATTTGTATAATTTATATATCAGAAAGGCTGAAAATCAATATCCAAGTAACCATACTTCATTTCTGAGCCATAAGTCATACATACAACAAATTTTTTGAGTTTAGTTTTTTATTGACTGAAATCAGGGGTTATCCATTAAATAATCAAATAAAATTTATGTATGAATGAATTTTCAATTCAGTTGAAATTGTATCGACTGAAAATTGTAAATCAAATCAAATATTTAAAATCAAAATTTAACAATAAATTATATGAATATTATATAAAATTATACATAAAAGTTTTGAGTAAATATATTACATAATAATTTGATAGGTATTTATAAAATTTTTAATTTACATCAAATAGTGTTTTAAAGTTTAGTAAGATTTTAAACTAACTTTAAAAATCTTACTAAACTTTTTACAGTATTTAATTTTCTAATATAATAAATAATAATTAAATTTATATAATATTAAATAAATATCTATTATATTCGTAAAAAATAAATAACAAATATATTATTCAACAAAAATTTAATTAATATTAAATATATTTAATTAAAATAATGAAATAAGATTCCTCTATATATAAAATAAAAATCTTATAATAATTTTTCTCTCACTCTTTCTGTCTCTTTCTCTCTATATTAATAATATTGTATATTTGCTTATTTTATTTTCTAATATTAGTTATAAATTGTGTGTTAAGATATATATATATATATATATATATACATATATATATATACACCATTTAATAAATCGAATTTAAATATTTTAAATATTTAAATAATATAATAGGGTTAAAACTAAACTAACCTATATATAAACCACTTGTAATCTTAATATGCATAATATAATATATGAATAAATTAAATAAATCCAAAAATAGTTACTTTATTATAAAATATTTTTTGTTATATAATATATTATATAAAATAATATTAATTTATACCTATAGTAAAATATTCGTTTCTTTACTATAATATAATATTTATAAATATTTTTTTAAAAATAGATTTTTTTTTATTATATTCTTGCATGTTAGTAACATGTTAATGACTTGTATGCAAAATATTATATATTATATAAAAAAAATTTACTTATAAAAATTTGTAAATAGTTATGTACAGCAATATAATAAAAAAATTTAAATCTTTTCCTTTTTCCTGTATGGTATTTTTCTTCAGGGAAAGTAAAAAATTTCTCCGTTACTCCAGTTGGGTGAGTCATAATAACGAAAAGAACTTGTTTTAAAATTTTAGGTCTCTAACTATTAATATTAGTGTATTAATTGAGTGGTAATCAATGAGTGAACCCACCATTCGATTTTTTAATTAAACCTCTGGTTTACATTTGATAAAAATTTTTTTTTAGTAAAATGGGACTAAATTAAATTGAAAATATTTAAATTAACTCCTAAATGTATGCAATTTCTTAAAAATGAATTTTATATTAAGGAGCATTTGAATAATGTAAAATTTTTAAGATTGTTAATTCTGTTCAGCAGATTTAGTTAGAATCTTGCTCTTGTTTTCAACTAAAAAAAAAAAGTAGGTAAGTTTTTTTCAAGCCTGGTAAAACGATGAGCAATAGAGTTACAAAATTTTTGCAGGTTATATAAAACGTATAGCGAGATAAAACTTTAAAATCTTGATTTAATAAAAACAACGTTTAAATCATGATAATATGAAATAATTCTAATAGTAGAAGCAATTACTGAATTATCTAAAACCAAAGAATTTTTTATAAAATGTCTTAATTAAAAATCAAAATAATTATTTTAAAAACTTTTACTTTTGATTTTTTAAATTAAAATGAAAATTTTTAGTTTTATATATAATTTAAAAGTTTCTACTAGACTTATTATATATGACATTCAATAAAGCAACATGATTTATACCTGAAATTAACTAGAACTATTATAAAGTTAAAAGTAAATATCAAAATACATATTTCAGTTTGTAAAATATACTTGATATACTTATGTTGTACCCACCTGTTCTATTTAAATTCATGATTTAATTTTACATAAAACTTTTACTTTCTAAAAAACAATTTTTAATTAATGGATAAAATTAAAGACAAAAACCGGACATTTTGTGGATAAATAAACTTTCGTTAAGCATGTAAATAAAAAAGTTTTAAAAATCAAAATAAAAAAAAAATTAAAGACCCAAAATAAATTACAGAATAATTATCATTTTAATATAAAAGTTTGGGTCATATTATAATGTGATAAGAACATGAGACTTTATCCTACTTAATATATATATAATTTGTCTGTAAAATATACATTGTTATATATATATATATATATATATAAAATATTCTTTTGACATAATTATTATATTTTTTTCCGGCGTCTTTAATCTTTGCTCTTCTTTTATGATTTCTTATGTGTTTTTTGTCTTCTCTTATGACATACACAAAAGATACCCCAAGATGAACTCAATATAAAATACAATACTTTGTACAAAACAAATTTAAGCGTTATCCTTTTATTCTTTTAACAACAACAACAATAAAAGCATTATTCTGTTTACTTTCTTATTAGGAGAAAACATCGCATATAATACAAAAATAACAAAAAAAGGCATACTTTAAGAAAATCTTTGCGATATTTAATTGGATTTGTTGCTTTTGTTCTTTCTGTTGGCCAAAAAAAAATAAAAACAAAAAAAAAAAAATCTTATCATTCCTTAAGGAATAAAAGAAAATAAAAAGGAAAATTTGTTTATTTTTCTGCAAAAAAAAAAAAGACGAAGAAAATCATTTTCTAATTTTTTTCATTTTTTTAATGTAAGACAACGATTACTTGGAAACCTAAGTAAAAAAAAACTTACAAAAGTAATGAAATAAAACCATAAATTTGTGGAGTTATTTCGTACTAAAATATTATCAGCAAAATAAATATAGAAAGTCCAGTGTATGCGGCAACACCAATCACTCAAGTTAAAAAAATTTGTATTTAAACATTAATATAAATTCCAATCAAAGAAGAAATTCGTACCTGGAATCAGCAACTTCCAATTAACTGGAATGTAGCTGATTTTTTTTTTATTGTATAATTTAAAATAACTGGAAATAATTTTAATCATCCTTTTGCTTTGAACTCTGGTTTATTAATGATTTGATTGATTGAATTTTTCAAATGTCAGATGTGTATGTGTCAAAATGACAATTAATTTTAAAATATGAGTCAATGTTTCTCAAACCGTTTTAGAAATATTTATTGGAATAAATTATATAATATAGCAAAATTATATAAATTATATTATAAATTATGATTTAATACAAAAAATTTATTTGAATTTATATTAAATAAGATTTCATGTTAATTTGACATTTTTTATAGAATCAAATAAGGAATTAATTTATATTAAAATAATCTTTATTTTAGGATCAATTATTTGAAATTTAAATTAACTTACAATCAGAGAATCGAAAAGTTTCGGTCAAGTTAGCTGTCATTGAAAATATAAAATTAAAATTAAATAATTTCTAGATAAGATTAGATATATAATAATTTTTTTTTTGGAATTTTTTTAAAACTGATAACAATGAGACAATATTGTTACATAATTCTAACTTTTTAAAATAAAACTAATTTTTTTTTTAAATATTTAAGTTAAAATTTAAGAATTTGCAGAAAAATTATAATTTTTCAGAAGTATTTTATTATTATGGAAACTAGACTTGATGTGATTTATTCCAAAAATATTAATTGGTGAAATGTCAAATGCTTATGACAATTAAAATATTGACAGTTAATAATTTACTATATATTAAAAAGTAGAGTTACCAGAAACAACATTTTTCAATGAAAGCTATAAAAAACTGACACCTGTCAAAGAATTAAAATAATTCTGCGATATTTCTATTTGCGGGACTTATTTCATTGCAAAATTATTACACAACCCAGTGTTTCCAACTTAAGCACGTGAATAAAAGTTAAGTCATACATAATAAGTAGTATAATATTCATATAATATATAAATTATAATATACATAAACTTATTAATATTATATGTTTAGGTAAATATTACAGACATGAAATTTTTATTCTTTACTTATTATTTAATAACATGTATATAGGTATATATACATAAAAAAAAAACAAGATGTCGCTTTAAAGCGTTTATTTGCTTTTTTTTTGTATATGAATATTAAAACTTTCTAGTAAATTTTTTTATACAATAAAAATGCAAACATTAAAAAATAAAGGGAATTTTTTATAAAAAATCATGTCCTACATATGAAACTTGAAATTGTTTCGATTCGATGCGTTTTTTATGTCTATATATATACTAGGTATATATTATTATATATTATGTTATATATAATATTTTATATAATTTTTTAAATTCCTTTCAGTTTTTTCTTTTTTTTTCTATAAATATTTACTTTGATGTAAAAGTGTTCCAGTTATATACATACATACATATGTATATGAATGTTATATGTACTTATATACTAGAGTATGTTAAAACTATATTTTATCATCATACATGTATTTTTAAAGTGAATTTTTAAAGTTTTATGTTTGCACAAAACTTAAACTTGAATGGAGGAAAAACTGTTTTTTTGTTAAAAGGTTGATTTATACTGCAAGAAAAAAAAAAAAAAAATCGGTCAGTTTTAATTGGATTTAGATGAGTACTTAAAGAGAACTTAGAAGAAAAGTTTATGTAACCTATTTAGAACCCCTTATATACTTAAATTTTTTTAATTGTTTGTAGAGAGTGCAGTAAAAAGCGGGTCAGGTGAGGAAAAAATTTAATTTTTAAAACTTTAAAATTATATTGAAGGGAAATTAGAAAGAATTAGTATTAAAATGAAAATTTAAATTGAAGACTGGAGATGTAATTAAGTCTAATGTTATATAATTTGAAAATTTTTTAATTTTATTTGTTTTTGTAATCATTTTAATTTGAATTAATTAAAAAAACTTTTAGTTTTAATTTTAACGTGCTCTCAAGAAAATTATTTTATATAAATTATTAGACGTTATTAACCCTGTGTAAATGTAATTTTTCTGATTCCCATTTGACGTAATACGCTCTCAACAGGTCAATCACATGTGGAAGATTTTGGAACTTGAACTCTGAAATAAAGGGACTCTTTTATAAATCTCATCTCTTAATTGTGCAACGCATTAAAACGCTGTGCTTTCCAATATGATTTGGAATTTGGGTTTCCATTCCACTTGGTGGAACTGTTTTTTAGTGAGTAAGAATTTTACACTACCAGGAGGTATATCTTCTCAGGTGCCTTTTGAAGGTTAAACGCCACTAAACACTTTTTTGATTAAACTGAGGAATTACCGTTAGATTGTTGAAATAGTTAATCTTCCTGAAATTGAGGATTTTAGTTCTCCTATTCTTTTTGAAATTAACACTGGTGTGAATATGCAAACATTAAACAGACAAGCAATGACTGTAAAAAGTACAGGTAATGGTTTAAGGCAGACAATGCTTCAAGAAAATAAAAACTATGAAAACGTGACTATTGTGAGTGTTTTTAATGTAATGGTCTTACCAACTTATTATTTTTGGAATAAGAACAATAAATTACCTATTTAAATTGGTCAATCGATGGTCAATTGGTAGTCTAATGGAATATATACTTTCGACAATTTTCTGCTTATTATAACTTAAAAAGTTAGGCATATGTAATGGATGTTCTAGTGCATGGACGTGCGCCTAGTTCATGGATAAAAACATCATGTAGAAATATTTCTACCAAGTATCAGCAAGAATCCCCATTTTTCTCCAATACTGCTTTCAAAATTAAAATTTTTTTTTTTGAAATTAAATTCAAAAAATATATTTTTTCAAATAAATTTAATATTAGAAATGTGTTTCAAGGTATTTAAGATTTAATATCAAACTCTGTAGCATTGAAATACAAAAAAAAAAAAAAAAAAAAAAATATAGAAAATTTTCCTTAAAAAAAACAATATATATTTTTTTTTTTATATTTTCTTTTCCTATCACAATATTTAAAACTTTTCTTGAACATTCTTCAAGTGAAATTCAAATATATGTTCAACTCTTAGAATTTCTTTTTTTTTTTTTTCTTATAAACATTCTAAAGAAGTTTCAGTTTTCTTCTAAAGATAGTTTCAATAATATGTTGAAAAATATTTTCATATATTATATGAATCTTATAATATTGTATTTATACAGAATTTATCTATTGATTCATATATAACATGATAGTATCTAAGCAATCTTTAAGTATGAAATATACAAATATTTTCACTATAGTTTGCTCTTTTTATTTCTTGCCTTCAAAAACTCAAAAAAAAAAAAAAAAAAATTAGTTTTTCAATGATGATGATACTAATGCTACCACCACTGATGCTATAGTGATGTTATTACCGCTCTGGTATACTATATTGAATGCCCCTCTCTCTCTCTATACTTATTTAGTTCCCATATTTATAGCTATAGAATATCCCATTTTCTCTTCGTTTTTTATTAACGTTATTATTTTAGTCCTGCTGTTTTTAAATTGCTATTGTCGGTGGCGGCGTTAAAATGGGAAATGAAAGATAATAGAAAAAAAAAACCAAAAAAAAAAAATTTAATATGAAAAGAAAATGGAAAATTTCTCGTTATTTTCTTCAGAAATAAAAAAAAAAAAACAAAATGAAATGAAAAGCACAGCAAGAAATAAGTAAAACAAAAGAACAAGAGAAAAAAAAATAAAACCAAACATTTAGTTCCTTTTTGTTGTTTTTTTTTTTTTGTTGTTCTTCTTATAATAAAATTTTCTTATATTGATTTTTAATTTTTTTTTTTTTGAGTTTTGCTTTTTCCCACTTAAAGATGATTTTTTTTTCCATTGATTTTTCTTTCTGGATGTAAATATTAAAAAGTATATAAAGGAATATGTAGGGATTGGTTGTTTGCCTAAAGTTTTCCTTACTGAACTTCAGGTTCAAGTAAGTAGTCCTCTTATGTCCAAACCTTGGAGACGTTTTACTTGGCAAAGCCACAAATACATGAGTAGACAAAGCTTTGGATGGTACGAGCCATCTTCATTTGTACGACAAACGATGATCCAGCCCGGATATTTGAGTTCGACGACTAAGAAGATAATAGTTTGAAGGAAACATTGACCAGACACTTAAGCCCAGGCAAATAATTAACGTTGAAGGTGTTAAACCTAAGTTTTGAACTAGTATTGAAAAAAGTTTCACGTAATAAAAAATAAACAACAATTGGAAACATTGTGGACTTTTAAGTTTCGAAAAGTTTTCTAAAATTTAAGACTAGTAACTTTCTTAAAAAGCCAAATTTCAGTAGAATCTATGTACTTATAGAATAATATTCGGCCGACTATTTACTGGTAGTACTCTACTTATAATACTAATTTTGTAAAGGAAAGGTGATATAATTAGAATTGCAAAAACATAGCACAATTACATTAGAAAAACATCATTTAAGTATAAAATACTATTAGCAAACCCAAGTACCTGGAAATTAAAACCAAGCTGAATCTAAACTACGTTGGAGTCTTTTTAGCATTCTACATTGCATTGCATTCTGTAATTGAAATTAAAATAAACAGAAAACCTAATAAATGGGAAGAGACACAAAATAGGCACATACTTTGACGATTATATTGCATAGGATACCTTCTTGCCTTATACATTATATTCCTAAAGATTCCAGTGAAGAGAGTAATTTTTGTTGGGAAGGCTTAGATAACCACACAAAATAGAAAACTCCTCAATAATTATATTACATGTGATAGCTTTTTGTACTAGACATTGAAGATTCAGTTGGTGAAAACTGCTTTTGGTGAGAAGACCTTAATAACCACACTAAAAAAATTATTCTTCGATAATTATATTGCAAAAGATAGATAACATGATACTTTCTAAGGATTTCGTTCATTGGAAAAGTGTTTGATATGGGAGATCCTTAACGAGTACCTGAAACTCTTAAATGAGAAACTAAACAAATAAATTAAAGAAATGAAGCAATGTTAAATCTTAACAATCTTAGCTAAGCTTTAGGAGCCATCGAAAAAACCATCTTTTATTTTACGGGATTCGAATACAATATTTAGTATAAAGCCCTTGTTTCTTATAAAAATAAAGGTACCTAAAATGTTTTAGGTATTTAACAAATACCCCAGCTAAATATAGAATAAAATATAAATGGTATTAGAACCAATATATATATATTCTTTCGTTTTATATTTTCTTTTGTTTTTCCTTTGAACTTGCATTTTAAAATTTCGGAACAATTTGGCTCAGCACGATATTATTTTATAATGTTTACTTATAAAATATATATTCATGTAACTATACTTATATAACTTACTATATAATATATATATAGGTACTATACTCGTTTTATATTCTCCCAACTCTGTTGAAAGTATCCCACAATTCTTTTAAATTTAGTTGGAGTGTATCTTAAAAGTAAATTTACCACCAAATAGAATAAAAAGGGGTTTATTTAAAGAGTTTATATTTTATATTAGGTTTCTATATATATGTGTATATTTATGTATGTATATGTGTTTTGATTTTTCTTTATATTTTTATTTTTTCAACAAAAGATCATTATAAAATTTTCATATTTTTTATATGAATATTGAATATGAAAAAAAAAAATTGGGTTGAAAGGACGAACAACAACTGAAATATTTTTTTCTTTTTTTACTTTTCCTGTGCTAAAAATAAATTTAAACAAACCAATGTATAGGTATATAATATAATATATATATATAAATATATCAATGAATATTATATATTATGTATATTAAATAATATAAATAAATGGATGAAAGTTAAACAAAAAAAAAAAAAGAAATACTTAAAGCAATACAATATTTTGATCAGTTTATGGTTAAATAAAAATTATTTGAAATACAAATACACACACATAACAAAATAAAATTAGATCTCATATACATATACAAAGTTGGAAAATATATTATGAGAAATTGTATTATAGGTAATTTTATTTTTGTTACAGTGGTGGAAAATAAATTATTATGATTAAATTGTCAATTGAAATTTGCATGCAAATTAATTTTATTTTATTAATTCGGGAAAAAAAAAAAAAAAAAAAAAAAAAATGGTGAAAATTTATGTCAAATATTTTTGAATAATACTCATAAATTTTGTATAAATATTGTTTGTTTTCTGTTTTGTATATCGAAATTCTGTGATTTGATAGTTATGTAGAGAGTGTCATTTAAAACAGGTGACCTGGTTTACAAGTTAACATTATTATACTGTATTTTATAATAATAAGGTATATTCAAAATTTATTTGCGCCTACTGATATGCAATAATTAATATATGTTTAAATAAATGTTAGACTAATAGAGGAAAACTAATTCCAAAGATAGCTAGTGACTTTAATATTTGGAATACAATTTAAATAAGAAATTCTTAAAAGTAATACTTAAAATTTAAACTTAAAATAACATAAAAACAATAAATATAAACATAATGTCAATATAAAAGTACAATAAAACCTAGATATGAAAACATGAATTATATATTCAAAAAAAAAATTGTTAAATAATTAAATTAAATAGTAAATAGATTAGTTAAAAAATCTAGAAAGTAATCTCAAGATTGTAACTTAGAAAAGAAAGTATATTTTCATAAGTAAATTGATCAATTAAGATACCTATCCAAATAGTTTTAAGATACAAATTTAGAAAAGATGTAAGATCAATTAAAATCAGCGCACAATGGTCGTGGCAGCCTAGGGTTTTACCAATATTGCGTAATTCAGTATAATACATAATATTCAAATAAATAAATAAGTAAATAGAGAAGTAGTCCAGTTTATTATTTAGTATTAGATATAAATGGAGGATTAGTAGTATAAGGTCTGGACTCTATTACAACCAAACTATTATCACTAATCAAACAATCATGTTTTTATCAAACTTCATTGGTTTGTTGTCAAAAACGATACTAGTGTTTCAAAATTTAACAAAAAAATGATTATTTGATTAGTGATAAATTGTTGCAGCAGTAGTAGGGAAAAATTGTAAACTAATAAAATGCTTTAGTTGACTAAGTTGTTAAGCAAATTGACTTAAATTAAGCAGAGAACTTAGGAAATAACTAAGAAAGCAGAATTTAAGAATAAAATATTCTGATGGATTTCAAGAAAATTATTAAAAATATTTTGAGTAAATTTTTAAAAATTATTATTAAATAGTGTTAAGAAGTTGACAATTAACTGGGTTACCTAAAAGATCAACGATTGACTAGGAGATCAAAGATTATTAAAAAATTTTATTATTTATTTAGATAAAAAATAAAGTTTAAAATATTTCACAAAGGAAGTTATGAAAATTCCATTTAAGTATTAGACTAAATCAAAAATTAAAACAGGAGTTCTAAGCAATTCCGATACTAGTGACGTAATGCTATTAGAAAGACTAAAAACTCTCTTCAAATTTATTTTAAATTTTTTTAAAGCCATAATACATTATATTTACTTAAACCATTATTTTCCCTGAAATCATATTTCTAATTATAATATTATAAGCAGTCATTTATCAATTTCAAATTGCACTCTCTTGCATAAACATTTTTATTTCCTAATATTACTACTAAATTAATAATATATAATAGTATTTACTCACAAAACTTCACTTAAAATCAAAATCAATTTTCAAATTTGATTTTATTAATACAATTATATTCAAATAATATTCAAAAAGTAATTCACAATAGATTTAAAATATCTTTAATCTTAAAAGGTTTTGAATATTAGATGCAAGTAGATTTCCTTCCTTTGGAATCCCAAAACATAAACCCAATAAAATCATTTCTAATAAAAAAAATCTCATATTTATTTTTTTCTGACCCAATTACATAATATTATCTTTATCCTATAAATACATCCATTCGTTCAAAAGCTTTAGATCTTATATACTAAAAATATCTTCTCATCTATTCATAGAAAAACAAAGTAAAATACAAAAACATTCCAAATGCTTTATTTAAAGTACAATCACTTAAACTATATAATAATTTAACTTTTATGTCATCAAAATAATTTATTTTCTTAGAAATATAAGACTTTAAACTAATACCGCTCTTATAAATTTTTTTTTTTAACTTTTAAAAAAATACTACTAGAAAAAAGAAACTGAAGATTCCATTGATTTTCTTTCACGCAAAATTTACGTTCACATTTTCACAATAAAAATAATATTATACATTCATTTCTTTCATCTTTTATTTCTTCCTAACATTTAATGAAAAGCTGTAAAGGAGTGGGGGATGGATACGGCAAAAAATAGAATTCTGGAACAAAATAAAAAAAACAGTTATTTTCAATATCAAAAGAAAGCACTAAATTTAAAAATAAGTAGAAGTAAAAAAAGGAAAACTGAGAATATCCTTTTCTTTTTCTTTTTTCTTTGTTTTTTTTTTATAAATAGAATATTCTTACAGTAAAATTTGTTGGTTTTTTATTCAAATATTTATTAAAATAATATATCGTAGTATAAAACAACAGTATAGTAGTAATAGAAGAAGGAAAAATGACTCAAACATGCTATTTGAAACTTTTCAGAATATTTAAATGAAAAAAATAACGGTATTTCCTCTCTTTTTCTATTCAACTGTGTGGATAGTCGAATCGACTTAAGTTGAATAATTCCTAAAGATGGAATAAAAATTGAAAGTTTTCAAATAAAAAACAAAATGATAGAGCAACATACACACACACAATCACAGTAAAACAAAACCATTGAAATGTACGCATATTGAAAAAAAAAAAACCAAAATAGAACGAAGAAAAAATAGCAAGATAGAAAAAATATGTCAGTAATATTTGTATAAGTAAGAATGACACATTTTAGACCAACTTTTGGTCATTTGTGACAAACTTTAAAAGAATATGTTTTTATTTTTTGTTGTTTTTCTTTTGCTTTTGTTTTTATTGCAGTTTTTTTTGTTGTTATTTTTTTATACAGATTTTTTTTTAAAATAGTCTGGAAAAATGCTGATAGATCAACATCTTTACAAGAAAAAATATCTATTCAAGGATTCAAAGGATATTTTAGAGATGAACTAAAAGTATAAAAGAGATTTTGATATAAAAAAAAGAAAGAGAAGGAAAATAATAAAATAGAAAACAAAAAATAATATTGTAATAAAAATAAAAAAAAATCACAGAGAGACATTTTTAAAGACCAAACAGATCAGAAACAAAATACTTATTACAAGAATAGAAAATCAAAATGAGGAGGAGGTAAAAATTCTTTTAATTCTATTTTAAAAATATTTAATTCTAGTAAAATAGTGATAGAGTAAAAAAAGTGTAAAATTTAATGCGTGCTATTGTATAGTATATAGTAAAAGTGACCATCATTGATATGCAAATTTAATTTTCATTTTCTATTTATAATGAAATTTTAAGTAGGAAATTTACATAACGAAAGATTAACGGAGGTGCAATGGAAATGTAAGTAGATGAATTGTCGTGAGGTTTTTTTTAACAATAAAACGTATAAAATAAATCTTGTCCAGATCATATAATGCGCAATGATAAATATAGCTTTCAGCAATTTATTTTGTAAGATCAGATTGAGAGCAGAAGGGTGCGTTGCTAGAAAACCAATGTTAAGGAACATCTCACTATGGATGTGTCTCTAAATTTGGAAAGAATTTATGCATATAGTGCAGGCAACAAAGAGATCAGAAATGTAAAGGGTAGGAGAATTCATTCAGCATATAGATTAATATAGAGAAGCCGCAACGAATGTGATAGTAAACATATAATACATAAGAATGAATTGGTATAGAAAGAAGAAAACGTGGTAGGGTAATGATATTAAAGAGTAACATAAAATAAAATTTAAAAGTTTTTGGTAGACTAAGCTAGCAGATTTAGGGTAGATTGAAAATGGAATTGTAAAAGACTGTTCGACATTTAAAACGTATTAAGAACAAGAGCCAAATTACAAGCAACCTAAGTTTTTTATCTGGCTTCAGAGAAATTTTGAAGAAATTTGGAGACTTTCGTTTTAGACTGCCTATAAGTAAACGTTGGAATATGAGGAAACGTACTGGACATGATAATATCTTTCTAATTCATTTTTAAGAATTGTACATTATTTATACAGATTTAATAATTATTGATTATAATTTTACTTTGAATCTGATGACGAATGGCGGCTTTCAATGTATTCCAAAATAAAAGTTAGCATCTTATCATACGAAACAAACTGGATTCAGATGGATTGTCAAACCATTTAAGCTAACACCTGCCACAAGGAGTCGCCTGTTTGTAAATTTAGTTAGTTAATCTTCTTCTGGAAACCATTATCACTTCCTCTCCAATCTTACTCCTTGGCAACTTACCGAGGTCGGTGTTTTCCATAAATACTTATCGCTTTTCTTCATTATTTTAAGTAGAGGATGCCTAAAAATTAAAAATGGTCACTTTAAATTATTTTAAATAAAAAAAAAAAACCAAATATATTTAAACATTCTAAAGTAATACTAAAAAACCAACAACAACACAAAATAACAAAAAAAAAGGGATCTGGACTTAGTTAGGTTATGAAAATATGACAAAGAAAGGATTTTTGTTTTGTATCTTCTCCTATTTGTTTTGTTTGTTTGTTGTTTTCCTTTTTTTTTGTCAGTTGTTTGGAATTGTTTTCATTGAAAGAAAAATTCAATTGTTAAAAAAAAAAAAACAAAAAAAATGTTTAAAAAATATAAAGACAGTCAAAATAGAATAAAAGAAAAAGCGGTCAAATTCTTCTATTCTTCTTGTGGTATATTCCAATGTATCTAGTATCTATAGATTGTTTTTTTTTTTTTTTTTATTTTATTGTGTTATGTGTTTTCTTAGAATACAATAGAAAGAGTTGCCTAAATGTTTATTATAAAATATAGAAAAAAGAGCCGTATTTATTTTTATTTTGTTTATAGAAAAGAAAAATGACAATAGATAGTATATGGTGATATAAGAACTCGACTCGACTATATTACCCAAATCAATAGAAATAAAGTCAAATTAGCAATTCTATCTTATTTCTAATACAAATTGACTCGGTTTTATTTTGAAAAAGTGGTGGAATCGAATTCAGCTATAAACTCACCAGGTATTGTGCAGAAAAACGTTTCAACTTTAAATTTAGAATAAATCTCAAAGCGGTTTCTTATAATTTATAAACGAAATAAAGCATTTAAAATAACCAGGGTTGCCACACCAATATTTCGGTAAACAAATTATTCGAATTTTGGCTTTGTTAGAAAACATAAAATTATTTTATTTATTGTTTCGGAAATTGATTACACGTTTAGAACCCAAAACAAAATATTAAAAATAATTGGGTTACCATTCCCAAAACCTTTTCTAAGCTAATAATTTAAATACTGATTTTGGATCAAATTCTTATAAATTAACAACCATGCGTATAAGAATGTGTTATTATTTTAAATATTCTGGAACAGGAAGTTAGCTAAATTAGGAAATTAGCTTTTATAAACTATAAAAAGCCTCCAAAGTCTGAAACCCTGCCTACAATTATTTATAAATATTCTAGAAAAAAATTTCTAGAAATTTCTGTTTTTAAAAGTTGGGTACGAAGTTAGGGTATTTCCCTTTTCTGTAATATACATATACAAGGTTTATATACTGAATTGGTCTGTACTCCTAGCCGTCTAATCACCTGTGTAATCATTGCTAAAAGTTATCTAAATCAACTTATCTCCAAATCTATTGACTCTTCAGGAACGTTTATAATTTTCTCAACTTCGGATCATATCATCCTTTAAATTAAGGCACCATTGATAAAAAAAGGGTTTCTAGGTCAAAATTAAGGTACCATTGATAAAAAAAGGGCTTCTAGGCCTCGATATCTCAAAATAAAAATACGAGCTTACGAAATTATATGTATAGTTAATTTGACACTATTTCCATATGGTCTGGAAATCGAATTTATTTCACCTCACCAGTACCTACACTTAAAGAAATAAGTCGGTAAAATTTAACTAAAAGTTCGTTAATTTAACGTAAAAATTCGTAGTTTTTGATCCAAAGGAGTTTTCCGTTAAAATTTTTCGTAATACTTTAATTTCATCCGTTAAAAAATAACTCTGTGAAACTTCAACTAAAAATGTACGTTAATTTAACGTAAAAATTCGTAATTTTTTATTCAAAAGATTTTTCCGTTAAAATCTTCCGTAAAATATTAATTTAATCCGTTAAAAAAAAGTCCGTCAAATTTAACCTAGAATACGTTAATTTAACGGACAAATTCGTGACTTTTTTCTAAAGGAGTGTTTCGTAAATATATTCCGTAAAATATTTATTGTTTGTAGGAGAAAAAAAGCGAAAAAATTTATAAACGAATTCAACTGATACTCTTTTTATCTGAAGAACTTAATCCGTACTTTGGTTTTATTGATTTAGTAATTATCTGAAACTTAAATAAATTTAAAAATTTTGTTTTAAAAACTACAAATTAAAACTGCGTTTGTTAAATTATTTCATATTTATTTTTAATTTTTTTTCTTAATAACTAATTATATATAAATATATTTACAAAAATAAAATAAACAAATTAATTCATTAATGATTAACAAATAAAAACCAAAACACACATATAATATAAAACAAAAACGATTAAAAACAAAACAATTAAAATTAATGCCTATTCTACCATAAATTAATATTATTTTACAAAACTTAAGCAAATTAAATTAGTTTTTTTTATTTCATTAAGAGCGTTAATCACATGCCAAACTAAAAAAAAATTCTTTTTCTTAATTTTTGGGTTTTTTAATTTTTAGTACCTATTATTCAAAAAATAATTGCACTTTTTTTTTTTATTATTTTAATTTTTATTATTTGTTATTACTTCTCTTTTCGATCGGTCGTCACAAACTAAAGAACAATATTGTTTATTGTACGTAAAAACCGTCTAAATAAAAAAATATCCGTTGAAATCAACGTACAATTCCGTAGAATTTGTTTTTGTTTTTGTTTTAAGAAATGCAAAAATTTTGTATTGTACCGTTAAAATTATGTTACAAAAAATGTCCGTTGAAATCAACGTATAATTCCGTAGAATTTCCGTAAAAAAAATATTTTTTTGTTTTAAGAAATGCAAAAATTTTTTATTGTACGTTAAAATTATGTACCAAAAAATGTCCGTTGAAATCAACGTATAAATCCGTAGAATTTCCGTAGAAACAGAAATATGTCCGTTAAAATCAACGCATAAATCCGTAGAATTTATTATTAGTTAATTTTTTTTTGTTGTGGTTTGTTTTTTTTTTGTTTTATTTTTTTTTTTTGTTTGAATATTATTAAAATTCAGTAACGGAAGCGTTTAACTAACTACGGAGTCAATAAATAAAAATCCGTAAAACAAATGTTACGGATTTAGTACGTTTATTTTAATAATATCAACTAAAAATCCGTAAAAATCTAAAAATTCGACAATTTTTAACGAAAAACGGAACAAAATATGTTCAACGAAATGAATTCGTTAAATTTTTACGAACCTTTTTTTTTAAGTGTATATATATTTTGTTAAAAAACAGAGATAGCAACAAGAATGAAAGAGAAGCAAATATAAACAAAAACAATAACAAAAAAGTATATTAAAGAAAATAATTTTACGATTAAAGGGGTGAATATTTGACATGTTGTTTTTTTTGTTCTTGTTTCGTTTTTTTTTGAATTTTTCACCACACCATGCCATAACTTTTCTTTTTGTTGTTGTTGCCGTTTGTTTTTTTTTGTTTTGTTTTTTTTTTTTTTTAATTTTTTTGTTTAGGGAATTAAAGTTTTTCATTGGTTTTAAGTTTTCTTTTGAAAATTTTATTTTTTTTTATTTTTTTTGAAATGGGTTACTCTTTTTTTTTTGATTCTCTATGGTTTTTTCTCTGGTGTTTTTTGTTTTTGTTGTTGTTTTTTTTTTTTTCTAAGGGATTCCCATCTGTTTATTTTGTATAAAAAAAAGAAGTTTTTGCTTATTTTTTTGTTTGTTTTTTTTTTTGTGAAAACTTAGAACTTTGGATTTATTTTCATTCTTAAGATATTACACTGAAAAAAATGCTGTTTGCCAAATTTGCAAAAAAACATTACAGTGAAAAAATAACGTTAGGCAATAGTAATTATAACAATACATACTAAATTATTCACTCCAAATTCATTATACACTATTAACTTTTAATAAAATTTATAACAAAATGTTAAATGAATAATATCATATGTAAAGTAACATTTTTGTTATCAAAAAAGAAATAATAGTTATAAAATTTTAAAAGAAAATTAAAAAAATAATTATAACATATTTTCAATTAAATTTAATAAATTTTCCTATATTAACTAAAAAGATTTGTTATTTTATTTTTTAGTTTTAGTAATTTGTACTTTAAATATTTCATATGATATTTTCATAAAGCAGCATTGCAAATTTTCCTATGTAAATTATTAATATTTAATAAGAGTACAAAACAAAATACAATAAAAAAATTAAGAAAGTGTTTATTTAAACCTTTAACCTTGCTTAATTTGAAATAAATAATTAGCTATGTTTATTTGCAGTTTTCGATCATTTGTTTATAGAAATTTTCTACAACCACATAGCTGCATTTATTAGGTAAAAAAAAACATTTGTTCATTTTTGGCTTAAAATTGTTGAATAGAAAATACATAAAAAACATTAGATAGAAATAGAAGTTGCCTATCTATTTATTATCTAATACATCTATGATTTTTTATTTATTTATAATGTAATTCTTTTATATGAAGCTGCTCAAATTCTACAAGGTGTTTCCGTTGGCGAACTTCTTTTTTTATATTACGATTTATATTTTCCTTATATTTAGGAATTTATAATTATAAATTAACCAATAAAATGTGACTTAAAAGAATATAAAAAATTTAAACGAAACTGTAAAAAAATTTGATTCAAAACATAAATTATTTAGTATCAACCATATTATGTAATATTAAATTGTTGTTATTAAAAAATCATATATTACTTTTTTCAATCTAGTTTATAAGATTTTGTGCGATAAATAATTTCATTGAATCTGTATTAAATCAATATATTTTTCAAAAATCTTTTATAAAAATTTTCAAATTAACTATGTTTACTTTTTTTTATTTTTTTCATCATTCAACTTGCGCTACACTCGTTTGTTTATGATAATTTTGTGTCTTTACTTTACTTATGAAAGTGAGATGAATATGCATACACATATTATGTGTTATTGTGTTAGTGCGATAGCAAAAATTTTATATGGCATGATTATTTTCAATGTGTGAATTTAAATTCATTCAATTTTTGAATTTCCTAATAAGAAATTGAAGTTTTAAAGTTGTTTAAACGTGTTCGCGTCGATTATAAAATTAGCTTCTGTTTTGTTATCGTTTTTATTATCGTTTTCGATGTCATTTTTGGAGAATATTTTAAAAGATTGGAAATTAGAAAAGCTTCTACCAATCTTTTTGGGTAAGTATATTTTAATTAACATGCATTTTAATTTTACAGTAAGTTTTTAATTGTTGTGATATACATACATACATTTTTATGGAAATGCATATTTTTTAGAAGAAAAATTTGATGAAGTGGCTTTTAAAAGTTTGGACTATCTAGGAATTTCTGCAATAATTAAAGAACAAGGCACAAGAGCCATTTTTTGGAAAAAATTTAAGGAGGTTTTCTTAACCAGAGACAACGTAAGTTATACAATTTTTTTAAATCTAAATTTGAGTATCCATTAAGACTAAGTCATTTGTTAAAAACTAAACAATTGCCATTTCTGGTATAAATGACACAAAAATTTGTTTTTAATTTTTCTTTTGTGTTATTGATTCTTTTGTTTAATTGATAAGAACCAATATTTATTATGAACTAATCGCCAATATTAATATTAACAAAAAAATGAACTAATCCCCAAAAATATTTTTCAAATATTTGGGGTTTAGTTCAAATGAATTAATCGCCAAAAACACTGAACTAATGCCCAAAAATAATGAACCCAAGTTAAATTTTAGCAAAAAAATTGGGTGTTAGTTTATATCGCCTTGGTTATTAAGTGAAGTTATTTATTCTTATAATTTAGTATTACATTTAGGTGTACCTACTTTTTTGAAAAATTATTTTATTAATAGCATTTTTCGCAAAAAAAAAATTTAAACCAGAAATGCAGTTATTTACTTTTTCATAAAGGTTTAAGGTGTTTTTGATAAAATTAATTTACTTAATATTTTAAGGAATCCGTCAAATCAAGCAATTTTGAAAGTGAATGTACAGAAATATCTGACATTCCAAATAGTTCTGAAGGTGACAACAACCACATTTTACAAAGTGAAAATAATTATATTTTTGATTCAAATAACGAAAACTACCTCGACATATCTAATATTTCTGTGCTACCAAACGATTTTTCTTTCGTTTTAACCAATTCTTTAAGAAATTTTTTAAAGTGCGCAGATGGAAAGTTAATACTACTTCATTATCAAATGTATAAATCTTTAGACAATTCTTCAAGAAATTCATTGGCCAGGTTAATTATCAACAAAGAATACGAGAGATTAAATTTTCCTGATAAGTATAAAATAAAAGCCGAAAGATTTTTACAGTTAAGATCCGAAATTGTTTCAGAATTTTTATCTGAAGAAAATTATAAAACTCTTTACTACGTTCCTTTCGATAAGCAAACTAAAACTAATGCAAGTGGAAAATTATGGGATGCCTTTAATCATTTTAAATGCAAATTAAGTAAATTACAAAAAGATTTAAGAAAAGACACTAAAGTAGACCTTCACGAAACATTAGCCAGTGAATCGAATGATAAAATTGCTTACCTGGAAAAAAATGTGCATGACTGGGATAAAATTAAAGGCTATTGGATAGACACTTTTAACTATAGGAAATCATTACTGTTTGAATCTAAAATTGATATAACCGATTATATTAACAAATTCCCTATTCTAAAATCTAACAAAGGCTCTTCACTTTTTCTGAATGATTTTGATCAAATTTATCCAGAAAAAACGAATAACTTTTTTACAAATTGGGGAAATATTGAAAAAAAGCTAATTAATTACGCTAAAATTCAACATAAGTCAGAAATAAAAAATATTTTAAAATCGCAATGTCAGTTTAAAGGACTAGCATTATTACCACATTTTTTATCAAAATCAGCTTATTCTAATTCGACTAATTCATCTGCTAATAAAAAAAGAAGAAAACTCACTGTAAAAGAAGTAGAAAACTCTTTTCTAAAATTAGTAACAGTGAGCTGTTGTTATATTATAAAAGCACATTAAAAATAAATAATTTTGAAATCTTTCTTTTAGGATGAAAATCTAGTGCTAGAAGACATTAGGAAAATAAAAAATACACACTTTGAGAATAAAAGTACTGTACAACCTATCGTATTAGTTGTTGGGTCCAGTCTTTTAGGTATATACTTGTATAAAATTTTTTCTTATACACAAAAAAAATTATTTTTATTTTCATTTTCAGATATTATTGACAAATGTTTTGTTTTAGTCAATGATAATTTATATTCATTTTCATCTGCAGAGTCAGCTGTTGATGCCTGTTTTAAAATTATTTATTCATTGAATTGTGAGTATTCAGCCGAATCCAAACCAATCTGGACATTTAAGTATATACATATATACATATTTATATATATATTATATAGCATTTAATTATTTATTTTAAGGATATTGCAAATGTTAAGAAATTATATTTAAAAATATGAAAATGTTAAATGTAAAATAAAATCTAATCTAAAAATAACAAATAAATACAATCAGTTCAGCAAAATTTTATTATTATTTTATGTTCCAACAATAGAAACAAAATTTTAATAATTTATATTACATTATTTATTGTAACAACATAGCTATATTTGCTATCATCTAAACTAAATTATACTAGCAAAATAAAGCTAATATCCATTAATTGACATATAAAAATTTGCAATAATGAAAGTCAATATCGGCTGGTATTACATTAAAGAGTATATGTAAAAAAGTAGCAGAATTTGCAATGTTACCTTAGAAATTTTGAGAGAATTTCTCTCCACCTTTGGAAGGTAAGAGTCAAATACAGCTGGAGTTACATTAAAGAGTGTAATAAAATAAATAGCAAAATTTGCAATGTTACCTTACAAATTTAGATAGAAGTTTAACTTTTGGAAGTAATTCCAGAAGTTCGAGATTTGTAAGATAACATTGCAAATTTTGCTATTTACTTTAATATACTCTTTAGTGTAATACTAGTTGACATTTAATTTTATCCTTACAAATTTTCATACGTCGATTAATGAATTTAGCTTTGTTATGCTAGTATGATTTACTTCATATAAATGCAAATATAGCTATCTTGTTATATTAAAACTTTTTTATAAAAATAGCCACAAATGATTTTCAATATTAGACCTCGTAATATTTTGTAATTAGAATTCTTCTTATATAATTACAGCCGAATTTGATTCTGATACTAGAGAATTACCAAACAATTATCGGAAATTTTATTATATTTTGTAGGAATTGATGACGTTTAATATTAGAAATAATTAAATAATTCTTTCCTATAAATTATATCATTTTCTGCAATTTAATGCTACTATCCCGATATGAGCTATATAAATAGTACGTCATATGTAAAAAAAATAGCAAATATAGCTAATATTTTTTTCAGTGTATGATGATGATCAGAGATATAAGATACGCACAGATGGACATATTACATATTATGTACATATTTAAAATATATTATTATTATTGTAACATAAAATATTTTTTTTTCTTGTAAAATATAAATATATATGTATATAAAAAATATATATATATATATACATACATATCTATTAAAGTTATTGAAATTTATTTTTTATACAAAAAGTATCTATAGAAGAAAAGCCTTTAAAAACTTCTGTTTTATTCATTCTTTTTTTTTTGTTGTATACAATATATTATTTCTCTATCATCTTCTATCTCTTTCTATCCCAATATTTTTCATATCTTTTAGGTTTGGTTTTTCTTCTATGTAATGTTTCTGAAAAAAAAAACATTTGGTCTCTTGGTTTTTTTTTTTTTTATATTTTTTTGTATTTTGGAAATGAAACATCTGTTTTTATTTTCATATCATAGATTCGAACCCTGCCTCAACTTCTGACACTAGTCAGTAACCATAGAATAAGAAAAAAAAAAAAAAAAAAAAAAAATTAAAACAAATTTGTGAGAAAATTTTTGGAATAAAAATTAAATTTATTTTTGATTTTAAAGATAAAAATTAAAAAAAAAAGAGAAATATTATAAATTTATTTTTATTAACCAGTTTTGTTTTTTTTTTAAATAAAACGAATTTTTATTTAAATGAATCTATAGATACAGTTTTTCAGATATAAAAATATAATTATAGTATTTATAATATAATCTTAGTAAAAAGAGGAGGTACATAATAAAATAGTCTAAAGAGTAAAGAGGTAGGTATATAATACATAAATTATTCAATGTATCTTTTAAATTAAGATATTTTTGTATCTTTAATACTATGGTACTATAGATACAGATGGTAAGTACTATAAGATATATCTGTATAATATGGTACTATAAGATATATCTGTATAATATCAAAAGGATTTGTTAAAGTAACCGAATATTATAAATCGAATCAAATATAGAAAATGAGTATCTTCAGATAGGATTTAACATTGTGGTTACTTAAATTTTTATTCTGATCTTTATTTCGCAAAAAAAATTATGTTGGAAAAATTTTTTCAAGGTCAAATAATTTTAGTTTTTTGTTTTTCTTTTCTTGGGGGTTTGGCAGTGCAATGACTATATTTTTTTTTTTAGCCTCGTGTACAATGTTTTGGGGTCTTATTGTTTGTGTTTGTGTGTTGTATGTTGTATTTAATGTCGAGATAACTTGGGGGAAATGACTTGGAAATTATTTACTATGAAGGATATTAACATACAAGGAAAAAAATAACAAATTATGTAATGGGTGTGTTTTTTAAATGTTTTGTTTTTTTTTAGAAGGAAATATACTTTAAATATAAATATTATATATTAATTTTTTTTTTTTAATATTATTTAAAAAAAGAACGAAGAATTAAAAAAATAAATTTAAGATAATGTATATTTTGACTTTAAAAAGGGAAGCTAAATGTTTACTGGAAAAAATTTGCTGACGTCATTTGCAATTTTATTTTATTTTTTTTCTCTACTAGACGAAAAAAATCAGAAAAATCTGGATTTAATGTGAAAAATTACAAAAATATTTCATGGGAAAATTCATATTTTTTTTTAAAAATTGACTTTTGTTTTCCTTTCTTAAATTAATAAAAAAAAAAATCAGGGATTATATCTGCCTAAGGGTTTTAGGAATCAAATCTTCAAGTAAACAAATGTTTAAAAATAGAATTATGATTTAGAAAAAAACCATGAGTTATTGTATTGTATCTAGTGAAAAAATTTGCCGGCTTTTAAAGGTGATTATTAAATGGAAAATTTTTATGTTAAAGGTCGACGCCGGCTGGGTGAAGTTTGTCACAATCCAGCGGTGGTTTTCGATTCTTTTCTGGCCCCCTTGTGAGTGTGATTTTTCTATAAAAAATTTGATAAGTTTAATGTGTCTTTTATATTGTGTTTGAAATCTAATCTTATTTAGTGGAAGCAGAGGTATATTGACTTTGGTTGGCTTTCGATATCTTCCTAACACCCTTGTAAGGATACTCCTAAGTGTTCATTCAAGTTGGCTGTTCTTAACTGTATATGCAACGGTATACAAACTCTGGCTGACTTTCGGTACCTTCCTATCTCGTAAGAAATTGGTGTGCTCTTAGGTATTATAAAGGATGTAATTTAGAATTTTGATTCAAAAACCATAGGTTATTGTACGAGAGTAAAAAAATTTGCTAAATTTGAAGATAAAAAATAATTAAAGCCCTTGTCCTAAAGGTCCATTTCAGTTGACTGAAGCATAACAAAGCTAGTAATACATATGTCTACGATTTAGGAAAGTTTAAGAAGAAAATTAATATCTGCTTTCTAAATATCGCATTCATTCCATAATCATACATTGCCCAAACACAGTATCCAATCATCCTTTTGCAGCGTTGTTGTCAGATATAAGCTGTATATTTGTATCACAGGTTCTAATCTAAGGATTGATTCAAAAAGGGGTGTAGTTTTGGTGTTTTAAGGACCACACAACCTTTGGGAACTACGCACATCTTCCATAGGTGTCTTTCAATGCTTTCCATGTCCGTCGTAAAAAAAAACAAAAATTATCCAGTGGAATCTACTACATTGACGATGGTTTCCTGGGCAACATTTACAAACTGACCCAGAACTGTTTATTGCACATTTTATCATGGTAGGAACCAAAAATATACTATTTTGTATTTAAAATATTATAAATAGGATTCCAATATCCACCTCGTAAAAATGTTTTTGCTTAGGTTTTTGAATCCTATTCAAATCCCATCTGTCCATTATAATTAAAAACTAAAAATGAATTTCCTACTTTTAATTTTATAAACTATATATATATTTATAAATTTTTCTATTTATAAGATCACACCTGTTTTATTTTCATTTTTAGAAAATTTATTTGAAGGTTTTAATTATGAGAACAAACATAAGGTCGACATTTGAGGTATACATAAAAATGAATTAAAATAATGAAATTTTATGTTGGGCCCACACCTTAACTAACAGTAAATGATTGCGGTTAAAATAAATCATATACTTAATGTTGTGTATTCCAACACTCTCTTCTGTTGTTTGTGCCTAAACTGTTTTTAATTTAAAGTCACAAATCTTTCTTTAAAATGTTATTTTAACCTTGGGAAATTTTTATGTTAGAATTAAAGCAGGAAAAACAGAATTTAATTTTTTTTAGAAAAATGAATTTTAATTCTCTCAGGGAATATAGCAATGATCCAGAAAAAGTTCATGATGACTTTATATAATTTTTAGAACATAAAAACAACAAACAAATTAAATTTAATAAAAATGTTTTTCATTTTAGAAGGTCATTTATTAAATTTAATTTTTTTTTAAGTAATATTAAAAAAAAGTCATATTAAAGGTATAATAATATTAAACTAAGTAGAATTTGAAGCTTGAGGCATTTTTCTTTAAATTGGTAAGGTATTTTTTATAAGAAAATTTAAGAAAAGAAAATTTTTTAAGAAAATTTTATTGAAAAATTTTACTATAGGATCGTTTATTGCTATGGAGGTTAAGGTTGATTGCAAGTGACGAGCTCCGTTTATCGTGATTCCAAGAAGTGGTGTTTTGTTGCCATTTACATGATATGTTATAAGACTATATTTTATTTAATTTTAGATCCATTTCTTTGTACTTATTGGCAACTTATTAGCATATTAAGTTTGCAGGATGCTAAGTCTTTTGAATGGGTTTGTCGATGAATTAATTTATATCTAAAGTTTCTCTTCTGAACTTAACTGGCGCTGAATTTTTACAGAAACTGGAAAAGGTTTTCCTTACTATTCTTTTCACTAGAGTTGAAGCATAATGTATTAAATGGAATATCTGGTTCTGGCGCATGCTCACTAAATAGCTAATATCGTCTGACGATACCTGTTGTAGGCTCTATTACCATGAGGAGTCAGTCCATTGTTTAATAGATTATTTATTTATTATTCATATTTAGATATTTTTAAAGGCAATTTTTAGACGGAAGAACTTATTCCTAACTTATTTTTGACTACATTGTATTTAGAGTTTTGGTCATAGCCGTTTTAAAAAAGTGAGTGCGTGGAAGACATCGGATATCAACAGAAGTTACAGGAGGCATTTCGAGATATTTTCAAATTCGAATTAACCTAGAACCAAATCGCTTTTAAATTAAACAAGGACTGATTTATATACAGTTGATTTGGTGGATAGGGATTATGAAGAAAAGCTTGTGGAAAGAGCAACGGAAATCATTTAAATTAATTTTTTTCAAGATTTTTAATTGCATCTAAACCACACAATTTTCATCAATACTTTTATAATATAAATCTAACTTAATTTATATTAAAAAATAATTACTTTGTAAAATTGTACACTTAACAGAACCTGTGCCAATAACCTATATGCGGTAAATAACATTTAACACTTTATCGGGGAAGAAGATTTTCCTTAGAAGAAAGCTCCTTTGTATGGCTCCCTTATAAAGAGCAAATACATTGATAGCACTTATTATTCTCGATGTAATTAAGTCTAAAGATTCCGACACTTTCTCATTAACATTGCGGTTCGGAAACTCCTTTTATAAAGTAAAAGAAATTCCAATTACATCTTAAAGTTAAATTTAATTTATAAATTTATTTCATTAATGGAATCAAATAAATCAGTTTTTTTTAATAAATATTTTTATACATTATATGAAAGTCTGCATATAGAATTTAATATTTAATACCTAGCATAAATTACACTTTACATAATATATGAATTCACATTAAATAAAGATAATTTCCATTTTCCTACCCGACTAAAATAAAAGAAAATCTTTAAGAAAATAAATGAGAAAAAATAAAAAAAAAAATAAAATAGAACCCGGAAAAATTGAATTAAATGTTAAAAAAAAGAAAATGAAAATTATTAAATAGATATTAAATACTAAGGGTTTATTAACACATAAGTATATATGGAAAAATATACCCTCATGTACCCTTAACAATTTTCCAATTTATATCAGTACATACATATGTAGGGTATAATTTTGTATTTTGAGAACGTTAAAAAAAAAATATTCGTTTTTATTTTCATAGACTCATTTTATCATCATTAATATCCTATTCTATTTTCCATCTTATTAAAGTGTACATTTACACTTAACATTATACATTTATGATATACACCTACATATTCCATATTATTTTTTATCGAGGGTGTTGAAAAGGTTTTGATTCCATTGTTTCTTAGCATTGAAACTACTTTTAGGCGATTGTTAGAGGAAGCCCCTAAATTAAAGGAAATATTCTGAAGAAGGTTGAGGTGGATTGGGCACATATTGAGAAAAGACGAAAGTTTGACAGCTAGAGTTTTACTATGTTGAACTCAAAAGAAGATTCCAGGGCATGAGGTAGATTCAGAATGTCATGGAAGCGCACTGCCCTAGAAGAAATAAGTAGATGCGATCTATCGTGCTAACATAAGAGAAATCATCAAAAAGAGAAAATCGGAAGTTTTATGCTCCAAAATGGCGTAATTGATTGTACATTGATTCTTGGCTTCTGATATACCTCTCTTAACTGAAGGTTGCCATGTTTCTACAAATTCGTGGAAACATTCGAAAGACACCCAGAAAAGTCAACTCTTAGGGTATCAAATGAAAATTTTGCTCACAAAATATACGCTTTTTCGTAGTGGGAATAGTAGAAGACAAACGCAAACCACTTCGCAAGGAAACCACTGAGAGATTAGGCTCGGAAAGGGTTAGAAAAAATTTAATATTTTTGTGGAGTCTTGAATAGTAAATTTAGAAGGAAGATGATTTCCTCAAATTTTTTGAAAATCATAAGATTAGGAAACAAATGTGGTGGTAATGTGTTATACTTTTGAACCGCAATTTCTGAATATTCAATACCTTTTATATGGATTGAAGTAATTAAGCCTAAAACACTCCCTAGACACCGGATTTAACTAGCTTTAGATCTGGAATCCTTCATTATTTTATGCAAAAGTATTTTGTTAAGTAAATATAAACACATCATCCTTAGAAAAATTGGGTCTGACCTGCATTGACTATAATTTTAAAACAGCCTGTAGATAAATATTATAGAAAATAGAAAATATATATACATATATATTTTATTCATTTTGTATTATTTTAGTGTGTATTTACTTGAACTATAATCAAATTGAGCCTTTTTCCTATTTTTATCACATTTCCACGTTTTTACTTTGGCAAAAATGAAAACAAAGAACAGCAAAAACATAAAACGTTTAAATCCTTTTTAAATGTATCCAGAATTATTGTTGAAACTAGGTTCCCGAACATGCCCAAAAATTATACCTAGAAAATTATATTAAATTACAGACATTTTTCCAATCTATATACATAGTTATATGAAAATTATTTTTTTTTTATTTTTTTACACACATTACACACACTCATTTGTACATTAATATGTATAATTTTGGGAGAAAAAAAGGACCTCCTGTTATCCTTTGTAAGGTAATATAAAACCGCATAAAAATATTAAAGCGTTTTACAAAACAGGAGTCAAAGAGTACACAAAACAAAAAAAAATTTCCAAATTGAAAATCTAAAAATTGAAAATAGAAAATTGTTTTTTTTTCTTTTTTAGAAAACTTAACCTTTAATGTGAAAAGTACTGGAAAATTTTTGGTATAAAATAATTTTCTTTTATAAAAGGAACCCGGATTCAATTCTAGATTTTATTCTTTAATTTTCTCGAATCTTTTTTTCTTTTTGAATTTGCAAAAATCATAAATGCGTAGGAAAGCACAAAAAAATAGAAAGTATTAAAGTCTAAACGGAATTTAAATGAGTGGTTTCTTTTAAGGTAAAATCAAGAAGATATTTGAAATAATTTCGGCACCTATGGGGTATCGAATAAGCAAAAAGAAATGAAGATGGAAAGGGCATTCGCTGCGAAAACACCGAGAATACAAAGTTAGAATGGAATGGAATCAGCAAGGCTCCTGAGGCGAAGGTCGGTCCGTTAAAACTTTGCGCAGAATAATAATTATAAACTCAATAGGTATAACTTGGGAGAGTTACTTGGGAACAAAACAACAGCACCTTACATTCTTACATAGTACAATTGAAATGTCTAGTGGAGGCACTACGCTTCCAAGAGAATTAAAAGGGAAAAAATGAAAACTCTTGCATACAAGGAGAAATCTAATATCAAAATCATATCACTCGATTTAAGGAATTCATTGCACTTATAATAGGATCCAACAGTTTTATGACATTCGAGAAACATCAGTTTCACGACCAACTAAGTTGAACAGAAGGTTTTGCCATAATACTTGATTATATCTTAAAATATTTCAGCTGGCAGGATTTGGTTATGAGCACCGACATGATTTTGTAGTAGTTTAAAGACAGCCCTACGAACCAATTACATTAGACCTACTAAATGTTCCAGAAGTGATTTACAAGCAAAAATAGAAGTTCGGAATATCAGCTATTTGTATCTGTTGTCCAGTATGAACAGAGTTCGGACACGGACAAGGACCATATATTGGATATAAAAATCAACCTTTTTTTAACAAAGCTTCAGCCGCTCGGCCTTTTTAAAAATATGGAGAAATAAATTAAAAAAAAGGAAATAGTTGTATTGCAGTTACCCAATCCGCTGGACAAACTTGCTCAGCTTCAATACTAAAAATGATTTCTGCATACCAGTGAATTTGTAAAAATTTCAGAATTCTATTTCATAAAGTTTTTGATTCACTGTGGGATTGTATGTATAGATTGAATCTAATTTCACTTTTCGATTCTGATTCGATTCATAGACTTGGTTGTATACCCATTCGTCTGCATTACAGTGTCATAAACGTAATGGCATCTATTGGTTTACCATTGAAACTACGTTCATAGGTATTAAACACATGCATGAATATTTTATGTGTTCACATGTAGATGTACTTATTTATTGTTATATGAAAAAATCATTTCATATGTGCAAATTTTTACATTATATGGATCTTAAGATACCCCAGATTTTATGATACAAAAATTTATAATATATTTAAGGATTTTTTCTTTGGTTATTGTAAATTACACAATAAAATATTTTGGGAAGGAAGAGTTGGAGGAACTTTCCTCCTCTTTTGCAAAAATATTTTATGTTATAACTTTCATTTTGTGGGGATATTAAACACGTGTGTAAAAAGTTTTTTAAAAGAGTTTGTGTAACATATGGGGATCTGCTTACCTTGTGTCTGTGACTTTTAGTTCTTCTGTTGTTTTTTTGTTGTTCTTCTTCTTCTTTTAACAAAAAAAAAAGAGTCCTTTGACCTTAATATGCTGAAATTTAATTTTACCTTTTCTACTTTTTTTTTTATATTTTTATTTTGGCTTAAATTTTTTGATTTCATTTAATTTTTAGCATTTTTTTTGTTTTGCGGAAAAATATTTAAATTTAATTTTATACAAAAATATTTTAAAGTTATTTTGTTTTATTTTGAAGAGAGGATTAATTTAAAAAACAATTTTTTTTATAAATAATATATAAAAGTTTAAATTAACATTTAAAGAGTGTGGAAAAATTGTATATGATAATTTATGCATAAAATATTAAACGATTTTAAGAATACTTTAAAATATTATGCTAAATTATAATGTATTAGGGCACCATAAGTATGCTAAATATGCTAAATACTCTTATAATAAAAGGTAAAATCTATAGATCGGCATTTGGAAATTAAGAAGGGACAGTATTGAAACTCTAGTCAGTAACTCTTGGAAAGGATTCCATTCTAAATAAATGTGTACATTTATCTATAGCATGGTTTTGAGGAAAAAAATTTGGAAGGGGAATAACAAATTTTTTAAATGGAGAATTTCAATCAAATGGTTTGATAGACGCTTTCGACTTTTTTTTGAAAGTCGTCGAAATCATCAAAGGCAACTAATTGAAACTGTTCGAAATTCCTTTGGATAGTGTGTTGCTTTAAGACGCTAAAATCGCACCCTTTTAAAACCAAACTTTAGAATGGAGTCGTTGATACAAAATACACAGTTTGATTTTGAGGATAGGAATTGGAAAAGGAAATTTTAGAAATTCGAATTACGATAATTTATCATAAAATCTGAATTTAGGGAGTTTTAAGCAGAAAAATGTTATTATTCATCTTAAATTAAATTCGGTTGTTCTTAGACGGATTACCAACTTTAAGAAACAAATGGAATGAAATATGGTTCCATTGCCTCGACGTATGTATTTACAACGAATTTCCATAAGCTTGGTTACACCATCTTAAATATTCAACCAAGTAGGGATGAGCATCCGTTTCACTCCCTAAAAGCATGTTCCAAAATCTATCAATCCTCAAAATAAATGAAATTCCATAGAAAGAGTTTCCAGAAAAGTCCAGTTCTAGTGACAACATATATTACTGTTAAACAATTTCTTCATAGGAAAGAATTTTCAATCAATGGTTTAATTCATTATTTTAAAGCTTAATTCATTATTATCGTATTAGTTTGTATTCCTATTTTAGCCAGAAAGAACTAGATATGACTTTTTATCTTCTCCGCAGTTATGTTGAGTTTACTACAACCACAGTAGGATCTCAATTCAATCTTCAGAACGGGAAGCCAGCGCCATTGATCAGATGCTTATAATATTGAACTGACACAGAAAAATCTTATGGAAAATTGATTAAAATCTAAGGTTTTTCGAAGCGGTTTTAAATCGAAACTAGAATCTCTTCAAATTTAATGTAAGAACTAAGAAATTACTAAAAAATAAGATTCTTTAATAATTAAAGTAAAAATAATTCTAAGAATCTTACAATATCCATATAGATATAAGCTTATATTTGGTTTTATTACTTTAGCTTGTGAGAACTTTTGAAATAAAAAGAAAGTTATATTACTCTCCCCTCTTATATTTTTTCTTAAATAATCACTACTGATTATTATCATTAAATAAAAAAATATTATATATAAATACTTTTATTATAGGTATATATATGGTACTTAATATAATATATTTTTTTTTAAATCATTAAATTCTTCCTCACATTTCTGCCATAAAATAAATCCTGTATTTATTTTGTATCCACCTTCCGTACTTCCGTATTAGTATTACTAAAAAAATACAAAAGAATAAATGGAACAAAATATACATATGTATATATATTTATGGTGTTCATAAACTACATCAGTCTCAAAATAAATCCTCCTTTCCTGCTTCCTGTTACTTCCACATTTTTTTTTTCCAAATTTCAAAAGATTTCAAATTTTCCTGGATATGAAAAATCATAAAATATAGAACAAGTAGTAATAGAACAGACGTACAATGAAAATAAAACAATCGTATCTCAGTAAACGTTCACAAACGCAATATTTATTATTGTATATTTAGTAATATGCAAATATATCTACAATTGTATACTGCTATCTTTGTCTAGTAATTTTTTCTTTGATCATTTCAAAATGTTCATTTTTATTTTTGCAAAAATTTTTTTTTTTGTTTTCTTTTTTCCAACCATGTGTGGAAATGTAAACGTGAATCGTAATCGTTTGGTTTTACTTTCCTTGTCTTCTGTTTTTTTAATGGAAACAATAATTTTTTTTCCCTCCAGTCAAATAAAAACTGTTCTACAACCCAATATTTTACATACGGTACAATCATTCATTTACAGTGAAGGACAAAAGTTAATATAAAGTATAAAATCTTGTTTCTACTTCAAGTGTTCAATGCAGACAGGTCCCTGTTATTGAAAAATTTTAGTAATCATAAATATTTAGTATAAGAGTTCGATCTAGTTTATGGAATCCTATTTGAACCTAATTTATGGAATCATATTGGGAACCATGATGTCTTAAATTTTTTACCTTGAACTTTTTCCTAGCTTTTATAACCTAATAGGTTTTTGAACTTTATTATCCTAAAGAATGTGGAAATGTTTAAAAGTCATCTGGAAAACTAAAGTCCGTGGTAGTGTAAGAATCCTAACTAGAAGAAAAACTTCCCCACTGCAGAGGTAAGGGGATAAGCACTCGATAACTGATTGCGCGATAACATACTTGAGATGGAATGAAGGGAAAAGGAAAGGTTAAAATATATTTTAGAAACATAGATGGATTAACTTTTGTCTGGAATTTTCTGAATTATAATTGCTTAGTATGGCGAATCAAAGTTAAAATTGTTTTTTTCTTTCTTCTGTCTGTATGATTCCTGTCAGTGGAACCACACTGAATATTTGACACAGACAACTTCAAAAAATAATTCTTTCACGTCAAAAAATTCTTTGTATAAGAAAATAACCAAAATGGTGGAGCTGTGACACTTTTCTATATTTCAGAGTTCTAGTTCAAAAATACTAATACATACACTTTTTGCAAATTTTATCTGTGACCATTTTGGTTCATTTTTCTTCCTAATCAAAATTGGTCTTGAATATCAAAGCCTGTATCTTGTTTCTGAAGTTTTCTTATAAATTGCCTCCACCTTACATTTTATTCCATATTTTGTTCAAATTATTTTGTCTGGCAGTGTACGTACATATAACCTAAAAATATAGATAAGTTTTATGCAATTATTAGATAAAAAGATAAAAGAAAAAAAAAAAAAAATGGAAGTAATGTTTGGAGGGGATCAAAAACACATCACATTTTTGTAATATTGAATTTATTCTTCCCATTCTTCAGACTCTGCATGCATACAAATGTAATTTTAAATGGGCGACGCAATCTGATTGTAAATCTAAAACTCATTCACGTATATACATAATATTTTGGTAAATTTTATTATATATATACATTCCACATACTCTACCTACCAATTTCCCAACCCTAATTTATTGTATATTCTACCATCAGACTACCAAACCTCCTCAATTTTATGGTATTCCTTAAGCGTGGGGGTAAAGTAAATTGCAAATATCTACAAAAAAAAAAATTCCGTTATCTTTGTGTTTTTTTCTTTTCTAATATGTATGTACAATTATAAAAACAAGGTAGGAGTTGTGTAAAATTGATTTGCTTTTCACACACATTGTATATTTATACTTCAGCTATACCTTAATATAAGATTATTACAAGAAAGGGTTGAATGTAAGATTGAAAGAAGGGATGAAGGAAAAATTTTAAAGTTTTGTAACAATTTAAAAGATATAAAAAACAAATGTTATATATGATGCCATATCACAGTTATAACATTTAATGTTAGACATGAAAAAGTTAAATTTTGAAAAAAAGGAGTAACATGGATATGAATGTCTTCAAGACAAATTTATAAGAACAGAGATATGAAGGTAATCAAAATTTTTTTTGGGTGAAACTTCAAAACGTCAAAAAAAAAAGGAAAATGGAAAGAAAATTTTTAATAATCAATTATTTATAAAATCAATTTTTTTTATTATTGTGTTATTTTTTGAATTGAGAGAGTAGGTGATGTTGATGGTTTTTTTGAAGATGCTGCAAATGATATTTTAGTATTCTAAATTTTCTATCCACAGGCTTTTTGTAGATGGGCCGGGAATAAGAAACTTCGTAATAAACAAGAAATTGATTCCTTGAACGGAGTTCTGGGTTTCCGATATAACTGCCTTCAAAATAATTTCATTATCTTTTTAAAGAATTATCAGCATCTTTGCCCATGTACAACATAGAAGATTTTATTAAATGACGTTATGTAACTGAAGTTATAAGCTTTCATAATGGTATCTCAATTTTTTAACTATCGAATTAAAAAATATATTAAAGAGTTAAATGATTTGAATTAAAAACCATTTTTAATGTAACAATTTTATTTCATTCTTAAATATTCGGCAGCTTCAAATTTTAAAAAATTAAAACATTTGTCTCATATGTAATATCATTCTCTTGGAAACCATTCGAAATAGATTTTCATTCAGAACTTGTTTATTTCTTGTTAGTTACTAAAATTTAATGCTTCTTATGAACTTCTCTACCATCTTCGCATTCCTTTCAGTTTCGGAACCCTTTATTTTGAAAAAAGGCTAAGGCCTTAAAGTAGTTTTTTTTTAAAAGCTTAAGCTCATTATTTTTCAATATTTTTTTTTTTTAATTAAATACTGTATGACCGACCGGGAATCGAACCCGGACTACCACGGTTAATAAGCCAAATGCTTATTCACTACACCACCTATGCCTCTTTATTATAGCCACTATGGAATATGGTAGAGAATGGTATTATAGACACTATCAAGATTACAAGGTAAACCAGTAATATATCCGAGAATCCAATTTTTCCAAGATCCGATTCCCAATAGTCTTTTCTCATCTCTAAGAAGTAGATTTTCAAAAATTTTATTTATGAGAAATGAAGAGGTCATCGAAATATTGGCTATTTAGCTTGAGGGAAGAGTATTCTCTTGCAGGGCTAAGGTATGCAATGATTAAAATCAATGGATCCGATATTCCCGAACTTATGGGGTTTCTAGATTCTGGATTCTAGTAGATCGATTTTTTTCTACAATAATATCTGCCTTAAATTTCTTCTAAACCTAATAAAGATTTTGACATTCGTAATTTCGAAACATGAAAACATTTTCATTTAGAAAGAATTTAGAAAGAGTTCTTAGCATTTTTAAATAGATAAAATATTTATCTTCATTTTGTTAGACAAATTTTAAAAAAATTATTAAATAATTTATTTCTTCTCAATTGAAAATTGAATGAACCAAAAAAAGGATATTGAAAGTAATGTAGGGCGGGTAACTGTTTACGTTCTTAGCTATGTGTCCGGGTTAATGGTGAGTAAAAATCTAAAATTTAAAAAGCAGATTAAAAATTTAAGAAAATAATATAAAAAAATTGTAAAAAAATATTAAAATTTTATATTTTGTTAAAATTTATAATACTTATTCATTTAAAAAAAAAATATTTATTAAAATTTTTCCAGGCAAAAAATATTTAATATTGGGATTTAGTATTGAATGTTTCTGTGTTTTTTATTTTTTATCAGATTTTTGTTTAAAATTGATTAAATGCTTGTATTTTTGGTTTTTTTTAGTGCAAAGTACCTAGATAAAAAAATTTTAATTTTTTTTAAATTTTAGAAAATAGTTTTAAGGTTAAAAATCAGACACAGAACATGGGATTATGTCAAGGATTTTGTACCCAGGGGGATAAAAAATGAATAAATACTAGAAAAGAGGATTACATAACGTCAATTTCTGATTATTAATAGGAAATGTGAAATAAAAAATTTAAAATTTAAACAAGCTCTATTTTTTAAAAGCAGTTTATGAAAAATTGTAGATGCTAAAAATAAATTGGAGTTAAGTTTTAATTATTTCTATTAATAACTGACTTGCAAAGGATACTGTAAAGGAGCTTCGGTAGCTCTGACATATTAAGTACATAGGCTATTGGCCGAGTGAGCATTGCTTTAATTCCTAAAGTGATCGGAAAGTTTTTTTTGCTAAAGAAAATTAATTAGATACAAGATATTTAAAGCAACTCCGAGCCCAGTTAATAAGATAAAGGGTACCGAATGAGGAGGGCCTTAAGTTCTGCTGAGATGGCAAACGTATTTTGATGACATAATTGGTTTAATACTAGATATTCAATACAAACTTCCGAAGCTTTAATTCGTGATCAATACTAAAATTTCATAATTTCCATGTAAAACCAAGTTTTTTTAAAATTTTTGTCTTTGAAAACTTTTAACTCATTTTTAAGGCATTTAGAAGCGTGTTATAGCAATTCCAGCTTTAATTCGTGATGGCTACTAAAATTTCATAATTTTCATTTATAACCAAGTTTTTTCAAAATTTTTATCTTTGAAAACTTTAAACTCATTTTTAAGGCACTTAGAATTGTGGTAGAGCAATTCTACCTTTAATTCGTGATCACTACTAAGTTCAAAAGGGTTGTTACGAATAGAGGCGGCCTTAAATCCTAACCATATGCTTGCAAAGTTATTGTGAAGACATTTCCTATGGTTCAAGATTCGCTACAGACATAAGGTGAATTGATCCCTGTGGTTATATCCAAACTCAATTTTCTCTAAAAAACAAATAAGCTAAAAAGGCATGATAAAAGTTGTTATTAAATTTTTGACTTCAGTTTTGAATCACGATACTATGGGACTATCTAAAGATTTTGTAGATCAATAGTTTTTTTAACTATACTCTGGAAATCTAAACGTTGTAATAAATCAAACGCTTCTTCTCGAACATTTCAACTATAGAGAGGAATAAAATATCAAAGTGAGACGAACAACTAAGTAGGTTTAGCGATCCAAAAGTTTCAAATTGATTAGTCAACGTGTCCCAACGAAAATTCTGAAAACTGCTGCTTAAGTTTCTTCTCGTATATCTGTTTCTAACTACTTTCCTTTTTTTCTCTAGGACATCCTGTCCTATATGCTTCGTAGGATACTTCAGAGGATTCTCATTTAAGTTCCTATTAGCCACACTAGAATTTGTTTAACATGTCCCCAATAGTAAGTTGTTATTTTCCCTTTGGTTAGGTTCATTTTACTTAAACAATTCCAACCTCATTTATCAAATCAGATTCTTAACTATCTCAGCTATTAGTTTAATTTATAATCAAAACATTAAAAAAAAACAAAATCAAAATTAAATAGCTTACGAAGATAACACATGAATTATACCTTAAATGAAAAGTTAATTAAAACAAGACAAGTAAAATTTTGATTTTCTTTTTACTCAACTTTTTTTTAATATTTTCCTATTTATATTTTTCCTTGAATCTTTTCACCAAAGTTTTCCTTTAACTATTCGTATATTTTCTTTGTTTTTCTTCTAAAATTCTTATATTTCACTTGGGTTTCCTTAAAAAAAAAGTTTTAAAAACTGGGGAAAAAAAACTTAATATATATTATAAACGTTCTTCATCGCTTTTCTATTGCTGGGTTTTGTATTAAAAAGGTGAAGAAGAATCTGCGGGAAAATAAAAAGTTTTACAAACAACCCCGTCTATTTATTTCATCATGAGTGGCATAAAACCAGAAAAATAAAAATTATTTCAAGTTTTTTTGTTTTTTAGGTTAAAAAGAATACCCATATATCATTCCAAACAATTTTTAAACACTGATGGTATAAAATTATTGCTTATGGCAAATAATTTTAAAAGATTTTTTTTTTTTTTTTTTTTTATATTAAAAACAACTATAATAAAAATAAAAAAAAAAATAACATACTTAAATTTTCCCGCATTTAATGATGTATGTACGAAGGTATGTAATATTATCATATGTATGTATAGGTATGTTATTTTGATATATTTTTCATGTATCTATTTACGTGTATTCACCTGTCTGCCAAGAAAAAAAAAAACGGAAAATTCCAAAAAATATATATATACATATAATATATAAAATAATTGTATATAACTAACTAATGTAACTGCAAATGTAACAACTGTGAAAACATAACAGTTGTTAAGCGATAAACAGCTTGTAAGACGAAAAACGTATATGTACGCATTTATAAAAATAAAATTTTTTAAATTTTTTCCTTTACAACTTGTGTGTTATACCAAAAGAAACTATCAGAGGCGGAATAAATTTTAAATGCAAGAAGGAGCAGAATTTATCCAATAAACGACCGATTGAACAGAAAGAAAATTTAATCGATTGATCAAAATAATCGGAATGAAAATTGGAAGCTATTGCTGACTATTACATGAGAAGCTAATTGGAATGTAGATTAGATTTAAGAAAGAAGACTTAAAACTTTGGAAGCATGATATTGAGGGTAGGGATATAACTTGTAATTGAAAATATTTAGCTGCAATGTGTCATAAAGCGAATACGAAAATTAGTTTTAAATGATAAAATAATTTATTTTACATCATTAGAGGGAGGAGATATCAATTAATAACTGATGAACCAGGATGACTCAGCCAAGAAAATCGTTTTAGATCTTTAACTGTGGCAGTAAAATTATATAGGCTTAGAAAAATGTAGAATACTTCCGGCTGTAAAAGTACTGAAATACTGCTCTTTGAATATATCTAAAATAACGTTGTACAAATGATTTAGCTCTTCAGGAATTTGCAACTAAGATTTTATTCGACATTTTTGACATATATTTCTTGGTGGGTTGTTCTTCGTCATGTGTTGCTTTTGTTACCGTATTTCTTGTTCCTCGAGGGGTTCGCTCTAAGACTTTTCGTGTTATTCTTGTGGATATTTCAAAGCGTATAATTTATCCATCCCGTAGATTTATATCCAAAGTCGTGAATTTCTCATGGTACTTCATCGAAGGCATACAATTCTTATTGTTAATGCTAATTATCACACTCGCTTTACTTGCGGGAATTCCCGTCATTCATGTTTCCATTAAGAAAATAATTGCATCGATTCTCGTCATAATTTTTTTCGTATATGAATTTGTATGTAAAGAAAACTTAAGTGATTTTTTCAGGCGGCTTGCTAAAACTTAAGGGAAGGCGAATGTGTTAAAAATGTGATGCTTTATAAGCTTACATTGGCACTGATATAATAGTAAAGTTAAATATTTTGCAAAATAATCTGAAAATTCCTTAAATATCTTCTAAAGTATTTTTTTTTTTGTTTTCTCTGCTTATTTCCTTATTATTATGAATTTTTTTTTATATTTCAATAATATTTTCCATGCGGTGTTGATGTTCTGTGGTAGGTGTTTTTATATAAATGTTAATACATAGTTATATATTATTAAATATATTAGTATATACTCTGATGCAATGTAATTTTTTTTTTTTTTCATTTAACAGAATAAATCTTTCAGTTTACTACAAGAATTTTCATTTTTATTTTTATTTTGTATCTTCTTTTGTTATATTTCCATTATTTTGTATCTTATTAAACATTGAAGTTTAAAAAGGAAGTCAAAATAACAACAATAATAAAAAGAAATTAAAAAAACAAAAAAAAAAAACAGAGAATTTGAAAGAAAATATGATATGTGCGAGCAAACAACCTCAATTTTTGTTTTATTCTGGTATATTTTATCAACCGGGTGTTTTTTAATTATTAACCAAAAACAAAAATGAAAATCACATCCCGTAAAGATATTCGGAAATTAAAACTGATATAAAGATATCAGAAATGGAACGCTTTCAAATTTAAATGTATTATAAATATTTATTCAGGTGTAAGAATACTTAAATTTAAAGATGTACTATGTATTATATTGTTGATTACGATTTTAATTTTATTTTGATTGTTCTGACTAATGGAACTAATATGCAGACGACGTGGAACTCGTTTTCTTGCGGGCGATTATTTTTAAATATGTATATATATGAAAATGATTTTTCATTTCTTACCAACTTCTTGAATGATCCAGACCTTAAAATACTAATTTGATTGTAATATTAAATAACCGTGAGCAAGTAAAACTTAAAAAAATGAGTTTCCTAAAAACCTTTATATTTATTGAAGTTCCACTCTATGTGGGTTTGATTATTTCTTAATTTTTCAAGTCCCTGGAACTGAAAATAAGTTTAGATGGAAAGAAATAAAGGTGATCGAATATGTAGCTCAAGAATGTTATAAGATGGTCGTTATCACAACCAAACAAACAACTGCGATATTGTATTTTCTTAGAGCTCGATTATTATTAAAAGGTTTGGTATTAGATTATTGTCCTAATTTTCAGATATTTGCCTTATTTCTTTGTTATACGATTAAAATAACAATCTAAACTTAAACAATTAGTTTAAAGCATTCAAAAAATATTTTCACCTTCAAAATCTTTAACTGTTAAATAGGTTTTTGGTATTTAGAGGAAATACCGTTATATTTACATCAAAACTTTAAATATTTTATTAGTATTTTTTTTTCATTTTTTGAACTGGTATTTATCCAAAGAAATTGGGCCAATTTTTAATAAAATAAATATAACTTTGGAAATATAACAGGTCGAGTTCTATTTACCAGAACTTTTGACCTTTTTGTTATTCTCCCCCCTGTCTCACAATTATGTATATATAGTGCGATTCAATGTAAGTATTTCATATATATTAAAGAAAATCAGTTTATTCTATCCCTGAAGGTTATTTTCTGGTTTAATTTTCCCGCTTCAATTTTTTTTTTCACTTCGTTAATGTGGAACAGTAAATTGAAAGAATATATTGAAATAAAACAGAAAAGAAAATAAGAATGAAAAAACAAATCAAGTAAGAAAGAGATAGCGAGAAAACGAAAAGTTCGTTTTTGTATAAAATTTATTGATATAAAAAAGGCAAATTATTATTCTTTTTCTTCAATGTTATTGAGGGTGTGATATTGAAGTGGTAGAATATTATTAAAAGTAAGAAATGAAGAATAAAATATCCTATATATAAAATGAATAATAGTATCTATAAGATACAATTGCAAAAAAATAAAGCAGCAAAATGGAAAATAAAAACAATTTTAATCGTTAGGAATTTTTTTTTTTTTGGTTTGCTTTTTTTTTCCAATTTATCTGAAAAGTTTTGAAAATTTTTCTCTGGAGTTTTTGCCCAGTTTGTTGGCATTGAAAACGAAAAGTAACAAATTGAATAAAAAAACGCAAAACAATCATTTTTTTACATTAGCCAAGCATCGCATCAGTTTATTTTCTTTTAATTTTCAAATAAATAAAAATGAGTTAAATAATATCGTATTAAATAATATTTTTTATGGGATTTATATTATAATTAAATAATTTTTTTTTTGAAATTTTGATTTATAGCGTGAAATTAGTGAAAAAATTTTGTTGAATCACGAACTTATTATTGTAAATGATGATCTTTTCTAGAATGATTTTGATTAAAATTTAATAATTTAATTGAATCGATTTTAGAGAGATTTTGATGAATTTTTTTAAGATAAAATGTTTAAAGTTGTGGGAGTGATAAAATAAGCAGGATATACTGCAAGATCAGTAGAATATAATAATGTGATATGAAATCTTCGGAAATTGTTCACGATTTGATGGAGTTGCTCTTGGTTATATTGGTAAATTTTTATAATTAAAGAAATTATTAATCTCTATTTTAAGAGACGAGACCCCAAATGAAAGAAGAGTCGTCAAAATTACATGTCAATTTTTGTCGGATTTGAAGTCGTTCTCTCTCGATAACCAAAATTAAGGAAGTATAAAGTCTGACTTGTTAGTTTCAAAGTGACGAAAATTTTGTTAAATATAGTTATGAGTCTACAGAGTTAGCAGGTTTAATTGATTTTTCTTTAGTACCTACTTGTACTAATTAACGCCTAAAAATTTAATTTTAAAGTAAAAAAAAAATTAAACAAGCCTACGCTCTAATAAGATTTAAACGAATTAACGCTTGTAAAAAATGAACTAATTTCTAAATAAATAAATAAGGTCCGCCTGATAATTATAAGATAATTTTTTTGCGGTTTCAAAAATTCGAGCATTAGTTCATTTCTGATTCAAGGGATAATTCTCAGAGCTATTGTTTAATTTAGTTTTAAGATTGGAAAGTACCATGGACGAAATAAAGACATCTCTTTCAAACTCATTTTTAGGTGAAGGTTATAAATATACTGTGAACACATTAATTGATAAAAGAGGTACGTAGGCACCTATATATTAGGCAATGTATTAGGATATTAAAGATCTGATAAGATTGCTCATCTCTTATGTTTTATCAATTTTATTTTAATTTTTTTAGACCTTTATAAGAGTTTTTTCTGCTCACATTTAATTACAATTAAAAAAAAACTTGATTCGGAACGTATTGAAAACATTGTTATAATAACCTTAAACCAATTCTCATTTTGTATTTTACAAAAAAAAAAATCAAAAGAAAACTCGGAAAATTAATGAAAGCTGAGAAAATAAAAAAAAAATTGGTAAAACGAAAGATGGAAACAATATTTCGCTTAGTCAGAAAAAAACAAATTGTGGTTCTCCGAAAAAGAAAAACCAAAAACAAACAGAATTTTTAATTTTTTTTTTTTTGGTACAACGTATAGTGACGCAAAAGTTATAATTATGAAAGTTTCGCAGATTTTTCAACTTAATGGATTACCATTATAATATGTAATACCCTATATTCTTATATATATATATATATTATATATATATATATATTATATATATATATATATATATATATATACACGTATATATTAATATCCTTATAATTTACTTTATATCCTTTACACGAGTAAAAGTAAGAATGTTTAACACAAGTATTAAAAATCTGAATGAAGAACACTACACCACCCTCCCTAAATTGAATTTTATGCGACGCATAAAACGCGCTATGTTGTAACATACAAAAAAAAAAAAATAAGCGAAAAAAGAGAATTCTGCTAGGATGAAAAAAAAAATAATGATGACAATGATGCTGATGATTCCAATGCTGATTCTATTATGCAGATTAATAATGATTGACAGTTTTTCAGTTGTTGATTTTTATAATATCAAAGATATCATATTCTTTCCTCTGTTTTTGGGGCGTAAATTTATAACATATTTTACAAATTAATAAAGAAAAAAACGCGTTGTGAGAATAGGGGGGCTTGAGCTTAAACAATATGAAAAAGAAAATACTTCAAAGTAAACCTTATGAAAAACTGATAATAGTTCAATTTGTCCCTACAGTTTTCATTTTTATTTAAACTTATAATTTTCTTTTTTTTTTTAATTCAGGACGATTTATATTATTCACGTGTTTGTGTATGTGTTCTTTTCCTTGAATTTAAAAGGAAAAAATTGTTTTTAGTGAAATCCCAAGGATGGAAAAAAAACAACCGTTATAATTTTTTATTATTATATTTTGCGTACCCTTAAATACAAAAACAAAATATTAAAAAAGTGTAAAATTATACCGTTTAAAATGCATATTTAACGTTTTTATGACGTATTTGGTTTTTTTTTGTTTTTGTATGTTTCCATTTATAAAAAAATTTTGAAGTACAGTTAAACAGAAATGAAAATTAATGAAAAAAAAAAAAGTACACAAACAGTAAATGGTGCAACAAATCACAGAAGTAACGGATAAAAAACGGATATTTTTTTTTATTTATTTAAGAGCAGAAATCAAAGCGATTGACCTTCAAATACTTTTAAAATTTTTATTTATACATACATACTTACATAATTTAAGTAAGTAAAATTTATTTACAGATCAAATTGTAAAGAATGAAGGAAAAAAAAAAAATGAAATTTTATTTTTATTTTGGATATTTTAAGCGATTGAAGTGTTATTTTTTTTAATTTAAGCGATTTTTCAAGGAATTCAGTTATGACCTTGAACCTATCATTTTTTACCCGTTTTGTTTTTTGGAAAATGAAAAAAATTTAAGTTTTTAAATTTTTTTTTTTTGTGAAAAATTAATGATGAAAATGTATACAGGCAGTTTTAAAGACTAAAAATTTTTTTTGCTTATATGCAATGATTGCTTTATTTTTACACTTTATCCAAATACCAGGAAAGGATTCATTTATTCAGAATCTTTATTTTAGGTTTGAGTTAGCAATGATTGCTTAGGACTGAAATTGAAATAAAAAATTTCAATTAATGCAGATAAATATTTCTTGGAATTTAAGATAAAAAAATTTTTCGAAAAATTTATTTCAATGTAAATAGATTTACTTCAAGGGGATTTAGGACGGCATACGTACTTGGTTTAACGTAATTTATTAATTTAAAAAAATATTAAATTTATTTAAAAAATATCTAAAATTTAACTACTATGAATCATAACAAATTCATACATACTTTATGCAAGTTTTATTTAAAATTTGCAATAAAAGTAAAAAAATCTTTAGTACTAGACAAGTACTAAAAATGTAAAGACGCCGCCTTTCATGTGGAAGGTCTCGGGTTCAAACCCCGGTCAGATCATATCTAATAAAAATATTTCGTAAAATTGTATAATTATATCGTAATAGTTTATATCGTAATATAAAATAAGATTTAATATAAATATATAAATAATTCTTGTGTAAGATTATAGATGGCGCACAAAGTTAACATTTTACCTTATACAACAGCTACAGCCGAGTAATCATCGGCTTAGTGAATATTATGATTAAAGAAACTGAAGCCTAGTTTAAATAAACTTGGTGAATGCCCTATACTCCTTAAAGGATTGGAAAAGGAATAAAAAAAAAAAAAACTAGACAAGTACTATATTAATAGTCATTTAACTAAATTTAAACTTTTAGCTCAGCCTGTCAATTGAAGTTATTACATTATCATCGTTACAATAAAAGAGCGTTAATGAAGATTTGAACCATCTGTATTTGTAAAATCTTTAATGCATTCAATTAGTCGTTTAACTGAACTTAAACTTTTGACAGCTCAGCCTGTCAATTGAAGTTATTACAATATAATCGTTACAATAAAAGAGAGTTATTGCAGTAGAGCGTTAGTGAAGATTTGAACCTATATGTATTTGTAAAATCTTTAATGCATTCAATTCTTCTGTCTCCAATTATACACTTTTTTTGTACTACACCTCATATTCATCTTCAATACAATTTAAGTGCTTTATTCCTTTTTATTACTACTATTGATTTAAGTGAAAGCTGGAAACCTAGAAAGACTGGACTAAAACTTGTAATGTTTTATATTATCTTTGATAAAATATATCCATTTTAGATAAGCTTAGACACTCTTTTAGTTACACAACTTGATCTTCTTATGACGATTTTTATTGGGAGCATATTCTTTTAATTTTTTTGACATGTTTGTCCCATATAAGGTTTTCGTCAATTGTGACCCTCAAACATTTTATATTTTATGTTGTGCTTAAGAGACTATTGTTAACTTTTATGTCAATTTCCTTTAGCTTTTTAATCTGGATCTGAATATTATGTAGGTAATTGGATTTGTTTTGTATTCATAATAAGTTGATCAACAATGAACCAATATTACTCTAAACCTTCAAGTCCTTCTTTAATACAATTTCTATTCATTTGGTCTGCTTGTTTTAACAATAATATTAGAGTCTACGGCTGGTAGCCCAGTGGATTTCATCCAGAAAGGCCCGGGTTCGAGTTCTTGTGAAAGTGAAAGAACTTTTCTGGTTTTCGACTTGATTCAGCTTCCATTCGCCATTGGGCAAATTAATGGATTATTATTATAATAATTATATATCTTTAAAAAAAAAATACATTAATATAACAATATTAACAAATGCAAAATATAAACAAATAATTTAATTGAATAATATAACTCGCAGATATAGAATACCATATACTCAAATACAAAATATTACAATATAAACAAAAAATAGAATTGTAAATATTGAAAATCTAAGACGTTTCTACATGTTATAAGGGCTAGTACTATCTCATTTTAAATTGTATGTGGAATTCAATAAGACAAATTCTAATAACACGAATATAATATGACCCCCTGTTCCAACATGTACATATCGTATAGACAGGCTTATTAGCCTAACAGTTGTACAGTTAAAGCTTGAAAATTAAACAAAAAAAAAACGAGGAAGAGTGTAGTAGAGTAGATTGTGTCAACTCTGGGATACCCGTATGACCGTAACATATACATTATATCATCCGATTAATTACTTTTGGCAAAATTTCAAACATTCAGCTTTATTAGGTGTAGAGTAATGCTCATATAAAAGAAGGAGTTGTATGGCAGCTACTCGAACCCTTTGCAGTAGACCAACCAAATTTTGCAGTAACATTGGCCATTACACTAAACTATTTTTGGCAAAATTTCAGACACCCAGCTTCATTTGGTGTAGTGTAATACTGTAATCCTCATATAAAAGAAGGAGTTGTATGGCAGCTACTCGAACCCTCAGCAGTAGACCAACTAAATTTTGCAGTAACTTTGGCCATTACACTAAACTATTTTTTGCAAAATTTCAGACACCCAGTTTCATCAGGTGTAGTGTAAAGCTCATATAAAAGAAGGAGTTGTATGGCAGCTACTCGAACCCTCTACAGTAGACCAACTAAATTTTGCAGTAACTTTAGCCATTATACTAAACTACTTTTGGCAAAATTTCAGACACGCAGCTTCCATAGGTATAGAGTAATGCTCATATAAAATTAGAAGTTGTATGGCAGGTACCGGAACCCGTGGACCAAAATGGCTGAATTTAAAACTCGATTCCGTTTTTTGCATAAAAACGAATTTGTGAAAATTTCATAATCCTAGCTCCTTTACTTTTTGAGTTATCGTGATGACGGACGGACGGACGGACGGACATACATAGCTAAATCGATTTATTTTTCGATTCTGATCCGATCCATACACTTGAGTCTATATCTACCCCCCCTCCTTCTCTGAGTCACAAACGTAATGGCAAATTTATTATACCCTTGGACTATATAGTCATACGGGTATAAAACGAGGAAGATTATAGTTGCCCTTGTCAACTTTTAGATACCCGTGCATACCCACTATGGTGTATAAAATAAACCGTAATTTACTTCTCTTATACATTTAACTCATTACCCCATAATTTTGACGTAAAAAAAAAAAAAAAATTAACAAAAAAAAAAAAAAGTCACAAAACAAAAAACAAAATTTTCATTCATTGTCCCATAACTTTAGCTTAAAAAAAAAAAAAAAATTAACAAAAAAAAAAAAAAAATCACAAAAAAAAAAAAAAAAGTTTTCATTCATTGTCCCATAACTTAAGCTTAAAAAAAAAAAAAAAAAATAAAAAAAAAAAAAAACAACAAAGAAAAAAAAAACAAAAAAAAAAAATTGGCCCACCCTAAAAGTCCGATGGTCCGAGTGATGTCCAACTTTGCCAAGTAACTTGCCCTATTAATTTACCTGCCCAATTTTAATTTTAACCTTGTAGCTTTATTAGATTCACAGTTATTGAATCGAAAACTTTGTATGGCAGCCCTCCGAAAATGGGGCCCTAACATTTTGAAACTTCATATAAGTGCTCGATTCATTATGTAACTAACCGTGTGTAGTTTTCAGCCTCGTAGTATAATTAGTTTTGAAGAAATTCATATTGGTGCAAAGAAGTTGTATGGCAGCCCCCCATAAATGGGGCCCTAACATTTTGAAACTTCATATAAGTGCTCGATTCATTATATAACTAACCGTGTGTAATTTTCATCCGCGTAGTATAATTAGTTTTGAAGAAATTCATATTGGTGCAAGGAAGTTGTATGGCAGCCCCCCGAAAATGGGGCCCTAACATTTTGAAACTTCATATAAGTGCCGGAGTCAATATAAAACTAACCGTGTGTAATTTTCATCCCCGTAGTATAAATAGTTTTGAAGAAATTCATATTTGTGCAAAAAAGTTGTATGGCAGCTCCCCGAAGCCTTGGTCCGATTTTAACCAAAAACAATAGGGAACCTAGAAATTGTCTAAAAATGACTTTGTGTGAATTTCAAGACTCTAGCCCTTTTAGTTTTTGAGTTATCGTGATGACACACGGACGGACGGACGGACGGACGGACGGACGGTCGGACGGACGGACGGACGGACGGACGGACGGACGGACGGACGGACAGACACACATAGCTAGATCGACTAATTTTTCGATTCTGAGCCGATACGTACCCTTGACACTATATCTAGCTCGTCTAGATCGATGCGTTACAAACGGAGGAGCAAATCTAATATACCCGATGTTCATATATATATGCACGGGTATAAAGAGTCATTAGCATATACATTATTTGGCTATTTTGGCAACTCCTTCTTTTATATGAGCATTACTCTACACCTAATAAAGCTGAATGTTTTGCCAAAAGTAATTAACCGGATGATATAATGTATATGTTACGGTCATACGGGTATCCCAGAGTTGACCCAGTCTTCTACACTCTTCCTCGTTTTTAGATGAAATGTTACAATTTGAGAAGTTCATGATATGTAGTAGATATTAAGAACAGTTTTGAATTAACAGCAGAGATTAGTGATCAATTTCTTAATGATACAAGAAACTGTTAAGTTCATAAAAAAATTTTCCAAGAAAAATGAATAAGTACACGATATTTATTGTATTTAAAATGTAAATAAAGTTAATGATATACTTTAGGTAGTGATGATATACATATTACATCACCTACATTTTGCAATTGTATGTAAACAACAGAAAAAATTATAAAAGACTGGATAAAATTAAAAAAAAAAAAATTTTTAAGAAAATAGATTTTCACAAAATATTATGTTTTCTATTTAAATGTTATTTGTGAAAATGTACAAATAATTTTTCGGAAGATTATAACAAATAAAATGAGGGTTCGGATAAAATAACCTACTGTTAATATTCTGAGAATTGATTTCAGTTTAATTTATAGGTTATATTATTCTATAGTCATATAGAAATGAAATTTTAAGCACTCAAGATATTAATGGAAAATAGATTATGTTTTATTTTTGGATATTAAATGCTTCTATTGTTTTATAGAATAAAAGAATCGAATCGAAGGTTATTCGATTATTATTTTATGTTTTTTGGACTATTGTGAACATCTGGCATACAAAACGATTCTGTTATTTACATATGCCCTATTTAACTGTAAATGAGGGGTGCAAACAATTTTAAACAAATCTTATATTTATTTACAACCAGGTTTATATAATTTAAAACTCTAATTTACTTTTAAATACATACAATCCAAGGAATATTTATTACTCATACACTTATAACTTATTTTTAAAATATGTTGAAATATTATGAATCAGATTTATTACCATGGCATTATCAAATTATAGATTATCATTGATAAAATTCGGTTTATAAATTTTGAAGTAGGTATACATGTACATTAATAAATTGTATTATACACCGTATATCCTAATTTATTTTTATAAATATTATAGTACCTACTCCTACTTAACAAAATTATCTCTTATATTAGAATTGTTAAAATTAAATCCACTTAAAGACAACAAACATAATTTGTAATTAGTTCTTAATAAAATCTGAATATAAAATGAAGATTAAAACATGTATTGTTATACATAATGACATGTATTTTGACATTTAAAGTATCACTTGACAGGCAAATGAACTGAAAATTGCTCTTGTGAATTGTACAAAATTGTATCAAGTTTTGAAGATTAATAATATAATTAAAAATAGCAATAAAATAAAAAGAGTGAGACAGATATAGACAGGGTCGCAAATATATAGAAAATTATATGATAATAGTAGGAGGGAATATATGAGTCATAATTAGTTCCATTTTTGATATTTTCATTTTTTATTCACATTTTTGATTGGAATTGGAATATATTGTGATTCGGTTAGAAAATAAAAAAAATTATCCCATTTTACATTTAATGTTCATCCTTTGGGTATAAAAATCAGGATATTTATAATGTTATAGGGATGTATAATAATATTTAGCGGATTGAAAGTTGTTTTTTTTTTCCTTTTTTTTTGTTCTGCTGTTAAGACAAGTGGTTATAAATACATAATATGTGAATATATTTTTTTTGGGGTAAAATATGAACAGTGCCGGATAAAATTGTATGGGAATACTTTTTAAATGAAATTATTTGGATCTCAACTCTTTGTTCTGTTTCAAAAGTGTTTCTTTTTAAGCCCTTTGGCTATTAATTATTTTATTATTATAACAGCAAATTTGGTTAATCTTAAAGTTTTTTAGAGTTGACAAAATTTTTTTCCCAATTTTATGTAAAATAACTGTTGATGGATTCATTCACAGTTTGACAAGCCAGCAAAATCTTGATTTACATTAGAATTACCGAATAACAGTAAATTTTAATAATTGTGTACACGAAAATATAACTAACCATAAACAAAGGTGTTTGAAAGATTATGTATTTGAAGTATTAAGTTTGGAAGAGACACTCTAAAATGTGACAGACAACTAAATTTTTCTAACTAAACATATAAATTAATAATTTTTGATTTTTAATCGTTTTGGATTATCTTTTACCTTCTAAGGTTTTACTTCTTAATTTTGATTTATTTAAGAAATCATCTTCAGCAGTTAAAATTATTGAAACACTTTGAGTTTACTGATGAAACATATAAACTTAAGATGTTCAATAACATATTCATTCTCGCTTTTGACAGCTAACTATTTTGACAGTTGTCACTTTTAGTTTTCGACAATTTCGACTGATCAAAATTTTAAGTGACACTTAATTTCTTTTTAAATTTTATAGCAATTATTTTAAAAATAAAACAGTTTTAAGCTCCAGCTGTCACGTTTCAAATCTCTATTATAAATTACATATAATATTTTTTAAAATAGTCTAGCCTACATTACAACATTTTATAATACGTCAAATATTTTGAAAAAAGACTGTACAGTAACAAAGCCAAAAGTGAAATCTCTTGAGTGAAATTTACAATATTTGACAGGAGTTTTATATTCTACATGTGAGTTTAACAAGGGTACAGTGATGAAAAAAAAAAAACACAGAAAAAATTCTGACATTTAAAATAAAATCAAAACAAAAAATCAAAATATCCTTTAAAAGCTTTTTATGGGCATATTATATCCTTCGTGATTTTTTTGGTTTTTATAATTTTTGCATTCTCATTCTCTCCTGTTTTTGTTGCATTTCATTTTATGTTTTATGATACGTGATGAAAATTGTATATGTGTATATACAAAGTTTTTTTATATGGGTTCAATTTTTTTTTTGTGTGAAGGACACGCATCAAAATTTTTCGATTTTTTATGTTTTTGTAAAAGAAATCGGTTTAAAGGATGAGTAAAATTTTTTTTTAAAAGTATTTTTTACTCAAAGGACCAATTTTAAAATGATTTTGGTTTTGAGAATAAAAATTTATGAAAATTATTTAAAGTGTTGGTAAATTTTGAAAAGAATAATAAATTGAAAAACCTACATACGAGTATTAGTAAGAAATATAATATTAATTGATGTTGAGTGTATTTAAAATTAAGATATTTTGATGTAAGTACTATTTGTTAAGAAAGATATTCATTAATAATAAATAGTTATAAATTAGATTTATATCTACTCAATAACTTACTTAGGGATGAAATAGAGGGATGAATTAAGTACAATATAAATGAATATTAGAAAAACCGTTCGGAAGGATTCAAATTTGAAGTGATAGTAATAAGTTATCTAATATCATATTATCTCTAGAAATAATTATATTTGATTTGAATATTTACGGATAGACCTAACATAGTAAATAAAAAGATAATTAACATAGAGGCAGCAGAATTCAGTTACTCTAAAGCTGCATCAACTTTACAATATTAAAATACTTCAGAGTTAACTTCAAGTGTAGTTAGTGATAAATGTGGTGAAGTTTGTCAATAGACTTAATGTCACCACTAAAAATACCCGATGCTGTCTAATTTCGTGAAAAATAGGGACAACTTTCCACACCTTATTGTTCATGAAGAAACTTTGTATCAACTAGAGGACTAATTTGGGAATCAATCTTAACCATAGATAAATTCCGTTAAGTCGTAATTTTGATGTAATTTAAGAAGCTGCTAAGTATTTGTATTTTTTTATCGGTCTTAAAAACTTACTTCTCCACATCTTTCTCGAAATACAAATAAAACCTAAAATATAAGCCAAAAGTCTTCGGGGAATTTTAACATATGATGAGTGGACTAAAACTCCTCTGAGTTTTCCCTAGAGGACTTTTGTTTTTCCTCCTGAAAGAATTAATGACTCAATCAAATTTTTCCAACCTAAATTAAGTAGGGTAAGATGCTGGTCATCTCTATATATAGTTGAGTTATTAAAATGTTGCACCACACCTTATATATGATATAGTATGTTGCATAATGCAGGTGGTTACTATCTTCATAGTATTTCATTTTTCTTTACAGGTGCAAATGAGCTCTAAATTTCGTTCACAGGCATATACAATGTATAGAATCTTATTTAAGTAAGAACAGTACTCGTATAACTAATTAATATTTTATGTGCTATTAGTTTTAAAATTAGTAATTTTGGATCAAATCAAGTTTTTTAACCCGTTGTTCAACACATAATGCAGTTTAAATATCTTGGTTTTTTCACTATTTCCAAAATTTTTACTTCGATTTCTGTTGACAAATCTTATTACCTACCTATATTTATTTTTATAAAATTTTTAATAGTTTTATATTTTTAACTTTTAAAAATATTAATTGATTTAACAGTAGTTCCTACCACCAGTAAATCTAAGTAAAAAACTAAGTAAATTTCCATAAATCTATCTTTGTAATAAATAATAAATGAAAAACTTTTATTAAATTGATTTTAAATAGAAAATTCAATTGAATTATATTATATTTTCTTATTTTTTGTTCAAAATTCGTTTATTTTTGTATTGTATTATTTTTGGTAAAACCAATTAAAACTTTATTTTGTTCGAACATATAAATATGTTACAGGTTGGTTGAATAAACCCATATTAGAAAATTAAATTTTAAGAATAGGATTTAGTTAAAAAGAAAAAAAAAACACAAGCAGCAATTCAATAAGGGAAAAGTTTTGTCCTAAATATATACATAAAGTTTTGAGAAAGAAAAAAAAAAAAAAAATCTTAACATAAATTTAATTCATTCTACAAGGAAGTCAATTAGGCAAGGTGTTAAAAATCAATTTCCCTTAATATTTTTGTTTTGATTTTTTTTTTGTGCTAATAATACACAATATGAAACAATATTATAAGTAAATCTTGGTACCTTGAAATAATGTCTAATGAAATAGGGTTAAGACAGGTCAGTGGTAACGAGCGACTTTTTATTCGAACAGTCCCGGGTTCAAACCCTGGTCAGATCATATCTAATAAAAAAATAGTGTTACTTGAAATGGAAATAGAATCAAAAACTCAAAATTTTTGCAAATCCGATCTTATTACGCTTTGAAGGAGGCGAAGAGGGAAATCAAAGTCGAACATTCTGCTGTTTTCCAAAAATGGAGATTCATTTATTTCCGTTTATTCCAAAAGTTCTTTCGGATTTCAGCTATTTTAGAATATTAATATTTAATATTTGTTATTCGATCATGATTGAAATGAACGAATCGGAATTGCAATGCACTGTAAATACAAAACTTGGCCATATAATTTAAATACTAGTCACAAATTTTAGGCAGCAGTTTTATTAGAAATATAATAACGAAATCATAACACAGCACTTTATAGCAGTTCTATGTACGTTTCGCCTAAGACTAACTAAATTCATCGTTTCAACAAAATGTTAGATTTACAACTGAATCAATTCGCACTTAGTAATATTAGATAGCAATTGTATGGCAGCTACTGGAGCCTACTGAAACACCTAACAAAATTTCATTAATGGCTTTAGTATAAAAACGAATTTGTAAAAATTTCAGTATCCTAACTATATTATTATTGAAGTTATTGTGCGGACGCATCAACGGACACTAAGTCCTTGAATCATTTCAGTTTTCGTTGCTGATTAGAATAACTCGTATTTGTGGTTGCATCTATCTTGCTTCTACGCGTCTCCCACGCGTACCTGTAAATTTTCAGTCCTTGAATCATCTCAGTTTTCGATGCTGATTAGAACAACTCGTATATGGTGTTGCATCTATACGCGTCTCCCGTGTCTGCCTGTAAATTTTCACAAACTACATGAAACTATTAAGTGCACCCTTAGAAATACGTTAATATGGACATTAAAATAAAATTCAATTCGATGTTAGAGAAAAAGTACCGGCTTTAATTTAACCTCATTTCTTTGGATATTTTTTCCAATCCCATAAATATTGTATATAGGATTATTTCTAAAAAATTTCTATTCTTAAAAATTTTCTTTTGCAAAATCAAAAATTAAAGAAAAATCAAGAAAGTTTTCACTTAACAAAAAACAAACCGAAACAAAAATAGAAAATTGCACAAAACTTTTACAAATTCTATTCAAAGAAATAAAATTTTCAACTAAAGTACCAACAAAACTTTAGAAAAAGAAACAAAAAACCATTATTGACAAAATGAAAGAAAAGGAAATTTTCACACGTTTTAGCCTGTATGTGTACCTGGAAAATTTTCAATACCTTTTTATCAAAAAAAAAAAAGAAAAAAGTTTTTTTTAAAATACCAGAAAATTATTAACAATTTTCTGAACTTTTATTCATAAGTGAAAAAAAAAGGAAAACCAAATCAAAAGAAAAACTCAATCTTAGACCTAAAAAGAAAAATTGTTTTAATGTAATGTTAAGTTTTTCTTTTTATATAAAAATTGAATAGGAAAATTTTTCTCTCAATATAGCATTAAATACTTATCAGGCGTTAGTTTCTAAATTTTTGGAAAAGTGTAATATGTGGTTCTATAAACTTTTAAGTATTATCCATTCCATTTTGCAGGGTAGTGTAGACAGTGACAACTCTAGTTAGTATACACGCATTATTTCATCAGATTACCTACTTTTGCAAAATTTCGGCTGCTTTCCAATATCAAAGATGGTTTTTGTATAAAAAAAAATTGTGAAAATTTTAGAATCCTCTACTTCAGTTTTTGGGTTAAAGTGCGGAAAAATAGGCTAACATACGTTGCTTAAGTGACTTACCGTTCGATTCTAAATCCAATCTATACATTAGAGCGTATAACTATCCCCCTCCTTTAAAGCGTCACAAACGTGTGATGGTAAATCCAGAATATTCGTAAGATAATGTTCGTACTGGAATAAACATGGTTTAGTTTCGAGCGGTAAAGTTATTTCTGTACAGAGGATTTTTGAACTTCAGTTAATATTCATTCAATTTATAAAAACGCCCATCCGATGCTGTCGTAGTTGAGGCCGTAGTAGTTTAAAAACTATAAATCTAGAAACTGAGGAGCAGCATAAAATTAAGTCATTAGATGACAACTATTATAAACTTTTTTATAAACAACATGCGACATTGAATATGAAGTTAAAAAAAAATATTTTTGAATAATTAGAATAAGTTTTTGGTAAGATTGATCCAAAATCGTGATTTTTTAATTATTCCGGCTTTATACAACTTTTTCGAATCACTAAATCAATTTTGATTAATGTAAATGTGATTCCGTCCGATGCACCTACGGAAAGCAATTAGTAAATGATTTCTTAGTCATAGTCATATGTTTGTTAATTGTAAAATTGAAAATCATGAAATAGGTAGGTTTTGCATTCATAACTATGTTTTAGAAAAATTTCAGAACATATTTTAAAGTGTAAATTTTCAATGTCAATATAAATTTGTAATGCAAATTTAAAAATTTTCGAAAAGAATTTAAACTTTTCCCTTGTAGATTTTTCTCAGAAATTTTCTTAAATTTCCAAAAAAAAAATATGCAAAAGAGACCCAAGAAACATCAAAATCGCAAAAAAAATCATTAAATTAGAAAGTTCAACAAGGAAATTAAAGATGTAAATAGAATCGCAGTCCCATTAAAATTAAGGTGAGGTCGTTGTTTAACGAATATACAATGGAAAACAAAGCAAACATAACAGGTATGAAAATCAATCGACGAAAGAAAAAAAAAGAAAACTCATGTACGCGGAAAAATCTTTACATTTTCATTTTTCCTATAACGGATGTCACATTAAATATTTATGTAAGAAACGCAAAAAAAAAGGAAAAACAAGGACATTCAAACAAAAAAAGAAAAATCATTGCCGGAAAAATTTTATTGGAATAAATTTAAATTTTTATTTTTTTTTTTTTTCCATATTATTCGTGGCCCGACATTCTTTTTTTTTGCGCCCCTCCAACAAACTTTTCTTTCGTGTCATTTAACATTGAAATGTGCGGCAACATCAAAATGAAAAAGTTTGCAGTTTTCTTGTCAATGAACACGCAGCAAACAAAAAATAAGTGACATGAAAAGGTCATGTGTACGTTTCTTTCTTTTGCACTTTAGTTATTTTTGTTGTTCTTTTTTTTTAGCTTCCTTGTTAGAATTAAGTGAATTTTGAATTTACTTCACTTCCAAATTTCATATTTAAATTTTCAGTATTTTTTTGTTGTTCTGTTTTATTATTTTAAGGAAATATTTGAAGTTAAGTTTTCATAAAAACTCGGTAATTGAACCAAGAATTAGATAATATAAGGAAGGGACAATAGTCAATTTTGTCCGGGACTTGAAACTTAGTCTTACTCCTTCCAGTGTTTGATAATGATTTGATTACCAGAGATTGCTGACCAAAATGAAATGAAAATAAAAAGTTCCGGAACATAAAAAATATTACTCTAATCAAAAAGATCGTTCCGGAACTTTATTTGAATTGGAACTTTACAAGTTCTGGTGAAAGTATTTAAAATTTCTTTACAGTTTCTTGAAAATATCCAGACCTTCATAATTAAAAAGCGTTTACCACCTATTTTTTATTAGAAATCAAAAATGCAGTAAGAAAAATCGAAAAAGTTCGACTCCGAAACCGTTGCGTTCCAGAGCAACTTTTTCAGAAACATTTTGTAAATGCTGGAAAAAATCTTTCTTCTACTGAAATAAAATGTCCCTTTTCTTTAAAAACTTTTGAGAGCATTGAAAAACTTGCACAAGTCCTTTCTACGTGTGCAGTTTTCATGTCCGGAGATGATTGTTCTCTGTATCTGCTGGTTTATCCATATACAGCACATAAATAAAATTTAAATAAAAGTTAATTATTTGACACCAATTTGAACCTTTTTTGTATTAATTCCTTCCCCATCGTAATTCAACTTTCCATTGTCTGAATTCATATACTGTTGTGCGAGGCATTGTTGTGCATGGCTTTGTTGTGCATGGTATAATTGTGTATTAAAAAACTTGTGCATATTAAGAGTATTAATACTTCACATGTTTTAACCCTTTTGCAATTAAATCTCTTTTAAATAGATGTTTATATATTTTCTTACTTCTGATTTGCGAAATCCTCATCTTGATAAGCACACACACTTTTCCATTTTGCTTCGAAAAGCAGCAAATGTAAAATTAAAGCCTCTGATTTCTACTGTAAAATGTCTCAACAAAAATTGAGACTTTAGGTGACATAATTATTGGAAGCTATTTGTGACACGTAGAAATAGTAAATAGTAGAAATAAAAATAACGGTTCCAATCAAGGATTTGATAAATTATAATTTTAATGTTGTATCATTCTCTTTAGAATTGGTGTTCCAGATGTGAAAAGCTATTTAATCACCTAAAGTTTAAGATCACTTTAACAATAATTTCAATTTAAACTTTTTCCATTTTCTTTACAAAAAAACAAAAACAAAAGAGCATCTATTTTTCAAATTTCAATGTAACGGTCAATTAAATTAACCTAGAAAAGAAAAATCATTTTACTTATGATTATCATTTTCTTAATCTAAAACTTCCAACAGCTTACAAACCTAAAACTTAAATTATTTCAAATTTCCATGGCATCCCATGGGGAATTTCAAACCCATTTAAAACAAACCAATTGAAAATAAATATCCAAAAATCATAACCCTTTCTAAAAAAAACTTAAAAATAATAGTCTATTATTGGATTTGGTTTATTGACTTGATTTTAATCGTCAAATTTCTAAACAAAAAAAAAAACTTTTAATAAAATTTTATTGTTCCAACTTCCAAAGAACCTACAGGTTTTTGTTGTAAATTTCAATTCTTCTATTCAATTCAATAAATTTTGCTGTTTTTCATTAGCTGCTATTTTCCGATAATATTATTATGTTAAAATATTTGAATCAGAACAAAACTAGAATTTAAAATTTTGTTTTTAATAAAAAGTATACAAAATATAAAAAATATTTGAAAAATCTATATAGCTTCTCCCATACCTAAATACCTTGACAAGGTAATTTTCAACTGGTATGAATTGATTTTTAAAAAAATTTTTTTTTGTATACTATCTGTTGGTTAAAATCTTTTGCCAATAATGCCTCCGAAAATACAAAATAACAAGTCTACAAATTCTTCACATTTTGCCAAAAAAAAAAAAAAAAAAAAAAAACCCCATAAGAAGAAATACTGCATTCATACCTGACAATTTTTTTAAAATAACAAACCAAAATCATCAAACACAATCGCCAAACTGTTAACAACCTGAAAATAATAAAATGCCTATATTGAATGCTATGTAAATATCAAAATGAAAAATTTAACGGAAAATAATATTTGTCGTCAGTCAAATAACGGTGTTTATGATGACAATAACAAATTGAGACCTTTTAAGCTGCTTAAGGCTTTGTCTAACACGACTTTAATTTTTGATATCAGTTGTTAAGTAAATCATTATCGAAGGCTGAATAACTTGAAGCAGTTAACGAGTTAGACAGTATTTGCTTCCAATCATTTGGGTTATCCTCCTAACAGCTTAAAATCCGAAAAGCTCTTTTAAACAAATGATCACGGAATATTCAAACTAATGTCAAAAACCGACTTTACAGGGCAGATTTCGGACAAGTGTATTCAGTGTGGAAGATCATCCAGGAAAACAAAGCGAATGATCATTAATTCATCATACGATCATCAGGCAGAAATTGCAGGTATTCATTAACAATCGTCTACACATCATAAGAAGAATAATCTGGGCTGTCAGAATAGGCACCGAAGAAAGAAAAAAATGGAATTGGATAGACTATACGCTAAGAAAAACTCACAGCAACATAAGTTGCATGGCCTTGAAATGGAACCCCTAAAGAAGTATAAGACGCGGGAGTCCAAATAATACCTGCAGACGAAAAGATATTATTATTATTATTCATATTACTTAATGAAACTAATCAATGCAGCCTCACATGAGAGAAGTTAAAAACATCCTAAGGAAACCGTGTCTGAATTGGAGATCTCAAATGGAATGTCTTATTAGCCCTTCCGGAGTGACATAATAAATTATAGAGTATTTTTATTAGATTCAACGCAGAATAAGCTGAGTTTTCGCCGACAGCAAATATGGTTAGAAGAAAAAAAAGAAAGTGCTCTTTTAAACGAAAAGTCATGCAACATATGCTTTAATTAAGGTATTCTCCTCCATTCTTTTAATATCGGTTCTTGTCGAGTTTCCAAAAAGTCTGACAAACATTAAATTTCAGAAAATTTTTTATTCAAACTTTAAAATTTAAATCGGAAATAAAATCAGCCGTTAAAATGTAATCCAATTTTTAACATTCGATTCCATAGAAAATAAAAAATATCAAAAAAAAAAAAAAATACCAATTTCCTTTCCAAAAAAAATGGAAATACCTTTAACAGTTATAGGTACATTTCATTCTTTCAAGTATATTTTGAAAAGAAACGAAGCCTTTACAGAACAGTGGTAAATTTTTTGAATCATGTATTTAATATGCGTTTGTGTGTTTATTCACAGCAGAACAAAAAAAAAATCGAGGTAAGCGAGGAGAAAAAAAATTCAATATTTTTGTATTGTTGTTTTTCCTTTTTTTTTTTGTAACAAAATGTTTCACAACTTTCTTTTCAATAAAAACAAGCCTCAAAATCATTTCAGATACAACAAAATGCCAAATCAAAAACAGAAACAAAAAAAAAACATGAAGAAAAATAAAATAATGGGCAAAATATCAAAACCAATGCTAGTGTGAATGCATACAGAATATCAAAAAGATGTGAATGCCATTTATCTAGGATCGTTACCCATAATATATATATCCTATATATATATATATATATATATATATATATATATATATATATATTGCCAAAAACAGTTACAGTAACAGTTCTACCATTTTAGTCAAAACCTAGAAAAAATATATATAATATTGTGTAACTATAATAAGTTCTATACTTATATGTATTTAATAGTTTATTTGAGTGTTTGTTGCGTGTGTATTTATTGAATATTGCTTTTTTACTTTCTTTTATTTTATTTCTGTTGCTATAAACATGTGTAATTCAAATCCGATGTGAAATGAACCTTCTCAAAGTCGGAATTCATTTGTAACCATGTTATTATTCCAATCGTTGTAAACTTTGCCATTTTAAATATTAGAAAACGGATAGTTTCAGTTAAGTATGTGGAAACAAAATGTTATAATCCAGTTATAATTCAAACTGCCGTGGAGATTTCGGTACGTCATCCTCTTATCTTATCTACTAACCTGTGAGCAATTTCAAGAAAGTTCTTACGCTAATGAGTAGAGTAGGTACTAAAACCTTCCTCAACAAATTCCCCTATAAATTATAGCGAATGTCTTAGCTATTGATAGTTCATTAGGTAGTCATAGAATCGAATCTGCATTCTCCTAATTATAACCATTATGTCAACAATTGTGAAATCGAAGAGGTAATTAAATTAGAACCTCAGATCGAACAACTATAACGCTGCTGTGACCAAAAAATGTAGGGGATAATAAATAAATAACAACAAGGTTTAACAGTTTGAAATCTCGGTATTAAGAGCAAAACGGTGGATTCGCGAAAACGTTGAATTGTATAGCTATCTAGCTGTTAGTGATAATAAGTTATTTTTATAATGGCCTAGAAAATCATGGTCCAATTTGGTGTGTTTATTCAGTTATTTTCAACTATAACTGTAAATGCTGATATTATTTTCTTCGTCAACAGTGTGTATTAGTTGTATTATATTATTATGTATCCTATTATTTTTCTCCTTCAACAAAAATTTGTATTTTATTTTTATTTAATTTAAGTTATTTTCAATTCTTAAAGCTTTTTTTTTATCTGCAAAATATTTTTACAAAATATATCTATAGATTTCATTTAATGTTGTTATCGTATATTGAAAATGAAAATGATTGAAATATATTTCTTAACATAACCAAAAACCAAAAAAAAAAATAAACAACAAAAAAATTGGCAACGAAATAAAAAGCCATATAAAACTATTTAATAGTTAGGAAATACCGTTAGAAGTTTCTACTCGTTTTTTAGAATATGAAAGGGATTAGTTTAGTGTGTCTGAACTTGATTTCCCAAGTTAAAATTTAAAATCTTTTAGAAAATTTCTACTTTTCTCATAATATCACATAAAACAAGGAAAGTACGTTGAACTTAATTAGTATTGTAAAACTTTAGAATTTTTATTTTAGCATTGATGTGTCACAATTTTAGTAAAAGCAGCGCAATATTAATGGATTTAAATCTTTAATACTCTGCATTCTAAGTCTTATCACATTCTTCGGTCATATTGGAAAAAATACTTTATCCAGGATCGGTTTTCTTACGGAATAACAGTTAGTTTTTGAATAACTGTTAAAACTGCTGAACTCCTTCCATGATAACTAGAACATAAAATATTTGAAAATACATTTTGTATATTGAACTATAAAAATACATTAAAATCGAAAACTAAACTAAACATTTGTAACAAGTTGAACTTTTAACATTGAGTGGATGGTTAGTGATTGTGGTTTGAAATTCTGTTTTTTATTATTATATTTTTTTTATTTCATTTTTCTGTTCCTTTCTGTCTCTTTCTTTCATTTTCTTTCCCTTTCCCACTATACATTTTAATATTCTTTCAACGTTTCAATAACAATCCGCACATAACGAAATATCCCTGACAGCCTCTTTTACAATTTACATTTTTTTAACAACAAAATAGAAAAATAAAAAATAGTACAAGACCTTAAAAAAAAAGAAAATCCATTGATTTTGGCATCACTCCGATTGTTAAAAAATACAATAAAAAAAAAAAAAAATGTTTATTTTACCGTTATTTTGTTTTTTATTATTGTTGGTTTTATTTTTTTGCTTAAATATTTTGTATTGCGGTTTTTGTAGTAAAATCGGCAACACGGAAAAACCAAAACAAAATAAAAAATAAAATAAAATTTTATAATAATAGAAAATACAAAAACAAAAACCACATTCGAAAAAATTTTTATAATGGTGGCGTAGTAAAAATAGTAACGGTAAAAATATAAAAGACACAAACAATAGTGAAAGTTGAATTTTCATTTTGGGAGTCGTAAGGGTGCACAGGATCGTTAAATGAGCTTAGCTGGGTTGTAATATAAGTCCAAAAAGAAGTGCCTAAAGATAAAAAATATATTAATTATAAATCACATATTAGTGTTTAAAGATCAATAACATACAAACGAGCACAGGATCGTTAAATGAGCCAAGAAGGGCTATTATTTTACCATAAGGAAAAAAATGTTTAAATATCAATATCTTATTGGTTATTGGTAAATATTTATCTTGTGCTCAACAAATTCCCCACCTTCAACAAAAGCAATTAGAAGATATTTACTTAGTAAGTTTCCACACTTTTAATCTCATAGACTTTCTAGATGTTACTTCTATGTTTCTGAAACTGCGTCTCTATACTCTATGTAAAAAAATGATATGATTTCTCACATTTGATGTAACCACTTTAATCTTAGAATCCTTTCTCTTCCCCAGACGATCAAGGTGCAAGACAATTATAATTTTTTTAATCCACGCCTAATATCTTAGTCATATTGGTACTTTAGTTCGATAGTTGTTTTGTCAATCCAACCCTTATAAACCTCAAAACCTGACCTTAAAGAAAGTAAACCGTTAGTTGTGTAGCAAGCATCCAAAGTAAGTTTTATAATAAGGTATTAATAAGCCTTTCAATGCCTAAATATAATTGTTCGACAGGATAATTAATGTGTGGAGTAAGACAGATCTGCAAATGATCCTTATGGAGCATCAACACTTCTACTATCTTTTTGAAATGCTAAAATTACACCACACTCTTTTTTTTAAATTTTTCCTCACCCCTTCTACATAGAAATATTAAAACTTGCAATTTTATAACAGTTTTGTAATCAATTTTATATATATAACTATACTTATACACTGTTACATTGTCTGGCTTCCAACATTAATTTGAACCGAATTGTAAAATAATAAATGAAGAAAAATAAAAATTAAAAAATAATTTAAAAGAAAAATAAAAATAAATGAATAAAAAAAAAAATGGCGACGTCCTTTCATTGTAATGACAAATAACCATGCGACTAAGTGAATTGGTCGAATGATCATCATCATGATGACAACACTACTATGTTGGGGTCATGAAGTGTGGTTTTGTGCAACAGACTGTTTTTTTTTTATTTTGTATTTTTGTATTTTTTTTTTCATAATAATAAATTTCATTTTATTTTATTATTTTTTTTTTCAAACTTAAGGACGTAGATACATTTTTAAAATTCACAATAACCGATTGGTGAAACCAGAGAGGTAAATAAAAATTTTCTTTTCATTTCTATAGATCCACGTTCAATTGTCTACTTAATACATATATAAAAATAACGAAATAATAATAAAATGAAGTGTAATGAAAAAATAACGGTAAATAAACAAAAAGATGAAGCAAAAAAAAAAAAATTCACAATAGTCGCATTACATTAACTCTAATAAGCTGGAAAATGTAACAGAACAATAAGAAAAAGATAGTAAGGGAGAGAGAGAGAAAAAAAAATTAATTCTAGAAAATTACAAACAATAAATAGGTAGAAACTATTTTTTTCACATTTAATTTGTAACTTTGTTTTTTTTACACTTTTTTGTTGGGAGAAGTTTGAAATAAAGGGGAACCTACAAAAAGTGTACAAGTAGGGTAGTTAATTAATTAAATTGCTGGGGAAGTTCTCTTAAAAATTTCTAAATATCTTTTGTTGTTTGCTCGTAAGAAAAGTACTGTTATATGTAATTCTTAAAATTTCCATAATTAAAAATTTTTAGTTTGAAGCATCCGGTGCTGAAATTATATAATCTGCAATGATTATGGACATTCTTAAACCTTAGTTATAGATCTTTTTTCGAGGATAAGGATTTCTGGAAATATAGAAGCAGGTTTTTGTAGATTTTTACCGTTATTTAAGCTTGTATTTCTCAAAATTCTAGATCTCTTAAAATTTTTCGCAGTTTGGGGGTCTGAAATTTTAATATGCTGGTTAGAAAAGGACAAATTGGAATTGGAACAAGAATAAAGTTCATGTTCATGTTCACATGTTCTTCTAAATGTCAATATAGTAAAAATTTTTAATTCATTCTGCTAAATTTTTTTAAGTTCAACTCTGATTATCCTTCCAAAAAGCCTTCGTCATTAACGATTGCCATTGTTTAAACTTACATAATGCTGACAACTGGCTAAAGCCATATTGTACACGTGTTACAAATTTGAAAAAGCTGATTAAACGAAGGAAAAGTCAAAAACATCCCTGGAATATACCTAACACCAAATTAGTTCTAGTTATCAACCATTATTTCCATATAAATTTCAAGTTAGTTATATTGTCAACAATAGCCAACTATAAGGCAGACTCCCCTAATTCACTTTGCTCAAATATTTGTATTTGTTGTTAGAAAAGTTGTTTTGGTTTTTAGTTAGTATATAATGTATACATATATATTTAAACTTATTTTTAATTTTTTAATAGAATTTTAATAGAGCAAGGTAACTTTTTTTTTAACTATATTATAATGTAATTTATATAAAAGCGTATATAATGCGGTTATATTAAGATAATGACATTGACCTGACTTCACACAAAACATAAATGAAAAGATAATAAATTGTGAAAATATAAAAAGGAATTAAACGCAGATTAAAAGAAAAACGATGAAAAATTTAATTATAATTTTTTTTTTCAACTAAACTTAATTCTAAAAGGTTTAAAAAAAAAAACTTAAAACCCTTAAAGGTGTTTTTAATACTATTTAATTAATATGGTCCAGGCAATTAAGTTTAATAATTAAATGATTGAATTAATAAAATTAAGTTTTTTTTTGAGTTAAATAATAATTTAAATTTAATTAGTTACTAAGAGGGTTTAAACACTTCCTTAAGAGTGAGTGAAAATTTAAAATTTTTTTGAAAACTTCTTTTTGTCACTTAGCGGCGTTTTTTAAAGTATTCTTTAATTTTAAACTAATTAATTTGACAATATAGTGGATAAGTTTAATATCTTCAAATAAATAACTTTAGAGGAACTTATTTGTATTTAGTTACGGAAGAGGGAAATTTTTAGATGCGATAGAAAAACGTAATGCCCTCAGTAGTTTAAGAAGCTTACGTAAAATATGGCTTCTTTCCGTAACTAGGACGTGTGAAGAAATGCCACAAATGCACAGTATACCCAAGAATTATTGAGAATTAGAGAAGTATGCGGGAACTTTTCAAAATAATTTTTTAAAAGTAGTACCTAGGTATAGTTAAAATTTTTAGGAAGCCAGCTCTGATCATTCTGAATCTGTAACACTATTTTCAGAGTTTGTTTTTATTTTAATGAACCATAGTTAGTTGTTGGAACGAGATGGAAGGTACCTTTAAGGAATAGCATTTTGAATAAAAAAATCTTTCTTATCGAAATTCAAATACATTTTCTATAAGAGATGGCACTAGGCATTATCCAGTGTAAAATTCATTTAGATTCCAACTGAATTCCATTATTGAAAAGTCAAATTGACTACTGAATCTGTGATGTTCTGAATCTTATATAAAATTAATAATTTGATTATTTCGTGATTGCTGTTACTTTTTCTGAATTATTAATTCAAATACCTCAAAAATTGAAGTCCTAACCCTTATCTCATTTAGTTGTTGTGCTAAGTAATACAGAATGCTATTTTTCATATCAACAACCTAAATATAGAATTCAGAACCCTTCCATTGGAACTGATAAAAATATTCTGAAATCTAAGAAGAATTATTTATGCAATTTATTTAAAAATATTTTACGTAACCCCCTTCCAATTATGCTTCAGAAATAAAGATTTTCAGTTTTTCTTCCAAAATAAAAACAATTTTCTATTAAACTTTGAAGGCTAAGGTCATGCCAAATAAATTATATCGATTTCTGACATAATACTCTGATGGATAGCTTAAGCACGTGTTTTTTTTTAAATTTTTCAAAAAGTTTTCAATAAAGCCTCAAAGATGAGATTCTATCTTTCATTTTTTAAATCTAATAAAATCGAAAATAAATAAATAAAGTTTAAAAATGTTATTTAGAAAAAAAAATAAAATTTGAACTGTACCCGATTCATTTCACTTCAAAAAAAAAAGAATTTGAAAAGTTTTGAACAACGTGTATTATAACAAAATATTAAAAAAAAGTAAAACATAGTTAGTAAATTGTATGGATATTTATTTATATCATAGGTGAGAACTTATCAAAAACTGCTCACCAGGATCAATAAGACTCCCTGCGGGCCTATAACAGTTTTTTGTTAGTTTATTTTTGTTAATTTGTTTTAAACAAGTTTTTCCATGAATCTGTGGAAAGTGTACTAGCTGTGTACCTTTATATTTGAGTGAAAATATATTTAATAGTAAAGGTTATACTACCGTTTTTATTTTCAATCCATTCGTGTTTCTAGATTCTACTTAATAAACTTTGTTTTTCCTTTTAATTATAAATTTCTTTTTTGTATTTGATGAAAATATTTATGGAGAGTTTAGTAGAACATTTATTTCATGAAGTCAGATAAAAATGGAACAAAGCAATTTGGATAATTCGTAAAAGAATATTGTATCTAGTGTTTTTGACGAGTCCGGATATTTTTGAAAGATTAAATAAAACTCCGAATATAAAACTAAAAATCCGTATAAGCAAAGGATTTGGAGTCGGAAATCAAAACAACCAACTCTAAGTCCGTCTTCAATTCCTATTTTTTTTTAAAGTTTAAAGCTAAAACTACACTGACTTGAACATTTGCTCTTCATTAAAAGGAGAACAAGTTTTACACAGCTATTGCCTACGACAGAACTATCATATCATACAGAGAACCTAAAAAACGTTAGAGAACCCATTAATACTTTTAAAAAAATCCAAAAGAGTCGAAAATAAATTAGTTTAAACGGCCAGAGAGCTAAAATGGAAGTACAGTTATCCTGAAGACATTTATTAAAGGATTAAGATAAATGCTTGTTAGTGCGATAAATAATAGGATATAAATTGCGGATTAAAGTGTGCTCTGGATAAAAGACTTCTTGTTAAATGCAACAAAACAAACTAGATATTACAAGAACAAATATGTCAATAGACGCATATATTCAACAAAATAGATAGAGTTTTCCATTGATATAAAACAGTGCGACCAAATTTCTTATTGCAAAAATAACTTTGACTAAACTGTTTCTAATATTTAAATGGGCATAAATTTGTACTGAAAAATATATTTGGTGGACCTAAAAGTCCGTACAAGTAGGACTGTGGAGTCGAATTTACTCTAATATATACATTCGTATAGTATGCAGTATCTACATTCGTATAGTATGTAAAATAGTAGCTTACATAGTAACTGAATCATAAGCACCTCACTCTATATTAAAAGTTATATAGTACCACGATTAAATTTCCAATGATGTTATTATAATATTCATACAGTTCACAATTTTACAACTTTAAGAAATTTTTATTACACTTTAAATATTTTATCAATTTAATTTTAAACTTTTTGCTTTCATCAAGATCTTTATTTATTACAGGTGAACAAAATAAAACACAAACAAACAGACAATCAATCAAACTTGACGTTTAAAATCTGTAATCACGTAAAAAATAATTCATCATAATAAAAATTTTTTTTTTTAATCTGCAACCAATCTGAACTGCAACAACTTTTTTCTGACGGTGCCTGCACCTACCAACATTTTTTTTTTAAATTAAAATTTATTTGACAAAATATCTATATATTTCTTCCTTTTGATTATTTTTTGCACTAGTTTGTTTTCTATCCTAGCTTTATTGCACTTAAATTATGTCAAATCCTGCCCTAAAGATGGTTTTTGTAACTCTCACAACATAAAAAAAATTGTTGCAAAATTCTTTTAAAAAAAATAGAAAAAAACATCAAAATATCCGTTATAAAAATGAATAGAGACCGGCTGAAGTTATATATACCTGTAGAAGATAACAATATATAACTGTATATTATTTAAAAAAAAATGGCAGTAATGACGGTGCTATTACATTTATAAAACAAAAACAAAACAAACTCAACACGCAAAGCTGAAAAAAAAAACAAATCAAAAAATGATGAAGCTTGAAAAGGAGGTAAAAAGGAGATAAGGCAGTTTATGCAATTCGGGAATGGTATATGACATCAATAAAAAACTTTTAATTAAATTAAGAATTCGTTTGCAGGTACAAATTATATATTAAAAATTTTTTGAAATTCGGCATGGCTTCGTATGTTTATGGGTTATGCATCTAAAAAAGGATATGAAGTCGCACGATTCAACTTAGTTAGTTAGTTTAACTTTCAATACACTTTTGAATAACATTTGGGTTTGGCACAATTTAAGAAGGCAACATTTTGAGGACCAATATTTTAAATCACAGAGATGCCCAGATATACAATGTATTGAGCGCTATATGCCAAATTTCCAAACCACATGGTTAAATCATGACTATATACGAAATTGGAAATCGCAATTAGATTTCACTACTTTCAAATGGGTGTAAAGCTGTTTGACTAAATTCATATTGCATAAATCCCATTATTTATACTTAAAAAAAAACTTAACTGTAAAATTGTTGAGAAATCGGTACTATAATTTAGTCTCCGACCAAAGAACAAAACCTTTATAATAAATTGTAAATGCAGTTCTTAAACCCAAAATTATTTAAACACTTAATTTATAGCATAACGGTAAAACCCCTTCTAATTATTTTTTTATATATATGGATCTGGAAATGGTATAAGGAATGGAATATAATGTTATATTCCCGGACAAATAGGTATTTGGGAGTCTGAACTTCGTTAAATGTTCACTTCGGTATAAAAACTTTTACATATTGAATTTTTTAATAAGTGGGCTAAGACGAAACAGAATTGTCATCTGTCCTTGATCATCGCAAGCCATAATGAATTTCAAAACTTACTTTTGTTGAACTTACAAATCCAGATTCTATTAATTTAATGTAAGACATTTTTACAGGTAAAAAATTACAAAAAATTATACACACTTAATAGATTTTTATAATTTTATTTTAATTGAGTAAATTTCTTTTTTTTAACAGTAGATAAATTTACTTAAAGGAGGATTCATCCATTACATTATTTTTATCCTCAGACAATCCCTACGGCATTTTGCCTTTTAAATACAACTCTTCTTCTCCTTCCATGCAAAGCTAAAAAAAAACATCTTTAATCATCTGCTAAGATTCATTCTGTGTAATTTAATCAGTATCACAATTTTTAAACACTATATTGTAATTGATTTATTGATATCTTTAAAGTTTTGCTGTAAGTGACATTTTAATGATTACGGAGAAAAAAAAACCAGAAACATATATATAATCAGTGTAAAAAAAATTGTATTCAACAAATAATGGCAACAGTATACAAACAGGATAGTACTATCATTCAAATGTGTTTAAAACTGTAGAGTGTAATGTTTAAAATGAAGCCAGCCACCTAAAGTGAATGCAGAGTCATAATAAAAAGCGCGATGTCAAGTACTTTGCTTCAGAAAAAAAAACTAACTGTAGAAAAATAACGTACCTAAATAATAATAATAAAAATAAAAGAAGGATACGAGAATAATATGCACAGTAATAACTACAACAAAGACATAACTATAAAAAAAAATAAAACAACAACTATATAACAAGCAGCATAACATAATAAAGCAACAATACTAAAAAATTATAAAAAAGAAAAATGAAAAACAAACAAAGTTAAAATGAAACATAAAAATGAAAAAGATGCGGAAATCTTATCCATGATTGATGAGATTAGAGATATACATAATATATATATGTATATATATTATATTATAATATATACATATATATAATAAAAAAGGGATATAAATGTATGTCATTTGAACACTAACGAATAAGATAAAATATAAAAGATGTAGATCCGGATAAAAATTATAAAAATAAAGTAAAACTACAGTTTAAAAAATTCATATAGGTGAAAGCAGAATAAATAAGTAAAGTTTCTTTGGTAGACTTCGCCCCATATGAAACAGTTCGTAAATATCAAGACGAACCAAACTAACAATATTCAATTCGTGAGTAAACGCTACACTAACATATGCCTGCGAATCATGGTTGATCACTAATTCCATTAAGAATAAATTACAAGTTTCCATAAATAAACATCTCAGAATAATATGCCGAATATTCTGCCCAAACAAAATAATAAATGCAGTCTTGTGAGCACCAACAAACAAAGAACCAATAGAAAATGAAGGTAAATTGGTCATACGCTAAGAAAAAATGAGCAATGAATAACAAGAATCACGCTAATCTTGAATCCTGTAGGCGGATCCAGATCAAGTGGTAGATCCAGAACAACATGGGAAGAACGGTGTTGAATGAATTAAGTATACACAAAATTAGCACCATTTGACTTAAATCGAATGAAATATTAGGAAATGTTATAAATAGAAATTAATGTAGGCTTCAAGTTGAAACCCCGTGCTCTCAAAAGGCATAACAGGAAAAAAAAATAGTAAAGTTTTCCTTAAGTTTACCAATCCTTAAAGACTATCGACAGTCTATTTATTATACTCGACATTTGTTTAACGATTAGTAGTTATTTTGATAATTTTCAAAAGTAGTAACTACTCTGGATAACATTTCAGAAGCAATTTATAAAGACAGATCCACGGTGACTGTAATCTGAAAAGAGTTTTTGTTCCCATCAAAACATATTATAGCAAAGAACCTGGCGTATAGGCCATCTTCCAAAATTGAATACATCTCTTTCACCTCAATATTTTCTTAACTAAATTATGTCTTTAAATATATTTGATTGACTGTACAGCCAGATAAGGTAAAGAAGTTTTTCTTTTATAACACATCAGATACGTACAATTAAAGTGAATAAATATGGAACAAATATTTCGCATATTCTCATACACAATAATGGTATATAATACTTTCTTTAATTTTATTTTTCTTTCTTTCTTAATTTTTTTCTTAAATTTTCTTTTATATTTAACTGCGTCTTAAGAAAACGAATAAATTTTATTTTCATTGCAAGTCTTACGTTCTGATTTACAAGTGAAATTTATACTATAATGTAGAGTTAACGGTATTTCCTCATCCTTATTTTCAGTTCTTTTACACTCTTGTTTGGCATTAGAATGTGGTGTGTGAACACGCTCGTGAAAAATATTACAGAGTAAAAAAAAACGCATCACTTATTTGTATAATTTTGTAAGAAAGAAATGGCAAAAGAAAAGAAAGAGACAAAAAATAGAAAGCAATTTTTTCCGTTATATTTAGTTTATGTTTTTTTTTTAAACTTATGAAACAAAAAAACAAAATTAAATGAAATATAAAAGTTTGTGCAAATTGAAATAAAAACGTAAAATAAATAAATATATAATATGTGTTTGTAGGTGTGTGTGTAGTTGTTCATTATTATAATAGGATAAATTATTTAAAATAAATAAAATTTAATACAAAATTTGCGTAAGAATTGATTTAAGGCAGTATTGAAAATCAATGAAAGGTAGTTTACAGAACACAGAGGCACAAACTTTTTACCAAAGGAGTCCTGGATACCCATCTATTTTAAAGGCAAAAATAATTGTACAATTATTTGGGTAGTTCTTTCATGCTTCATTTGTACAGCCTTATCAACATATTTTAGGGTTGCACACTCTCTTCTATCATCGGCAAATAGAACACTTATATTTAAAATGTATATTTTAAGACCCACATTTCTAACGCTTTAGAAGAGAAAATTAAGCAGTATAATAATAGTGTTAATTACATTCGATAACAAAATTTGAAGGACATTTTAATGAAGCAATAAACCACAGAATCATAACAACAAAAATTAGTTTTATTATCATAGAATAATCATTAAACTAATAGATAAATCTGTACATAAAATAAAATTTGTATTTTATTTTGAAAACTATTTCAACTCTTATTCTTTCTTTGAATTTAAACTTTAGAATCAAATAAAATTCTAAATTTGATGAAATCTAAAAAAAACCATAACACAAAAATATGTCTAAGATTGTTTGTTAAAATTGAAGGATTTAAATTTTCAAATAAAAATTAAAGTAAACATTTAAACTACAGATGCATTTATTCTCATGTCTCAGCCCTCAACATCGCATCCATAATCCAAAACGTATGAGAAGTTTTTATTATGAAAATTGAAATACAAATACTTTGAAAAAAAACGACACAATATCTGTAGATATAAAATGAAAAGCACTTAAAAATGCAAAAGACATGATAACTTTTTTCATACATTTGATTGAAAAAATAAAAATCTTAAGATTCTCAGGTTTTAGATATAAAAAAAAAATTTATAATAAATTAAAGTAAAACGTTTTGGAAGATATAAAATAGAAGTTAAAAAAAAATGTTTTTTATTTTATTTTTCTTACATGTCCTATGATACATTATCTACAGATTTTATTCTTTTTTTTTTATTATTTTATTTTTATTTATCATGAATAGTTTCGATATATTTTATTTTATTATTATTTTTTTTTTATTTTAATTCTATTAGATAAAATTTAATAGAATTTTATTTCATTTTTATTCACCATTTTGTCATTAAAAATGTGAAAATACAGAAAATCTCAATGCTTTTAAACAATTTACGATATTTAAATTTTAATGCATACATTTAGGCGAAATTTAAATTAAATTTATGTCGTAGAGAAAATAAGGATTCAAGGAATATTTTTTGAAGGTTAAGTTTTATTATGATAGTTTTTTTTTTTGAAGCAAATTAAAAATTGCGACATGGAACTTTTTTTTTGGTAAATGTAATAAAATTTTAATATTTTTTTAATTTTGTATAATATTTTTAATTAGGTTATGTTTAGATTATAGTGTTTTTATTGTAAGGTCAAATTTTAAGTAATAAATTAGAAGTTTAACGGGGCACAGACAACTTTTGAAAACTACATATGCAATTAGTGTAATAAAATTTTTATTAGCTCGATGCTTATTCAAAAATTTCAGATTATCCAAAATGTCCCTCTAGAATATCAGTAGATTGAAGATATAAAGTTTTCTTTTGGGTGAAATATGGAAGATGACAACCACTAGTTTCTTTTAGAACGTATGCTACTTAAATTATTTTTAAAATCTTGTTAATTTAATAGTTAATTAAATTTAAATTCACTTCTAATTAGCAGGTTGATGAATAGCCTTATGAAAATGACCTTTATACCTTAAAATACAGGGTACATCCAGATGCGTTAGCTAATGAAATTTTATGAATCAGATTAACATAGTAGGTTCCTAATTTATAAATGAAGGTAACGATTGTAACTGTAATAAATCAGATTCTCGAAGCAACCGAACGAAATGAAAAGAAGACGATTTCGAATAAGACAGACGTACATAAAAAAAGAACAATAAAGAAAAAATCTTTTATTGTACCTTAAGAGGATAGTTTTTGATGTCTCTGAAGTTTGATATGAAATTAAATTATTGTTCTGGTCTCTGCCAGGAGCCTCTCAAGGTCTAACCAGCATATCTTTTCTAGTTTTTTTATCAAAGATGTTTCATCATGCTTTATCCCGCTTCTGCAATTTTAATTAAGAAAATAAGGTAATGGAAATGATTCGAGTACTATGACACGCCTCCGATGCTATTTTCAAATCCGGGAAAATTATGATAAATAAGAGTACCGATTCGAAAAACTACAATAATATGCTTCGCATCACCAAAGAAGCATCTCCATAATAAATAAATATATCTAGGTAAATAACTCTATTACATGGAATTATACTCATTGTATAATAATTACTTGATTTTGTTTAAGATTGCCGAGCAATCGTAATTCATTTATCGATATTTTATTTTTAATAACTATACAGGGTGCCGCAAAACGACTGATAAAGTTTGAATGTTTAATAACTTTTTAAATTTATTTATATTTTTTATTTTTATTTCAGAATTTTGTGAAGAAAACTTGGGGAATTGGAAAAGGAATAGTACACAACAGAACAGTGATAAAAAATTACGAAAAGTTATGAAAAATATAAAAAATCTAAGACGTTTCTACATGTTATTCATATTAAAAATTTTATAAGATATATTTTTCCTTTTTCAAAATTTTTTTTTTTTTTTTTTTTATTTATTTTATTTATTTATTTATTATAAATTCATGATATTACAGTTATAAAATTACAATATACTAGACTTAGACAATAACTTAAAATTGGTATAAGAGTCTTAGCAATTATAATATATATATATACAGTTATGGAGTATAAATACAAAAATTAAATATATATTTTTATTATAACCTAATGTATATTTGACAATAAAATATTAATTTAGTTATAATTCTAACAATTTTTTTAATAAAGCCTGATCTTTTTTTAATAATATTTTCAATTTGAATGTGAAGCGACTTATATTACTGCAATTCTTTAAATTCTCCGGAAGATAGTTGTAAATTCTTATTGATGAGCAAAAATTACTGCTTCTAGCCAATTCAGTTCGAGTTTTTTCATGACATAGCTTTCCCATGTTTCTTGTGTTATAATTGTGAATATTCCTTCTTTTTGATAATAAAGTTTTACTTTTAGTAACACCATTTTCTAGTTTATGTATAATTTTAGCCTTTTCCAATATTATTAATTCGTCTAAGTTAAGGAATCCCGTATTTTTGTATAGATCATCAGTTGGAGTACGCCAATTTAGTTTGTATAGTATCTTGATTGCTTTGTTTATTAATATTTTCATTTTCATTTTTAATGTATTTGAACAACACGACCATGTCGCCACATTGTATCTTATATGAGACATGATGTGTGCATGAAATAAAAGTTTAGCTGATTTGTCATCTAATATTATTCCACTTCTTCTAATAGAGCCTAGCAATGGCATTATCTTTTTTATAATGTAATTAACATGATCATTCCATGATAATTTGTCATCTATTATAATACCGAGATATTTATAAGTTTGTTCTCTTTTAATTTCTCTACTATCAATACAAATTTTTGGATTGATATCAGGCTTATTTAGACGTTTAAAAATCATGTACTTTGTTTTTTCAATGTTCATTGTTAATTTATTTCCATTTAACCATCTCATATATAATTTCAAATCATTATTGACCAATCTTTCTAATGTTTCCGCATTTTTTGCAGTATAGATAAGCAATGTATCATCAGCAAATATTTTATAATCAGCTTTAATGTTAGAAAATTGCATATTATGCACATACAATAGATACAAGGTAGGTCCAAGAACTGACCCTTGTGGCACACCTATATTTATGGCACGTTCATTGCTACAAACACCATTAACTTTCGTTTTGATAAATCTGTTTCTCAAATACGTTCTTAGTAGTTCATGTGGTAGTCCTCTTATTCCAATTTCATATAATCTGTCCAACAATATTTGATGGTCCACTGTGTCAAATGCCTTACTCAGATCTACAAAAACAGAGCATACATAGTTTCCTTTATCAAGATGTCCAATAATAGATTTCACAGAATCATTGATTGCTACATCAGTTCCATGCGACTTTTGGAAGCCAAACTGATTGATGTCAAATCCGCCTGCACATTTAATGAATTCACATATTCTTTTATTAGTTATTTTTTCAAATATTTTACTCATGCAGCTAGTGAGTGTTATCGGCCGGTAATTAGATGTTTCCAAGGGAGAACCATTCTTGTATATTGGAATCACAGTACTGCATTTTAATAAACTAGGATAGTTTCCTGTGCGAAAGCTATCATTAATAAAATTACTAATTATCGGAGATATTATCTCAGCTACCGCTTTTAAGTCTTTTGCTGCTATATTATCCGAGCCAGGTGAATTATCTTTTAGATTCATAATAACATTAAGCACTTCTATTTCATTAGTAGGTACCAAGAACATGGAATTTTCATTTATTCTATTTTTTATTATATTTTCTTCTTCAGTTTGTATTTTATCAGCTAACTCTCTTCCAACATTACTAAAATGTTCATTAAAGCCGTTGGCTATGTCTTTGCTAATATTTAAAATTTTATCATTGTGTCTTATTTCCTTTATAATATTGTTACTATCTGCTTTTTGGTTTGCTATCTGAGAGTTCAGAACATTCCATATCTTTTTAGTATTTGAACCAGCTTCTTGTAATTTTCTATTAAAATAATTTTGCTTTGCTTTCTTTATCTCTACATTAACCTTGTTTTTTAATTCATTATATTTTATTTTATGCTCCGCAATATTTGGGTATTTTTTATGAAACTTATACAATTTATTTCTGTGTTCTATTAGTTTTAAAATTTCTCTGGACATCCACGAATTATTTTTTCTAATTCTCATATATTTAACACTTGTACTAGTTTCCTTGCAATATTTTATAACTTCAATCAATTCATCAATATTTTGACAAGTATGTCTACGTAAGTGAAATTCCAACAGATATGAGTATTTAGCATAGTTTGTACTAGTTATTTGACTATACACCATCGTTTCAAGTTTTCTGAGAACTGATTTAATTTCAACACATACTGCTTTATGATCTAGGTTAGGAATATCATGCAAAGTGATATTAAAACCAAATCGATTCGTCTTAAGATCTGAAAGAACATGATCTAACAGAGTCGCTGAGTTTAATGTAATTCTAGTAGCTTCATTCATGTTATTTATGTTAACAGAGTTAACATCTAGCATATCCATATACATTCTGCTTGCGTCCGTTTCAGAGAGCAAATCGATGTTAGTATCACCAACCACAATTATATTTTTGTACTTATTGAATAGCTGATCTAGATGTTCTATAAATGCCTTATTGTTTTCAGACGGGCTTTTGTAACATACGGCAATATTAATGGTAGGTTTGGTATCTTCTAAAGAAATTACAATAGTATTGAACGTAATAGATGTTTCCAAAACTTTGTGACTAATACCTTGCTTTACATATATTGCGCAGCCACCTCCTCTGCTTAAATTATTAGAGATAAAGGATGCTGTATACCCAGGAATATTAAAGTATTTTTCTTCTTCTGAATAAAGCCAAGTTTCTCCAACCATGATAATATCAACATCATTTTTAATTTTTATAAATGTTTCAATTTCGATTAGATTTTTCCTCAAACTTCTAGCATTAAAATGCACCATTTTCAAATTCAATAGTTTGTTCATCATCATGGTCTTCCAATCAAATAATTTTGCCATGTTTCTCTATATCTCTGCACATTCTCTCTGTATTTATTTTCTACATGTCTTCTAAAATGAGCTAGATCTTGTAGCACTTCCTTTCTTGATACTCCTGTAGTTTCATGATAATTAAAGTATAGGTTAGAGAGCTCTTGATGGTTATTTGGCAAACCTTCTTGGTGTATAAGTACTTTTAGACTAGTTTGCGTCATTCCCTCATAACAGATATCATCATGATCATGAAAATACGACAAAAATAATCTAACATTGTTGTATATTCTGTGTTCTCTAAGCCGAGAAATAGCATAAATATTGTCACCAGATATAATCGCATTTCTAGTTAATCTGACAATCGGTGGAGCTAGTGGATTAATAAAGCTTTTGTTATTTGACTTTGCAATCTCACTACTGCCTACGTTTATCGTTTCACCCTTTATCCAGTTAGCATATTTAGTTGTTGGCACTACAAGTTGTCTTTCATCTTTAGGCATGTCTTTATTCATAAGAGTAATATTATTATTAGCAATATTATTATTTTTATTTTGACTATCATTAATACTTTCACTCTGAAGAAGTTTATTGTTGGAATCTGTTGTTACGATGTCCTTGGAATTTTTGTCAGAGAAACATATATTATTATTACTGTTCTTTTTAACTTGAATTGTGCAAGTTTTCTTGTTTGCATTAATTATCTTTTTGAAGGGTAATAGTTTAAATAATACACTGCATTTTTGGCTTTGACCAGGTTTTTTATTGGATTCTTCCGTTTTTGTTATAATTTTTCTTACAATATCCAATTTATTTTCCATATTATTATTATTATTATCATTATTATTATTATTATTATTATTATTATTATTATTATTATTATTATTATTATTATTATTATTATTATTATTATTATTATTATTATTATTATTATTATTATTATTATTATTATTATTATTATTATTATTATTATTATTATTATTATTATTATTATTATTATTATTATTATTATTATTATTATTATTATTATTATTATTATTATTATTATTATTATTATTATTATTATTATTATTATTATTATTATTATTATTATTATTATTATTATTATTATTATTATTATTATTATTATTATTGCTATTATTATTATTGTTATTATTATTAATATTATTATTATTATTAATGTTATTATTATTATTAATGTTCTTATTATTATAATTTTTATTTTTATTATTATTATTATTATTATTAGTATTATTATTATTATTAGTATTGACATTAATATTATTATCATTAGTATTAGTATGTTCACTACTAATATCCACAGCAATTGAGATTTTGTTTTCTTTCTCAACTATCATTGATTGCTAATATCCAATTTTTTGTTTTAGATTGCTTAACTTTCTTTGGTAAACTGGACACGTTACACTAAAAGTCTTGTGATCAACGTTTAAACCAAGCTTTAGTGTTTCATTAACTTTTAAACAATTAATACATTTGTTAACTTCTTCTTTATTACAATCTTTACTTTTGTGATTTTGATGGCATTTGCTACATGTTTCCTCTTTGGTACAATTTACAGCTTTGTGATTAAACCCCTTGCATTTGTAGCATCGTAGAACTCTCAAAGCATCGAAAACTTTACAACGCTCCCATCCTATTGATACCTTTTCATTTTCAATCGCTTTTCGGAAAGATTCTTTATCAATTTCTATTATAGCATTATATTTAGTATTTGTAAAATTTTTTGCTTGATATATTTTCACAACTTTCATAGAACTATGCTCTAAATTAGCGTTCTGTGCCTTAAGTTTGTTAATTAAGTCTTCTTCAGTATATTTAACACCCATATGTACAACTTCAATTTTTGTTTTTATTTCAGCTGGCACCTTAATTTCATAATCTTCCATCTTATTTTCAAGTTTATTTATTATTTTATCCCGTTCTTCTTTTGTATCAGTTTCAATTAGCACCATTCCATTTTTCCTATTTACCACATTTTTTATCTTGAGATTTATTGGATCCACTTGTTTACTTAAATCCATTTTAGTTAATTCGCATTTTTGTTTTTGTTTCGGTTTAATAACCAATGGTACACCTGTTTTTATTGGTGGCAAATTTTTTTTGCTTACACTAGCACTTTTTAAAATATCAGCAAATGAAATATTTTGACCTATATTTATATTTTTTTTATTTTCATTGTTTAAAATTTTTAATTCACTGCACAGTTCATTGTTCTTGGATATTGTATTTTTAAGATTGGCATTCATATTTGCACTCTCCGATTTGAAGGTTTCCGTAAGTTGACACATTTTTTCAATTTCGCTTTTTTGTTCTTTTTTTATTTGCTCTAATCTCTCTAAGTATCTTCCTTCGATGGCTTTTAGCAATTGAATAACCTCTTGTTCATTTTTCTTCAAAGCACATTCAAATTCAGCCTTATATTCTTTTAAATAATCACTATTTTTTTTGACTGAGCAATCTATGTTTTGAACCACCATATCAACATTTTGGATGTATAAAACACATTCATCACATATAAATTTGATATTGGGATTCACATTTAGTACTCCAATTGAAGACTGATCTAGTCCCGAGCATTTAATTTGACTGTGGTATATCTTGTTACATACCCCAGCACACCTTACACCTGTTTCTCCTCTAATTTTCAGCTTACATTTAGTACAATCCATTGCTATCAAAAGCTTATGGTTGTAAGAACAACTGCTCGATCACTTTAAATAATGAAGTGATCAAATTTCAATTTCAAGCGGTAATAAAAAAATTACTCAACTTAAGTTTAATAAAAAAATTAAAAATTATTAATTTCAGTTTTTCCGTTAATTTTTAGCACGTCTACATTCGATAACGATTATAACGATTATGAATTACTTAGGTACCTAAATTTTCTAGTCTAATATAATGTGTGATAATTCCATATGGAATTCCAATTATTTGCAAATGAATGTACAGCTAGAATTTTCTTGAATCCTAACTGTCAATTCAAATAATAATTTATACAATCTAAAAACATGTAACTTATAATACAAATACTAGTAGATTACTTATATAACGTACCTAATATATACGCATGTATAGCTTCTCTCAATTCTAAACTTTTCATGTTAAAGAAGAACTTTTCTTAAAGAATTTCAGTCTTCAAGAAATTTTACAAATTCAATATCTAATAACAAAATTAACGCGACACGTTTGTCCAAATATAAATAACTTATTAAATATTCGGCACATGCTTCATTTTTAATATTTTTTTATTGGAAAAGTTATTTTTTTTTTTTTTTGTAATTCTAAATTCATTTCAAAAAAACATCAAAGTTTATACTTGGCAAAACTTTTACATTTTCTGTCCCAGACGAATATAGTTTTTGAATAGGGTCTTAATTTTTCAAGTAAAAAAATAAATTAAAAAAAAATTATTAAATAAATAAAAAATCAGACATTTAAAAAGTTTTTTTTTTCAAACTTTATACTCAAAATAAAATATTGAAGGGTTTAATTTAAATTAAAATATATTTGGAACACCACTTTATGAGTTTTAAAATTACACAATTTTTTTTATTATTAACTATAGAAAACTATGGAAAATATTCCAAAGTATTAGAACTACTGGCCTTATAACAACTAACATTGGAAAAACTGGCCTTATAAAAAATGGAAGGAATCTCAAAACCAACAAAATGGATTTAATGGATGTTAATACTCCACAAACTTCAATAACTAAAATATGTTCAAATAAAAATATTTTAGTTATTGAAAAAAAGATTTTTAAAAATAATCTTAGAATTCTGATCCGATAGTTATCACTTCATCACTACAACCCTTTCAACAAGAAGATGAGGTTAGAAAATAAATAAATAATAACAAATAGGACAGGTTCAATTTTCCCGAAGGAAAATGTCAAAAATCCCAAAACAACCTACAAATATGAAAAAAACTTTTGATGATGTATTTTTAGATCCTATTCTCCTATTCAATCATTTTTCTCTTTTATTAAAATCTACACATGTATATTTAATATTACATATTTTGGACACTTAAGTGTATATGAACACAAGTGTGTACAATGGTCAAGGATGAGGATTTTTTTTCATCAGTTTCACCATTCTTAGAATCTTTTCATTGATAATGTTTTTATTTATAATTTATTATCAAGAACATTGACCGAAAACTTTTAATTTTTCACTTTATAGCTTTTTTCTTCCATATACAAACAAAAAAATAAGAAAATTTTCAAAGAAAATATTATATTTGATAATACAGCTTCTCGTTCTTGTTATCTGACATTACATTATTGAAAACATGCTTAACCCTTGTCCTAATTCATCAAATAAATTAAATTATGATTAAGAAAAAACCATCAGTTGAAGCGGGTTCAGAGGAATGAGTAGTTTTATTAATTATTTAATTCCTGTCATTACGCAATACCGCATATAGAACAGAAGGAGCGTATCTTCATATAATCTCCCTTAGAATAAGATTAAGAAATGCAAAATTAATTTAAGTTCTTTGTATTTAAGGAATAGTTTATAATAGGCGCATTTTTATAAAAATTAAGCTCACTTTTATATTTCCTTACAATAAGATTAAGAAATGCCCAAGTTCATTGACGTTCCTGTATACAATGATTCTTCAAATTGCTCTTTTGGATATATTTCTTTGAACTTTTGTGGCTTTTATATTCATTTCAAGGAAATACCGTTATTTTTTGGGTTTTCCATTTTTGCATTGGAAAAAAATCTTTAAATTTTGAGTGACTTAAATAAAGTGAGAAGGGGCAAACTGGGAATCAACGCAGAGAAAAAAATTTCCAGCAGTTATTCTCCAGTACTTTAAAAGCTTTAAAGGCATCGAAGCATAAAGAACTGTAGAACATACGCAAAGTTGATGACTGAAGAACTGAATAGTATACCAGGAATGGAATGAACAATTACAATAATTACAATATTACTTTCTATACCTATATTATATAATTATATAATATAATTTTTAAAAGTTTCACAGTGGTCATATTTATCTTTAAAGAGGGTCAATGGAAAGGATCGGCAGTCCATTGAAACTGTATGGAGTTCTTTTAGAGGAGTGCATTTTCTTTAATTTATATGTCAAATTACTTGAATGCAGGATTGATTGTGAGAAGTTTGACTTCTTGAATCTGTCTCAGTAGTATGTATTTTAAAGTTATAGTTATAAATTAAATTTATATTTTAAGATTTACAAAAGTTTTAATAATTAATTTCAGTATTTCTAGAACTTACTGGGATTTATTATTTTAACATAATTCAATTTACAATTCCACGGGTTAAACAATTTTTTTTAAATTTAAAGAGGAAAATTATTATTTTTTATTTAATTTTTTTTAAATTAACATAGTAGAATGACCCCATCTATTACTTTGTTATGCAAAAAAATAGGGATAAATACAAACATATTATTCCGATCTCATCATAATACTAATAACACCCAATATTTTTATCAGAATATCTAACAAAAAGTAAACACTCAAGTTTTCAATTTTTTTTAACGGTATATAGGATATAATACATAGGAAAAAACCCATACCAAAAAAAAAATTAAAAAAATTTAGTAAGAAATTCCCTGAATCCCTTGTATTAATAAAACATTATCCCACAAAACTACTTATAAAGTTATACTTATTTAAATTTCAAACTAGTCGTTCGTATCTATTTAGTTAGTATGTAGTCGCTTGATGTGTTATTGATGAAGCTATTCTTTAAATATATCATGTCCCTCTATATTTTCTTGTAAAGTTATATTTCAATAAAGAAATATTAGTATATACTACTGGATAGGGTGCCTCATTGGGATAGAAAGTTAAAAAAGTGTTATAGATTTTAAAATTCTAACAAAGGTAGTCAAAAGTTAGTTTAAGATAGTTATTTGATTAATATTAAAAATTTAGCCTACAGCGCACCGTTGGTAAAATTTGTGGTAATCGTTGCTTCGATAATAAATGCCTGAAGAACTAGAGGCTGGTAGTTGATTAATAATATATATCTTAATCAACTTATATTTTACAAAACTAATTTGTTGACATTTAACTTTTTATTTCATATAGTACAAAGTATTGCACTTTCAAAATCATTATCTTGTAACTTTTTACAATCTATGGGTACACTTTATATGAAATCCTTTCCAATTTAGTATACATTTCTTGTAGTACATTAATATGTAAGCCACCTACACGCTAAAGTAAATACAATGAACAGCAAAAGCCAGCATTCTGTAGAAACAATTTTCTTCGAATCTCTAACTTTATTCCAAAACTAACGGTATTTCCCCAATCAATATATCAGCCAAAGTAATTAATCAGTATCATTTTAGAAAACTAAAAGTTTTAGCTATATATCTGAGTAGCAATAATATGGTGAACTGTCCAACTATTTTTGATGGACATTGTATATATATTATATTTTGTATAAATTGAGAAAAAAATAAAATAAATGTATTTTTAAAAGTCCCCAGTTATAATTTCAAGTGATATAAGGTTTTCTTGAGTGAAAAATTTATTCGTCACTTGTTTTTACTCTTTTATTTTTGATTCCTAATTTAAATCATTTTTGATATTGGAAATAGAAAGGGTATCATTTCGTTAAAGTTTCGTTAAATATACGCAATGGGTTTAGTTAATCCAGCGTAATCCACAGATTACAATTTTTAATCCTTTTCAATATTAGATGGAGTAAAAATTATCAACTAATACGAAGACATATTGATTTAAAACCATACTAACTAGATTGTAATACAAAACTAATTGATTTACAATTACCATGAATAGTAAATTAAAACTTTTGCTTCCGCATTCAGTTTGTCAATGGCTTCATCAACTTGTAATTTTTTTTTATCTTCAAGATTATTCTTCTCTGTTTTATATAATTCTTATAAACATGTATGAGAATCGAACAGATGATGAGATGGAAATAATGGATTTTTAATGGAGACAGTTTCAAATTGTGTTTCAGACCTTTCATACAGCAGATCTAAAAAAATTTTGCAGGATTATATCGATTTTTTCATTAAATTATGTCCAGGGATTGCATTAGTAAAGGAGCTCATTAACAGTTTGAAGTTGAGTTCCAGAAGTGATTTTTGAGATGTCCAGTGACTGAATTATAATACTAATTGAGTAGAAAGGGGGTTAAATAGAGTCTTCTAAATAATCTTTAAATTTTGGAACTAGTAACACAGTCTATTTTTCGAATTGTTTTAAATGGACTCTTATCTTTTGAAAAACTCATGTGTTGGCGATTCACTAAGCTTAAATATTGCGTATATTTTATCTAACTGTGTGATAATAGTTAGATATCAACATGTTATATTATTTTAAAATAGATCCTATTATTTTTAACAGTTATCACTCTATTGTAACTTAAAAGTTGAATAATTTTCTGTAATTTTATTTATTTTTTCACTTATTTGTTTTGGGATCCCTTTCCATTTTGGTATTTTGTATTTTTCTCAAGAGGAAAATATGAAAAATGTGAATAAAAATGACATCAGAATTATAAGAAGTGTTACAAGAACATGGAAAAAAACCAAAAGGGAAGACTTCATTTTTTTTAGATAAATTTACAAGTATTTCATATTACTCAAATTTTGTGTCCTTCAAAATAAAAAACAAGTAAAGAAACAGTCAGTCGGTGCAACCGACTTAGAAATACCCTACACCTATTTGGTTCAAATTTAAGGACATATTCATAAGTCATTTTAACACCATAAAAGCTGCTATTAATTTGATCGTAAGACATAGAGAACCAAATTAACTTTATAATACTAAAAACATTTTCTAATTACACTATCTATTAAAAAATATTACAAATTCTTACTAATTTATCTATTTAAAAATATTAAAAAACAAACAAACTTGAAATAAATGAAAATATATTTATTCCAATTCAATTACAAAATGAAAAAATTCTAATTATTAAATTTTGTGATAAAAAGATAATCAAAGCATAATATATTTAATAATCCAAATTTTTAAAAATTGCAATTATTTTAAATGGTTAGTTTATATACCTAATAGAAAAGCTTATACTTCAAATACAATTACAAATTTACGCCTTTTCATATAATTCATTTAAATATAAAAATAAATTTTACATAAATGCAGCAAGTACCTTTGAACATAGCTGAATCACTACAATTAAGTCTAAATTTCGGGGACACATAGGAAATAGGAAATATATTCTTTGGCTTCGAAATTAAACTCGGCCAGAACCAATTCCCATGGTACTTCTTTCCTAGTAACTTAGTGTTAAATTTCAACAAAATACCGGCTTTATTTTTCAGTTATGGTGTTTTTAAGATATATGTTTGTTAGTCCTTGAACTTTTCAAGGGTTCCAGGACCCGAAATTATGATACGATTTCGCCCATATGCAGTCCCGTCATACTTTCAATACTAGTTAACCCTTGTACACAATTGGAACGCTCTATTTTAATTTTAAGTTACTAGTTTTATTAATTTCGATGATAAGCTTTTACACATTGGGGGGTCTAAGAGAGGTTCTGAACCACCACTCCAATTGATCCCAAATTAGGGGGGCACGGAAGAAATAGTAAAGAACACCCTTGTGGCAAATTGGATGCTTCTACATTTGTTTCAAGTAACTATCTTTATTAATTTCGAAAATATGCTTTAAGGGCCTAAGAACTGAGTGGCTGGTCCCCGATCCACTACTCCAATGGGGCCCGAATTTCAAAGACATTTACGAAATAGGAAGGGACACCCTGATACCAAATTTGGAGGTTCTATCTTCATTGGTTTCGGAATTATGCTCGTTTGGCCTAAATTCGATCAAAAAGTTCTAAGTTCCGAACCCATTGTCCAATCCTCACCGTACGTAATCACCGCCGTAGTTTCGCTGCCAATAACCTACAGCACAAATTTCATGAAGATAACCTCATTAGTTGTTGAGTTATCGTGATTTTTTATATATGTTCCTTAGCCCTGATATCGATTAAAAGGTCCGGAATCCGAACCGTTGGGCTGATTTCGCCCTTATATAGTCCGCGCTGTACTTATAGTACTAGTTAACCCTTGTACACAATTTGAACGGTCTATCCTAATTTTAAGTAACTATTTTTAGTAATTTCGATTATAAGCCTTTAAAACTTGGGAGGTCTGAGAGGGGTACAGAACCACCACTCCAATTGATCCCAAATTAGGGGAACACGCAAGAGATAGTAAAGAACACCCTTGTGGCAAATTGGAAGCTTCTCCATTTTTTCAAGTTGTTATCTTTATTAATTTTAAAGATATGCTTTAAGGTCTTCGGAAATGTGTGGCTGGTCCCCGACCCACTACTCCAATGGGACCCAAATTCACAAGACACTTAGGAAATAGGAAGGGACACCCTGATACCAAATTTGGAGGTTCTATCTTCATTGGTTTCGGAATTATGCTCGTTTGGCCTAAATTCGATCAAAAAGTTCTAGGTTCCGAACCCATGGTCCAATCCCGACCTTACGCAATTCCCGAAGTATTTTCATTACTAGTAACCTACAGCACAAATTTGATGAAGATAGCGTCATTAGTTGTTGAGTTATCGTGATTTTTTATATTTGTTCGTTAGCCCTGAAACCGATTAAAAGGTCCAGAATCCGAACCCATGGGCCGATTTCGCCCATATGCAATCCCCGCCGTACTTTCAGTCCTAGTAACCTACAGTTAAAATTTCATCAAGATAGCTCCATTATTTTTTGAGTTATCGTGCCTACGGACGGACGGACGGACGGACGGACATGGCTATATCGACTAAGGCGGTCACGCTGATCACAAATATATATACTTTTCCATATCTAGCTCGCTTCCTTTAGGTGGTTACAAACACCATACCAAAGTTAATATACCCCTTTACCTATTCTATAGGTGTAGGGTATAAAAAGGAGTGAAAAAAAATATGTTAAAATATGTTATCCCTTTTTTTTTCTTGTATTTTTTTTTAATACTAACGAGTAGAGATTTAGATACCGTCAGCTGGTCATATTTTTTATGTCCTCTTTTAAATTTTTTGTTTTTTTTTCTTATTTTTTATTTTAGACGATTTATTTTTGAAAAAAAAACTTTACAGTAAAAAAATGCGTGTATAACATACTGATTAAAGATTAAGGTTCTAAAAATTTTTCATTCAAACTCTTCAGATTACAACTTTTAAATCAAGTTGTAAGTGACTTGGCAGACAGCTTCCTGTTATGAAGATCATAATATATTCATATGTTTGTTAGAAGTTTGAGGCTAAGTAAGGAAGGATACCTTTTCAAAATTGAATTCTTGAGTTTTGTTGGAACATTGGAATATCACATATATGAGTCATAAAATCTATTAGTCTTAAGTATCATTTGTATTCCTAACCGTTAAACAGTTAAATAAAATTCCTAAATTTCTAGTTTAATAAATGAAGCCTATAGTTTGATGGAATCTCCCTTGATTCTAATAGAAGTAGAATTTTATATTCAATTCTAGAACTTAATATATGGGTATATAATTCTAACAAACTGCGATTTCCCAAAATTCTTCCACATCCTTCCTATACTCGAAACCAAGCTTTATATTTCAATATAAATTTGTATCGCAGGTCTGATTCTATAGTTTTGTTCAAAATGGTTGTGGTTTTATGTGTTAAGTCGTAACTTCCTTTTCGAAGCTTTCTATGTCCCTCGTTTAAAAAAAAACTTGATAGGAAATTACATTTTTGTTTAGTCACTGCTGTAACTTGTGGAAGATGAGGTTAACTATTTACTTTTTACATTACTCAAAAAGATTCGCATTGATCTTGATTAACTCCCAAGTTTATCCATCTCTAGCTAATCCAGTCGTTGTTCGACGCCTCGTGTTGTTGGTTTGCCTATTTGCCTTTTGTTACCTAGGAGATTACGTTCAAGGGTCACTAAAAAAAAAGTAAATATAAATATATACGCGACATTCTGAATTAGAAGAGATTTTAAGTATTGGGAAAAAAGTTAGGACTTTTTTGGTGATTTCGATTTTTCGTTTAGTAATTTAATGGAAACTGAGTGCAAATTGTACAATGTAATTTTACACCGAAGCATGTTAAAGGAAATTTAATAGCAGATGACTAAAGTTAACTTATCTATAATACCAATGTTCTTATATGACAATTTTTGAGCTCGTGGATTGAAAATCTTTGTTTAGGAAAAATAACTTAGTGTTGTAATACATTATATCTATGGAAATAAATATACGCACGTATAAAATATAAGAGATAGGTACCGATAAAACATAACGATATAGTTTGGTTATTTTTTTTTTGGTTTTTAGTAAATTAAAAAATAAAAACCCCAAAACATGAGGGAAAACCAAAGAAAATTTATTCAAAAAATTTGTTTTTTTTTTCAAAATTATTTCCCGGTGTTGATATGTGAGTTTAATCCTTTCTGATACTTTTTTGTATCCTTTCCATTTTAATTTTATCTTCCCAGTTCATCTTCTCCATCTTTCTTTTTTGAATTTGTATATTTTTAAGATTTATTTCATAAATTTTATATTTTATAAATACCGTTATTTAAAATGTCGTTATGATTTTTCCCATTTAAAAAGAAAAAATGTAGGGAAATTATGTGATACTGATTTGATGAAAAATCCAAAAAAAAACACAAAATTAAATTTAGCACGAATACATCATTATAAACCATTCCTCCTCCATTTTGGAAAAAAAGAAAAGCAAAAAAAAAAAAACCATATATCAAAAATCTACTCAAAACTACATTTGAAAAATATTTATGTTGCCTATAATATGTTGAACATATTGTAATCAAATTTCCATCAACACACATAAAAAAAAATTTAGAAAACATAAAAAAAAAAAAAAAAAAAAAACAGAACAACATTTTTTAATGTTTGACATCTTGTAATGAAAAATCTCTGAGTGATTTATATTGAAGATTAGTTGATATTGTTGAGAAAATGATAAATCAACAGGATTAATATTTTGGGATTCGAAAATGATTAACCATATATACAAAATGATAATCATTAGTCATTTATTATACTATATTATATTAAAATGAATAATCTACCCAATATCCTGTTTTACAAAGTATCCAGCTCTAAATACTGAAGGTTAATTATTTATTTAATATTTAATATTACAGTAGCCAGTGTTAGTAGCCACTAAAGATTCAATCAATATTTTTAAACTATAAAATATCCTGTGCATTCAGTTAAACTTATTATATATTTTGTAGCTATTTACAATTTGGTCACATTGGTCGCAAGAGAATTTTCAAACCTGTGCAAATTTTGAACTGACACTCCCCCTGTTAATAGACGATGCCTTCCAAAGATTTATTTACACATTTATATTACAAATTATCATAAACGATAATACAATATTTTAAGAGCATAAGTAACTGAGTCCTTCATATGTTAGGATACTATTATTAGATAATACCAATACTATTTATTATATTTATTTCATTACATTATACCTATTGTTTATTTGATCCTAAGGAAGAAATGAAATAAAAAATAATATTTTTTTCAGTAATTTTCCTTGATAAAATCTTACAATCTGTGCAAGGATGGAAACCGGACACTCTCTTAAGCACTACCTCACCGAGGCCTCTTCCAAAGATTCTGCTGCTTTATAAAAAAATATTTAGGCATTATCAATCTTCCAATATTCAAACACAATGAAGTGCGGTGGTTAGACAAACAAGATATAGTAATTACGGAAGTAGTTCGGTTGCATGGAAACTGTTGATGTGCACGAAGAAAAAGCAACGTCAGCAGAGAAGAATAAGACTTATTGTTGTAGATTATTTGAAAATGAGTTTAGTAGACTTGCTAATTTTGTTTGATATGTCTCACTTAAGTCTCGATATTCTTCTTGGGTCGATTAAAGGTTTCATAACATACTAAATATCAGTCCTCCATTTTTCTGCACTAGTATCAGATTTAAATAATTAATTTTTTTTCACAACTTCTATATTTTTATTGTTCCAGCTGAATTTTGTTCTTATATTTTATTTACTAATAACACAATTTTGAATATAATATTCACATCATTACGAATGCAACTTTTTAAATCATCTTCATTATAAAGCATATAAGCATATTTCAGTACAGCATCTTCTGCGTACAACTGCCTTGTTCCACTGATTTTTAAACGAGAGACGAACTGTCAATTTACATTCAATTTACTGTAGATCAGAAATAAAAATAATTTTGGTGTTAGAACTAATGTAAATTCGGCAAAGTTCATTTTAAAACGTTCAGATGGGGTACATATTAATCTATAGTGCATTTAGTGTCAATTAGGTATTTTTGGATTGTAGATCTTTTTTGTCAAAGTGTTTAGGTTCGTTCGTCAATGTATGGGTCTAAGTGCGTGAATATGTATTTACACAAAGAATTGAGATACTTCATCATTGTTAAAGAAGTCAACTGTATAAATGCTTCCTGGAGATAAATGCTAATGAATGCTGAATACTGGATGATTTCTTTAAAATCTTCATTTTAGGTTAAGTTTGGATACACTAAACCAGTTTCTTTTGTCACTTTAGTCAAACATTCTTAAAACAAGAGATAGAGATGATTATTAAGTTGAAGTTGTATCAAAGTAAAACAGCAACCATACCCCTATAAAAGAATTGAAATAATTCTATATATAAACTACCAAATAGCAAATTACAAAAAGAACAATAAAAAGTGCTCAAAAAATAAACTCTGTTGTCCCGTTTTTTTAAAACCACCAGAATAATGATAATGGTGCATTATTATAACCACGTACTTACTGCACTATAACGTATCTATATATAAGAAGGTGTAGGTATATTATTAAAACAAAATATATAAAAACCACTAATTTACCTTTGCATGCATAAATTTTTTTGCATAATGATATTCTTTTTCTTTTTTTTCTTTCCTTCTCTTTTTTTCCAGGTTAATGAGAATATTTTAAGTTTTCCTTTTCTGTTTTTTTTTTGGTTTTTTATGTTTGTAGTTTGTTTCCTTGTTTTATGTTTTTTTTCATTATTTTTAATTTTTAAACCTGATAATATAAAGTAAATAGTAAGTAAAACAATAATAATAATAATAAACTACCACAAAGATATTGTTTGTGTTTATTCAAAATAAAATATATTATATAAAAAATATTTCTACTACACTTTTTAGTAATTATTTTTTATAATAAACAAATAATAATATACAAAAAAAAAATAAATACAAAAACAAATAAAAAAAAGGATAATATAAAATAAAATAACGGTTAAAAAAAAGGATATATATTACATACAGAGAAAAAATAACCTTACGTTGAAATACACTTTCCTAACCAAACTATATTTTTTCCTCCTCCTCCTCGTTGTTGTTTTTTTTTTTTTTAGCAAATTAAAAATAACGGAAAGTGTTTCATTATTTCCGAAAACTATATACACGCCACCTATACATAAAAAAAATTAAAAATGAAAAGCCTTTTTTTTTTTTAGTATTTAACCATATGTACAAACACACCTACTCATAGATCAGTATCAAGGACATAAAGTTCATATTCTTTTTATATTATTTTTGACGTTTTACTTATTTTAACCCTTTAATTGTATGTGATTTTTCCAATGATAATTAATCTACCGCCTTTAAAAAGGTAATTTTGTACTTGTCTTCGCTCAAGAGTTGCTTAAACTTAACCCTTTTGCAGATTGGTTATTATATAGGTATTGTATAAGGGTGCATTTATATTGGAACTGCGATAAGTCGTTAGAGCATCGATAAAAGCATAGCGTAGAAAATTATATGAATGATAAAGGTTTTTATACTGGACTATCGCTTTAATCAACGATAAACCACATTCATTTTTTTATGCTCTTATCATTATCGAAGCTCCAATATAAAGGCAACCTAAGAAATGCTCTCAGATCCTTGAATTATACTACAGTTTGTTATTGTAAGTTTAACACCGTTTTATACCATAGTGATACAATCAGACTATTTCTTTAAAATGTCTTCCAAAAAATTATGGACTAAAGTTTTTGATCTGTGGATTTTATTTAAAAGCTCAAAGGTAAATGTAGTTTTAATCATTCTCGGTATCTCCATTTAATATTCGTAGCCCCAAAAAACTTGACAACCTGCTTAAAAAAAAATATTCATTTGGAATTCAACCTCAATTAACCCATTATGCATCACTATTAAAACACGCGTACAGCTCGTGCAGTACATTTTCAGTACTTATTGAGGACAGAAAACAGTATCAGTTAAGAATTAATGTTTCAATATTGATTGATTACCTACATCTACTCACCTACTCTATTTTATAACTTAATTACAATAAATAAGTGTGAATATGTGTATACCTACATGCTTTAAAAAATAATTAAAACAATTTTAGTCTTCACTTAAGGGTTAATTTAAATACAGGACCAAAACATTTTTTTAATGTATTTGGTTAAAGTTCTTGTTCATTTCTCATTGTATACGTTCATAAATAACTAACAAATAATTAAAGAAAACTTTTAAAAAACTAAATAACGGTACATTTTTTTTTTACGTATAGAAGAAAGAAGGAAAGGAGTAAAAGGATACGAATGTATAAAAAAAAACAACTAAGAAAGGAAAATAATAAAAAAAAAAAATTTGTTTGTGTTTTTTTTTTAACACCTTAATGAAAATTACCATACTAAATCCTTATTTTTTTTTTTTTTTTAATTTTTAAAGGACATTCAGTGTCCTACATACATAAAAATTTATATTATTTTTTTTAAGTAGATCTACGTGGTCTTAAATCATGTGTTTTTAATCAACAGGAAAAATAAAAAAAAAATATATAAAAAGAAAAAAAAAAAAAAAACATAATAGGATACAATGTCAAGGACTTAAGTTATGGCATTGTCACAAAGTTTCTTCCTTTCGATATTTTTTTTTTTGTAAATTTTAATGTAGGTTAGGTAATAATTTGTTGGCAAATATTACAAATAAAAGTACTGAGTAGTTTTTGGTATATTATAGTTATGAAAAGGTTTGGTACTGTATGGGATATGGGAGCTCATTGCTTCACATAATTTTTGAAAAATTAAACTTTTTAAACCAACTTTTAAAAATTGAGTTAAGAGGAGACGTAACTTCACTAAATTATTATAGCTAATAGGTCCAGCACCTTGGCTTAAGCTTTATAATGATAATTTTCCGATATTCTGTTATCATTGAAGGGAAAAATTAAAGTAAATGCTATTCCCATACAAAATGAAAGGAGGAAAAAGTGTTGAATTGGACCTGTGGGTTGTTAAGATGTATGGGTTCTGGATTCTTCATGGTATTATAAAGAGGCGAAGAAATCAACATTGCCAACTTTTTTTTCATTCAAAAGCTGTTGTATGGTCGTGTTGAAAGCAACAAAGAAGAATTTTTTACCCCCTCAACTAAGATGTATTATCAATCTTTTCCTTTTCAAAAATGCTCAATTTTACCGTTAACTATTTATTATGCGCAATATTCTGGTCAAACGGATTTCAAATAAGAACCTCTGGATATTAACCGGTAAAGAACCTATAAATAAACAAATCAGAAGCTGAAATGGAGATGGATAATGGAACGTTTTAGGTAAAGAAGAAGCACATCCCCCAAACATTATATGGCGCGGGACAATCCACAAAAATTGGTTAAATAAAACATCTCAAGGTATGTCATTAAAATACCGGCGCCAAAAATTGTATGAGATGGAAATGTCCTGGGAAAGTATTTTAAGAAAACTTTTGTCATTATTGATTGAACTATTGAAGTTATATAGTGCTTGAGACACGAGAAAGGTGCAATATTGGAATTTTTCTGGAATAGATTGTTGGGTTTTCTTCATATCTTTAGTTTCCAGAACTTTTTTAAATATTTCTCAACAGTTTAAATCTAGAAAATTCATTAGAAATACAAAACTGTCGTCGTAGACAATTAACGGAATAATGAAAATACTTTAATAATTCAGGGGTAGGAGCATCATCATATTGCAGTAAATATGAAACAAAGTATGTAAGCTATAAAATATTATTGAGTTATAGTTAAATATAGTATTTTGTAATCACTCTGTATATAAAAATGAATCTGTTGCAACTTAAAAAAAAAAATTGTAATAAATTTTATCTTTACTCATTTTTTTTTCAACCTTACACAATATTTACCTGATAATATTTCATCTTAAAGTTTTTCAAAAAATATTTAAAAATTTATTTTAATACACGAACACATAAGAAGCACCACTTTTCCAAAAAGCGTGCCAAAAAAAAAAACTTTAAAGAGCAGAATTTCTGTGAATTTGTCTTTGTTTACAATACACAGGGGAAATGTAAGGTTTTTGTATATAATATAACATCTCTGTATACATCATTAGTGGCATAGCTGTTGAATTTATGACAACATGTGTATATGTATGTGTTAATATTACGTTAATAATAATAATTTAAAATTTTATTTTAACGGAAATTTTTCTAAAAAAAAAAATTAATCTTGAGATTCTTCTGTCTTATATTGTTTTTATCATACTTTCTTATTATTTTGTTGCTGGTTGCCACTTTAAGGTTCTTGGACTCTTAACCTCGGAAATATAGAAATATAAAAATAAAAAACAAAAAAGGAAACTAAATATATAGTATTTTGTTGTTATCCATGTTCGGAAATTACTGTTGTACATAATAACTACACCCAATTTTTATTTTACTACACAGGTATGCAAAAAAATGTTAACACAAAATTGAGGGTTATTTTTACAACGAAACAAGCAGGAAAACCGATGTTTGAATTATCCAGATGGTGCAACACGGTTTATGGGAAACGTAACCTTTAAGGAACCATGTCCCATCAAGTGGGTTCCCTAAAATTGATAACATACATGTGTACGATATAGATAAATTTAAGAAGGGCCTTCCCATCTTTCTCTTTAACATTCCATTAAATTTTCACCATTTCGCATAGTTCGACCATCCTAAATTTCCTAAAACCAACTCGTTTCAAATTTCCAATTACTATACTCTATATTTGAATAACTAGTACCGCTCTAAAGTTTGATTCTAAAAGGGTACGGTTTTGGTGTGTTAAAGTCGCACTCTCCCCAAAGGTACACCGTACAGTTTCCAAAAGCTTTACATTGACTCGAAAAAAACAAAGATAAAAATCTGCGAAGAAAACTAATGCAGTTAGTCTAAAACAGTTAGTCTTAGACTTTGGTAGCACAGAATTTCAATAATAAATTATCAAGCAACAATTACAATAATAGTCATTGAATTTAAATTGCAGTGAAGAATCACTGTCTGTGATATATAAAAATGAATAGAAATTTTATCAAACTTAAGAGTTCCTTAACTTATTAAGAAAAAGCGATTCCCGAATCTGTTGAAACAAATTCAACTTATGGAACCAAAAATAAATTTCCAAAATCTGATTCTACTATCATTTATTTTAAAGATAAGTGTAAATTATAGTTTTCATATAATGATTCATTATTTTCCGTTATATTATTATTTCCTGAATGTAAATATTTTATGTCTTTTCTCTTTCTTACAAATCCGAAGAAGGGACAAGTCTTTTTTTCAAATTGTTTGAAAAGGGTTTTCTTTACTTTTTAACCGGTACCTTTGAATTAAAATTATATAGAAACACTTTTAACGCTCTTTAGTTGTTATCAGATGAGATGAGATATGATTTTTTTACCGTTATAATGATACTACGTTATATCTTGAAGTTTAATTTAGGAAAAAAAAAATTTAAAAACAAAAAAATATTACAAAACTTGATAGTTAGATGACATACTTTTCGTTTATTCGCTTCTTCTTCTTCTTCTGTTTTCTTTTTTGCTGTAACATTAATGATTGTTAACTTGTGACATAACCTTTATTTTATGAAAGTGCATGTTAAAATGAACGCGCACTTTTCAAACAAATAAAAATATAGGTACACTAAAAATTTCCCGAGGTCATGTCAGGTAATTATGCATACAATATACGTGAAATTGTATTACAGTATATAAATATTATGTATAAAAATACCGTTAGAACTTGTTTAATGATGATGTTTAAAAGGATTTGAAGTGTTTTTAGTTTTTTTTTTTTTTGTTTTTGAACTGAAGGATATACATATTAATAATATAAGTTTAAAAGGTACTGAACTATATTTTACGACAACAAAATATTAATATAGAGGATTTACCGTTAGTATGGTAATAATATCGAAATAGGCATATTCATGGTATTTAATTTCAATTTTATAGATGAATTCGACTTTTCTTTCGTGCATTGAAGTATGTCCATTAAATCTAAAAGTTGTAGGATTCCTCGAACAGCTGGAACAGATGTCCTAGTAGACATCAAAGTCTTAATTTTGGAAATACCGCCAGCTAACTTTTGTTTGAATGCTAATGAATTTTAAATCCTTGGTTTTAATGGTACAGTACTGGGCGATGTTAGATTAGGTATTTGAATGGTTGTTCAACTTCTAATTCTAAGTAACATCTATAAAGTCTTCAAATTTACTTCCTTCTGATTCTTCTAAATCCACAACCTCTTGGTGTATATTGAAATTAGAAATATAGAAAAGAACTCCGCATTCGAACTTAAACAAAAATGTCGTCAATGTCTCTCCATAATATCCTTCATGCTTCAGAACGTTAGTCCTAATCTTTTCAGACGATAAGACAAACAAAACTTTAAAAAACTTCTTATTATAGTCTTATAATGAAAATAAAGTAATTATTACTCTACACAGATTGACCTTCAGAGCAACAGAAAAAACCAAACGGTACTACCTACTGTAAACTATATGAAAACATTTTAAATCTGGGTTGATGATAATGAGATCCTGATTTTATGTTTCCTTTTTATTTTTCTTTCCCTGTTAATATTAATATGAAATGTGTAAATGTACGCGTATATATACATAAATGTACTAGTGCGTTTGTAAGTATATTAATGTGTTCAAGTTTGTGGAAAAGTAGCTTAGCTCAGTTGAAATCATAATTATTACATTAATATCCTTCAAAGAATAGTTTGTTTTTTTTTGTTTTTATATTTTTTGGAATAAAAACAAATTTGAAAATTTCATTAAAATATTTTGTTGGATATCCTTGGATCAAAAAATTCGCGAAAAAGAATTTGCGTTTATTCAAAGTAAAATTAAATTAAAGTTAATGGAAATTTGTTTTTAAAATGGTTTTTCGGGTAAATAATTAGGTAAGTTGTTCTTTGTTTCTGTTTCAACTGGTTGAAACTGGAAATAGTGAGGTTATTAGAAATCAAAAGCGTTAATTAGTTCTTTGTTTTCAGAATTAATGAAAAATGATTTAAAGTGATTTTAGTTTTTGGAAAAAATTTTGTTTAATTGATTTTTGTTAAGTCGTCAATTTTTTTTCTTTTCCTTAAGTAGCCATACAATCGCAATAAAATTGTTTCTCTTTTGTTTTAATTCAATTGACGACAAGAAACTAATTAGCTTTATCTATCAGAGATCAAGTGCAAATGGGAAGCTCATATTCTGATTGACTTGAAAAACTACTTTGTTAAACTGACGATTTTGAGATGAAAAAGTTTTAAGGAAGTTTATTTTATTCTCTAAACTTCTTAGCCCAGATCTTCAAAAACCGAACTATTACTACATTTCTTAAGAGGTTTATACGCAAGGGTGTTTTTATTTCTAATGTTAAGTTGAATAACAATCACAGTAATCCAAATGAACAAAAATTGGAGTATATAACACATATTTGGGCTGGTGCTCCTGATTGGCCCTGGATTCCAGAGTCTAAAAACAATTCCTAAAGTTTCCCTTTTTAATTTCCATCCTTAAAGTCAAACTGCACATTTGTATTAAAGTTCTAATCCTAAATTTTGGTCTTAAAAGGGTGTGGTTTTGGTGTGTTCAAATCACACGCGACCTAAAGAAATTACGCACAGTTCCAATAGATAGCTTCCAATGGTTTCCATGACCAAAAAAAAAAATTTCCGCCTGGGGACTTTTTATGCTTCACAGTCATTCTTTCAAAAAGAAGCTTCATGCTTTTTGTCTTTAGTTGAAAATTTTACGCAAATGCTTAGAAATTTAAACAAAATTGTTATTGTAAATTAACTTTTATTGACCTAAGTACTTTTAACCTTAACATTGAATAAAATCACTTAAGAACTCTTAATTTAATTTACCATTGTAAATTTTGGTTCTGCTTTTTTAAAATTTCTTTATTAGTTACTTTTAAAAAATATTTACTTTCATTCTATCAGATCTGAAACTTTCCAATCTCTTTACTGTATACATCAATAGCTTCTGGTATATGTATAACTATATATAACCAAATATATTGTAAAATTATCATTATTTTTAATATCGTTTAAATAACTTTATAGAATATCAATATAAAAATTAGTATTCAACTTTAATAAACTCATTTATGACATTAGATGTAAAAACAAAACATAAAATTTTAACCAATAATCTTCTAACAATTTTCCTTTTAAATTTCTCGTTAACGGTTACAATCACACACAATGCCTTCAGAAACGTATTCCTTGTTATACATCTGTAGGTATAACTATTTATTAAAATATTTTATAAAATGGGAACCTAAGAAATACGTAGTTATGTACTTTTTTGTCCCCGGTACCCAAACTTTTCTGACAGAATTTTTATATACAAAATGGAAATGGAATGTTATTGGTGAGAATCTTAAGGTCAAATCAACACGAACAGAAAAGGATTCTTAGGGTACGGCTTGTATGGTGTTGGAATTATCTGAAGAAATACATTACAGACTAAAGCGGTAGAAGATGTCATTAACCCTTCAGTATTATTGACGCATATGATAATAATGTAAAAGTTTTCTGAAGGAAACTGGTTAGATGGAGTACCTCGGCAGAAAGCATCAGACATTTTTTTGTGTTTGTCATGAACTCTCCAATATTTCGTCGCATATGAAGATGATGGAAAAACTTTTTTGAAGGAAACAACTCGGAAGGATCAATTCAACCAAAAGCATTAGATAGATTTTTGAGTTCACTTTCTAATAATACATAGATTATTGATCTTAACTGATAATGGATTAATATAACCATTAAAAATTCCTATTGATGGCTTCTGTTCCAAGTTTAAGTTTATAACCTTTAGCTTTAACCCCAGTCTTTGTATTTTTAGAACTTAATTGTAGAAATAACTGACTATCCTATTTTTCATTATTTTTGTCTTCAAAAAAAAATAGAAACATTACTGCGAAGCTAGTTTTAGAATAAAATATTCAATTCACGCAATATTTTGTACCAACAAAAAATCAAGGTCGCGAAATTTTTACTTCTTGTCATTTAAAATTTCATATCATGAAAAGATTATATTTTTGGCTTAAAAATATAAATAGGAAACATATTTACAATGAACAGGTAAAGTTTTCGTGGATTTTAAAATAATTTTCCAAATATTGTTTTTCTTTTCAAACAAAAAAAAAATTATGAAAATGATTATAATTTTAAACACAGTTTATACTAAAATCAAAACTGTTAAGAAATTGAGGGCTTTGATAATACAAATTTTCTTAATGTTAAAATTATAAAACATTTGTAATCTTATTAATTCTTCAACTGTTTATTGAATTGAAACTGCTTCAAATTTAAAATAAATCTAACGGTAAAACCTTATCAAGTCATCGAAATATCATATCTTGACTAAAACTTTGTTAATTTCGATTTGTAATTACTTAAGAAGAGGTTGACCATTTAAAAAATGCGCAGAAGATTTGATGCCGGAAAGGATTTTATACTACTACACAGCTTGAGGTTTTTTCGTTCTCTTCGATACAGTTTAGAAGTTATGAAACAGGCGAACAAACAGAAGGACGAAATAAAAAGGAGAGTTGAATTAATAAGGGAATATTCTCATTTGCCCTTTATGTAAAGTATTTACATATATGTGACAAAAAGCTTCTCCCGCAAGTATTATATAAATTGAAGTAAAGTAAAGTTGTCTGTTCAGATGTCAGAAATTAGAAGAGCTGGAGCTGTTTTTGGAAATTGAATTTATTTATGAAATTCGTTGGAATGCGTAAAGCTTACGTTGCACTACATCCCGATTTTTGCAAGCAAAATGTACTATTTTAGTTTAAATAAGTGAGTTTTGGATTTAAGCTCAGTTTTATGCATTCAACGCATTTGTATTAATGGTTCCCTTTTAGCTTTCTCTAGCCTATTAAAAATTTTAAATCGAATTGGACGATTTGTTCGAGGTTTCATCTACTGACTCATTTGGCCGGGATCTGAGCGATTCGGGAAACTGAACAATTCAGTTCTTCAGAACACTAGGACAAAATAACCAAACGCAGATGGAAAATATCGAAAACCTTTTGCGATTGAAACACTTGACTACTTTGATGACGATGAAAATTTTTTTAAACTTTTTATTAATTTTTTTTAATAATATTCTGATCAGATTCTTTAATTTTGAATTGTTTTATTAAGAATACAAAAAAAAAATAGCAGAGAAAAACAAATTTTTAAGCAGTTTACAAACTCAATTACTTAGTCGTTTTACTTTCTTTAACCGTTTCCTACTTCAGAAAAAAAAAAATAGAACCAAAATTTTTCCCACAAAAAAAAATATTAAATAAAATAAACCAATTCTCCTGTGATGTTTTCTTTAAGTACGAAAAATTTGTAATGTTGTACTAATATTGTAAGAGAAAAAGATAAAAAAAATTATTTCTTTCTCTTTTCTTCTTTTTTCTTGGTTTTTCTTTTAAAAATGAAAAGCATTATTATTTTAAAATTCGTAGAATAGCAGGTATTTCATATTAAAATAATATACAAATCTAATAATATATATGTATAAACAGTATTGTAGAAAACAATTTAAACAATAAATAATTTAATTTACTTTGTATCACACAATTCAAGAATTCAAGCCTTTGAGTTTTTCTCCCATTTTAGCTTTAAAATCTCCGTTGGTGGGCTAATAGATTCGAAATCTAATTTGAAAAATCTGGTCACTTATTTAAATAATCTCATTTGAAGACTTAAATGTTAGAGACTGCCTCTATATTTACCAAACCAGAAGTCTTGTTGAATAAAAAGAGTCCGAAAATAAGACGAGAATCTAAATTAAGAGAAATTTTAAAGTCGTGAATTAGGTTGTTTATTAAGAAGCTTTGGCACACTTTATATACAATTGTCTTGAATTCTCAAATAATAGTGCAATAAGTTTCAAAACTTTTTTAAATCAATGTTGCTTTTAATTTGGCTTAGTAGCAGCTTACAATTTGTTTAATGTAAGCTTCTACTAAGCCTATTGAGTACCTGTTGAATAACCAATAATACCATGGAACCAATAATAAAATGGGTCTTTCAATTGAATTACATATGAACAAGTTGCTTTATAAGTTTAATTTGAGCTTTAAAATCCATAGTCAACAAATTTTGCAGGATGTACCGTTATAAACCTCAGAACCAATAATACCATGGAATTAATAATAAAATGGGTCTTTGAATTGAATTACATATAAACAGGTTGCTTTTAAGTTTAATTTGAGCTTTAAAATCCGTTGTAAAGAAATTTTGCAGGATGTACCGTTATAAACCTCAGAATTGACTGTTTTAAAAAAAATTGTAAAATTTTTTCAAAAATAATTTAAAATTATTTCAGGAATTTATTATTTGACTTACCAAACAGTATCTAAGCTATTCTTACAGTTTCCAATATGCCCATGAGGGTCTTAAAGGAAGATGACTTGTAAAGAAGGAACTAACTTTTACAATTCGTATTACAGTTTTTTGAAATTTTTTCAATTACTGAGCTTAGGGAAGCTTAAGGGAAGTATATTGTATTATTATGTATTTGATCAATAATATATGATAAATTTTTGTCCTATACTGTACAGTAAGTGCTGTAAACTGATATCTATGTACTAAAGGATATTGTACTTTTATTAAACGATTAAAACTTTTTTAGATATTTTCTTATTTTCTTTTTTCATTTACGATGAAAATGGGTGTTTAAAATATAATAGTAGATGAAAACAAAATGAAATTACAAAAAAAAGAAAAAAAAAGAAAGGGAAAGCATTTATATTATCAGTTTTTCTTTTTTCCATTTTAATTCTTTTATACCACCATATAAGGCTTTTCTGTTTTTTTTCTGATTGTACTTTTGTTTGGAAGCATAGAAAAATCTGAAAATCAGAGCTTGTTCCATTTTTTTTCTTCACTTTGGTTTTTTTTTATTAATACTCTGTTTTGGATTCCTTTGTGAGGTTTCGTTCTTCGTTACCAATACCTACCCAATTTTTTGTGTGATTTTTCTTATATGCTTTTATATGCTTATATGATATTGGTTTTTTCTTATTATAATATTATTCACATACATAATATTGAAAGCACTTGAAAGTTTTCACTGTGATTTTACAAAATTTAAATTTTTTTTTTTTTTGTGATTATTATTGTTCAGATTTGTTTTTACTTATTCTTTTTTTATTACAAAAAATGAGGTTTTGAAGTAAGATTAAAACAATGAAACAAGAAAATTTTACAAATTATCTCATTACCTGTAGGATATACCGTTAGTCGTAGGTTTTTTTTTCTATATCGGTTCATGTATAACTGTTAAGTTATTCTATGTGTTTACAATCGAATAATGGGATCAAATTTTGATTGGAGCACTGATGGAAATGTGTATTTGTTATTCTAAAATTTATTAGATAGTAGGAGTTGTTCATGAAAGTAGCTTAACTAACGGTATAGCTATGTACGTACTGATACTTAGTAAGAAATGGTGATATTACCATTGTTCCATCTTTATAAGCGATATAAATTTGGTTCTAGGTGCAGCAAGAAATATCTTCGCTTTTTTTAATCAGTGAGGATTTGGGAGTTGCTAGAGAAGTGATTCTGCCGATGAAGTTATATTCAAACATAACTGAAGATACTGTAAGATATGTTGGTATTTTTGAAATGTCTTCGTTACTCTGAGATTGTTGAGATTCCTTGTTCTTTTTCCTAAACATTTTCGTTCGGGACATGAAGTTATAGTGGTATAGTGCTGCTCAAATTAATTCAGTTCGTTTAAAGTAATTTGCCGTTTATAATCTAGTCCATCTGTTGAAAATTTTCTGAACCAATAATTACAATGTCTGATCTATTATGTCAAATTAGTTTTAGTTTCACGCATTGCAAAAATATTAAGTGAACCGTTTCTACCGTTTATAATGTCAACTTTTATTAACCATTTTAATAATGGCTTTTCTTTTATTTAATAATCACCATTATCATTATATTCTCAATACCATTACTAAATGTGTGTATTACATTTTGTTAACTATGTATTTGGAGATAAAAAAATAAATCAAACTTAAGTAACAGTAAAAAAAAAGTTACCGTTACCTTTTATTTTAAATTTTGTTCTACATATATTAATTCCTGTTAATCCGGTTTTTTATGAGCTTTCTGCTTTTTTTTTTGTATTTAACAAAATATTTAACGGAAAATGCATTTTATTTGACACAAAATGTACATAATACATATATAATTATATTATTAGGTATATACATAAATATACATAAAAAATTTTAAATATAATTTTAAAAATTTGAAAAATTAAAAATTTAATGAAAATATTTTAAGGGTCATGTCTGAGTATGAATGGAAGTTAAATTATTTAAATTGTTTTTAATTATTTAAATTGTATTCTTCGATTTTATAAAATAATTTTTATTTTCTACATATTTTTAAGACTTGCATTAATTATTAATTTTAATAGTAATTAAATAGGTATTTAAAAATTTAATTGGATTGCTTCATATCAAAAACCTAACGACAAAATCAATTAAAGCAAATTAAGTAATTTATTCTTAAAAAAATTTTTATATGATTTATGTTAACTTTAATTAGTTTGAAAGGTTAATCCATAACTTAACTTATAAAATTATTACGTGAATAATTGATTCGAAATTTTTTAATTCGTTTTCAATAATTATTATTAGATCTGTTTATTTGAAATATATCACATTAAATAATTCCATTTAAATAATTCCATCTTTTTTTTTCTAGTCGTAAAGGTATTACAAAACACTTAAAATACACATATTGGAAAATTAAAACGCATTTTTATATAAAAGAGGAAATAATTATTTTACCTAAGAAAAGTATTAAAAAAATCAAATGACTTAAATTTTACTATGTTTAAATTTATAACTCGTCGCTTAAAGGAAACCGTCGATGGAACTTGCTGCCTTGTAGATTCCGCAAAAGCTTGGGTATGTGGTTTTGCACAACAAATTCCACACACTGATGTCAATAATTTTAATGACAAACAAGCTGAAATAATTTGCGAAAACTTTAAACCACAAGGATTACAATGCAGCTTTCAAGAGGCTTTTGGCAAACATATATCATTGCCAAAGAGTTTTAAACTTGATGAGAAATGTCAAAAATATTCTCAAAAGGGTTCCAATGGTTCTTCCTCAAGCAAGAGCGACAAAGATAATGGAAAAAAATTTAATGAGGCAGAACAATTGCGCGGTGATGTTTTAGGTGCTTTAACATGGAGTAGCGCTCTCATATGTGGCTGGTATGCAACCCAAATTCTTTGCATGCAACGGCGAAAATTTGGTTGGGATAGCACCACGCAAAATCGTTACTTAAAATGTTTACAAGTATCTACACGTGCTGTGCACACTAATTTGATTGACTCCTATCTTGTACAGGCTACACCAATTATAAAAGCAGATATTATTGATAAAAAATTTGGTGAGCAAGTTCAAAAACGAGAACGAACTTCATCAATCAGCTCACAGTTAACTGAAGAAGAAACTGTTTTTGAAAATTTTTATTTAGAAAACTTGGAAAATCTTACTTTTGGGAAAAAAGTTGAAGTTGAAGTTAATTCACCACCAAAAGTAGAGCTTTTGAACAATTCTTCAGGTAGCACTGAAACTTTGAACAATTCTTCAGGTAGCACTGAAGCCTCATCCGCAGGAACATCATCTTCCTCTAGCCGTCAATCTGTCTCTGAAGCTGTAAGTGATCTCGTAAATTATATCGGTGAATGTGAAAATAACATGGCTTTGGAGTATATAGAAATTGGTGAATATAAAAAAGCAATAATTCATTTAAAGCTTGCATCCAATCACCATCACCCAGGAGGCATTTTTAATTTAGGCGTTTGTTATGAACAAGGTCTAGGAGTTAAAAAGAGTCTCAAGCGAGCAATGCAATGTTATCATGTTGCTTCCGGTTTAGGTCATCCAACAGCAATGTTTAATTTGGGAGTATTTTATGCCCAGGGATTGGGTGGTTTAAAAAAAGACAAAAAGGCTGCTGCAAAATGTATAAATACTGCAGCAAAACTTGGTCAACTTGATGCCATTTCATTTTTGAATTCTTCCACATTTGATGATGAGAATGAAATAACATTTGCAAATGAAATAGAAGTTAAAAACTAATAAAAACGTCAAATGTGTTTGTGAACTTTAAGATATTTTTATTTTTTTAAACTAATGTGGAAGGTATTTTTTTATTCTTTTTTAATAAAAAAAAAAAAAAAAAAAAAAATGAACCGGGACAGTGCTTACGAGATAAACCTAGAATTTCTTTGAAATGAACTAAATCAGTGCTTAAATGAAGATTGAAACAAGCTTTTATAGGTACCTACTACTTTTTTTAAGTTGTTGTAATCATTTCATATGGGAGAAAAAGCCTTCAAAAGGCATTTGAAATACTAATCCCCCCGGTAGTGCGATATTTCTATTCACAAAAACAGCCTCCCTCCGCAGGCAAAAAATGGAATAAGCAGCCTGGCTGCTTGCGTGGTATAATGCCTGAAAAGTAGCGACAAGACATAAATGTCTATCAAGTATTGAATGGGAAACCCAAAAGGTATAACTTGACTCCTTTCTTGAATTTTTGAATTTTCTAAATCACTTGTATTAGGAAATACCTAAGAATTTTCAAACCAAAAAAAAAATGTAGAACGAGATATTATCTAACTATTAATGAACATACCTATAGTCTTTTTGTTATCCATTTCCATATACGCAAACAGTAAACCAGTTCTAAAGAATTTAAGTCGTTGTGACAAAAGCTTCGAAATCAAAAGAACTTAGATAATAATAAGTCAAAAGTCGCTGGAACGTTATAACTCCTATGAGCGATTCAAATTTCTTCAGGAACTTATAGCTTTATAAATTAAAATATTTAAAAATCTGTATCAAAACATTTAATTATTTCTTCCGGCTCGTTCATCGTAGTTGTAAAATGTCCCTTCGGTGGACTTTTGACTAACGACTTTGAAAGTTAGTCACTTAGAAATTCCTGCCTGTAAATATAATAATCTCCATATTTTTATACCCGTATGACTATATAGTCAAAGGGTATAATAAATTTGCCATTACGTTTGTGACGCAGAGAAGGAGGGGGGGTAGATATAGACTCAAGTGTATGGATCGGATCAGAATCGAAAAAAAAATCGATTTAGCTATGTATGTCCGTCCGTCCGTCCGTCCGTCCGTCCGTCCGTCCGTCCGTCCGTCTGTCCGTCCGTCCGCACGATAACTCAAAAACTAAAGGAGCTAGGATCTTGAAATTTTCGCAAATTCGTTTTTTTGCAATAGCCGTCATCGCTATTTAAATCCAGCCATTTTGGTCCATGGGTTCGGGTAGCTGCCATACAACTTCCTTTTTTATATGAGTATTTCTCTGTACCTATTACAGCTACGTGTCTGAAATTTTGGCAAAAGTAGTTTAGTTTTATGGCCAAAGTTTCTGCAAAATTTGGTTGGTCTACTGCAAAGGGTTCGAGTAGCTGCCATACAACTTCTTATTTTATATGAGCATTACTCTATACCTATTGAAGTTGGGTGTCTGGAATTTTGCCAAAAATAGTTTAGTGTAATGGCCAAAGTTACTGCAAAATTTGGTTGCTCTACTGCCAAGAGTTCGAGTAGCTGCCATACAACTCCTTCTTTTATAAGAGCATTACACTACACCTAATAAATCTGATATGTTTGAAATTTTGCCAAAAATAAATTAATGTTTATAATAATAATGATATAATGTTTATATAACGGTCATACGGGTATCCCAGAGTTGACACAGTCTACTCTACTACACTCTTCCTCGTTTTTAGATTAAAGTTAAAAATCATAGAATTTCCGTGAAAGATTTTATATAAGAATCTAAAGAACATTCAAAGAATGTTCCTATTTAATAATTCTAATATTTTTCTAAAATTTTCCAGCTGAATTTTATTAATTTTTTATTAGAAATATTCAATTGACTATTTGTAGTAATAGTATGCATAAAAAGGCATTGCCTGTTTTTTAAAACTGGCCGGGAATTATCACATTTTTAAAAACAGCTAGGAATACTAAATCTAATAAAATACAACAATTAAAAGTTAAATAAAATATAAAATTATTTAAAATTTAAATGAATACAAAAATAAAAGTTTTATTAAATATTCGGAGAAAATAAAATCTTCTTAATTTGTGTCATAAACAATTTTTATTTCATTTTTATTCCGAAAGAGCTTTTTAATTATGTTAGAGAGTTTTTTTAAATTTCACCATTTTGTAGACAAATTAAAACATAGCTTTATACAAATACAAAAAAAAAAAAAAAAATTCCAAATAAATAAACACTTAAATTAAATGAAAGTTTTTGTAAGGAAGTTCAAAATAAATCAGTGAATAAGCAACAAACATAAATAACAAAGATTTGCTTCCTCTGTTTGTCTTCTATGCCTCTTTCAAAGAAAACTTAATAAACCACGTTATGAAACTTTCTTTCAATTTTATTTTTTACTAAACCGCTTATATGAAATATCATAAGCGGTTGGTATTGTTTTCGCAAAATAATAGAGCTCAGAGATTTGCATTGCTCCTTATGTGTGTATATATGTAGGTACATGTGTCTGCATACTGCATACAAAATGTTTTTAAACTTTATACATAAAATTTATACATGATAAGGTTTTGAAGAAAACCGGGTAATCCTAAGAGGTGTGAAAAATATAGTACAGGGTAGTTTTTAGGGTTTTCATATTCTTACATTTTTTGCCTTTATAAAAGTTTTTAGATTTGCTCTGGTGATCACGCATTGTATGTAATATGTGGAACCTTTCAAAATTCTTGTTGCCAATTATTAACACAATAAGAAGTTTCTTTACCTTAAATAAATACCGTTAGATAAAGTTATGTACGAGAAAAAAAATTAATAATTATTAAACCCTAATTGATTTGAAAAAAATTATTAGATGTATGCATAGCTTTACACAGTAAACAATATCTGAAAGAAATTATGATTTTCCTGTAAGAGTGGTTGGTTCTGTGGTGGACACAGCTTATTTTTTTTCTTTTTGTTGTTGTTTTTTTTTTTTACTATTTGTATTATAAAGTTATAGAAAATAAAAAAAAAAACAATAAACAATATTCACTATCTATATATTATACAAACAAACAAAAAACAAAGTAGTAAGCCCTTAAGGGAATTTATTTTCTTCAAAATTCAATAAAACAAACCAAAACAAAAAGTATTTCGGATTCCCGGAAAATAACAACAAACAAAACCCAAATAAAAATTATTGTAATGGTAAAAACTAAACTTCGTGTAATCAAAAATATTAAAATAAAAACAAAAATGTTTTTTGGAATTTGTAAACTTTCCTCAAAAAAAAAAAAACCACAATTTCAATTTTTGTAATAAACCATTTTAATTTTGTATATATATATGCGTTCCGATGAAAGTTGCCATCATTTCTCTATATGTCTGGCAAGATTCTGTAACTTTTCTATCAAAGCTCTTTGAAACTGTAGATAAAAGTGTTTAAGTGACAAAGTCATTCAATTTTCACTTTCTGATAATTAGGCAACATTAGACGAACCGACGGGAACCTAACAATAGTACTCCTATCCTGCTTGGACATTGAACAAATAATTTTATAAATGTACTATTTTAAACTTATTACATATTCCATCAAGCGTAAAAGTACTAAATTAAACTTTTCTCAGTATGTTTTAAGTTTTTTTAAAATTAAATTAAGTTTAATCAAATTTGAGTTAAATATTTGTTTGAGTATAAAAGATTTTAAAGACGAAATTATAGATTTGAAAAATAATTTAACTCTGGCAAATCAGGAATGGTTAGCTAAAACCAAATAGTTCAAAAACGATTTAGTGGAACAATTTAATACAAAATTAAGAAGATGAAAGTGCAGATACCAGATTGGAAAGGCATGAAGTAATATTTCTAAAAGGTTTAATTTGGAACTTGCCCAGAACTAATATACTCATAAGACTTCGACTTGCATCCTATATAATACAACCATACAAGGCTTCTCTTCCATTCTCTTATGCAAGGCCAGTGAATTATAAAAATCATGATATATTATTAGTCAGAAATTCTTTAATTCTACTCACTATATTTGAGTATATTATTTGAGTATTATTTGAGAAAAACATGCTAAAAATACAATATTATAAATGTTTTTTACGAAGGACAGTAGAGAACATCGAAAACTTTCCACATTCTAATTGTACGGAGTATTTTTTATAATATTAATCTTTAATTCACTAAAACCATACCTTTTTGAGCGAAAATTTAGAAAAGACGCGATTATAACCAATTTCATAGCATTAACTGCGTCACATGAATACTGCCGAGGAACAAGCATCTATTGCATTCGATGTTTCATATTATTTAGATACCCAAATGTCATTAGAGGCGCTGCAGCCTAAACGCAAATACACTCTATACGCATAAATTGTAATTATACTCTCTTTTGGATTCTCCCTATTAAATTTGAGAGTCTTATTTGAGTATTACTTTGAGAAAAAAATTTAAAAAAACATTTGCGGTTGGCAACCCTTAAATTTATAATAATATGACACTTCGCTTATATGCTGGATAAATCAAAATATACAAAAAAAAAATTAATTATATTTTCTTAGAAAATCCAAAAATTTTTATTTTTGTGACAATATTCAGAAAAAAAAAAATATTTATTTAAGAAAAATATTTTCATTTAAAAGTTTTTCTTTTCTTAAATTTTTCTTCCGTATTCAGAAAAAAAAATAGAATTAAATGAATTAAATGAAGATTTTACCCATGAATTAAATGAAAACTCTTGGTTTTCTTTTTTTTTTCAGGAAATAACAAATAAACAGGCCGAAAATTAAAACTCAACTGAAAAAGACAACCATAGAAGATTGTTTTTGTTTTTTTGGTTTTTTTTTTTTGGTCGTGTCGTTTACGACCCAAAGCGACAATTCAAATTTTTTTTTTCTTTTTATTTGAAGTTCAATTTAGTGAATTGAATTATTTTTCACTATTAAATGGAAAATTCCAAAGAAAAAACTTTTTCTTGAATATGGAAAATTTGAGGGAAAATCAAAACCAAAAAAGAAAAAAAAAAAAAATTATGGAAAAAAATGTGACAGAAAAAAGAAATTGTTTTTCGGTGTTTGTGTTTTTTTTTTATTCGGAAGTTTCAAGATTAAGTTTTCAAGAATTTCTGGAATAAGCTTAAAATTTTTCAGTAAAATTTTTTTTAATATGCTTTCCTAATAAATTGGTATAATGGAGTTCCTTAGAAACGTTTATAAATTACTCTAGAATAGTTTTCCGAGGAAATTTGGATAAAATAAAATTATTTCTGCTTTGAAGAATGAATACTTCAGTCCCCAGATACATTTAAATATTGAGAAATTTTATTTTATAATCGCTTTAAAAAGAAATCTATTTAATTGAATTAATAAAACAACAATGGAAAAGATAAATTTTCTTTAGAAACATTTTAAAAATCTAGAAAATGAAACCAGATTGATTGGAAATTGAAGAACATATTATAAGGTTTTATTATGTTGTCATGGGAATGTATTTAAATATTTTTTTACATTATAAAAACAGGATTTCCATCTGTAAAAAATCACAAAGTATCTATGGACGAGCCTAAACGAACGGCTATGAACAACGCAAAAAGTAGAAGGCAGGATATCTGTAACTAATCAATCCAATTATTAGGAATTCTTAGACAGTGGAAGACATCGAAAGTCTAATTTTGAAATTAATAGTTGCTTTTCTGAATAGAACTTTTTTGAGCTTGACTTTAGTATGCACCACTATCCTTGATTCCATAGATTTTAAGGATTGAACTGCATTAACTGCGAAAACTGCATTTGGGATATTAATTTGTTTTTTTTTTTGAGTAAAACAAGTGTAACTTCCTATTAGATATCTATAAAATTAATGACCCAACTGCTCTGCAATATTTTGAGTTGAGTAAATATTGAGACTACACTCATTGGGAAGACCGTTATTGATATATCGCAGCGCCATCGCAGATATTGCAGCCCAAGTTTGTGAATAATTATACTTTATCTTCGTGTTAATGTCCTTTTATAGATAAGATAAGGTGGCCGTGTAATGGGTATTTGGCCGCGTAATTTTATTGATTCTAAGGTAAGCGCAAAAGGTTTTTGATAGTTTAAACGATTCACGGAAATTTTTTTAATTATAAGATGACATTACGAACCGATCCTCTAAGCAAAACAAGAAGAGGAATTAGATGAAGTCAGCAACCATCTTAACCTTCGGGAATTACCTTCATTTCCATGAAAACCCAGTAACAGATGAAGATAGAAGAAAAACTTGATTTTTATATACTTCCAAATTTATCAATCAATTAAAGTAAAATTCCAATTCAATTAAAGTTCTTTATATAACTCTTCTTATAGTTGTTTCTTTATTAAATAGTTTTCATTTTTTTATTTTTTTTCATAACTTCATTTTGTTATAAAAGTTATTGCTCCTGTGTTACCAAAACTTTGTTTGTTTATTTTCTATTTTTTCTTTTTTTTTTTTTTATTACAATTCTTTTCTATTATTTATTATTTTAGCTTTGGCCTAAATCCACAATAATTTCATAAAAAGAAAAACATTTTCCTTTACAAAATATTAAAAAATGAGGAAAAACAAACTTTTACAAAAAAATATGAAGTGGAATTAAATTTTTTTTTCTGTTGATTTCGGGTGACAGGGACGTAGGGTCAAAGACAGGGCAAGTATCGAGAACAAAAATAACAGCCATAAGTACAGCATTATTGGAGGTGATAACTTTTTCAAAGTTCCAACAACGAATGGAACTAGTATGCCTTGGTAAGATGCCAGCTGCCACAATTCATACAATGAACTAGTGTACATCATAAATGGCGTGGAATTCTCACTCTCAGCCAGTGAAGGACTTTCCAGTGAACTTTTGGTTTTTGAAGAAGGTTCGCATTGTCCCTCGTCTAAATACTTCATGTACTATTCAGCTTGATATAGATGATATTAAATGTTTTTCCTTATTTTATTTTTTATTGTATTTTTCTATGTTATCTTTAAATCTTTCTCATTTGCCACAGGCCAAAATCCCAAAAATAAAATCAAAAAAAGAAATATATAACGAATATTTTCTGTATTTTGTTAGTTTTTAAATGGATTTTGTAATAATAAAAACTCAAAATAATATAAGATGATAAGCAAAATTTGTCCCATATTATTGAATTATTTTGTATATATTTATGTGATACAAATATGATATGTTCATACTTTTATATTATGTCAAATATTCATATTATGTATCAGTGTTAAAAATTATATATATAAGTATGTTCGAGTCTACCACTATTCTTTCCACAGTCAAATTAAATAAAAGATTTTTGAACGTTCTTTAAATGATAATTCAGTTGGTATAAAAACAAATATTTGTAATCAACACTTTTTTCAGAATTATAATCAAATATTAAGTTTTTTAGAATCTCTAAAACAAAATCTTTACGCCCTTAATTTGATGGTTTTAAATATTATAAGCCTTTTCAACATACTTAGAGATACAAATACCAGCCTTTGATATTTTTTTAAAACTCAGCTATAAAGATTATGTAGAGGATTCATTAATGCTGTATGTTTCATTGTTAAAACACTCGTTGTGAGACAACTTCTACGAAGGCCAAGGATCGCCGGACATTTTCTATTTCCCATCCGTTACTAAGCTCGAGCGCTGAAGATAAAATATCTTAAAGATACCAGATATCCGATATTCTACAGAATTTAGTTTTTGTATAAATAATAAAAGAATTAGCTATGCATACATTTTTTTCAGTACAGGTTTAACCGTTATATGAAAACAAAAATTTTCAATTTCAATAATCTACAAGCATTTGACATAAGACACTTTAAAGTTTTAAGATGTTTTATCTTAAGGAAATTAAAATAAAGTATTTCAGAACGTTAAAAGAAATATTTTAGAAACCTAGAAAGAAATTAAAATAAAGTATTTCAGAACGTTAAAAGAAATATTTTAGAGACCTAGAGCTTAAACCAACGTATTAATAACGTATTAACGGTAAATCCTCATATTAAGTCTTCTAAAAATTAAAGTAGATGCATCTCTTAATATTTCAGGAACAAATTAATAATATTTTATTTAGCACTTGACAACTAATAAAATCATGTATTGCAATTAAACATATCATTTGCTGAAACTTTCTCCCGGTCACTTTGTATTTGTATTCTAGGGATAAAAGTTAAGATTTTGTTAATAGTTAATTTAAATTTTTTTTAAATGTTAATTCCAGCTACAAAAAAATGTTTTTAGTTGAGACCTTCTCGTCTTATCTTTGACGCCTTATTCCTACTGAATCAATTATTTTTTATTATTTGAATACTTTTAAGGTTATAATAGATTATCAGAACGGGTCGGGTACGATAGCTCGGTTTTTAAAATCTCGAAAACCAAAATCTTGTTTTTTCTAATTTTCGGTATTAGAATACTGTTTAGAATATGGATCACCAGCTGGTATCGTCGATATGGCTGAAGAATATCCGAAGCCCTCAAAGACTTCTTATATACCTAATAAAATTTTTTAATTATTCTAATGTATTACAATACTTTCCAATTTTTTTTTTTCAATATTACAACAATATCTTTGTTGTCAAAAAAACTGACTGAAAAAAAAAAAAAAAAAAAAAAAAATTGTTCTCTTGGGACTTATTTGTTTTGAATAGAGTATATTGTTATCAAACTAATGTTATACTTTTGTTATATAACATTATATATAGATGGTAACAAATTACTTAAGAACAAGAATGTCCTAGATAGATCCTATATAAGTAAAATGATTATAAGAAAATAATCAAAATATACAAACTCAAACTAAGTTAAAATACTATTCACTTCATGTTGCTGCTGATTTCGTTTTTTGTTTTTCTTAAAATGAAGTTATGAATTGGACCTAAACCAAAAAGTATCCTATATATATATATAAATAAATATGATTCTATACAGTGTATCTTAAAAGTACACAACATATTATATTTTAGGGTGTGTGGTGAATAGGTGTAGTGGAAAAGTTGTTGTGTATCTCCAAATACCAGGCAGTGAAAAGATTTTTTTTTTTCTTCTTTATAGATTTTCTATTTGTCATTTCTATAATTGTCATATTGTGTGAAATAAAATGGTGGTACATATATGTATGTATGTATTTTGCACTTTCTTTAGATTTTGATTTCCCTCTTAGTCACAGTTAAATAAAGAGATGAGATTAGGTGATAAATCATGCGAATATAATATGCAATTAAGATAAATTTTTTTTTTTATTTTTAAGTGAAATCGTATGTGGTGGGACCACAAAATAAGTGTTTCCAAAAATAAAAAAAAAATTGGAGATAGAATGTGAAAGTAAGACATTTTGTTGTGCTTTTGTATATTTTTTTACTTCAGCAACAACAACAACGACAACAAGAACATACCAAAAAGTCAGTGAAACATTATAAACAGTAAACAAGATGTATAGCTGATGTTGTTTTTGGATTTTTTTTGGGGTGTATTATTTTATTTGACTTGTGTGCTGTTTTGCTATTTTTTTTTGTGTTTGGAACACAAGTATTTTGAGTGCCTGTAGAGATTTTGAGCTTGTATAGATTGTTTTGAAAGATAAAATACAAAAAAAAAAAAAAACAGAAAAACTACCTAAATTCTTATTTTGTGTTTTGTAAACTCTGCATGATTTTACAAATTTGTTATGTGACTTTTTTTTCTATAGATATATTTTATGTATATGTATATATATATATAATATTTGACTCTTCATTTTGATGGGAAAATTTTATATCCTATTATAAATGTATTTATATGTGGGCTCGTTTTTTTTTAGTCTGAAGGTTACAACTCATTTTACTCTTCGAGAATTAAATATTTACCGTTACATCGATTGGAATCTTAAATGTCTTTATGTGAAAATTGAAAACAACTCCTAAAATTATGCAATTTTTTGTATAAAATTTTTTAATTAATATGACTGAGCTACTTTAATATTAGTAGTGTTCAGATCTCTGGAATTCCTTAATACAAGGGAAAACAAATCTACATGAAGAAGATGGAGAAAACACTGAAACTTAGAACAGGATAGGAATAGTTACAGTAATCAGCTTAGCCACTAGTGAATAAAGATACTATGGGCAAAACTATCATTTAAGTCTTTGCCACTTACCTTTCAATGAATTATAACTCAGCTCATTTTGATATGTAAGGTATTCAGATTACCTCAACAGGAGTCAGCTTAGGCGACCTTTTAGTAAGCTCTCATGCAACAAAAACTAAGATCTATAGATAATTTTCAGTTACAATTAACTTTACCAATTATCTTAAAGATTAGTTTCTTACAGATACCAAAACACTTCTGATATAAGTCTGCTTCGAAATTTTGCTTTCTGATACAAATATTCTTTCCTCCTAGGTCTATACTTTAATTGCTTTTCCATGTTTCCTACAGCAGAGGCATGGCATTTAGTGACATATTTCATTAATTTTGTTTAAATGTTTTTTGGCTTTCAAGAAGCTTTTCATTATACTCTGACAGATCAGGGATTCATTTTGAAATAAATTTCATTTCCTCTTGTTCCAAAGCACAATTGGTCAGACAGTTCTATTTTAGTCTAAGAAATATTTTAAAATTTTTAAATAAACCGGAACAGAACGAGATAAAAATCATAAAAAAGAAAGAAATTCCAAAGTTTTGATCAGATGAGCGAGTGAAATAATATCCAGTTGGAGTTGATGAAACTATTTATTTGTACAAAGAGTCAAATAAAGAGATTCATGATTTGTTTATACATTAGTATATAAGTATATAGAAGGTAGGTACTGTGTTTATATATCTTATATGAAATGAAGAACAAATTACAGATAAATGAACTGTAAATTACTTTTAAAATTTTTTTTATGTACAGTTATTTTGGAAAAGAAGTGATTAGTTCTGTATTTAATTTTTTTTTTTTTTTTTTTTTGTGTTTTACAAGTAATTTTCTTTTTAGAAATTAGTAAATAGTTATTAGATTTTATTTTTGGAATTTGATGGCCTAAAAAGATAAGAACATAAGTTAAATACTGAAGTTGTTGAATATTGTTGATTTTGTTGAAACTAAATTGGAATTCATGATAATTTGTGAAACATATACTGGAAATTTAATCTTTTAAAATGTATGATTCTTTCTTAATATGTACTTCGAGTAAAAGTTTAATGTTTAATCTGAAGGTGCCCCCTCACTCACTAATAATCATTTTTGGTTTTAAAAAATTTCAGTTAGGTATATGTAGATTTATTTATAAATTCCTAATAGTTAAGGTTTCCAAGAATGTGAATCGGCATTTATCAAAATCAAGAGGCCATTATTGCAATAGAATTACTGATACACAAATTTTAAACGAGTTGGCATAGCATTTTTTTCCCTTGGAAATATCATATGATACAGAAAGAGAACCTTAGAAGTAGCTTAGGGAACAAAAAGCCTCCTATTTTGGGCATATTATGCGTGGAAACAAATAGGATGGAAACAATTAGCATGGTTGTGCAACATAAGAAACTGGATAGACATCAGAATCATTAGCGATTTAATCATTTCAGCAACGGATCGAAATATTTTTAAGGACATCGTTGCTAATATCATATGACAGCTGACATCCAATTACGGCTAGGCAACAAATAGAAGAGTTATAGAGGTACAGAGGTATATACCGTCTAATATTTAAATTTCCTAATGTTCACTTATTATTAAACCATTATTCGTGCAATTTAAAACAAACAGAAAATAACTCTATATTCTAATGCATTTTTTAAAGTTTTATTTTAGAAAAGAAATATTTTTAAAAATAATACAAAAGTAATAGGATTAATGTATGTTATTAACTGAATTAAGTTTTCTTTTAAGTAGTGCTTCTATTAAAACACAAAAACAAATCCATTACCTGTGGAAAAATCATTAAAATCATGTAATGATATTTATAAAACTATGTATAACTTTAGCTTTATCTCAACAACGTGAATATCTACTTATGCATTGCTAATTAACAAAAAAACAAAATGTAACACAAGTACAAAAGAGTCATAAATCTTTTACGATAAAATAAACGTTATTTACATATTTTTAAAGTATGCTTTAATATCTTCTTTGTATAATTACATAATGTTTTGTAAATTGTAATGAAGTATGTGCTTAAATCGTTTAAATCACTAGATACTCAAGAATTGCTTAAAAACTGAATTGAATTTATTCAATGATATCTACTATATATGTTTTATTTTAGTTTTTTGGATGTCGGGAAATTTAATATTTTTCTTGTAATTTCCTTTTTTATTAAAATCCACCAATCTAATACAAAGTCTCTTTTAGTCTTCAGCACTAGTATCATTTAAACTTGAACTTGTTGTCTTAAGCTATATAATGTTTTACTGAAAATTTTTGTCGTATAAATCTTAAGGTCGAGCGAATTGTAGATCTTATTGACTATCTTCAAAACTTAGTCGTAAAGACAAAACAGTTCCGTATTATCAAATCGAGTCTAAGATCAACAATACCTAGTTGTAATATTATAATAAAGCTCAATTCTTGTGACAGTCCTCAACCAAATTAAGAAATGAAATTCAAGTTAAAATATAATAAAGAAGTACCACTACTAATTGTTAAGTTAAAATCAAACCGTCAACGATTATTCTTCTACGCGGAACAAAAATAACGGAGATTCCTTAAATCGAATTCCGAACAAAATTGAAATGACAAATTAAATTAATTCACTGGAGTTAATTCATTTAAAGTTTTAGAAACCTTTAGAAATATTTCCTAAAACATGAACAATATAAAACGACTTTTATACATTTTTTCCGAACTCGTAGACAAACAATACTCTTCAACCGCATAAAGTAAATTTTTCTGAAAACAGTTTTTTATACATAAAATTTATAAAAACTTTGCTTTGAAAACTTAATTTATTCTTTGAAATTTTTTATACTTTAAATTATTAACGCTTGAAATGAATTCGTTATTAAAGTCACGAATTAATTAGAACAACAAACTAAATATTTTTTAAAACTTTAAACACTTGTGTTTTAAGTTTACCCAGGTGCGTTTAAACATATTTTCATTTTATAACTTAAAAGTAAACAAATTAATACATAAAAGCCGTCTCTTTTTTTCTTAAATTTAGTACTTTAAAATTTTATTTTTTTTACTAAATTTAATGAACAAACAATGTTTATTGAACAAAAACAGCAAAGTTACAAAATGTTTTAGGTACCTATATGTAACATGTTTTGCATATGATGCATTAATAATAATAACAAAGCAGAAAATGAAATTATTCAAGTGGATTTACCTCAATTTATTGTTATAATTCTGTTTTTGTTCTTTTACCTGTTCTTTTACCTATGATTACCACCTCCCTCTTGTCTAAATTTATTTTTTTTTATTCTTTTAGATATTATTTAACTCCCATACTATTACAACTTGAAGACGAAAAAACTTTTTAATTACTTTAAATTTTTTGAAGTTTCTATTTTAATTAAAAAATTATATGAACATTTAGTATAAGGTTTTTTTTTACTTTCAAAGTAAATTTGCATGTTAAGCTTAATAATATTTTAATGTATTTTAAAAGTATATTTAAACCATTGATTTTCTTTTGTATCAATGAAAGTATTGAGTACATCAAACGGTATTAATGGAATAGTTCAAAAGACGGAAAGCTTACCAAAAGATGACAAGGTATGTCTAACGACTTTTAAAATCAGTACCTAATTACCTAGACTTAATAATGAAATGCTAATTTAGATATTATAAAATATTTATTCAGATAATTGAATTAATTAGGAAAATGTTATCTGAGGGATGTTATCTGACTTTAGAGGGATGTTATGAAGATGGATGCTATTGTTTCTTAAATTATTTAGGATCGTATCTATATATAAATTACAAACTTTAGGAGACACATTACATGATCCTAATTCAATGGCGTAGGAAAGAACATTTGTCGGACTCGTTGTTTCATGTTGGAAAACCTTAAGGGCGCACATTAATTGCTTGATTTCTTTGGATACTTCATACCAAGGAATTTTATAGATTACAGGGTTAGTGACCAAACGGAGCATCGATGACCGGATAGAATGAGCTTTGAGGTAACACTACTTGGATCGTTTATAAAACGAATAGTTCTATTTTGTTTTTTTTTGTGATATTCCAACGTGGTTTAATGGTCTCTTCCTAAAATATGTGCATTATACTCCATTTTTGGTCTAAAGTATAATTTATAGATTTTTAAGAGAAAAGGTGCAGAGAAGTACGTTTTAAAGTGGAACAAGAGCTTTAACCTTCAACTGCATATTAAACTACTTATACTCAAAGTTGTAATTTTCCCTGGAAAATGTTTGAATTAACGCAATACCCAAACTCTTAAGGTCTGTTACTTCCTGCAAAAGTACGCTAAATTGATGGAAAACGCGGTTGTGGTTTAACACGAATTATAGGGCATTGGGATTTTTTGGTATTAATACCAGCACGATTATTTTCGCCCCATTTATGGATTTTTGTAAAATAGTTGTTTAGCTCACAATGATGAGTGACCGTTTTACATAAAAACGCGTGTTCAACATTACTTTTGTTCAAAAAATTAAAATTTAAGTTCGGAAAATTTAAATTTTAGTAACACATTTTAAAACCCACAAGTTCTATTTTTTAAATAACACAGCTTTATTTAAAAATCAATATTTCCAGCAATTTTTAAACAAAAATTAATTATTAAGTTTAAAATAAAAAGTCACTAGCCTTATTAATTTATATTTAATTATTTAAAAAAGAAAAACTACATAACAATGAATTAATTTTTACTCTTTTTTATCATGTCGTATTTTTTCTTATTTTTTAAATTAATTTTTTAATTAAATTTTACTCTTTTTTAATTATAATTTAATTTATTTAAAGGATTCATATCCTGATTCAATTGATTTAAAATTCAGTTAAGCTGGATTTTTTTTTTTTAAATTAAATGCGAAAAAAATTTAAATACTATTATATAATTTTTTTAAAAAGTAAGTATAAATTTTTAAATTACAGTTATTCGTTTATTTACACATCATTAAGTTTAATCGTTTTTTTATAGCTTTTTTGGTATTTAAAGTTTTAATAAAATATTTTTTTGAAGTACAATTGAAATTGTTTCCTAGATTAAACTCAATTTTATATTGCTTCACAGATGGTGTAACTGGCCAAAATATAACACCTGCGAAATAAGCCCGCTTAAGTTCAAATATAATATTTAAGGTATGAAAAAGTTAAATAAAATAAAGCTGAGGATGGGCCTTCTATATCCCCAAGTGGGGTCCTTAAGTCAATTATGAGAATTATTCATTAACACGATCCAATATGTCTAATATCAAGCTATTAAGGGTACTTTCCTAAAATAGATTTCCACAAAAAGGGGTAAGGGGTAGTTTGCACTTCGGACAACTGAGAAATTAGGATAATCTATTTACTTCAAAAACTTTTCACGATTACAATACTTTACTTTCACTGGAAATTCCGTGTACTAGAGTACGTGCTAATGAAAATGATTAATATATTATTAATAATTTCCGTAGATTATTGTCTTTTGTTTGAACGTCAAAAATCAGACATTTAATATGAATTTAATTATTATAATTTTTAATAATTTAAAAAATAAATTTATATGTTAATCAGAGTTATTAATTTTATTAAAAGATGCATTAAGTGTTATATCATGTATAGTTCATACCATAATATATGCATAATTTACTTCTCTTCGCGGAATAAATATGAAAACATGTTCTAAATGAAAATAATTCAAGACTAGTGATTGGAAATTAAATTATATGAAAATTCTTTAACATTTGACATTGTATAATTATTTTTTTAAAAATGGTATAATTAAAGTGCAACAATCCTCTACCATAATACAGTGTGATAAATGGGTGATTCAGTCTATATCCTTTTGAGTAAAGGGAATCGTTCTCTGTCATCAACAGAGATATTATTCTACAGTACTACTTACTATTCGTATAAAACTAACTTCTTCGGAGTTTCAGCCGAAATCATCGAAAGATACTGCGTGCAACCACTATTATGGGCGACCTGAATAAGTCTTGGAAACTAACCATCAATTTTATGCTAATTGCTTGGATCATAAGATGGAAAATTTATTTAAATGAACTGAAATCAGTGCAAGTAAATTTTACTAAATAAATCTATTCCAAAGCCCCCAGTGGTAAAATTAAATGGAGTAGATATTCCTAATGAAAACAAGGCGAAATACCTAGAAATTAACAAGAATATAAATATAGAGAACTGTTGTAGCTCCTAGGTCGAAAATTTACGTACGCTCCCTGGTACTTATAAAATTCCCACTGATATAGACTTCCTAAACTTAGAAATTTCTAATGTTAGTGATGAAATTAAAAAAATATGCAACAAAACTTAGAACCCGCTTAGAAGATCAAATAAATATAGAAGCATCAAGACTTGTAAAACTCTTTTTGCAATGTGAAAAAATGGAAACTCTACCAAATTTCAAAGTCGATTCAAAACAAAAATTTATCGATCATAGATCGCCATCCTCTCGGCCTCCCTATTTAACGGCTAATAAATACAATTCCGATTTCTCGGATCTAAAATGCAAATCTTAAATAAAATCTAATCTAAATTTTCTAAATGCAGGTTCAATTCAAAATGCAATTGTAAATATAATCCAAAAAAAAATATAATATAGTTTCAGTAAAAATTTTCCAGAAAATTAAACCTTAAATTCAATAATTAAAAATCAAATCTAAATTCTATTATCTACCATATATTTTAGTTTTAATTTTAAAGTCAATTAAATAATTTTTAATCAATGTTTAACTTTTTTTTTTTTTTTTTTTTTATTCTAAAAGACCCAATCAGTTAAGTAATCTTATAATAATCATAAACTTCTATCCCTTTATTTTCTTAAATTACCAAAAATTGTTTTTTTTTTTTTTTATATTTAAATTTTTCTGATTATCCTTCCAACAACAACAAAACGTTTCAATACTCATACACTAACATAGATATATATATATATATATATATATATATGTATATTATTATAATATTATTTTTATTTTAAATAAATTTTACTTTAGAACAATCTGCTTTACTGCAATCAAAGATAATAAATCCAAACCAAAAAATTTAAAAAAAAAAACTAAATGAAATTCAAGGATAACTAATAGAGAAAAGGATAATAAAAAGGATAATAAAATATTTAAATTTTCCTTTTTTTTTTCATTTTTTTCAATATTGATTATTATCGAATAAAAATAATTTTTTTTTTTGCCTCATTTCTTATCGTCTTGGGAAAATTCTATGCAAGTTGAAAAGAGATAGATATAAGATGAGAGAGAAAAAAAAAAAAAAAAGAGTTAGATATTTGATATTTGATATTAAATCAATTCGACTTATTTTCTATCTGAGATGAAACAAGAAAAAAAAAAATAAAAAGAAAAAAATTTAAATTCTAATTTTTTGAATTAAATTAACTTCAACAATATTTTCTTTTCATTATCCTTTTGTCTTCTTGGGAAAATACAATTTCTAGGATTTTTTTTTTTTCTTTTCTTTTTGTTTTCCCATGAAACCCGTCCGTAACGAAGACCACAATGGATAATAGGGTTATCCAATATTTTAATTTTTTTTTTTTATTTTTTAATTTTTAATTTAATCAGTTGATACTTTTTTTTTTTGAACTCTAAAGATTATTTTATATTATTCTATTTTAATTTTAAATAAAAGCTTATGATTTTTATAGAGATCAGAAAAATACTTAGAGGTTATGGATAAGTATTGAAGAATAATACAGAAGTTTTTGAGGCATTTAGGTGAGAGGGAGATTTTTTTTGTATGATAATCATATTGAAGACTTTTCTCGGAGCGTTGGTAAATAATCTAAAGACGACGGTATATAAGAGGGGCAACTTGGAGTACATTTATGAAAGTTCCTATTTTAAAGTCGAAATGCTTTGCTTCCCAATTACTTTGAAACTTCGATTTTTGCTTTCTGATAATCGACAATATTTAAAACACACAATGTTTAAAATTATCATTAAAATTGTAGAGGAGCCGTTGATGAAGTAAGATGATTCCCGTTCTGGTTGCTGCCGTAAGATGATTCTGGTTCTGGAAAGTGCTCTTTTTTCACATTTGTTTGTTTCTTAACAGATGCAGAAGGAGGTTTTTCAGCTGCTGCTGAATGGATTTCTAGTTTTGAGCATGGAAGCCTACTAGCCAGTTTCCACTAATATGACAATATCAAAACACGGTTTGAAAATTATTATTATAAATGATTATTTCTTGATATGGCGGAATTTTTAGATTACTCCATCTTTGTTGTGATTCAGCTGTATATAATATACAAACAAAGAACTTGTTCCTCATTAGAAACAATCCTCACAGGAGAGTTGGTGTTTAGAGAGACTCTTTTCTGTGGTAATTTACCTGCACTTTCATTGCCTTTAATATTGCATCCCCTTTTTAGTTGTATTCTAGCATTTCCTTATAATATTAGCTCGGTACTATTTATAATTACTTTGGAAATAGCTAGTACATCTGTTAATCTTTCCAGTTTTTGATTTGACAACTACAGATATTTTTGATAGGTGTATTTAGAACTAAGAACCTTAAAGCTTGAGAACTAGTTAGCAACTACAGTCCGATTTTATTGACCGTATAATTTTCCCCGACTGCTTTCTGTAACAAAGAAGCGCTAGAACAGACTTTTTACTGTGTATTAAAATAACAATTTTATTTTTCAAGGAATCTAATAATTGCACTTTCACTATGCTTAAAATATTATTCACAATACTTTAAGACTAAGATCCCTTTTTCTTCCCTTCTTAAAAATTAATTGTGACAATTGTGACGTTATGCTTGTCAAATAAATTTTGTGATTATTACAAGAAGACTTTAATTCTGCATTAAGTTTTCCTTTCCTTTACTTTTATCTAACTCTTCACAATTAAATACGGGAATATCAAAGTATATTATATTTCATACCATCATTATTATTCTTTCCTTCTTTTTTCATTTTATCTTATTTAAATGATTTTATTTTAATTTTAATTTCATTATGATTTATTTTTTTGTATTTTTTGCAATAGAATAGCGATTCGACCGAACAACTTCTTTTGCAATTTTTCACAATGAAATAAATAGAAAAACAACTAGACAAAAATTGGCTTGGGGTAAAAAATACAACGAATCTGATAAAATCATCTTCAATTAATTTTTAATTTTTTTTTTTTTTTTTTTTTCATTTTCTTCTGAATTTGGCGAATAAGAAAAATCTTAGGATAGAAAATTTAAGTTCAAAATGAAGGAAGACATTGCAAAAAGAGTTTTACAAAAATGCTAAGTGATATTTTACAGAGATGCAAAAAAAAAAACTAAACTGAAGTTTTCTTTTATAAATAACTAATGCAAAATGAATTTTCAATGTAAAACAAAAAAAAGGAATGGAATCCAACAAAATAAAACAACAGCAACAGCCAACAACTTAACTTAACGTTAAAACATTATGAAAAAAATTTCGAAGCTAACAACCACCCATTGCACTGCCAGAGAAAGAGAAAGAAAGAAAAAATGAAAATGCTGTCATGACAAAGTATTTGTGTAATAGAATAATAATGGTGTTGGTGGTTGTAGTGACATGACAGTTGTATAAAAACTGGCATTGTTATGACAAATTTTTTTTTAAATTATTACAAAAAAAACATCCGTCAGCTTTTTCTATGGTCAAAGTAACTGTCACACCGACAGGGGCGAGACAAAGAAGCACTGCAAGAAAATATACAAGATCACATTTTTCACTGATTTGATTTTGTGTTTCTTTGTTTTTTGTAATTTTTTTTCTTTTCTTTTCTTTTATTTTTGTTTTTTGTTTTTTTGTTTTGTATTTTACCAGGTGCCTGTTTTGTAAAATGATTTCGCGTGCGAGTACTAGCAATAATAATTGCGATTAGCATAAAAAATGAAGACAAATTGAAAGTGCAAATATTTGATGGCATAACGAGAAGAAAATATTTTTCTTTGGAAAAAAATTAATAAGAATTTTCCTCGGTTTATGTTGTTTTTTATTCTTCAACTTATTCGTTGTTAATAATTCCGACGAAATACTGTGCTGTATAAAAAAACAACATTGTATAAATTTTAAATATTTCACAGTGGATATCATAATTAAGCGGTCGTATTTCAGCTCTATAGAAGAACACTGAGAATTTTTTGTGTGGATCGTGTCGCAAATATAGAAGTTCTTCGAAAGGGAATGGGGGTTGAGAACTTCTCACATATATAAAAAGATGAAAAATATCCCCTTTTGGACATCACCCTTTATTGGATAGGTATTAGATCCAATAATGGATAGGTATCAGAGACAGGATCAATAGACAATTTTTATTCCCCAGGAAAATTATAGGATTTAGGCTTGTATGCAAAATGAAGGGTAAAAATAAAACGGAATTGGCCAATAAAAGACGTTAACTATAGAAATTGAGAATTTTAAATTCTGCGTCAGCTTAGTTTTCTAGCCATATTTTCCTCCATTCGATTCTCCAAAGCCCACCTTGCCAACTAAACGTGAACTTCGATATGCGGGAATACTTCATCTAAGTATACGGTTTATCTTTTTCAATTGCTTAAGTATACGATCCGGTAACCATTTTTTTTTTTTTTTTTTTAGTGTTTTATTTTTCTATTCATTATATTATTTTTTAACAATTCAAAAACAAAAAACTTAAAAAGAATTCTTATATGCTAAAATGTAATTTGTACATGGCTGACCAATATGTCAGCTCTCACAATTTATTTAGAACTATATTAATATAATCTCTTTTGATGTTTTAATATTGATATTTTGATTTTAACCTAATATATTTTAGTTTTAATATTAATATAATTGAATTTATTGGAAAAAATTTTTTTATATAAAAACCAATTTTTTTTATTTATATGTTTTATAAAAACTTAAAACTAAAATAACCTAATACTTATACCTATACCGAAACCTACAATAACCTACGTTACATCTAAATTTTTCCAAAAGTATGGTTTTTTAATTTCTAATTTATTTTTTGCAGGAATATACTTATCATATTTAAACAACTCATTGTCATTAATATTTATTATATTTAAATTTAAAGGTATTTGTTTTATTTTCGCGTTTCTTTTATAGTGGTATAAAATCGGAATATTTTGATTATTTTCAATATAATTATGTTTGTCCAAAAAGACGAATCCTTCTGGAGGCAAAAAACCTGTAACTAGGCAGTTTTTAATGTACTCAAAATCTTCGTACCATGGATGGCAGATTAATGAGTTCTCGCATGATTCACTACTCCTTTGAATATGGTTACGTATGAGACGAATGATAAAATTGTCGATTCTAACTATGTTCGCCTTATCATATATAAATTTATTTGAATAATAGTGCATATTAGTGTTAGGTTTTCTATTGTAATTTGTACAAGCTCTTAAACACTTGCGTTCGAATATTCTTAATTTTTCCATCACAGAAGCATTAACATTATACCATATTGGACAGGCATATGTTAGTACTGGACGGATTAAGGTTTTGTAGCAGAGCAATTTAACATTGTTGCAAAGTGTTCTGGAAAAGAACAATTTTCCTAAATTAATGAAGGCGTTATTTGCTTTTCTTATTTGATTTGTAACATGATAGTTAAAGTTTAACATATAATTATAGTGAACTCCTAAATACTTGAAGTTCACAGAGTTTTTAATTTTTGTTTTGTCTGGAGTTAATATATAAAAATCTCTCCAGCATGATTTAACATTATATTTTACCTTGTTAATAGTATTCCTGAATAACATAGTTTCACATTTTTGATAATTTACTTTTAGCTTCCAAAGATTACTATAAGATATCACTTTATAAAACATTTTTTGTAAAATGTATTGTGCATCTCTTAGATTATTACTTGTTGCGTAAATTGTCAGATCGTCCGCAAATGCTATACTGTAATTGGGCTCTAAATTTTTATTTAGAGAATTCAGTAATTCGCTTATGTATATATTGAACAAAATAGGGGAATTTACGGTGCCCTGTTGTAACCCATCGGATAATTTGAATTCTTTGGATAAATGATTATCCGACCCCCATGTGCTAAAAGTTTTACCTCTTATCATGTTGTTAATCAGAATAACTAAATGTAAGGGATATTGATATTTTAAGAGTTTGTATATTATACCATCAATCCAGACGGTGTCAAAAGCTTTTTCAAAGTCCACAAAACATGCTGCTACAACCTTATCATCGTTTATATTTCTACATATATCCGATGAAAGCTTCGTCATAGCATGTATTGTGCTGTGTTTATGACGAAAACCAAACTGATTTGATGGTATAATATTTTTAATCTCAGTTATTTTGACTATAAATTTATTTATTATTATTTCTAGGATTTTTCCTATATTTGGTAATAAACTTATTGGTCTATAACTGCTAGGATCTGAAGCACTTTTTCCTGGTTTTTTTAATGTAATAACAACTGCTTTTTTCCACTTATTTGGGAAGTAGCTTATATTAAGGCAATTGTTAAAAATTATTGTGTATAAGTTAATTACTGAAATAGGAAGATGTTTTAACACTATATTTGGAATTTTATCTATACCTGACGATGTTTTACCTTTAAGTTTTGATAAAATATCTTTGAGTTCATTTTGAGCTATAAAATAATTACTTAAAGTTTCATTTTCAAGTAAATTATTTGAGTGTAAATGATTGTTAAATTTAACAAGGGATATTTTATTTGTTTTATTATTTTGAATTATTTGGTTTAAATTGTTAATACTTTGCTCTACATTGTTACTTATCGGGGAAAATCTGTTTGTAACTTGCTTTTGAACTTGGTATAAATGTGTTGCCATTACTTCATTTATGTGTTCGTTTTCTTTAATAATATAATTATTGTTTTCTATTTTAAGTTTATTTAAATTTAATTGGGCGTCGTTTAAAATTTGCGTATTGTTAATTGGAATTTTTAAGTAGTCAATTTTGTTTGAGGTTTGTTTTTTATAAATTTTTTTAATTTCAGAGAACAAGTTTTTATTGTTTGATAATTTTATGTTTTTGATTCTGTTAGTCCAATAATTATTTATTGAGAGTTTAATATTTTGTTTTATTAATGAATTTATGTTTTTCAGTAATGAATTAATTCTTAGAAATGATGGTGCGTTTTTGTCTATTTTTATTTTAATTAATTTAAATTTAGCTGTAAGTAATTCACTTTTATATTTTTTAAGTCTAGTAATAGTTGGATTTAAGTAAATATCTAGGCTATTAAAATTATTGTTTTTGGATGGGATTGCTAACGACATTGCTTTCCGTATTGAATTTTCAATGTTTTCGATATAAAAGTCAATGTCCCTATCTGTTAGGTTTTTATTGTTAGGAATATTTTTAAGAACATCATCATTTCTTACTAAATTATTTAACACTTTTTTAAATTTGTTCCATTTAGCTTTCCTAAATAAGTAAATTTTTTCAGGTGATGGAGCCAGTAAATATTCTTCTCTATTATTATAACTATTTCAGTCCCTAAAGCTAAATGGTCACTATCATAAGAATATGTTTTTATTTGGTTCTGATTATTAGTTTTTAAATTAATTCTTATGTCAGTTAGGAATATGTCGATATACGATTCTCCTCTCGGAAATGACGGTATATCGGAAGAATATAATTTAATCCTATACATACAATTAAATCTTTCAATAAATTTTTCGAGAATAGATCCTCGAGCATTATTTGATTGATTTCCCCATTTTATGTGTTTAGCGTTTAAGTCTCCTGCCAAAATAAAATAGTTATTAATATTATCTAATTGAAGAGTTTGAAATAATTCCAGTAATTCTTTATTAAAATTAGCATTATGATTTTGTGATGCATAAGCAGATATTATAAAAAGATTTTTATTTCTATTTAAAAGTCTTATTTTTATAATACATACTTCTAAACATTTAAACCTATTTAGAGTATATTCTTTAATTATATCAAATTTTAAATTATTTTTAATTAGAATGGCCGTACCTCCACCTAAAGTAGCTTCAGATCTATCATGTCGAATTAATTTATAATCCTTTATTTTTATACGACTAGTTTTATCTAATTTCGTTTCACATAAGGTAACCACATCCGGGTTGTGAACATTTAAAAAATTTATTAATGAAAGTTGTTTAAGATAAGATCTACAAGAATTTACATTTATAGAAAACATTTTTAATTTTAATTGTAGCAAAGTTTTATTCATCATCATGGACAGTTTCAAATAAGAAATCTACCCTTGCAGATAAACTTTGCATTTCTTTTTGCATTTCATTTTGTGCATTTTTAAAATCTTCATTTAATTTGTTTACATTTTTTGTTAAATCACTTATAGCTAAAAGTATTTTATCTAAATTTATGTTGTTATTGTTATTTGTATTGTTTTCAGATGAAATATTATTTTTATTGTTGGCATTGTTATTGTTGTTATTAATATTGTTATTGTTGTTATTAATATTGCTATTGTTGTTATTAATATTGTTATTGTTGTTGTTATTAGTATTGTTATTGTTGTTGCAAACAGCATTTGCATAGGAGCAGGTGCTTTTTACAAAACTATCAATTTTTGTTGTTTTATTTATTGTTTTTTTTATTTTATTTTGTTTACTTATCTCAATATCATTTATTTTTTTTGTGAAGACTGGGCATTTTGTGTAAGATGCAGGGTGACCATATGACTTGCACAAAGTACAAAATAATTTTTCTGCTGGGCTTTCTTTTTTAATAGTGCAGTTTGCTGGTAAGTGGTTACCGCCACATTTTACACATCTTAACTCCATGTTGCAATTATAAGCCGAGTGGTTAAATCGCTGACATCTTTTGCATTGTGTTATAGTTGGTTTTTTTAATTTCTCCCATTTTATTATCTGATGGTCAATATGTTTTATATTAAGAATGTTGTTAATTGAACTTTGTGGTTCCGCTTGAACAATGTAGAAAGGTAACTTTATATTTTCTTTTATTGACTTTTTTGTGGTCATTCTCAATACTTTGGAGAATTTACATTGTTCTACATTTTTTGAATTAAGTAAGTTCAGTATTACTTCTGGTGCGTAATCGTTATGAAGACCTTTTAACACAAGGCTAATCGGTCTTTGGCTCTTCATGGTATAAGAGAAGCATTCTACCTTAGCCTCTTTTAAAGATTCAAAAGTTTTTTTATATTCACATTCGGTTTGTAAATACAGAATATGGCGTGTGTTTTTTATTGATTTAATAAAATAATTTTTAATTTTTAATTGAAATTCAATTAATTTTTTTATTATGTCTAAGTCGTTAGACGTAATAAATATTGGTGGCACTTTTTTGTTTTTAATATTATTAGTTGAATTATTATTAGTATTGGTATTTTGTGAATTTAAGTTAGTTTCAACATTTAGGTTAGAATTTTTTGGATTTTTTTTATTTGGATTATTGTTTAATGGTTTTATATTAGATGGACCGGGTAAGTTTTTTTTATTTTCATTATTAATATTGGTGCTATTATTTGTATTGTTATTCATTTTATCAGTGGTTTTTGTTTTTAAAATGTCCAAGTAATTAACATTACTTGCAATTTCATTTCCACATGTTTTATTTTTTTCAACATTGACGATGACGTCATTGACATCATCTGTTATATCAAGATCGTCATCATCTCCTAATAATTGAAATCTATTGGTTTCAGTTGAATTGTCATTTATTAATTGATTAACTTTAGATTTCATAGATAATAGATCCGGTAACCATCAATATGTATCAGGGAGTTTAATGCAATATTCTGCCGCAATCCTATTACTTATGCAATTAGTGGTATATACTTATGTCTTATTAGAAATATTGTGTATTTTTTTAACATTTATATTTTGTTAAGATTGGAAAAGTCTTATACATACCAATATTACATTGTTTTCAGATACCTATATAATAGTAATAGTAATAGGATTGTCATGATTTTTATAATTCTTATAAATTTCTTTCATTTCTTCATTGTTATAAATTTTTATCTTCAGATTTTCTTTTTATTTTATGATTGCTTATTAAAATCATTAGAAGAAATTTTTCTTAAATATTAAAAACTCTAACAGAAACTATGATAAAAAGTAAAAATTCATTTTTGTTTTAAAGAATATTTTTATTCAAATAAAATTAAGAAACAAAATGATGAAAAATATATAAATATAAAAGAACAAAATTATAGAAAATATTGAATTGAGTTTTTTAAAATGGATTATTGAATTTGAAAAAATGTTTAATTTTTGAAAAAAAATAAAAATTTGATTGAAAATGATGAATTAGTTAAAAATTAATAATATTGAACATCAATTTAGTATTAGTTATGAAAATGTAAAGGAAATAGAGTGGAACAAAAGTTTGTTAAAGTTTCTTTGATTTTAAATTTGATTTGATTTTAAAAAATTATTTCATATTCAAAATATTTATTAAATTAGAATTGTCTATGTAAGTACTAGAAAAACCTCCGTATAAAAATCAATAAGGGCCGAACCCCTCCGTACTTCATCGGTTTATAAACTTAGTACCACTACACCACCGAGGGCTCAACTATTTCTTTATAATATATACCGTCATTTGAAATATTGCATACTTTAAGGATACTTAGTATTTTTAGTATTTTTTTAATTTAACTTTTTATTAGACGTGGATTAGGTTATTCATTATAAAATAAATTAGGCTGAATACAGCAAAACTTTTAAGGCTAATTTCAATTCAAAGCAAAGATTTTTTATTTAACCTGGGATAGCTGCTGTTCACTACTTACTTAAAACAGATTATGATATGGTTCACAAGTTAAAATAGTATGAATTATTTAAAATTAAAAAAAAAACAAAATTATATCTATCTTGAGCAGTTATACTGTTAAGGATTTGTTGCTTTCCCTTTTTCAAAAGGAATTCAATTAATTTCTTTAAAAAAGTTTTATGAAATTAATATCCCTAAATTTTAAGACGTCCTCTAACCTTTAAGACTTACACAAGAAAATATTAAACACGAGAGAAATAAAAGTTTTAAAAATGAAAAGTAATTTTAAAATTAAAATTTCAAAAACCACACTAAAATCAATTTAAAATGTTTTTATTGTATTTATATTTCTATCCTACACATTTTTCAGCAAAAATTAATAAAGGTTTTAAAAGTTCAATATAACAAAATATTTGTGGCTTTTAAAATGATTTTAATATTGAAAAAAGGTCTTATATTAAGTTTTAAAATGATCGTAAGACATTTAAAATTAAAATTTTTGGTGTTTAATAAGATCAACACCAAAAAAAAAATTATATTAAAAACTTGTACTATTAAGAACCTTTTAAAATTTTGTGGGTACATAAAAATCTTTGTTATAATAATTAATTATTTAAGAAATATGTTTCAATCGAAGAGAATAACGGCATTTCCTCTCCGGTGTTTTTCCATGTAATACAATAAAAATTTGACAGTTAAATTTTTGGTTAAGTATTTTAAGTACTTTAAAAACATTTTTAATTAATAATAATTATTGAGAATTTGGTTATACCTTTGTAAAATACATTTTATTTCTTGTATGTCATTTCTTTCTATATGGAGGTCAAATTTTGGAGTCATCAAAAAATATAAAATGTTCTAAAAGTAAGAATGAAATTTGGGAATGGAAAATAGATCTTTTAAAGATTGCTGTAAGTTTCTTATTTGTATTTAATTAATATAATTACAGTGGACTGGATGTTAAAAAATATTTTAATAAGAACTAACATAAGCGACTAATGCTGGAAAAGGTGTCCTCAAACAAGTCATCCAAAAACTTTGTTTTTTTAGATAACATTTCCAAATATGGTTTTGTTATAAGATTTGCACAAAACCTGACTTTTTTTATTAATTTTCATGAATACTCGAACAATAAATGTTTGACTTATTTTTTACCTTTTTGGAAGTGTAAACAAAAATTTATTTTAGAATCATGTACACGTGTATAAATAATAATATTTTGTTTATTTAAGTGTTTGTCTCTTCACATAAAAAAAATTAAATACATTATGAAAATCAATTATTTTTTTAAAAAAAAATATTCTTATTCTATTTTTCTCTTTATACAATTAATTGGTTTTGTACCTTTGATATCCCCACCAAGTTTTACTTTTTATTTTTAATATTTCTTTATTTTAGAAACCTTTTTTATATAGTTTATTTTGAATTAATTTTGGTATCGTCCTTCATCAAATGTGACCGGATTTATGGTCAATAAATCCTATATAAACTTATCATACTTATTTTTGATATTAAAAGGATATTGTTTGCATGAGTCCCTGAATTCTGATAGAACTAATGGAATAAAAATTGTTAAGTGAAAAATTCTAAATGCCTATGTAAAGAATAATAAAAATGGAAACAACTAAAATTTTGAAAATTTAATTTATTGTAAAGTTGTTGATCTTGTTAACAATAAGGTATCATGATATTTTAATATTTTTAATATAGAAAAAAATTAGTCTTACCATTTAATGAAATGTGGAAAATACGGAAACCGCGGAAATCTAGTCATTAGACAATTATGACAATTTTTTACGATTCTATCCTTAACAGATGTTGTGAAACTTGCCCTTAATAGACATCTGAAGATCTCGAGAAGTACAATTTATTAACGATTCACTCCACTAATCCACTAATCAGTCCTTTAATTATTAGATTAAGAGATAAGTTCAAGTATTGCTTAATAAATAAGTATGTAGTACGTCAGTAATATTGCGCGTCAGGCGCTTGCTTGGAACCCGAAAGATAAAAGATGTGTTTTGGAAAAAAGTTGGTCTAGAAAATTAACTTATCAAATACAGCGACATTATGCAAAAAAATTTACGAAAAATTAAATTAATGGCAATAATAACTCATGGGATATTCAAACGGATCTTTGCGCTAGACAAATACCAATTCGATAATACATACTATGACCTATCGTCTTTAGCATCACATCAAACTAATCTGATTCCCATTAAACATCCGATGATCCGTCGCACTTATATTACATCGTCATTTATATTAATAAGTTATTTTAACAAACTTTTCGCCTGGATAGTTATAAATCTATATAAAGTTATAGGTCATCCTACTGAAGTGATTTTTTTTGTGTCTGATCTTAATACAAAATGAGGTGAAAATAATAAATTGTTCAATGCTGCAACGTAAAATTAGAACACCTATAAATGGACACAATGAAGAGGACAACGAACACTCATTCGCATAAATCGCTTCAATATATTGTATTATTATTTTTTAGATCGTAAGAAAATCCACTAAAATTGGTCAAAATAAACTTTGAACAATATATAGCAACACTAGTGGTATTCTTTTTTCATAACTCATATTTTTTGGGTCCATTTTATGAAACTACTTTTGTTGTTATACAGACTTCCATTTTTTCATCACCCATTTTCCTAGTTTGTTTTTATTAAAAGTAAATTTAAAAAAAAAAGTTGTGTATATCCCGTTTAAATATCCTATGGGTATTTTTTATATTATTATAAAAAAAAATTCATTATATTATTTTTCTTTTTTTTTTTTTTTTTTACCTTTGTGCAAACTTCTATAAAGTACACTACCACCATAAAATTTCAATATATGTATATAACTTTTTAGGTCATACAACTCTACTAAAAATTAAGTGTATTGAGTTTTTAACTGAATCACCTCAAAAAATGTTTAACTCAAACTGGCCATGATCAACTGATGGACTCATTTCAAGTAGAAAATTGGATTTTTATTGAAACAAAATTTATATTTTTATCTATACATGCTTGTCAATAGATATGTTTAATTTATTAAGTACAGAGTGTTCCAAGAATTTGAAAAAGAAATTGTAAATAAATGGAGAAAAGTGAAAACTAAGAGAAAAAAATTGAGGCTTCGATAGTTTTGTAAGGAAATGTTTTATAAACCCTAAGAGATTACGAATTGAAGTCCATCAAAGGCCATAGATTTTTAATTTGAAGTAAAATTACTGGCAAAAGTAAATGTTAATAAATTGGTTTAGAGGCTAAATAATATATTTTTATTTTACAATACAATTATTAGTATTATAATATTGAATAAAATTATAGTTATCAGATTATTGAAAGTAGGTATTAGAAAAGATAACAAGCTCAGTATTTTGATTAGCTAAACAACTCAGGATTTGAAAACACTGTCGTAAAAATAACGGGATCTAAGCATTTTTTAAATAATTGAGCAAAATATGTTAATTATGCATATCTGAACTACTTAAACAGAACAAAACATATTGTTCAAGAAAAGTATTTTTGCAAAACTAACGACAGGTCGGCTGCAAAATAAACTAGTCGAATACTGAACTACCCAGCTTTTAAAATCCAAATGGTGAAAAACTGTCCTCATGTGAAAATATATTTTAATTAAATTAGGTTGTAGTTTTAGCTTGAATAAAAGCAGTTCTCTTTAGCACTTTACTCGTACTTTACTTAGCACATTACATCGGGGATTTCGCATATTAATGCGTCCATATTTAAAATTTAAAGTAAAAATAAACTTCATCTTCTCGAGATTTCGAAGTGTTTTAAATTATCATCCCATCAGGATTCTGAAGATTTCTGTGAAAAAAATATTTATTAATTATGCTCAACAACAGTAGAATCTCATATTTATGATTTCTCCGTAACTTTTTTTTTAAAAATTCAACACTATGTTATGTTAGCAGAATTACTAATTGGGCACCCATTATAATATTAAACAAGATACATTTTATATTTTATTAAAAGATAAAATATTTTTGATCAAAAAAAAAACAAATTTTGAACACATTTAAAGCAACAATAATGAAATATAAAATATATGTGAAATATATTCATATAAGTATAATATTTCAACGAAAAAAAGAATGAGACAAAAATCAAATTGAAAACTTTTTTTTTATATAATAAAATTTATTTTATTTTTTGTACTGCACTGCTCTTTGATTCAAAAATATTAAAATTGATATTCAGGTTATCGATTTCACATAACTATTTATGTGTATATATATATATATATATATGCATATATAATGTAAAATATATTGTATATAATAAAATAATATATTTTTATTTTATTAGGTCTACTGGAAGAGTAAGTCCAGTTTTATGTATATGAATAATACCACAGAAACTATTTCAGGGTTTCATTCTGTATGATCTTTGTTGCTCCATTTTTAGAATTTTTTTTGCTCCTCCTTGGAAAAAAGGTGTTGGGAGTAGAAAAGTGAAACAAATCAAGCTCTTTAAACTAGACCAGACCATGAAGTTCATAAGAAATAATAATAATATGTGAGTACATAAAAGGGATTTCCGGATGTTCTATATTTCAATATTCAATTGCACTACTCTCGTAAAAGAGGACATATTTGTTCATTTTTTGAATTATTTTAATAAGAATTTTAATATACACTAAAAATTTAATTTTTCATTTATTAAAGTGTGTTATACATAATATTATAATTATAGTACATGCACCCAATTATATCTACATAATTATATAAAACTACGTAACACCAAAAAAATTAAATTTTTTTAAAAATTATTTTATTTTTTTTGTGTTTAAGAGTTGATTAAATTTTGGATATCTATAGATTAGTTTCAAAAAATTGTTGCTCGGACTTTAATTAAGTAATTGGAAAGATTTTCGTAATAAAAATAAAGGGTTTCAATAAAGTACATCTACAAACTTACACAATGTAGAATACTAAGTTTTGTGTAAGGAGTATATCCATGGCAAAACAACCGATATAGTTAGAATGTTTAATAACTTTTTTATTTAATGGTAAATTATTATTATTATTTATTTGTTATACAGTATATAAACAGTTTTGCGCCACCCTGTATAACATGTAGAAACGTCTTAGATTTTTTATATTTTTCATAACTTTTCGTAATTGTTGATCGCTGTTCTGTTGTGTACTGTTCCATTTCCAATTCCCCAAGTTTTCATCAAAAAATTTTGAAATAAAAATAAAAAATATAAATAAATTTAAAAAGTTATTAAACATTGAAACCATATCGGTCGTTTTGTGCCACCCTGTATAACATGTAGAAACGTCTTAGATTTTTTATATTTTTCATAACTTTTCGTAATTGTTGATCGCTGTTCTGTTGTGTACTGTTCCATTTACAATTCCCCAAGTTTTCATCAAAAAATTTTGAAATAAAAATATAAATAAATTTTAAAAGTTATTAATCATTGAAACAGACAAACAAATTTTTTCAAAGGCAACAAACAAATTTTTTTAAATGATTCATATTTATTGTCACGAATAAACCGTTTATCTTTTTGAGTTTACAGATTGATTTGAGTTACAGATTGAATACTTAAGAGAACTCTTGTTAAGATAAATATAGAGCTTTTTCGAACTTTGACAGTCAGAAAAGATTCCAAAAGAGAAGAAATTTTTTAAACACCCGGACATAAGGACAGAGTAAGACCCCATATAAAATAGTCACATATTTAAAAAGTTTTTTTTAATGTGCTAAAAAAAGACGTTAGTTTAAAAGATTTTTTTAAAATATTGAATTCTTTTATAATTAACAATTTAAACAACTTTAAAAGGATGCTTTAAAATTTTAAATTACTTTTTGAAGAATTTTAAATTTTATTCCTAGAGTAAGGAAGAAAATTCAATATTGTGAAACTTTTTTAAATTTTTTTTTAATTTGATAACTTCTAAAGAAACTAAGGTATTCTAAAATCCTTATAAATGTGAGGAAACCTAATAGCTTCCATGAGAAGGATAATTTGACACAACCTCCGTCCGCCTATATTTTCACAGTACAATTATTCTGAAAATAATTTGTTTCTAGACCTTCTAAATGTTTGTAGACACAAGACTTATGACGTAAAATATAAGGTAAAGCTTATTCAAATTGATCAAAAAATTAATAATATTATAATTTTAATCAAGGAAACCTCAAGGAAATTTTAATTTTGATTTATTATTACCAATACAAAAAAAAAATTATTACCAACACAAACAAAGCAAAACAATTGTTCGATTTACAAAATAGTTTAAAATAGATCTAAAAATACACCAATGAAACACACCAAATATATTTAATAAAATAAAAATTTGTATATACATTATATAAACATATATATTTATATTTAGTATAAATATATATGTTTTGAATGTGTATTATAAACATGTATTTGTATATTGCTTCAAGATGTTCGTTTTATTAATAAAGTTTAAAAGTACCCTAAGTGAAAAATAAAAATAAAAATAGTTTTCTTATAAATTTGTGATTTTTTTTTTTCCAACATAAAATTCCACTTAGACCAGTTTTGGGAACTTTGGATAGTTTTATTTAGAAATATTGCTGACACATTGACATAATGCGTGTTGTATTACATGCCCACAGTTTTTAAGGTATATTGAATTTTATAAATTTGATTTAGTAAGAAAGCAGTAGCTGAAGTCAGCCAAAAACTGTAATACCTCTATGTAAAGCAGTTTAATTTTAAAATCACCATCAAATTAATTTTAAAGCTAATAATAAATCTTCGTATTCGTAAGAACTTTAATTAAGTGGAAGTGAATTCAGTCCTGAGCTTTATCTGATGCATAATCCTAAAATATCCTTCACTCAAATTTTTCCGGATCGCTATTCTCATATATAAGCTGTACATTTGTATAACAAGTTCCTTCCTAAAGCTTAATTCAAGAAGGGTGTGATTTTTGTGCGTTAAAGTCGCATACTACTTAAAGCAATATAACAGAGTTCCAATGGGTGGCTTCGAAGCTTTCCATGCCCTCGTTAAAAAAGAAATTAATGGGACTTCAAATAGCAAGTTCGAAGAAAATATATTAAAATTAAATATGGAAAGTATATTATGTATTCAAGTTATTTTAGTTTGCGTTGTAAGGATGAAAAAGTATAGGTGATATTATTTTCCTACCGTTTTTGAAGCCTTATACTTTACATCTTTTCAAACTTGCACCATTATTAGAGTAGAATCAAAGTCCAATGTTAGCCACAGAGAATGCAGGCAATTCAAATAATATTGGAAAACTGTTAGCTTTTAATTTCTCCATAGAAGCACTTTTGTGTTCTGAGTTTATAGAGAAGCACTGTTGTTTTTACTTATTGACTGAGTAACTGACAATATTTTCTTATGTGGGAACCTTAAGCTTTTTGATGTTCATTACTTTAATCTTTTTTTTTACTCTGAGAACTGTAAGGCGGAATAGAACACAAAAATTCAGGTGAAAATATATTACTGTTTGGAAAATCAGAGAGCTAAGATGTATCGAAAGAAATAAAAATAAGTACAAATTTTGAAATTCTTCATTTTGTTTTCAATCCTCTATTTGGCCCGTGTCAGCACTACGATTAATGTTCCATGGAACTGTGATGTCAACTTTTGATGATTATAAATCTTAAGAAACTTTTAGTTTACATTTAAAAATATTATGCAGAATACTAATTCCCATGGGGACGCGTATTGCTAGTATTAAACTTGGACGCGTATTGCTAGTATAAGAAACTAAGAAGAGTAGGTTTCGTTATATAAATTCACCAAATTTTCATGAAACATTGTTCTTCAGTGTTAATCTATCTTAAGATTATTTTATTTTATTGTGTCCTTTCTTAGTGCCTTGAGATCATAAAAATAATGCTTGATTAAATCATAGTGAAGAAATATTGTAAAAGTAACTTTATCAACGTAACTTTTATTAAAAGTAACACAGTAGGAAGACTCAATTAAGAAAGCAGAACAATGAAAAGACAAATCCGAGATCAAAAGTAACTTTTTATGTTCTAAACATTAAAAAAAAAAATAATTTCGAACGACTCTTAAAAAGACTAAAAACACTTTGACCACAAACTTTTTTTATTACCCACTCATTTAATGGGTTACTCGTTTATATTTACTTCTATTATTATTATAAAGTTTTACTCTTTACTAAAACCCTATCTTAGACTTTTATGATACGAAAAACCCTATTTAATGGCACTTTTTCTACTTACCAAGTTAATATTATAGAAGCTATAGATTTTAATTCAGTGTACATTTTTATTTGGTTTAAAAATGAATAAATTTACTTTAGAATTCTTAAGTAAATTTCCAACAGACCTAAATTTCAATTAAAAGTACTTAAATCATAATTAAGTTTTTATAGTTCAGTTTTAGAAAAACTTCCCAATACGTGAACTTTTATAACTTAGAGGTAATTTAGAAGGCATCCAGTAAAAGTAGTTTCAAGATTATACTTGAATATTATTATATGAGTTAATTTATCGCAGGAGCTGTATCGCTAAACAGTCCTAACTGTCAATGTTAATCAAATAGTATACTAGGATTCCAGATTTTAATTTATTGTATATGATATGATTGGGAAATGAATGAGATGAGATCTTATCGCCTGGTATCTTTTGATCAAAGAGGGGGCACGAAACTTATGGCTATTTCAAAATGTCCACTTCCAAAATGTTATTCCCCAAATATTGATCAGCAAAATGTTGATTTCCAAACGTTGACTTCCAAATGAGTACACTTTATTAATCGTCCCATTAGACATAATGTGAAACGAAAATCGTTGAAAACTATCTCTGAAAAACAATAGACTTCCTCAAGAGAATTAATTTGCCAGGAAAAGGATTTTATTTGATAGCATTTTTCAAAAGAATGAATTTAAAGCCATGAATCAGAATTTTTGAATTCTATAGAAAAATTTTAAAAATTATTTTTAGTAACTCTAGAGATTAATTCTATCCTGATTTTATACCTTTTACTTTTGCGTTTCTATTCTCCCCAAAACTGATATTTTTAATTAAATTTTTTTTATAATTTTGAAATTTTCCTCCCACTTAAGATGAAAAATCAAACAATAGTTTGGTTTTCGATAATCTAGACAAAAACACTCAATATACCTATTACAAATTTTCATTTTTCAATGCATCAAACACTATGTCATTTACAAATTAAATTACTAAGAATCCACTTTACTCAGAACTTGTCTAAAGCAGAAAGTACAACCGAAAAAAAACATGAGCAAGTAAGTAGAGTAGCCATTTCAACTCTGGGATACCCATATAAAAGCATAATAAACTTTAATATAATATTACAGCTTCTCGAACATGTTTTACAAAACTATAGAAAGTTATAGAGTTCTCTTTGTTCTTTCGAAGTTCCAGAACATTAATTTCACAGTTTCATAAAAGCTAAACCAGAACGAAGCTCGTCTAAACAACGTGTAAAGAGCTCCTTAGCTTATGCTAAAGAAAACGAAGTTGTAAACGGCAGCTATTCGAGTATTCTGCGCTGGGTGAACGACATTGTGTGCAGACATGAGGTTTAAAACTAAATTACGTTTGACATACGGCTTTATCGAATTTAGAGTCATGCTGGAATCAAAAAATAAGCTGCTCGAACCGGCAGACCAGCATGATTCATTCCAATGACAAATATAGGTTTTATTTTGAAAAGCATTTTCTCACACAGTAATGGAGATATGGATATACTTCGACAATGTTCCAAATCAACATCATAAACTTAATGACAGATAAGACATACGCTTAGATTTCCGCACATTCGTGTATAGAAAATTAAACGTTAAAAAATTTCTAGATTTTTAATAAAAATTCTCCAAAAAACAATATCTATTTCCTTTAAAAATTCAGTATTATTTAAACAACATGATTTTGTTTTTATATACAGATTGTGCTTTAAGAGAATTGAGTTATGGTTGACAATCAGTATTAACTCAAAAGAAAACACACCACACTTCATGGTTTATATACGAGTACACATACAAATACATATTGAAATTTTTGTCTTGAATTGCGTTCCATTTACATTTCTACCACTTTTTAAAAAATTCATTCAGTAAAACATAAATAAATTTTTAAGCCAATATGTAATCCAATATGTAATCCAAATTCAAAGAAAATTCTTTGATTTTTGACATTTTAATTAAAATTAACACCAATAACAGAACAAAAAAAATATTTTTGACTTTTGACAACAAACAAATTGTTTTTTTTTATTTTTTACTTTTTAATGGTAGGTTTTATGTGTGAACATTGGATTAAGATTGTAAATGTTAAGTGAATGTGATAACTGTAAATAAATTTCAATGTATGTGTTGTAAAATTTAATTTTAACATTCAAATTTTTATTATAAAGATTTTGTGTTAGGATTTATTTAATTTTTTTTTTTTTAATTAAATTGTAAAATTAAGCTGCAAATTTAACATTACAGCTGTTCGATTAAACAGTAAAATATTCTGTAAGTCAAAAAAAATAGTTCAAAGTAATTTGTGTTGTATCACAATACCTGTCACAATACCTGTCACAAGAACTGTCACAATACAAAAAACAGTGTTGCAGTTATTTGGGACGGGTAATATATTAATTATTTGACCAACGGCGTTGTGGTAAAGACGCCGTCTTGTTTGTGGTCAGATCGTATCTAATAAAAAAAATATCGTAAAATTGTAAAATAATATCATTATATTATAAAATAAGATTTAATATGAAATATATAAATAACTCTTGTGAAAGATGATAGATGACGCACAATTTATAATTATTATGTAAACGTTATATTGCTTTGATATAAAATATTACGTATATTAATAACAACTTATCTATGAAAGAAATTTCACATTAAGCTTTTCCTGATTTTAATGAGTTCGGCATACCTACATTTTATTTAGTTATTTACTTATAATTAGTAGTACCAGGCCAATAGTAAATTTTGCCTGATATTATTATATTATTTGCCTATTTGGCATTTGGGCTTCTTAAATTAAATACTTTTTATTTATTTATAGCTACAATATTTATTATTTTGTTAAAATTATATATTTGTATATTTAAATTATAATATTTGGTTACCATGGGGATTTATAAAGAAAAAATAATTTTAAATAATTTTTATGACCTAATCGGGAATCGAAGCATTTGGCTTGCTACACACTAACCCACCGAAGCCTCCTTCCGCGTACAATAAATTAAGGAGATATTGTACTAATAACAGACCTGAACGTTAATTGTAATCTGCAACATAAGTCTTTTTCAAAATTATTTCGAAATTTTCCAAGAAAATTTTTAACAATATTTACAAAGTGAGGTCCATGAGAGCTATCAAGGTTACTGTATTTTTGTTTTGGAGAAGTGTGAACTTCTCTATGACTACATATTCTTATCTTGGGATTGCTATTACATTGTAGTCAAATTTATTTTATAGTTTTCACCGAGGCCCTTAACTTTATAAATCCACCATTATATTCTGAAATATTTGTATATTGAATTTAAAAAAAAAAAAAAATTTTAAATTTAAACAGATATTTAAATTTACTAAAATGTTTTCTACATTAGGGTCTAGATAAGGTATAGGTAGTTGTCAAATTCCTATGGTACTTTTGGTTTTCTTTCCAAAAAATTTTGTAATTTAAATTACTAAAATCGTTATCCAAACAAAACATATATGTGTATGTATATTTTTTTATTAACTTAAAAATGTAAATGAAAACAAATTACTTCTCAATTTTCAATTTTAAGTCGAAATATTCTAAAAGTAGGGTAGAGTGCTCCTAAGTAGTACATTTATAATGAGTTTTATTTTAAATAATAATCTATCATCTTTTTAACTTCCTTAAAAACTTTTATCTTGTTGTTGTTTTTGTTTGTTAAATTATTCAGAATGTCATAAAGAATGTCTATTTAATGGGGACTCATTTTAATTCAAAAGTTTTAACAATTTTTATGTCTTTGTTTCCCCTAATTTTATTCACAACAAAAAAAAAAAAAAAAAAAATAGAAAATAGGTAATCCAAAAGTAACCATTACAATGTTAAAAAAAAAAATTCCTCGTATTTGAAAGGTAATTTTAGCAAATTTATTGTTATAATAGAAAAATAGGAATTAAGGAGTTTTATTTTTTTTTTTTCGTCCTTTTTATTAAATGTAATTATTTTTTATTATAAAGAAAATGGAATTAGACTGGACATTTTTGAAGGATTGCATAAATTTTATGGTTTATTTTATTTTCTATTTTTATTAAAATTATAGGAGGGAACCAACTTTTTTTTTTACCTCAATTTAAGTACTCAAATTATTCGTGATTTTCAAAAAAATAAATAAAAAAAAAAAATTAAAACAGAAAGTAAAAATTTTCTAATAAATGGGTCAAATACTGAAATATAGAATCAACAAAAAGCATAAAATTGAATGAAATGTAATTTTAATAATAGTATTGTAATAAAAACTTTGATTTGAAATTAGCAAAAGACAAAAAAGGAACAACATCATGGTGAAATTACAATTAAAATTAAAAAATAAAAGTTAATAATAAGGCGAAAGTGTATGGATTTAATTTTATTTGAAATTAGTGTGACATTAAAGAGATCAACAAATAAAAGTTGCTGTAATTAAAATTGTCGAAATATTGAATAATGGAAAATAAACTTATGCCCCTTTAAGTATGCAATTTCCCAGATCATATCGTTATATAATTTTTCATCCGCTAATCGCTTTTCCAAATGACTACTTGTAACCAATATGTTGTGAATTATTTTTAGAAAACCATATTTAAAATATTCACCCACCCGCTTTCTGCAAGGCCAAGGCCCGGAGATTTATCTTGAAATTTGGCTTTTAAGTTTTTATAAACCAATAAGAACTTTAATCTGCATTAGGAAGATTGAAGTTATTTGGCGTATATAATTGTACCATTATGATCCTGTACTTAATGTAAAGTAGTTTCTGCTGGTAGTTTTAAAAATTAGAGACATTAGAAGTTTACGTAGCTACAGGTAGAATAAAAATAATTGAAAGTTAATTGTAAATGAACCGAAGAACAAGTAAAACTAACTAAAATTTTATATTTTATCAGTTCTAACAAGTGTACCGACATCTAGAATAATTAAGATGAGAAACATATTAAATCCTTCTTTAATTTGTTATTCGTTTAGTGTTTATTCAATTATATCAACTCAGATTTGTTAGCTATTAAAATAATAATATAAAAGTTTATTGATTAATTTTTATTATAACAATATCATTTCGATTTGATAAAGGTTTTATAGTGTTTTAATTATTTTAGCCTAAATATATGCAAATAAAAAATGAAATTGGCATTTTATCCCAAAAATCAGCAAAACCCTTATAAAAAGTTACAATTTCTGTTTTATTCAAAAGCAATATTTTCAATCATTATAGGAAATATTATTTACTTCTCGAATGAGGTCTATCAATTAAAAGAAATTTAAAAAAGAAACCAATTAGGACATAAAATAGAACACGTGGAAAAACACTAATTCTAATAATATATGCGAGTTTTAATTAATTAAATGAATCAGTTAAAATTAAAAAAATTGCGTTGATTAAAACATGATTAGCACATGCAAAGAACATAACTATTACATTTTATTAATAGTATAAACAAACAATTTAATGACATGACATTTCCTTTGACTTCATTGTAGAACTCTTTTATCTTTGTTTAAATTTTTTATTTGAATTATCTTGACCGTTCCAGTTTTTCTGGTCCAGTAAATATTTCATTTGTCAACAAATTAAAAAAAATGTAATTATGTACAAGACATACTTTATCCAGTATTTTCGTTTTTTTTTTTGTGCTAAATACTCGTATTCATAATTACTGACTGCACTGCATAGTTACTTATTATATGCATATATTATAAGCATTAGTAGGTAATTAAAATAGAGAATGAAAGTAAATATTTAAATATAGAGTGTTGCATTAGTTTGAAGTATGGGTTTTTTTGTATTTTTTTAGTTTATATTTCAAAAATGTTCTAAAATATTAAAAATACTCATAAAAACACTCATATATCCTCCAAACCGAACAGTTGATTTATACATTACGTGGGAATTTAAGTTTTTTTACGACAATAGGTGAAAAACATCAAAAACACCCAAAGTACCAACACGACGTTCCTTTCAGTGCAGTGTTGAGTTTTAACGAACTAAACCTCCCGATTCAGAATTTAAAGCAGTGGAGGTTTTAAATTACTGTATTGTATTTTATGAATTAGAATCTACGCATACCTTTTTGGGTCTTAGTCTTAACAAGCGCAGATAACATTATATTATTCTAAACTTCCTTAGAAGCGCAAGTTTCTAAAGACGTGGAAATTTTCCGGGTCCATCTCTTAACAGTTATATCAACTATAAAATCTTAAAATACTATACATATAAACATATAAAATAAATCTAATTGTCGCAAGTCTCCCAAAGATTTTCATAATTCGAGTAAAAGACTCAAGAACCAGTGCACTATTGTGAAGAGTTAGAAAATAAAATTTGTGTCTGACCTATGGCCTTAACGTTTCTGAGAAAGTCTTGAACAATTTGACATATTTAGAATTTAATGATACTAAAAGTAGGCTAGCCAGTCATCCCCAGCCGTACTACGTAGTTATTACCAGTTAATTATAATTGGTCATAAACATTCAAAATTATATTTAAAATTTACAAAATGAATTTAAAATATACCCAAGATACCCAAAGATGGGTCATCTCGTCTCATTATTTAAAATATTCTACTTTGAGTAAAGTGTAACTGACAATATATATATCTTTCTTTTTTAATTGTCATATTTTTAAAAACCCCTCAAGAGTAAGTTATGTTTTGATGTCTATATACAATATACGTTTTTTATTACTCTTGAACTCAAAAACTATAAAAAAATATTTTCCTTTGGTTAAAAAAGGAAAAAAAAAAATAATTTTTATTTATAAATCATATGATTTCCTTGTCATTTTCACAAAGGATTTATGTAAATAATAATATTTTATTTCTCTTTTATTCTCATACTTTGTTCTTTTTTTATTATTTTTATTATTCATGCACTCATTTTTTGTCATCATAATTCTTTATTTTTTTATACCCGTATGACTATATAGGCAAAGGGTATAATAAATTTGCCATTACGTTTGTGACGCAGAGAAGGAGGGGGGGTAGATATAGACTCAAGTGTATGGATCGGATCAGAATCGAAAAAAAAATCGATTTAGCTATGTATGTCCGTCCGTCCGTCCGTCCGTCCGTCCGTCCGTCCGTCCGTCCGTCCGTCTGTCCGTCCGTCCGCACGATAACTCAAAAACTAAAGGAGCTAGAATCTTGAAATTTTCGCAAATTCGTTTTTTTGCAATAGCCGTCATCGCTATTTAAATCCAGCCATTTTGGTCCATGGGTTCGGGTGGCTGCCATACAACTTCTTTTTTTATATGAGTATTTCTCTGTACCTATTACAGCTAGGTGTCTGAAATTTTGGCAAAAGTAGTTTAGTTTTATGGCCAAAGTTTCTGCAAAATTTGGTTGGTCTGTTGCAGTGAGTTCGAGTAGCTGCCATACAACTTCCTGTTTTATATGAGCATTACTCTATACCTATTAATGCTGGGTGTCTGAAATTTTGCCAAAAATAGTTTAGTGTACTGGCCAAAGTTACTGCAAAATTTGGTTGGTCTACTGCAAAGGGTTCGAGTAGCTGCCATACAACTTCTTATTTTATATGAGCATTACTCTATACCTATTGAAGTTGGGTGTCTGAAATTTTGCCAAAAATAGTTTAGTGTAATGGCCAAAATTACTGCAAAATTTGGTTGCTCTACTGCCAAGAGTTCGAGTAGCTGCCATACAACTCCTTCTTTTATAAGAGCATTACACTACACCTAATAAAGCTGATATGTTTGAAATTTTGCCAAAAGTAAATAATGTTTATAAATGATATAATGTTTATAAAACGGTCATACGGGTATCCCAGAGTTGACACAGTCTACTCTACCACACTCTTCCTCGTTTTTTCTGTGTTTTATTCCTTTCCTTTTTCTTCACCTCACTTTGTGATTTTCTATTTGTACTATTATGTTTGTTCTCTTTCATCTACTTATCTTTGTTCTTCCCTTTTTTTCTTCGATATTTTCTTTTTAAAAGTACCGTAATAATAGTAATAATATTATGTACAGTTATTTTTTTAATTCTGACTAACTGTTACTTCTGGAAAATAAAAAATGCACACATGAACATTTTTTGAAAATCAGTATTGAAGAACAATTGAATAGAACAGATTATAAATGAAAATTGTTGTGGGAAAGAATAATTTTGAAAAGGAAAAATCAACAAACAGAGATGAAAGTAGAGAAAACGGATGGGAAATTTGAAATGAAGTGTTCATTTCATGTTGGTCAACGTTTGGGACACTTCCAGAAATTTATATAATAAGAACATAAACAATAGAAAAGTAAATTTATATAATAAAAAAATAAAAAAAAAAATATGAATTGGAAAATTAAAGAAAAAGGGCAACTAGAAAAACAACAACAATAATAATAATATATAGAAAGAAAAAGAAAATATATTTCCGGCTTTTCGCAACACGTAATAAAGACGTTATAAACTCCGAACAAATTGTGTACTAGCATACTTATAATATTTTTTGGTATATCTATGTATTATATGTATTTGTATTGAAGGAAAAGAAGTTCTAGCTATTAATTTTTCCCCACTATTTGTTAAGCTTAGCATTTTTACAAAGTTATAGGAACTTCTCATTGCGTATATTTATTTAAGTTGAACATCGTTCTATCAATGTTTATAGTATATACAATGTATATTATAATAAAATATTATTGAGTGTGGAGGGGATGAACAACAGAAATATTAATAAATAATGAAAAGAATGTATTTGAAAGCGACAAATAATTATATAAATAAAAAACCCATTCTAGGCCCGGAATAAAATAATGGGGGAAAAATTAGAATAAATGAAATAGAAAGAGAGTTAACATTTTCAATAGTATTAAAATTAAATATTGGAAATAAAAACGTATGCTTGACAAATAATTTGTGTGATTTATAAGTTGGACTGAATATAATAGGAACAGTAATTTTTTTTCAGGAACTCTTATTAAAATTATTTCATTTGTAAGATTTTTATATTGCTCCTTATTATATAGGCTTCCTGAATTGCGTCGAAGGAATCATAACTAAATCCTTGATTCTAGAAGATATGTATTTAATTGAAAGAACAAGTAATGATAAATTTTAGTAAAGTTTGAGTTTTATTTAATACAAGGAAGCTTTTTCTTAACTCATTAGAGACTTACACTGTTTCCAATTGACATATCCAGCTTTATTGCTAGTGTTGGTTTGTTTTGTTGCACAGTAAGTATTTAGAATTCCGAGCTCTTATTCTATTAGCCTGTACTTGAAACCTGTAGGCAGTGAAAAACATTTTCATCTAGTTTTTGGCTCGATTCAGCTTTCTTTCATTGAACAAAAAAGTTTAAGCATAAAAAGTATCAAATAATACAATTAATTTCATTTAAAAAATATAACTCACAGATTCAGAAAAAAATTATAACTAAAATATATAAATTAATATTACAGTAATAATAATAAATAAAATATAAAATTCATCAGTTGGAATCACAGCCATCCTACAAATGATAAGTGTTAGAACCGTCTAATATAGAAATTGATGATTAGAGGGTTGTATTGTGTAACGGTAACTCTTTGAATAAATGTGTAAAATATTAAGTGAAATATTTACTTTTACAATGTTACGATAATATATAGTTTTAAACATTTAAAAACTTAGTTTCTTAAGAAATTAATATTAGTTAACTAACTAAAATTCTTAGAGATCAGTCAATATTAATCTGAACGCTCCGTCGAGTCCGGGTCTTTTTAAAACATATTCGGAACCATTATATCAAATTGAGACACTACATCTTGTTCATCGTTTTGACTTTTTTTGACACATCTTTACTTTTTTAATAATATTTTAAATTTTAGTATATACGAGTATGATAATAAGATGTCCAATAAAAAAAACTTTAATTTGAGAAGATTTGTTTATTCATTTGAATATGGTCGAATTTTTTCAAGTATATTTTTTCAATTTTTTATTGGTTGTATACCCATCTGATGTATTAATTTGAACAAATCTTTTATAACTACACTTAACGGAGGTCTACGCAATACTAAAGTACATTGAAAAAAAAATACAAGCTCGACAAACAGTTAAATTTAATCTATAATTAAATTAGCTGCAACTTATAAGTTGGTTTAAACTAATCATACATTTAAACGAAAATAGAACTTATGTACTGGCTACGGAATGTGAAAGACTAAGGCATCCTCATTCAATTAAATAATATTCTAATTCCAATTCACTGAAATATTTTTCAAAACATGGAACGTTCCAATATGTTTTGCTGTCATTTTTATTCTCATGAACTTTGTGTCAACTTTTCAATCAAATTCTTCGAAAATTAAAAATCAACTATTTTGTAAATTATGCTATGCATATACAATCTAAAAGAAAAAAAATAATAAAGAAAATGTAAAAAAAAACAAGAAAACGAAAAATAAATAAATATCAAAAAATACAAATTATTATTAGTGGAAAATAAAAAGTTTCAAATCGTTTTACTACATTATAGGAAAAGAAAAATAAATGATACAATAATATACAAAATGCCCTATGGATCTGGATTTTTCCACTTCAACTCCATTTCTTTCATTTTATTTTTATAAAACTGACACACATACATAGTTTGTTTTTCCTAACAAAACAAAAATTAAAATGTCCTTTTTATAAATTTTCTTAATCTTTTTTCTCTATCTAACACATATAACAAGTTTGATTTAAAGTATATGAAATACTTCCTTTAATAACTTTCTTTTGAAAATATTGTTTGATTTTCATCAGCTTTTTTTCATTGATTTGATTTCAATTTGATTTTGATTATATTATGATGAAAATGATTAATTGATTCGGAAAAATTTTCCATGATTTTTCATTTAAGTGAAAATATTGAAAAATCAAGTTTAAATTATTGATTGTACTTTTTTGCCATTAATATACCATAAGTTCTAAGTTCTGAATGTTATTTCTAATTAAATTTGGTAGCATATTAAATGACTGGCAATTGTGATTGATTTGGGCGAGAAGAATTACTCCTAGTAAAAGGCAAAATAGGGTTACCAATATCTCTTATTTCGAAGGAGCTATCTACGAACATAAAAGTTTTGCTTTTGGTTGTAAGCATATTTATTTTCTTTAACATTCTTTACCAAATTTTACTCAATTCTTTGTCAGAAAATTCCTAGGGTCTCCTTTCAGAAAATGTTACAATTGATTACAGGATAACAGTAAACTGCGAATTCCCTAGTTAATTCTTTCTATAAACTATTAGCTAAAGCTAGCTGGGAACAGTTGTTATCTTTGCATATTATTGAAACTTCAAATTTGATTGTCAGAAGCAATCAGAGGATATAATGGACCTATTTGAAAGATTCTAACTTAAGTTATTGGAATTATGTAATAAGTGACATTTCCATTGTATTTATTCATTTTTAAGTTAAATTATACCAATTCTGGCTGCTAAGTATTCCAAGAATCGCGTTGACATAATTTTTATTAATTTCGTTGCATCAAGAAGCTTTACCATTTTTTTAGGCTGCTAAGCTGCTAGATTGTTCCAGCTCAGGATCGTTGAATTTATAAGTATTCAGAGTTATCCTGAGGATGCTGAGCATTTACTTCTAAATCTAAATTGACTTTTATGATGAAACTGATTCAAATTTGACAAGATTCAATAACCTATCCTACCAACTAGCAAATTTAATTTTATAATTTTTGACAGAACACAGAGTTGACGCGTAATTTTTAGTAGAAACTTTCCATTATTATGACCACACCATATAAAAAGTCAAAGGAAATTTTGTCCTTATTTACTTCATAAATCAATATCACATTTAGCCTCAGTCGTGCGTTTTTCCCAATATTAGGAAAACACATTCATACATTCTATTTGATATTATATATCTATATGGAATAAAGTAAAATTACTTTATTTTTCTGAGGGTGTATTTTATAAAAATTCAAAAGAAGAAAGAAAACTAGAAAAGAAAACAAGAAAATGAAAACTAAACAAAATTTATTCTTCATCGCCTTCACTTTATTTGCATTGGAGATTTTGCTTTAAAACAACCACCACCATCACCATCCAATGCCTTAAGCATTCCCTTTAAAAGACCCTTTACGCACCCTTTAAAAAAAACTGAACACACAATTAAAATGTATTGGGGAAAGTATATATTGGTCTTTTATTGGAAGTTTTTGGTTTAAAGACTGATTTCGTTGTTGTTGTAAGGGTATTATAAAAATAACTGATCGTATACTTCAATGTCAACATTCGCCAGAAGCCGTTATAAATTGTGACAGAAAAGAATTGAAAAGTAAAAAAAAATAGCAAACAAAAAAACCAAAACAAAACGCTGATCAAATGAAAAATAAAAATGAAAAATAAAATAAGAATAGGCACAATTCAACACTTTGGGCTAAAAACATTGTGTGGGAGGGTGTTTAAATTAACTGTCACATTTTGTTTATTTTTTTGTTTCTTTTGCTCTTTGATGTTTCGCTTTATTTTTTTGATTGTTTGTTGACTGAATTCAAGTTTTGTTGGTTATAATTATTTTAAAAGTCAAACTGTTATAATGAAAAGTTTGCTTTTGTTTATTGGGCTTTATTGAGTCAAAATGTTGTGGGATATATATATATGTATACTAAAAACAATAGTATCTACCGGATATTAGACGAGAAATATACAAAATTAATATTACTTTAGTATAGAACCAATATATTATTGGATCGGAAAAACGTACTAGGAAAACAAACATTTTTATAGAAAAACTTTGACACTTTGAAAACATTATTTGACACAAATAAACACCAGAAAATTTTTTAAGTTTATTAATTTAATTTTTTTTTTTTTTGTTGTAGTTGAGAATTAATAATTAATTGACATTTGATATTTTATTAGTCCTCTGAAAATTTTAATTTGAATTTTAAAAGTTTTTGTTTTTGAAATTATTGAAAACCAGGGAGCGGGGGAAACCAAAAACTAGAAAGAAAAATTAATTAAAATTTCAAACATATTTTTAATATAGATTCAAATTTATATTATATAGATTCAAATATATAAATTTAGTAGGAGGTTTATAAAAATTACACTTTTAATAGTAGTTCAACTAAAACTTATGTTAATATTTGGAAATTATACTCAGGAAATGGCTGCAAATATACCAATAACTTTGATGTTGAGTCACAATGGTAGTTGTACGATAAAAAAATCATGTTAAATATTATTGTTAAATTTTAACACTAAAAGAAAATTGTAAAATTTAAAGAATTTTTTTTTTTTATGGGTCTATTGTTCAAAATGATGATGATGTTTTACACAGTTGATAAAATGAAACAGTTTGGAAGCGTTGTCACAATTCTGCTTTTTGGAGAAATATTAGAGATTTGGATGAGCATATTTTTTTCATATAGCTTAAAATGCAGCCAAATATTTGAATTTTCTTTATATATAATATAATCTTAATAAAAACACTAATACATAATATGAACACTTTGAACTTGGTTCACTTTAACTGGGTTCGAATCCAAGTGAAAAAACTTTTCTGGTTTTCAACTCGACTCAAATTAATGGCTTAGTTAATAATTTATAATTATATATCTCTAATAAAATAAACATTTATTTAACAATATAAGCAAATGCAAAATATAAACAAATAATTTAATTGAATAATATAACTCACAGATATAGAATACCATATAACTCAAAAACAAAATATTACAATATAAGCAAAAATAGAATTGTATCTATTGAAAATCTAAGACGTTCCTACATGTTATAAGGCCCAGTACAATCTCATTATTAAATTGTATGTGAAAATCATTAAGATCAATTATAATAATACGAATATAATATGACCCCCTGTTCCAACATGTATCTATAGTATAGACAGGCTTATTAGCCAAACAGTTGAACAGTTAGCGCTTAAAAAAAAGAAAAACAAACAATTATTTTTTTGCGAATTAAAAAATTCAATTATAAAATTTAATGTCTGTGGTTTGCTCAGTCGAAGCCAATTTTAATTCACTTGGCACTTGTCGAAATGTTGAGCCACTATCTTTCTTTTATTGATATCTAAATGTAATCAATGATACATAGTTGAATTGAAATTTAAAATGACACCTCACAAACAATTTCAACTGAAAAGTTGAGATATTTCAAAGTTTAAATTGCAATTAATGATGCCTTCTACAAACAAAATGAAAACCGGAACAGCGAAATACTGGACGGATGGTCAACTGTAATTAATAAAGTCACTTTTCCTAAACAAATATAATAAATGTGTAGTTTAAATTAATAAAATTTTAGATTTTGAAACAAGACGTAGATTCGGCATAGAGTAATTAAAACCAGAATTATATATTTCAGTTACCAGTAGGCACAATTACCATTACTTTATTAAGTACCAGTTTTACTTATATTTCAATACATAAATTAAAAACTTAAGCATTAAGAACGAATTACTTAAATTTTAATAACTTTCAAGGAATTACAAATATTTTGACTTGATTCTTTTATTAATATTTAAATTTGTGAGTATCCAAATCTAAAGTAATACTGGTACTAACTTGACAAAATAATGAGTATCAACTAATGTCACTCAATATATCATAATATTTAATCGGCTTATTTTTTCCCATACAAATATAAACATCCTTTTTCTGGGTAAACTATTTAACCAATTTTAATGAAACAACAACCAAAAGAAAGGTTTTTTTTGTTTTCATAGGACAATGATATTTTTTTTTAGAATATTGCGTTTTTTCAGGTGAAAATCCGTCTTTAATTTAACGTAAATTTGAATTTAACGGTCACGCTTTTAAAAGTTGAGGCTTATGACTCTAATATTATGCGCCGACTTTCTGTGTAAATGTAATTCATTTTCGGTTGTAACTCGCAGCTAAATCTAATTCAAAAGATTATAGGCGCCGACTTATGTATATCTTTCTTTTTTTTGTTTAGTTCATTCAATGAACAAGGAGTTTTAAATTTTTTTAAAATTTTTTTTTTGTTTTTGTTTTTTCTTTATCTTAAAAAGTGAACGAAAAAAAATGAGTTCTATCGAAATGAAAGCAATACATTTGGTTAATACAGTAGTTTTCATTTATAACGAACTCGGTGCAATTTTAATTATAATAATTTTTACACTTTTTGCCAAAGAATTAAATTTTTCCCTAAAAATGAAAGTTTTTTATTACATTGATATTTCTTTTATTTAAAGTTATTATATCTAATTATGTTGCTTGGTGATTAATTTAGTATTTTTTTATTTATTTTTGAATATAAAAAAAATCATAATAACGCATCAAAAATACAAAAATAATTTTATTAGAAGAAAAAGCACTATACATAGGCTTGAGGTTGACACATCAAATAAAATTTTAGCAAATGTAGGTATAGTCTTATACTAATTTTTCAAAATTCACAGCATTCTTTTAAAACGACATTCGTTTATTACGACGAATATTTTCCATCCCATCATGGTCGTTATAACCGAAAAGTACTGTACTTTGTTTTCGTTTGCTTAAAAATTTTTTTTTTTTAAATCGTATATTGTTGTTGGTTTTTGTTAAGTTTTTTGTAAAATAAGAAACCGACTTCTGATAAATAATATTTCTTAAGAAAAATGATTTTTACTTATGGATCAACCAAATTCAGCATGTACGGCGTTCAGTTTCTGTCAAAAAATTTTTAAATAAGTTGTTATGTAAATAAATTTACATGAAAGCATACGCGACGTACTGTACCTCGGAGTTTTAAAATTTAAAAATTGACAAAGCGTATAAAAATATTGTAGGTAATTGTTTTTTCTTATGTTGCTACGATTAAATTTTAAAAATAAAATATTTTGAAATAATATTTTTTTAAAATAATTTTTTTTAAAACATATATTCAAAATAATTGAAATATGTTTGCAAAAAATTAAAAACGAAAAGACTTTCTTAAAAAAATAATTTGCAATTTAAATGATTTGTTCCTTTGAACCTAACCAAAATCAACGCTTATGGTGTATAATTGCTAACAAAAAGTTTTAAATTAGTAGTTAAGTACATGATATTACATGAGAATAACTTACTGAACCTCGAATTTTTAAAATTTAAACATTGACAAAGCATATAAAAAAGTTATTGTTTTTTCTTATGTTGTTATTGTTCTAAAAATAAAATATTTTAAAATAATATTGTTTCAAAAATACCTATATTTTTTTAAAAAATACTTTACATGTATTCAAAATAATTGAAATACCTATAGTATGTTTGCAGAAACAAAAATATAACATTTCTTAAGAAAAATTATGTGCTCTTTACAGATCAACCAGAATAAACGCGTACGGCATGCAGTTTCTGACAAAAAAATTTGAAATAAGTAGGTATGTTGTGTACTGTACTTCGGAATTTAAAATTTTAAAATTTGACAAAGCGTATAAAAATATTGTAATTGTTTTTTCTGATGTTGCTACGATTTAGATTTCAAAATAAAATATTTTAAAATAATATTTTTTTTTTAAAAAAACATACATTCAAAATAATTGAAAATACCCATAAATGTTCGCAAAAAAAAACTAAAAAATAATCTTAAACTTAAACTTACATAAAAGTTGACGTATAATTTCTGTCAAAAAATTTAGAAATAAATAGGTACATGAATTTACATGAGAGCAACCAAAATACGCGTAACGCGATGTACTGTAATCGGATTTTTAAAGTTTACAAATTGACAAATGGTTTTTGGTTTTTCTTATATTTCTAAGATTATGTTTTAATAAAAAATATCTTATATTGAAAAAAATTCAAAATATATACCTATTATATGAAATTAATAAAATTTTTTGTTCTAAATTAAAACATTCAAATAAATATTTTTGTGTGTACGCGCGTATCAATTTACGGATATATAGATAGACATATTGACGTACTGCCGTATAAAAATTGTACGTCGTATTCTTTAATTTAGGTAAAATAAATATTTAATTATCTACTCCTTTCATCTACTATTCTTCAAGAGGCAGTGTGGTGTAGCTGTAAAAAGAGTAGTTCACTCCTATACAAATAGGTATAATATAAAGTAAAGTAAAGAATTCAGAATCGTTTTTTGTATAATATGTACATACATTTGTAGTAAAAATTTGAGATTTTATTATTGAAATGTAGTGCTTATTTGCCTATGTAGCTACTAAATTTAAAAATGGAACAAGGGGAGGAAAAAATCATCAATATAGATATGTTATAAATCTTAAAGTTGTGATTTTAAAAAAAATCTCGACTTCTGTCAACTTAACTATTATTTTGTATTTTGGCAGCTTCAATATAATATAATACTAAGTACTTAACTTATTTACTTATGAATTATGATAGGTATGTTAAATTTTGTTGTACATATTATGCTCTATGAATAAGCTTTTTAATTAGGATACAGAATACACCATCATCAAATTTTCAGAACATTATATATTAGAACACTATTTATATTTAGAATGTAAATCACTTATTTTGTTCAATAACTGTACCACATTTTACTCTCTTTAAAGCGACTTTAGCTATAGGAATAAATTTCAAAAATACAACAACGTTTTTATAACTGAAAAAATTATAAATTTTTTTTAGCAAATTTCAAGCGCAAGAATTGTTGACAACATTGTTGCAATATATTTTATTACGTATAGGAAAAAAAATATAATTTTTCGTGTTAAATTAGTCTATTATAAATTTCAAAAAACTAATTTTGTATGTAAATTTAAAAGCAAAAATAGCTCGAATCTCGAGCACAGGGCGATACTAGTACTCAATTAATGAGTATCGGGTAATTGTATTTAAGCACCATATTACTCAGCATTATAAAGCTCTACTGCTTGAAACCAATTAACTTAGTTTCAAAGTAATAAAATCAATTATTTGGACACTTTTAAACGTTTTAACCGTCCTCCGAACTTCAAAATCATATGAAACAAATGAATTAAAAACATTTACACACATTTATGTACATTCTAATAATATGTAAATATCATCACCACATGTACGAAAGAGATAAAAAATACTATATCCATTCGCATATCATACTATCAATATAATATTTAATGAAGCAATAATTTTATGCAATCAATCATAAAACGATTCATTCATTATGATTTCATTAACTTTGTATTGAGATAAATTTACATAATATTGATTGAAGTTAAACGTTTTCACATTGAAATTCAATATAATAATATTGAAGTGGTTCGATTTTCTTCTTGTTTTTGCAGTGACAAAAAAAAGAGATTGATAATATAATATTAGATACAACATATATGTAAAATAATATACCAAGGTGTAAGAAAATTTTTATTGATTTTCTCATATTTTGACAAAAAAATTTTCATTTTATTTTCCCAATTTTTTTTCACAATTCCCATTTTTGTAATTTTCAAGTTTTTCTTTTCTTGCGTGAAGACTCATAAATAATAAAAATGAATATATTATTATATGCATACATACATATTACAAAATTTGGTATAAATTCAATCATTATGAAATAAAATATAAAAAAAAATTGAAAGTGAAAGTGAAAAGAAAAACCGAAAATATTTAACGACTGTTTATGCCTCTTAAATTGTTTATTTTTATACAATTTATATTCTTCCTTCCTTATTGCCTTGAAAATCCTTTATTTTTTTTTTGTGTTTTTGTTTTTTCTTTTCATTTACAACAAAAACAAGAAAAAAAAAATTGCCAATTTTCAGTTTATTTCTATTCCCCTTTTTATCTTTAGCTTATTTTTTTTTATAATATTCTTTTAAAAAATCTTTAAATGTTTTTTTACTTGGCTCATCACAACGCGTTTAAAAAAACGCGTTTATCATAATATGGGGGGTGTGAGTTAGTAAAGAAATTAAAAATGTAAAAAATTATTGTATGTCTGTGGTAATATATCTATAAAATGTAAAATACCACGTGTCATTTATGACACCTCCATAAAGAGAAGAAAAATATTTTCCAAATGACTTGATGAAAATTATCATGTGAATTGGTTTAAGGATTTAGATATCTACTGTGTAAATTATACTTGTGAAATATGTTTGTCCCAAGTGGTTATACAAAGAAGGTACTGTAAATATGTGTAAGTATATCTCTGAAGATGGAAATCTCATTCAATTTTTAGAAACAATACATAAAGTAGTACATAGTGGGATGCCCTTATATAAATTACCTGAACTTAGTAAAATTACCAAAAATACCAAATTGAGCCTTGACCAGAGAAATAGCTAACCAAGCCAGCAGTTACACCTGAGAGGATGGACTGGTTATTTGGTTAGCCATTCTCCTGGTTAAATTTTGTTACTGTTTTTACTTTTTTACAATAAACGTTGGAAATAATCGAAAACCACATATTGAAGCTGTGCAGAGAACCCAAAGATACCGAAACTGTACAAAATAATTTTAAAAAGAACTTATGATGGGATTTTTTACCTTTTTTAAAAATATGCTGTTTTTGAAGACAGCGATTGGGAAAGGAGAATGGCTGACCAAGTCACCACTCCATCCTTTCTCTGGTATTACTGCTGGCTTGGTTAACCATTTCTCTGGTTAAGGCTCAATTTGGTGGATTGGGATTGGGAATTCATCATGAGTAGGATCTGATTGGTAATTAATTGGCGAAAATCAGCTTGGGTAATTTTTAAAAAATATAATATCCGACAACAACACTAAGAAGCCCTGAATCCATTTTGATTAGGATACCGCTACTCTATTAAAAACTAGACCAAAGATCAAAGACTTTGCACCTTACTTGATCAGGTCAAATTTTTTGAAAAAAAAATAAGTTTTAGTAAGGATGAAGATCCCATATCATGTTTCTATTTCTCTCCAACCCTACTTTGTATCGTCTTCTGAATTTGGTTTTTTTTTGCATTTTGTTCTTGTGCATTTTGTTCTTGTGTGTTCTTGTGTTTCTATGTAATTTATTGGATACGATTAGAATAATAATTTGGCACAAATTTAAAGCACTAAAGAGAAATTCTTTAAGGAAAACAACCAAACGTACACACATATATAAAAAATATAACAAATACAAAATGTTAATAATATTCTTTATTTTTTTTTTCTGGGTTAGTGTAGTGTGGTACTGACATACATTTAAGATATTTTTCCGCCTTTACTTTGTCCTTTATAAGATACTACGAAAAAATTTTTGCTGATTTTTTAGATTTTGTTTTTTATTTTTTATTTTGTGTTTTTTCTTTTTTTTTGTTCATTTCTTGGGTAGTTTTTTTATGCATAGTAATTTTTATGTGCCTCCAAGTTAATGATGGTTGACCTTGTAATGGGTATTATAAAATTCCAAATGAGTTTTATATTCAATTTAATTGAGATTAAAATTTTATGAATTTTTTTTATATTTGTTGGTTTAAATTTTTTGAATTGTTTTTGAATAATATCAAGGTGTTTAAAGTGTTATTTCTTATATAACATCCATAATTTGGTTGAGTTAAGACGTGCGTTCGGAAAGAAGAGTAGATATCGGATTTTAAGCATGATGAAAATCTTTTAATTAATGCTAGTTTAGTTTATGTTATTATTAAATTCCTGCTGCACCTATCTTTTTATCGCATATGGTTGAAGTTGATAACCTTCGCTAAGGTGAATCTTGTGCCAAGGACTGGATGAACAATACCTGTTTAATACAGCTGAATATTTACAATTAAATTTTATATGCGGTTATTGTTAATAGGTCTACTATCGAATCTAATAGTAATTAAGTTGCATTTAAAGATGAATTTGTAATTAAATTAATTTGCCCGTCTTAACTTCTTTTAAATCTACTTGGATACCAATTTGTCTTCAAATATAATTGAGTATGATTTCTATTTTTTTTAACTTAGCATCAAATTACAGCTAATATTTCATATTTTAGGACTTTTCAAAATAAAATGCCAATGAAAAACTGAATTTTAAAATCAGTTGATAGCTTAATTGTCTATCAAATTATCTCCCTGCTGTTCATTCTAATGAATCGTCAAATTTTATTTTATCCGATTAATGTTTGAACAACTAAAAGTAATTTTTGCTACTTAAGATTATTGCCACCTCCTACAAAAAAATTTTTCATCTGCTGAATGTCCATTTTTGTTTCTAAATGATTACATATAATATTTTTTCCATTTCCATTTGTTTTCTTTTTCCTCTGTGATTCCTGTATGGAACACCACAAAATAATCATAAATGTGTCTGTCTATGGCATAAATATGATTATAACACGCATATAAATTGTACATAATAGTATATAAGTGTATAGATTTATATTATTATATTCAATGCTTTTGGAGAGACTATAAAATATTCTCTTTGGTAGAAACTAAATCATTTTCATTAATATTATATTATACAGTATAGAAAATAAAATGATATAACATAAAGCAAAATATAAGAAGCGTTTTCGGAAATTCTAAATTATATTATAAATTCAATCAAATAAAATAATATTAGTGCCCTTGAAATAAAATACTAAGTACGTATTTATATTTTGTTAGTCTAATTTACACATTTTTTTATTTAGGTGTACCTACCAGTTTTTTTAAGCAATAGAAGTTCTTTTAAAACAAGTACCGTTATACGAGCATCCATTGAAAGTAAGTGCAATACTCTTTATAGAACTTTCCTAATATTAACTATCAAATGTAGGAAAAAATCTGAATTTAGAAAATTATGAATAAGTAATTTCTCTTAGAAGTTTCTTCATGCTTAGCCATTGCTTATATATTCTTGCAAGATAATCTCCGCAAATCGCAGCTCAACTCTTAGATAAATTGACGCAATAATTATTAAGCAACATCTCATATAAGAATAATACGTCAGTGATAAAATTAGTTAGGACCGGACACATTTCAAATAGGATTGAACTCGACTGGATACACCAGACTACAAAATATGAACCTACACCGAGGAACAATTCAACTTTTTTAAGACAGACCTTAAAAAATGAAGATAAATAACAAAAACAATTAAATAAATAATTTGCTGTTCCACGTTGATTACCACGTTGATTGATTGTTATAAGGATTTAATTGAAAATAGGATTTTATTCTAATTTCATTTGTTTGTTGTTGGTTTTCGTTTTTTATTATTTTAATGTGGTTGAAAAATCCTAAAGCTTATTATAGTCCTTTTTATACATGTATATGTATTGAAGTCAAATCTTTTCAACAGAATTTTTTTTGCTGCTTTTAATTTGCGGTTTTTATTTTTATTTTCATTCAGGAATTTATTGATTATTCTCAAAAATACATTGATTTTACCACTACATATATATTTATTTTTCAGCTTTTATTGTATATCCTTTCAACGAAATAAAGCCATTTTTTTGGCTGTCTTAATTTATATCCTTTAATTTTCAAAAGGAATTTTTTATTAATTAATTTAATTAAAAAAATTTAAAAACAAAATAGAAAACACAAGGAAAAGCAAATTCGGGAAAATTATAAAACTTTTAATGAATTTTTGTTTTTTTTTGTTTTTTTTTTTTAAATTAGAGTTTTTTTTATTTTAATAAAATTTAATTTATACCGTACCGCGATTTAAATGTTTTTCATAACGTATTAATAAGGAAAAATGTCCTTGAGAATTTTGTTTAGAATATTTTAGATTTGATACGATGAAAAACAGATTTTAGTGTTTCACCTTGAAAATTTAATTTGATTTATCAAATAAATGGTAACAATATGGTAATTGGTTAACATATCTACTAATGCACCTGCTAATGTTATTTGGTTTTTAAAATATAGATACAGGGCGTTCGAGATTCAAGTACGCGCATTGCACTCAGTGATTGGGGCATTAAAACAATCAAAAAACTGTACTGTGGGAGAGGGTGTACTGTAAACCCTTATTTTAACGATTTTTAGAGACTTTCCATAATAAAATCAATAACTTTTGAATAGCTTACTGTAGAGAAATGAAAAATAAATCCATTTTCTAGAGTAAGTTGTCAGTTTTAATTTTTGTGTACTAAGGTACTAAAAAATTCGCATAGACCTCCTCCCCCGGTACAATTTTTTCTTTGTTTTAATATCCTCAATCACTGATTGCAGTGCGTGTACTTGAGTCCGGGACACCCGAACTTGAATTAGTTTTGATAGAAAGTTTGACTTCATCAAAAAATTACTTTTAACAAAATTTGCTACCGAAAAATTTTTAAGGGATAAATAGACTGATTAGTGATGGGAGATCTACATGATCTGCTTTCAAGACGTCCTATTTAATTTTATAAATATTGTAATAACATAAAGAGAATGGCATGAAATATAAAAGTGGAGGTCATGCAAATACTTTTAAATGAAATTGAAAGTCCGATTTTGATTCTTATAAATATGTCAAAAACTGTAACCCATTAAATACCATGGTCTGACGATTTTTAAAAAAGCCAACTTTTGCGCAAGTGAATTGTTTTGATAAGGGCTACCTGTAATTGGGAATATCCGTTTTTATTTGGAAATTGACAGCCATTTAAATTAAAAAAAAAAACCAAAAAGTTATTGAACAAACTAGAATTGGCATTGTATTTAGACGCGATTTAGTTTCCGGGGAAAATTCACACCTTGAAACGAAAAGTCACTGTCGATATTCAAGCAAATACTAGGCGTTATAATATTTCCTATTTTTAATCGAATGCAGCTAAGGAAATCTTCCGTTCTCTCAACAAATTATTTGAAATCTTCATGAATAGATTTTCATAAAAATCTCATGAATTTCCAAATGCTTGACTTTAAAAATACTTAAATTAAAAAAATAATTCTTTCCAAACTAAAATGTCAAAATCCCATGCCTATATTAAAATTTTATTTTTAACCTTAAAAACAAAATATGGATTCGGAATGTAACACAGGACATGTTTTATTTGTTTTCATTTTCTATTATTAATAGTACAAAAATTCATATAACACATAATATTAATTATCTTTGTAAACTAATCTATTAAGAAACATAAATACAATTTTAGGTAGAAACTATTTTCTAAAAAAAATAATTTAAAAATAATTTTCTCATTTTGTAAATTTGCTTAATTGTCGGTCCGTTTAATATTTGTAGTACAATTTGACTTTCAAAATAATTTTTTTTATAATTTATAACGGTAATTTCTCCGTAAGATCATGTACTTATCCTTTCTAATTTATTTTGAGTTTTGACCAAGTTTCTCTCATAACTTTGAATAAAAAAAATTTAGAAATATAACAGGTTCCATGGGTTTAATATATTCTTCATTAGATCTGAATATGACTTTTGCTTTAGGAAGAACTGGTACTAAATTCTACACTTGACCAAATTGCTAAGTCGAGAATTTCTAAATTATGGCAGTTAAATTTTAGAGCTCAATTATATTTGCTTTAACTTGTTAAGGAGTTCAATGGTATACAAAATATTGAACAAAGATTTTAAAACTCTCAGTACATTCTGTTTATTTTTTTCATGTTTTATACTCTGCAGGAGCATAGGGGTTCCACAAAATTCTATAACGTACTCTGTTGTGAGCCAGTTTATTGATTTCTACCCATACTTTTTCACAGCTTTCAATTGATATTCTTCAAGTAATTTTTGGTCTATCAATATCTCTTTTTGCTGGCGGGTTCTAATCAAGCGCCTGACGCGCATTGTTTTCATGCGGTTTAAGATACTGATAAATAGATAACAAAATTTCTAAAACTTTGATACAGTTAGAAGGCATTATTCACTTTGACAGGTTAATTGATATCTACACTAATAATTTTCAATAATTTTTAAGTGTCGGTATCTATCCAAATAATATCATATCACTACTAGCGAACAAACTTTGGTTAGTTGTCACTATATTTGACATTATATTTCCCTTACATGATTCAGTCTAAGCGATTCAAAAGGTAGAAATTTTATTCTTAAAGAACCTTGATAAATTTTCAGTTAAAAAATATTAGTCAGCTGCTATAAAAACTTAACCTACAGTTAAAACAACTGTAGTAAAATGGTTCTTCGAGTCACTAGAACTGGACATGACTTCCTTCTGTACATTATGTATATTACATATTATGTATTTACTATTTTACTTAAACAACATGATTTCATGTTACGTGAAATATTAAAAAATAAAAAAACTAGTTCTTCTTTAACAAATAAAAACAAAAAAAAAAATAAATAAAAAAAAAAATTATTAAAATAAAATATTTAAAAAAAAATATTTAAAAAGTCACGCAAATGTCAACAATGTTAAAAACACATTCATAATTCTCCATATATTCAAAATGACAATTAAAATACAAAAACAACAATAGCACTACTTTACATAATATACCATTACGAAAATAATATCTACTAACTGACAGTTGGATACATGTACAATTTATAATTTTGTAATTTTTAAAAGTGCGTGAACATATAGGAAGAATATATTCTCATTTCATTCTCTAATTCACAATCGGCATGAGGGTATGATGATGATGGTTAAAATATAATTCTGAAACATATATATGTATATGTATATATTATATATATATATAAATATATATATGTTTTTTAAATAGAATATAATATATATTTTTAATCGTGATAAGATATCAGTATATAAATTTAAGTAAAATTAAATATTTTTAAAACAATATAAATTCATATCTATAATCTAAGATATATATATATGTATTTTATTAAGGAATTTAATTTTATAAATAATGAAGAAAAGAGATAAAAAATTGTTATGTTGAAAGAAATAATGAGGAAATAAAATAGACACAAACAAACACTTCTGTTATACTTATTAAAAAAAAAAATTTAATATTATTTTAATCAATTATTATCCTAAAGGCGTGCTTAAAATATTGAAATAGGATTTAGTTATAATAATGGTTATATATATAATATGTATATATATATTTATATATAAAATTAGAAGTATAAAATTATCTTAGGAAAGTTAAAAATTTCAATAAGATTTCAGTTCGTGTGTCTGTATATGCATTGAATTTTAATGTCAGGCTAAATGTCATCAGAGATGAAATTTATTTAAAAGATAATTACTTACAATTTTTTTTTTTAAATTTTAAATGAGAAAATTTTAATTATATTTAATTTAATTGAAATTTTTGTATCTTTACAAAAATATTTCTTAGTAAATTTACATACGAGTGGCTTCTTATTAATATCTTATATATTTTTGGACTTTTAATTAACATGAAAAATCAAAATAAAGTTAAATTCTTTCCTATTTATTTATAAATTATTTTTCAAAGGGTCATTATCATAATTAATATATTTATTAATAGGGGGGAAGTTAGAAAAATAGATCTCCTAAACATATGCAATATTGTGTTATTTTCGTGATAAGTATATAAATCTTTTAAGCAGAAATTTGATTTTAATACTCTGAATTTTCCAAAAATTAATAATAAAAAAAATTTTTAAATTGCAATACTACTTAGATGTGTAGGAAAAAAATAATTAATAAAATTAACAATAAAAATGATAGATTAAGTTTAAATTTTAATTAATTCTAAACTGTTTTTCTAAACTTTTATAAGCTAAGATAAATTAAGAATGTTAAGAACGAGTAAATGATCTTAGTAGCCGAGGTTATTGTGTACAATTTATTATGCAGTTATAGATGAAAAAAAAATAAATAAATTAAATTAATATAATAAATTGTATTGGTGTATTCTAATAATAGTAATTTTTACAACTATTATTGAGCGTTTGAGTGAAATGAAGAAGTCCGCATGTCGTTAGACGAAATACTAGTATTTGTAAAAATAAATAACTTTAGTAAACTATTCGTTTTTTTATTTCTTCTAATTAAAGTATTCAAACCTGTAACTGTTTCAGTATCCCCATGTTTTTATTATATTGTGTTCTCATTTATTATTTCTAATATTAATATAAATAAATAAATTAATAAATAAAACAACACAAGAATCGTGATAGATACAAATTATCAACCAAGCAGTTTTGACATTTTAGAGTCTTAGAGGGTTAAAAATTAGAAGTGTAACATTGTTCGCATAGTATCTAAGTGAAATCGATGTTTGAAATTAAATTACGGAACAATTTTTAGAATTTCCAACAAAACAGTTTTTTAAAACCAAATCATAAACTTTTAAACGAGGAAGATTATAGTTGCCCTTATCAACTTTTAGATACCAGTGCGTACACTATTATGTATTAAATAAATAAGAATTTCATATATTGCAATTGAACTGTTTGACAGAAAATTCAAAATATTTGTTTTTTTATATTATTAATTACAAAAAAAAATTACTAAAAAAAAAATGAATTAAAAAAAAGATGAATTTAAAAAAAAAATATGCTCTGAACGAGATTCGAACCCACACTTTTCAATTAAAAGTTCGACGTCCTAGACCACTAAGCCATCGATTTTTTATTCATCTCAATTTTTTTTAAATTATTATAGTTGCTATGGTATCAATTGTTTGTTTTAAATAACAGTTTTGAATTTTTTTATAAAAGTATTAAAAAAAATGAATAATTTTTAATATAAATGAGAGTTTTCTGTCAAATTTTCCATAAAATAAAATTTTTCATACATAAAATAAATACATATATTTTATTAAAAAGAAAATAGATAACAAAAAATTAATTTAAAAAAAAAAAAAATTTTCCCTAGCCTGAATTCGAACCGAGACACTTTGGCTACAAGTCTCATGCCCTAATCACTACACCTTGAATCAATCAATTGACACTATATCTAGCTCGTCTATTTCGATGCGTTACAAATGGAGGAGTAATTTTAATATATCCGATGTTCATATATGTATGCACGGGTATAAAAATATACCTACTCATAAATTTTAATTTTTCTTTTTTAAATTTTAATAATTGAAAATTTATACAAATTATTTATACCTTTACTTAAGTTTAATATAAACTTAAGCCTCCCTAATTAAATATTTTTAAATAAAATTTCGTATGATATTTATTTTACATTCTTAACTTGTTAATCTATTGTTTAAGAACAGTAATGTTGCAAATATCAATTAAGAAAAATATACCTAATATAAGACATTATTATTGAATTTAATATGTAACATTTCAATCAATTAATATTAAAATTCTCAAGTGAGATCGAATATTAATATTCTCTTTAACTTCTTAAGAATAATTACATAAAAGAACATAAAAATATCATTAATAGTCATACATTATTAATGTGAAATAAATCATACTATTTTGTACATAATATGTTATAATAATATACAGATCTGACAGTTAATACAGGCAGACCAAAAATATTAAACAATACTAAAGTACAGTAATTTTTTAATTTTAAAATTGTCAAAATATAACGGAGATTTTCTAAATAATGTAATTCTTCCAGTTCCAAAAATCAAAATCATTAGACTAAATTAAAAGATTCAACGGATGTATACTAGCATCCTTTAACCCTTTAAAGAGTTAATATTAAAACTGCAACACTGATCTAAGAAGTTTCTCATTAACTTGAGTGTTGTAAATTTTCGAAAATGTGTATTTAACATTTTGATCAATCGATTATAATATTATTTTGAATTTTTCTTTAAAATTTTTTTTACACCGAATTCCTACTCCACAGGACATCACAACAAAAACTCGTTATGCTCTGGCGCTTTTTGATTAAAAAACCAAAAAAAAAAATCTTTTATTGTGTTTTAATAATGTCCTGATTCTTAACAAAGACTCTTTAAAAATATCTTTATATCAATTTAATTTAAAGTTCTTAATGTTTTTATACAATATAACGGTAATTTTTTTTTTATAATTATTACATTTTATAAAGCCATCACTATTATAACAATCATCATCATCAGCATTATTATTGTCATACCAGATATCATTATCAAAATGTTGATAAGAATGATAGTTAAATTATTTGACAGTTAACATATTACTGACATTACAGAATAATTTATTAATTTCTATGTCATTTATTTTGCCGTTATATTTTTGTTTTTTATTTCTGCTTTTTTTTTTTTTGTTTTTTTTAAGAAAATTTATAGTTATTATTTTATGAACAATATGTATTATATATGTATGCGTAAATTGTATCTGTATTTAAAATATTATTATGTTTACAACAACTAATCCTTTTAATATAATTTAAAAAGATATCATATAGTGTAATTTAGGAATTTTTAAAGAGGATATCAGAAATTTAAATTACTTTGAATTTATAATTAAATTCTTGTGATAAACTGTAATTTTAATAATGAATTTTGAACTCAACTTTACAAGAACGACTACAGTTAGTTTAAGAGTTAACAGTACTTTAAATGGTTTTGTGAGTAATTCTGCTCCGCTTTATGAATAGTTTTCCCAAATTAGTAGTAGTAAATTGAAGAACTAAGACGCTTTCACATAGTTTGACTGTGAGAAACGGAGCTAAGACAAACTAAACTTATGTAAAAAGTTTAAAAGTTTAACTCGGGATTCTCAAGTTAAGTTAAGATTCTCAAAACTTGTTTGTAAATTGGAGATGTATATATAGCTTAATAAGATATAAGGAGAACAAGCTGAGGTCACTAAGCTGAAACTAAAGTATATGCGGAATTTAGTTGGCGAAAAATCTTCTAAAATTCAGAACCAAGAACATATCCGGGTTTTACAAAACAAAATCATACAGTAGAAATATTACGGCCCAAAACCCAAAATTTAATGAAAAAATTTTGGGAATTTTCACATAAACCAGAAGTCCCCAAAGTTTAAAACAAATTTTGAGAACTTTTCTTGATTTTGGAGAGTTTTTTTTCAAAACTTTCAAGGTATTGTAGTAGTCCAATCAAAACTACTTCAGCTTCCAAATCTTAACTTCAAAATTAGAATTTTGTGTTAAAATTAAGATAAATAAGTTGAAGGTATAAGATTGGGAAAGTAATCTTTAGCGTATAGGAATTGGAAATTTTTAATAATAAAGAAAATTTAATTCCTCTATAAAATGAAATAACAGCGGTGTGACCAAAAGTGTCGGAGTCATTGAAACCACCGTAATTGAAAAACAAACTATGTCTTCTATTTTTATGATGAAAAAAATTCTGAAATTCTGTTCTGAACTTTTTAATTAAAGTAAAAAATCAATTATTGGTTTTAAATCAAATTGTGAATATTTCAGTTCATAAAGTCATAAGGGTACTTTTTGTGTTTTCTTAGAAATTCTAATCTCCCAATTTTATAATATATTTTTTGAGCCATTGAGGCTCCAGTGAGCAGTGAGTGAGCTTATAACTCCGGGACTTTTGTCATATCTTCGAAGTAAGACTGTAATCAATCCGGCTATAAATTCTATTCAATTAAATCCTTAAAAGTGAATGTTAAAAAAGCTATTCAATATAAAAATACTGACACTCTTATTGAAAAACCCCTTTTCCAAAATAATATGTCTTGTTTTCTTTTTTTATGATTATCTTAATATTTATATTAACATTTGACAAAATATTATTAATAAAAATACACACACATATATACACGCCATAAGTTTACAAATAACACTGTAATAATAATATTTTTTTTTATTTTGTATAATTAAAATATCTTTAATTATTATGTCCTGTGGCGTATAATATTGCTATGTTTATGTCCAGAATGACAACATTGAATTTATTATCATCCATTTCAACCAATTTAATATTTTATACAATTTTTTTTTTTTTTATTCCATCCAAAATAAAAAAAAACCATTCTTCTGTTTCTTATGTTTTCTATATTTTTTTATTCTTATTATGTTTTTGTTGTTGTTGTTTTTATTTTGTCAATTTTTGATCATTTCTTTCTATCATAATATTTTATTCATATTAAGTCCAAAAAAAAAAAACAAAAAACAAAAACAACAAAAAAAAACAACGAAAGAGATAGCAAGCTTTTTTTTTTCTTTTAATATTATTTTAGTGTTATTGTTATAAATATTGTTTTCATCTTTCAATGTTTATTGTTGTTTTATTTCTGCGTTTTGTTGTTGTTGTTTTTGTGTTTTTACATTATGTTTATATTTTCTTTGTTTTTGATCGGTTGTTTTTGTTTTTGTTTTTTTTTGTTTTTGTTATTTTATTTTTATAGTTATTTAATATAAAAATATTTTGACAAGAAAAACACATTTTCTCATTTATTAAAAAATAAAATAAAAACAAGAACAAAAACAAAAAATCAATTTTTCTCTTTTTGTTTTTCTTATTATCCTTTAATTGTTTAGTAAAAAAAAAAAAAGAAAAAAAGAAAAATAAAAAGCGCGCGTTTTTCCCACTATCCAAGCTGTATACTGGCAGGACATCTTTATTTTATTGAAGTTTTCTTTACAATAACAGGATATTTTCATATTGTTTTATATTTTCTACTAATATAATATATATATATAATATATATGTATTATATATAATATATGTATATAAATTTACTAAAAGTCAATAAATCAAAAATTTTATTGATATCGATCGAGTTGATTTTTTTTTTCTTCATTTTTGTCATATCAAATATTTAAGGATAAAAAGTATCCTGGCAGTGAAGTTATTAAAAAATTCTTTATCATGATTTTGAACATTATTATTATTATTATCGTTATTGAAAAGATTTTATATTTTATTTAAGAATTTTTAAAATATATATAGAGATAGTTATTTATTACGTATGTATGTATGCATGTACAGTTTATTAAAGATTTAGTATATGTATCACATAGTATCCATGCTGTGAAAAGTTTTTCTGTGTGAATCTTCTCCTTCGAATATAATCTAAAATTTGAAAAAAAAATGAGATACAAGGAAATATTTTCTAATAAAGAAACTATATTTAATAATTTCTTTTTTTTTTATAATTTTTAATTTTTTTTACTTACAGTTATCCTTAATATTCATCATATTTTCAAATTCTTTAGATTTATACTGTTTCGCTTTCAAAGTTTAGTATTAAAGAAGTGGAGTGTCCGATTTTCTACTTGCAATATTTAACAGAATTTTCACACTACGCAAAACGAAAAACTAGGAATTTTGAAGCTTGCGTAATCTAAGAACACCGGTTAATTTATTCACTGAGCTTTATCGTGCTTAAGGTGTGTTTTATAAGTTTACCTATCAAAACTTTAAAGATATTATCATCTTCTCTGGAATATTTTTTGATTCTCGCTTGTTTTAATTACTCAAACCTTAGACAAATCTCGGACCCTTAGACTAAACTGGATGAAACTTCTCTAGAAACATCTTGTTTGTTCAAGGTGTTGGATTTTCTGAAAATATGATATTCTTATTAATAGGTATGATCTAATTGAATTCAACATACAATTACTACGTAAGCTTTACTAGGCTTTATCTTTTATCTAGAATATCGGAGGCCTATAAAACAAAATCAGTGAATCAATAAATCCAGTAGGAATTGACAACAGTTCTAAAGAAATAAAACAATTAATGCTTCAATCTAAAGTTTTCCAAGGAAAACAAGTAAAGTGAAAAATTATCATCCTTAAACAGTTGAGCTATCCAGACCAAGCAACAGGCTTATTGATGGCTTCCCAATTCCACGTTTCCCCCAAATCCCAAATGAAATACACCCAAATTCTTCCAAATTTTTACCCTCGCATCCAAACTGTACATTTGTATCACAGAACCCTTCTTAAAGTTTGTGTCAAAAAGAGTGTTATTTCAGTGTGTTAGTTTCAAGATGCTATTTCTGTATCTGTTAGTTTTATTTCCAAATTAAATTATCTGTTTATGTTTTTTTTCTATTGAATATTATATTAATTATTACGTATTAATGGATGTAATAATTTGAACCCGGGTTCTTTTAATGAATGGTCAGTACGCTTAACATTCGACCATTTATTCGTTGACACCCAAGGGACAGTTGTTAATTAACTGTTTTGTAATCGGGGATAAAATAATATAAAATAAATTTGGTCAAAAGCGTGTTTTGCATTCCATATATGTACTGTTAGTACGGGTTAAAACAGTTATCACTTGAACGAATAATTTCTTACATGTAACTGATTATATTTCACTAACAGTTATTTCTAAGAAAAATAATAATGGATACAATAATTTTTCATTTTCCACTTTTTTGCAAGAAAGTTATTATGAATTTTTTTAAATTCTACATACTGTAGGTATTATATAACTGTTTATACCATAAAATGTAAAGATATCGCATAACTCTTTATACGGTAAAACTTATTGAAAAAAATTTCTTCGAAAATAGAAAACAAAATTAAAAAAAATTCAATATAATATTTACTGAAATTGACATATACACTGAATGCACATAGCCATAATAACCTGTTATTTTATTTTTCTTTATTGCAACAGATCATTCCAAGGATATGAAATCCTTTTGAAATATTTTACGTTTTTTTCGAAAATAAAAGGAAGATTTCATTCGAAAATAATATTTACTTGTCAATCTGAGGATTGCAAAAATCTGGGTTGCATCATAATAACGGGGGACCGATCTATAGAAGACGGCGATGATAAAATCAAAAAAGGGCTATAATTTGCACGGCTATGAATAATATGATGATCATCCCAAATTAACAAAGGTACAAAACTTATGAATTTCGAAGCATGCATAAATTAACGCCGGTTTTATTGCAGCTAACCATGGTTGGACACATCAAAAATAGTTCACAAACTTCAAGTATTCCTGAACAGATGTCTGAATTTCAAACAAAGACCTGCGGGAAATGGCAAAACAGAAACCCATAGAACCAGTCATCAAGGAAAGAATTTATAAATAGATTGGTGCCACTCGCTCAGAAATAATAACTCGATCGCCTCGAAAGCCTTTGACTGGAATTCACAAGAGAAAAGAAAGTGAAAAGGCCCAGAGACTTTTTGAAAGCTCAATGCCTCCCATGGGAGAAGAAAAAAAAAAAAACTGTTTAGGTTGAAATATCTGAATACAGGAAATAAAGGAAAGTAAATCATATACAAACATTCTGTTGAATCTCTATCAGGATAAGGACCTGGAAATTTCTTAGAACGGGTTGTTCCTTTTATTTTTTCCAGAGTTTTCCAAAAAAAATTTTTTAAAATTTTAACAAAGAAAAACTGCAAAAAATTTAAAGAATAATTACAAGAAATAATTCATTTTGCAATAAGTAGGAGAAATTCATGTGAAAGTTCAATTAATGTTCATATGTGTGAACAAAGATTTTGAAATTCTGAACAAATTTCTTAGAAAATTCAATTTTAAGATTTAAAATCACAAGTGCATATTTATTATATGCCTCGCTATAATTGGTTTATATCGATGTTTGGAATAATATTGTATAATGTTCAGCATTTATATCCGTACGAAGGTATACAATTCTAAGAATATACTAAAACTCCAATTAAGATTGCGACGCTCTAAAAGATACGAGATATATATAGTCTATAGTGTATGTATCAGATCCAAATGTCAACGTAAGTATATCTATCTCTTGATTTTTGTCTGCCCTAAGTAAAGTGACTTTTGTCTGCTCCAAAATTGAAAAAATAAAATAGTTAGGATTGTATTTAAGAATCTGAAATTTCGTCTTCGAAAAAAGTCATGTTCGTTATTTAAATTGATGCATTTTGTTCAGCAATTTCGAGTGGAACTGCCATGGGACTTCTTTTTATTGTGTATAAATCTGGATCTAATGAAATTGTGGATTAAAACTTTGCGAAAGTTATATTTAAGTTTAAAGGCAAATAATTTCAGAAAGTGATGTTTGTTCAATGCAAGAGTTTCGAATAGCTGCATATACGAAGTTGTGCGGCCGAAACTAAGGCAAAAGAGCTTAACTTTATATTTTTTCATGTTTTTATTATGTATGTTCTGGTATTCGGGTATGTTTTTAGTCTACTCTACTCTCTTCCTCGATTAATTTCAACTCGGAAGTTTCTTCAGTTTTTCATTTTCCATTCTTTATTAAATTATTTTTGCGTAGGTGTATTTCTACGTAGGCCGCTTTTTATTGAATCAATTTTTGTAACAAAAGCATTAGATTTTGCTTTACAAAATTAAAATTGAAATCCATTAAAAATTCTTAAAAATTTTTAAAAAATAAAATCTTTTTTGAATTAATGGAAATTTTTTTTAATAATTTTTTATTTTTTTTTAATGTCTGTTAAGTTTTTAAAGAATATTTCCTTAAAAGCCTCCCATAAAGTTTCACTTTGATGTTATGCACTAAAGAACATTATTACACGCTTTTAACAAAATAATGAAAGCAAAACTAAAAAAAGAACAAATAAAAAGTTGTAATAAACAATGGAAGTTTGAAAGAAAGGCGAATAATAAAATAAAACAAAAAAACGCTCAAGGACATTTTACACCATAAAAAAGCCAGCTAATTTTTAAAGAGGATGATATATAATATTATAAATATATTATATTGTATATGTATTTGTTTTACTTTCGTTTTTTAAAAACTTTTTAAAAAAATGAACAAATAGACATATTATTATTATGATTGTGACAATAGAAAATAAGTAGTGTCCTTTTTTTACTCCAATTTTCAAAATAGAGACAAATGAAAAGAGAACACTGTACTAAATAGAATGTTTTGTTTTTATTTAATTCTATATAAGAATAAAATGATGGCCTAAGGGTATCATAAAAGTGTCATATCATTTGCAATACAAAATAAACATTTTTGTTTTAACACACATGGAAACCAATGTCCCAATTCGGTTTTGATGCTCTAATTAAAAGAGAAAAGAGTACTGAATGTTTCATAACTCTTTCGATTAATAAATTAATTTTCGACGCTCCTTCTAGTATTTATCATTTTTAATTATTTTTGATTATGTCTGGCTTCGATTTAAAAATCGATTGTGTTGAAAGAACTGTATTCAAAATTATCATTACATATTTAGGAAGAAGAAGATGCTGAAATACAGCTCCACTAGTTCCGTTTTCTTTAATTTTGCTTCAATTTTGTTGAATCTGTTCTATGGCTCCAGGACTGTAACAAGCTTTAGAAATATCCCTAGAAGCAAATTAAATAATTTGTGTAGTATAAATAGAGTTCATACTACAGATAAGTGTAATTCTAATATACTAACATTGTTTTGTACAATCACTTCGAAAATACAATTGCATTTCTTTAAAAAATTACAGTTGTATTGAGGTAAGGTGACTCCGATACTTAAATTATTTAAATTTAAGTAATAATGGAAAATTTTGGGAGCATAGGACTTCTATAAGCTCATGCCACCATACCTCTATTTTAAGATGTAGATTTGACTTTTTCTCATGCTTTTCCATCTCTTTGTAGTTTTCTTCTATGGTTCTACTCCAATTGGTTTTGGAGCTGCCAATTCTTTTTTTCCTCAGGAGTTTCCAATCTAATGCTGGTTCGGTAATGGAGCTTGTTCTGAGTTCCGCTGAAAGCTATGTTTGCCAGATTTAACCTACCTGTAATATGCCTTCGCTTATATCTACATGTCTTGTTAGTACCTCCTCAGGAAATTAAAATTTTCTACATATTCTATTGCTCAGTCTCCAATTGTAATGCTATTCGTGTTAGTTAGTATTAATTCTCATGGACATTTTTGTTTTATAAATATTTATTTAGAGCCCCATTTTTCCAGCATATTCTTTCATTCTATTTATTTGTTCTTTCGAGTTCCGATGAGTATGTGGATGTTAGGCATACATTATCTTTCAGGTCCTGTAAATTACAATTAATCCTTGCTTGCAATATATCTTACAATCGCCTTTTAATAAAAACTTGCACATTTTTTTTTTTTAAGAATTCATTATTTTACATTTATGACACTTTCGGTTTTTTTGATTTAAAAATTTCTTTCTCCCATACAAAAGAAGTGTTAAAATTTTTCAGTGTCATTACTAATTTAGTAGGCATGGCATTCAAAGTGATTTAAATGCTTTATCACTACCACTATAATACAATTCTTTATCATTTTCTTGTTCTTTTACTGCTTTTCTAAAATTAAGGGAAAAATGTTTTTAAAAAAATTTCTATTTAAAAAAAAAATGAAACAAATACAAAAACCTCAACAATTGAAACTGGAACAAAAATTTCATATTTTTTTTTTTTTAAACCAAAAACATCCTGATTGCAAAGACACCCACAACACACAATACAAAAAACATTTTATTTTTATATACACAAGTTTATGTGTTATTTCGAAGGAATGTGACACGTGCAAAGGAAACGACTAGAGCTCACATGTTTTCCTAATTTTTGGTTTTTTTTTTTGGAATGGCAGAAAATCCTCTTAAATTTTTAATTTGCAATTTGAAGGAAAATATTTTTACCCTCATCAGAGTGACACACTAACACGTACCTATACATACTTACATTCGATAAGAAAAAAGCAAAAAAGGCAATAAAATCCATTTTTTGCTGTTCAATTTAGAGGACTTTTAGGCGCGTTGCCATGTTATTTATTTTTTTTGAATAATTGGATATTCATTTACTGACATGTTGTATTTTTTTAAATCCTACTTTACACTTTAAAAGAATTTTTTTAAGTAAAATTTTACAAATTTTTCTTAAAATAATTTTTATTGGAAATTGAAATTTGGTCGCGTGTACCGTAATAAAGAGATAAGCGACACACTCGTAACTATTTATTAATGTAGTTTTATTGTTACGATTCTAATTTTCGGAGTTTTTTTTTTAATTTGGTATTACAGTTGTATAATGTGAACTTCATGGTATAATTAGCGTCATAATATATTATGTAAGCGCCTACAAATTTAAAGTTTTAATTTAACAAATTATCTTATACTAAAATGCCCTGCGTTATCATTAGTAATGACACTGAATAAGTTTTACACAACGTAAAGGTTTCCATGACAACAGTTTGATGCTTCTTTGATATTGGGCTTGTTTAAGTCATCAATCTGTCTAAAGTTAAATGCTGGGCCATTTGGAAAACTTATCCCTTGGTAATGTGATACTCCTGCTCACAAAAACGATTGAGTATTGAGCTAAAATAATGGCATTATTACCCAAAAGGCATGCACACAATAAAATTTGAATCTACCAAAAACGAATATACGGCTTAAATTTAAGAATGGGAAAGGCAAAGACCATATTATGTTCATAAAGGGTTTAATGGGAAACTCAGAAGGAACTTGTCGACTTCTTTCTTAATTTTTCTACTTCATGTGACTTTCGTCTCAACTCGTCTTTCGTCGATTCACGTCTCAAATTATTGTGACTTTGTGCCAAAAAATATTAAATACAGAAATTGCAAGTAATTTCTATGACGCATTCAATTTCAAAATCAATCAATACTGTTGTAAAAATATATATGAAGAGTGCAGGCAAATAACAATCAATGTCAATTTTTTTCGAAAATGCAATATGGGTATCATTGGAAAGGCAAAAATGAGATCTTTCGTTCTATCAACAATAAATAATGTAAAACCAAACGAGATCAAAGTTTTAGCCTGTTCAAAATTTCCTGTACAGGGAAAGAACAATCAATGTCACAGTTTTAATGGAAAAAACAATCAATGTCAGTTTCTTTTTAATATGGCAAATTTTGAATTGTTTTTAATGACTTGACTTGACTATTACAAATAAAAATGTTCTAACGGGAATTTAAAATAACATTTCCCGTTCGAGGCCATAGTTACATGGAATGTGACAAAAATATGGGATTAATAAAACAAAATCTTAAAATAGAATTGCCTGATGAATGGAACGATCATGTTAAATCTTCACGGGTCAAACCCTCGCCCTTTGTCATTATTAAAAGTAAACAAGATATTTTCAAAAACTGGGGCAGTTATTTGGAAAATAATCATTATAAAAAAAAATCTCCATTTGCAACGAGGCCAATTTCTGAAATCTACATAACAAAGGAACACAGTCGGACACTCCAATTAAGAAACACATATAACGGCCCATGGAATTCGTACATAATCAGATATAAAAATACTGGTAACAGTTCACAAAATTTAAAGCCTTCTTACACTAGCCTAATTCCACTTTCATCTGGAAAATATAATGATTTAATGGTACTTAAAGAATTTTGCAGAGACGAAGCGCAGCGGTTTTTTAAAGCACTGCCGCATTCGAATCAAGTTTCGGACACAGACGATAATAATTAAGCAAATCCATACGTTTTAACGTTATAAAAATTTAAACTTAATGAATTACTTAATTTGAACTATTTATGTTTTTATTTTTTGTTAAATTATTTTTTGTTATTTTATTTAATTACTTAATTTGAACTATTTATGTTTTTATTTTTTATTAAATTATTTTTTGTTTGATTATTTTTTCCTAAATTTTTAATATTTGATTGTTTTTTCGTACAAAACTGAATTTTTTTGAAACTAAGTTTTTTTTTTTGTAAATAAAATAAGAAAATATTAAATTATTTTAATTTTTTTGTATTGTATTTCTTTAAGAATAGGATAAACATTAATTATGAAGCTTGTTTACAGACACTTTCAGAACATTTTTATACGCAAGAAGTCTTTGAAAATATTAATTGAATTTTCTCAATTTCTAAAAAAAGTGACGTTGATTGTTATTTGCCTGCACTCTTCATATCTATTCCTATCCTACCAATCTTTCTATTGGGTATACTCATTTCCCAATGTCTTGTTTTGACGTAATCACTTCATAATGGAATTACAAGTAATTATTTCGAACTTTTTATCAATATTTTCAAAATTCGCTAAAGATTGCTGTTACGATTCATTTTGATGTTTGTACAAATTAATTTTTTATTGAATTCATTTTACCTCTTCAAATTCTATTGTACACATGTACCTAAAGCTCTTAACATGAAGGAATTTATAAAAAAAATTTATGTTCTCTCAATTTTCTTTCCCCCCTCCCTCTTAAAATAAAACTAAACCAAACATAAAACAAAAACAAAAAAAAAAATAAAAAATTAATTTAACAGAACTTTAAACGGGATTTTAATCGAATTGTTCAATTTTAAATTTTATCACCCAAACAAAAAACCGTTATAAATAATACCATAAAATCACCATCATTGACGTACACACAAAATACGTTTAACAATACAAAAATAGAAAAACAAACAAAACCCCAAAAAAAAGATATAATAAAAAAATAACCGAATTTATATGTTCTCAAATATGGTGTTTCTCTTTTTAAATTTTTTTTTTTTTTTTTTTTAAACAGAATATGTCACGTTTTAACTTTTGACACCCCTTTAGGGATGAGAATTTCAGAGAAGAAAAATATCAAACAAAACAATCGAAAGTAAACGATACATAAATGGTTTCAAATTTGATTTGACCTCAAGGAAAAATTGGCATCAAAATGACATCGATCCTCTGTTCAAAGGAAATTTTTATTAGAGAAAATTATAATTAATTTTTTTTTATAATGCTCTAATATACTTTTGATTGTCTATCTGTTATTTGTTGTTTTGGCATGCGTAAAACATGTAGGTATAGTTGAAAAATCGTTAGTTGGCTGACATTGTTGTGCAGTAAAGTTGACAAGTAGCAACACACACTTTACATACAATGTGGCTCCTACAGTATAACATTCTCTTAAACTATTCATTTATTTATTGAATAACAGTTTATAGTTGCCATGTTGAGTAATATTATGTCCTCTAGATAAGTCATTCTTCCACAAGCAAAAATTCAGACTTTTCCAATTAAATCGTGCACAGCTCAAAAGAGCAATACAACTTAGAAGCAGTTATACGTTTGAGATGTCCACGATCTTGTTTGCTGTGAACAATTTGATAAGAAAAGTCTGAGCTTTTGTTTGTGGAAGAATGACTTACTTATAGGACTCACTATGGCAGCACATTTCTGATTATGTATCAATACAAATCCAAAGCATTTTCCGTACCTTAACCACACGAGATCCAATTATGTTTGACGTAAAGCAGAGACGCCTTGTGTTGGTTTTTTTGTGACTACTGAGTTAACGTATGCTGCTGCATTTATTAGACATAAAATTAAAATAATTTATTGAAGCAGATACTAGTACAAATTTTTAGGGGAAACTTTCAAATAAAACTGATTAAATGACAGATGATGATGAATAGGCTCCACCCAAATATAAAATAATAGAATAGTTGTTCAAGAGCACTTCGAAGCACTACTGAAACCTATTGGAATATAGCTATAGCATAAAGCCTTAGAGTTTAAAAATTTTAGAAGATCCGAGACATTTGTAAAAATCGTTGACTATATGATAAGTCAAAAATCAATATGGAAGTTTTTTTCATTTACGAGGTTAAAATGGTTTAGAACATCTTCTGAAAACCCATTTTGAGGGAAAGTAGTTTAAATCCGAAGCAATTGAAAATTTTTTTTTCCCAGCTGCTATAGCTTCTACGCACTTAACCCATTTAACACATTTCTACCCATTTAATTTTACAATAAAAATTCAGGTGAAACTAGTTCTTCACCTATAAGAAACTCAAAGTTTAAAAGTGTTATTTCAATAACGGTATAAGCTTAAAATATTTTTCTTTTATAACGGTATTTTATATAGATATACAAAAAACGTTCACATTCAATATGTAACGATTTTATTTTAAATTAAATGATTTTTTACTGGTAACAGTATTAAATTATTGAATTCTATACACACGGAGCAATTTAATTTAACTATGTGTGTGTTTGAATCATATATGTGTATTTTAAGAATACACAAACACATTTTATAAAAGTGTAAAAAAGGAACTGATAATTCAAGGAAGTCAAAAGGTTTAAAGGTTTTTTTTATTTTGTTGTTGTTGTAGGGGTATTATTTGGTTTGTTTGTTTTTTTATTGTTGTCATAGCATTTATTGGTGCTTAAAGGACCAACATTGAGGATTACATCACAAGATATTCATCATAAAATTTCAAATTGATTTTTTTTTAAGACACAAAAGCTTAAGCAGTAAAATATTAAATTTTATTGCCATTTTGTAATCAACATGAACAAAAAAATGTACACTTGAGATAAATTGTTTCTTTAAACAAAAAAAAAAAAAAATCTATAAATTAAAGTTAGTAGGTGTTCAAATTTTTGAAAGGAGTTAGAGAATATGTCATGTGTCAAACGTTTGTCAAATAATTATTTTAATTTTATTTTTTTTTTTGAACAAATTTATTCTTGTGTTAAAGTTTAAGTGTTATTAAAAATAAATATATATGGTATTTTAAGGTATATTAAATTGTAATTTAATATTATTATTATTCATTGAAATTGATAAATATTTTATGACAGGTTTAATGGAATATATTTGAAGTCTTCAAAAATCAATTTACTTTAAAAGTGAGAGCATACAGTGAAGACTTAAAATTTAATTTATGTATGAAAAAATAAATAAGTATTAAAATTCAACAGTGTAAGCTCCATTAACACTACTTATGACCGTAAATGCTATCAGGCCAGGCCTGTCCAGCAAATTTATACTTTATTAACCATTTTAAATAGAATCGCTCGTATTGAACTAAAATCCTTGCCAGTTCTTAATTATTTTTATTTAGAAAAAAGTCGGGTATTTTTGAGAAAGTAAGTGATATTTGGATTGATCAAATTTATACACTTACATTTTGTGAATCTTCCTAAAATAACTGCCACTTAATAACCAATTGAAACTAGTATAAAAGTACCAATCTTAGATAATTTAACTTAAGTTCTGTATAGCAAGCCGATAAAATTTTTAAGACTTTTGATTAGAGAATAAGATAACAGTTTGGATGATATTTTGCGTGAAGATATAAATAATGGTGTAAAGGACGTACAATACATGGATAATGTTGATGATAGTGTATAGAAGAAATGTGAATCACATTTATAAAGATATTACATAATATTATCTTTCGAAAATTACTTATGGTATTTTATTCAACACAAAGTGCCGACTTATTAAAATTTTGTTTTCATCTTACCTTATATTCTTTAATGTAATGTTGTTTACTTGTCGATGATTGCTAGTGAGAGGGCCAGTATGAATTATCTAATATTTAACGCTTGTACAAGAATTGTTGTAAACCGCCAAAGATCATCGACAAGACATCTGGTGACTCTATATCTTTATTAGAATATGCCAATAACTATTTGAATCTTAATTACCTTTGTTTCTTTCACAGGCTTATCACAAGTAGGAGTCCTTAATTCACAACAATGAAAAATAAGTTTTAGTAAAACTTCAAGGAGTTTGAAAGTTTCTACTGCTCATCATAGAGCTAATCATCATAATTTTTTTTAAATTCGTCCTTGCCATTTAATCTATTCTATTGTTTTATGTAAAATTGTAATTTTTATTATTCTTAAATCTTCATTTTTCTTCAAATCTTGTCTGTTTTTTTTTGACTCAGTCCCTCCTTTCCAAAGTTTTTTTTTTATTTCCAGAAGTCCAAAAGAAATTATCAAAAAACAACTAACTACTCTGTTTGTCTCTGATACTGGTGGGAATAATAAAAATCAAAGAAAGTAAAAAAATAAATAACTGGACTAAAGATATATAGGATTAGACCAAAGGTCAAAATTTACGTCATCCGGAAGAAGGACTTTTGAATTCTTTGCTATTTTTATTTGGTTTAATTTTTTTGCTGCTGTAATCCCTTAGAGAGTTTTTTTTAGCATGTTCTCAAAAAAATTTGAAAAAAAATCCGTCTATATAATTTTACTCTGTCTGTACGTTCATCCGTCTGCTTGTTTACAAAACTTTGACACCATTTAAAATAAAGAATTTTAACTAAGGATATATTTTGTAAAAAATTAATTTTAAATTGCAAGAACTTTTTTCTGTAGCCCAGTCGGTTACGGAACTTCAGCCCTGCAAATTCCGAAAGAGTCCTATATTCAATTGCCGTATCAAAAGTTCTATGAGGAATATTTTCAATCTGAACTCCGTACGATAGCTGCTTTTCTGAGCTCTAAAAATATATGTAACACAAATAGGGTTGAATAGGGCTGCCACACGGTACTTTAATTTACCGTTATGCAAAACTCAGTTTTTGTAAAATTCTTAACACTATTTTGCAGAAGACTTAATGCTAGAAACTACTTAGCTAGTTAAAGTTGGAACACTTAGATTTAAAAAAATAAGTAATGAGTCTTTTAAGTAAACTTTTCAGTACTCCCAACTGTTTAGGAGCGTTAAGTGTTAAAAACTGAAAATTTGCATTTCTTAAACAGCTGTTTTAGTTTTTACTTTTATATTGAAAAAGTAAAAAAAAATTTTTGTCTCTTTTTAATTTTTTCTTCTTTCTTTTTCTATTTTAGTTTTGTTTCAAAACAATTAAAATTCCCAAAATGCAATCACAAAAAAAATATTTTTTGGGGAAAAATTTAAAGAAAGAAAACTGCTGTTGTTTTTATTTTTTTTTTTGAAATTTTTTTCGTAATTTTTCTTTAGAAAAACTTTAATTTCCCAATTTTCTACGGATTTTCTATTTTTATGGTCGTAGTTTTGATTTTTGCCATTGAACGTTATTTATATTTGGTCAGAAGAATTTTTGTCATGGGTATTTTGCAAAATTTTATTTATTTCACAATAAAAAATTAAAACAAAAAAATTATTTTTTAAAAGTTTCGAAACTTTTTTATTTCAAAATGAAAAATATAAAAAATCAAAGAAATATTTGAAAAATCATAAGATGAAAATGTAATAAAACACATTAAAAGTTTTTTTTTTCGATTTGAAAATGTTTTAAAAGTAAAACAAAAAAATGTCACATGGTTTTTTTCTCAAAAATGTAAAGTATGAGGAAAATAACTATGGGAATATTCGAACTCTAAGTGTTTTAAGGTTAACAAAGATTAGATATGCTACGAAAGATGTGTATATAGTTGTTTTGGTACGTTAAATAATTTTCGAAATTTTGAACGTGTAAAAGAATGCTATATTCAATAATTGAAATTCAATATTCAATAGAAAGAACACCTAAAATTAAGATTTAGGTACTTTTTAAAGTTCGCCATAAAGCTTATTAAAATTAAAAAAAAACGTATAAATAAATCCAAGATGAATTGTTTAAGCTTTTCTTTTTGCATAATGTGAGTTGTTTAACAAAACCTGTTAATATTTCGAATTAAATTTAGTTATTTTATATAACGAGCTACCCAATTCCGTTGTCCAATTTGGCCATTTCCGAAGTCCTTAATTATTTTGGCGAAAAATGCATTCATAGCAAAATCATTAAAATCGCTTGACATTTTGAAAAATTTTAGAACTTAATATTCACGAGACTCCAAGAATTTTTAGAACCCATGATATTAGAATCAATTTGTGGAAGGCAGCCTTTATGTGTAACCACCAAATTGGACCACAGGAATAGGCGTAGTCTATGTACCAAATTTGAACTCATTCCGACGTTTAGAACTAGAGTTTTCTCGAAAAGTCTGGTGGTTTCGGATCGGAACCTTGATCCTGCGGTTCGATTTGGCCCATCTACCGACTTCAACTTACTATTGACGTAATTTATACCAAATTTTATAAAATTCGGTTGAAATTTCCACAAATTAGTATTTCCATGAAATTTTAGGATTTACGCGTTTCCGACAAAATGGAACCACTATTGTTATGATAGAACATAATAATTTTTTTTTGTACCGAGGAGCTTATAACTTTTTCATCTGTAATATTGATACTGAAGAAAATCTAACAACAGCCTCGGTCCAATTACCAACGGTCTGTCACTGCAATTTAACAAATTGCCCTATGTAGTAAAATGTTGCTAAAAAGTTGTCGGTCTCTCCCTAAAAAAAGTCTCATGATATATGATTTTAATAGCACATTATAATAAAAAAGCTTTTACCACAGTTTTAAAAAATTGAACTGCAAAAGTAGATTTAAAACGCATATAAGAAACAAAAATGTGGAACATGTCAGTTTTAAAATTGCATTTACAGAATGGAACCGCAAAATTGTTCATCTTGTCCCAAATTGATTTGAAAATTCTAAAATTTTATGAGTTTAGTTGGAAGTTAATTTAAATTTGAGTCTAATTTTATACATTTCTTATTTTTTGTACTTAATCATTTTGATTGATTTACGACATTTTGAGATAATTATTTAAGGTGTTTGACATAAATTATTAATTCACTATTTCTAAGTAAATTAATTATTAGTTCATTTAACTTTCTTCGACAAATGCTTCTTTAACATATCGATAATTTCCCTATTCCCTTTCTTTAATACACTAATAAATATTAAAAACAATTTTTTAATAAATAAAAATAAATTATTTAATCAAAAAAGAGGAAATTGAATTAAGTTTTAATTAACATAGGTCATTAAACGACTCCTACGTACATTTCTATTCATTCTATCTATTTTTTTATAATTTTAGCGGTTTTTATCATTTCCTTAATAAAATAAATCAATTTTATAAATTAAACAAAAGAGAAGAACAAATTCTATTATTTTTTATGCATATGGTCACACTAAAAATTAATAATGAGTTATTCCAACCCCATTATACTCTTTTAATAAATAATTAATATTTTCATATATATATTTAAAATTCCTCTTTTAAAAGGAACAATTTACATAATACCTATACTATTTAATTCAATTCAAATCCTTTATAAATAAAAATAACAATTAAATAAATGTCAAAGTATTTAAATTCCTAGGTTATTATAATTTTCTTTTAATGGCAACAAAAAGTTTTTAAGTTCTTAATAAAAAAATCCATTTGACATTTTTTATAATATTATGTAAAAGTATAGCTTAAAGCATTATAAGTCTTAACTCGTTTATTGATTGATTTTAGTAATATACAATATGGTAAAGGGTGCTGCCCACTCTAAGAAGTTTAAAAATATTTAAAAGAAGAAGTTGAATGAACTAAAAGTTTCCAAAGAAGGATAGAGCTATGTATTGAATTAACCTAAGGAGTTAAGAAAGATGTGCGGAAAATACAATTAAATCTGATTTACTTCATTCATTTCAAAATGCAGCTCAAGTACATTAGATCTGAATCTCAAAAGCTAAAATTTTGGATCTTTCATGTCATACAGAAGTCGCGTTGGAGTAATGGCATATCATGGAGTAGTGGACCTATTAGTCGATAGGGTGAGGGTTCCGATCCTTCTACAGGATATAAAATATTTAATTAAAAAATAAATTATTATTTTTAACAAAATCCCCATGGTTACCAAATTTAATTTACAATTATATAACAGAAACAAAATAAGTAGTATAACTTGTAAATTAATAGAAAGTATTGAAAGTGGAAGGCACTTCTAGAATGCTGCAACGCTTAGGTGTAAGGATGGCACATGCTATCCCCCATAGAAAACTCAAAGTATAAACTGTAATTATATTGAAACAATAACTAACCAAACATTTTAGTTTTGAACCTTATAATATGCGCTGTCTCTAATTGCATTGCTCACACTGTAATTCACATTTTTGCAGTTAAATTATGAGGCTTGTATTTCGAGTATCCACCATTTTTATACCCGTATGACTATATAGTCCAAGGGTATAATAAATTTGCCATTACGTTTGTGACGCAGAGAAGGAGGGGGGGTAGATATAGACTCAAGTGTATGGATCGGATCAGAATCGAAAAATAAATCGATTTAGCTATGTATGTCCGTCCGTCCGTCCGTCCGTCTGTCCGTCCGTCTGTCCGTCCGTCCGTCTGTCCGTCCGTCCGTCTGTCCGTCCGCACGATAACTCAAAAACTAAAGGAGCTAGGATCTTGAAATTTTCGCAAATTCGTTTTTTTGCAATAGCCGTCATCGCTATTTAAATCCAGCCATTTTGGTCCATTGGTTCGGGTAGCTGCCATACAACTTCTGTTTTTATATAAGTATTACTCTGTTCCTATTACAGCTGCGTATCTGAAATTTGGTCAAAAGTAGTTTAGTTTTATGGCCAAAGTTACTGCAAAATTTGGTTGGTCTACTGCAGTGGGTTCGAGTAGCTGCCATACAACTTCTCAGTTTATATGGGCATTGCTCTATACCTTTTAAAGTTGGGTGTCTGAAATTTTGCCAAAAATAGTTTAGTGTAATGGCCAAAGTTACTGCAAAATTTGGTTGGTCTACTGCAGAGGGTTCGAGTAGCTGCCATACAACTCCTTCTTTTATATGAGCATTACACTACACCTAATAAAGCTGGTATGTTTGAAATTTTGCCAAAAGTAATTAATATTTAAAATAATAATGATATAATGTTTATATAACGGTCATACGGGTATCCCAGAGTTGACACAGTCTACTCTACCACACTCTTCCTCGTTTTTCAATTAAATAACTATTTCTTAAACCATACCATATATATATATTCCAAGTTATCAAAAAACCACAACTATTAATATAATAGATATAGAACATAAAGTTACCGTTAACATTTAAAACAATTAACTTATTTTACTGAAACCTGTATACGTATTATAAATACAATTATCATAAGTTATAAAGTATTTTATATACATAATTAATATTATTTTATATAAGAATATATTATTATATTGTGGTCATTATAAATTTTATATTGAAATAGGTTAAAATGTGAAATTCATTACAACAATCAACAACCATACAACCGATCAACCAACCCTCTCTACATAAAATGTCAATTAAAATGTCAATAGATGTCAATGTACCAGTGTACTATAAAATTTTTATGACTGTATAATAACTGTTTTATAACAGAACTCACGTAGTTATTTTTTTTGCCTATAATACAAAATTACCTGTAAATAAAATGAAAGCAAATTGTTTATTATAATATCTATAGATATTTAGATATAAAAATTATATCAATAGATTGCGTTATAACTATAAAATAATTAATAATTAAATTTATGAACCTAATATCCGGTTCTAACCAATTTCTTCCCATTTCTTTAAATTTTATATGCGGTCATAAAAAATTTTATTTAATAATAAATAAAATATTAGGAAAAATAATTTAATTTTCTTTTGTATTGAATAAAATTGTACCCATTTGTTTATTTTTTAAAGAAAGTTACAAAATAACTGTATCCTACCGCACAACAACATAACTGTGATTTTGATAAAAAATAAACAACGGTGTTGTTTGTTTTCATTGAATACAGGCCAATCACTGCGGAAATGACAATCTAAGAATATTAAAAATAAATAATTGTTACCGTTATTATTAAATTTTTATTTACACATTTTACGGTTCTACGCGATTTTCCACTTCATACATACAAGAATAAATTGATTGGAATTTAGTTGAAAAAGAATAATTTAGTATTGATTTATTTCGATTATTTATTTGTATAATGGATATATTCTTGCAATATAACTGTAAATTAAATATTTTTTACAGTTATTAAAAAACAGAAAGGGGAGAAAATGGATATTTTTTTTTAAATTATTAATTAAATAAAAAAATGTTTAAAATAATTTCAGTCAATTTTATAGAGTTATAAATTTTCAGTTATATACTCGTATTAATCAATAAAATCTTTAACTTTCATGGTCTTAAATATTTAAAATTTTCAGGCAATATTATTAGTTTTTAAAAGTTAGGAAAAAGCTAGCTCAGATGCTGTAATTCTTTTATTTATTACATATTAAGAATGAAAACCTGCAGACCACCATCAATAAATTAGCAGAAAAAGTTGGAAAAATAGGCTTGAAAATAAACATTAACAAGACCATGTTTAAGAATTCACAACACAAACCAAGTACCACTACTCATTCACAATACCCCAACAGAAGAGGTAACAGAACTTGAGTAATTGGGAAGCATAATAACAACAAAGAATAAAAAACAAATAGAACAAAGAATAACAAAAGCTAGAAGTGCCTTCGGAAGGCTATGGGCAGTTTGGAAATCAACACACATAGCACGTGGAACTAAAATAAGAATCTTGGAGGCATGTGCCAAATCCATACTGCTATATGGAAGCGAAACATGGCTTGTATTAAGAAATAACATACAAAAATTACAAGTCTTCATGAATAAATGTCTTAGAATAATATGTCGTATATTCTGGTCTAAGCGAATAATGAATGAGGAGCTCTGGGTAATTACGAGGCAAAAGACGATATGGGTACAAATTAGAAAAACGAAGTGGAAGTGCATTAGTCACATTCTAAGGCGGCCAACAACATCAGTAGCACGCCAAGCCCTAGATTGGAACCCGCAGGGTAGGAGAAATGTTGAAAGACCAAGAATAACCTGGAGGAGATCAGTCCAGAGAGAATGTGACCTATCGGGAAAAACATGGTCCGAATTAAAGAGGTTAGCGCTAAACAGAGACAGTTGGAGAGGCTATGTGGGAGCTCTATGTTCCCTAGGAGAATAATAAGTAAAAAAAAAAACGAATACAAACCTACATATAAATTTTAAATTATTTCAATAATACTCATTTTGTCCAAAAATAATAAGGGTTTGTTTACACGAGGAAGTTAAGAGGAGAAAACTTTTACGTTACTTTAGTTGAAAATACTGTCATATAATTGTATTTAATTCTATTTTTTTTTTATTTACTTTAGTTAAGAGTAATTGTGTCAAGACACAAAAAAAATTAAACAACAACAACAAAACTAAAGACAAATATAAATGAAACACTTAATTAATTAAAAATATGAGGGTGGATTTTTTTTTTGATTTTATGATTAATTTCACTTTTGTTGTTTAATATCTGTGGTTAAGTAAATCATTGATCGAATAAAATTAAAATTTAGGTGAAGAATAAAAAGGTCAAATTTGAGGTCAACTTAAAAAATATTTTAAATTCAATCAAAACGAGGAAGAGTGTGGTAGAGTAGACTGTGTCAACTCTGGGATACCCGTATGACCGTTATATAAACATATCATTCTTATTATAAACATTAATTACTTTTGGCAAAATTTCAAACATACCAGCTTTATTAGGTGTAGTATAATGCTCATATAAAAGAAAGAGTTGTATGGCAGCTACTCGAACCCTCTGCAGTAGACCAACCAAATTTTGCAGTAACTTTGGCCATTACACTAAGCTATTTTTGGCAAAATTTCAAAGACCCAGCTTCAATAGGTATAGAGTAATGCTCATATAAAATAAGAAGTTGTATGGCAGCTACTCGAACCCACTCCACTAGACCAACCAAATTTTGCAGAAACTTTGCCCATAAAACTAAACTACTTTTGGCAAAATTTCAGACACGCAGCTGTAATAGGTACAGAGAAATCCTCATATAAAAAAAGAAGTTGTATGGCAGCTACCCGAACCCATGGACCGAAGCGGCTGGATTTAAATAGCGATGACGGCTATTGCCAAAAAACGGATTTGCGAAAATTTCAAGATCCTAGCTCCTTTCGTTTTTGAGTTATCGTGGTGACGGACGGACAGACGGACAGACGGACAGACGGACGGACGGACATACATAGCTAAATCGATTTATTTTTCGATTCTGATCCGATCCATACACTTGAGTCTATATCTACCCCCCCTCCTTCACTGCGTCACAAACGTAATGGCAAATTTATTATACCCTTTGGCTATATAGTCATACGGGTATAAATATTAAATTGGTTTTTTACTTATACTCGTACATTACGCTAATCTACTCTGTAAAGTTTTTGATATTAAATTGTTAATAGGAAATTAAAAGTATAACTTCACTTTTGCTTGAAATATTATATTAGTGAATTTTTAACAGTTGATGTCAAAAATCTTTGTCAAATGTTTTATATACTTCAAAGCTTTATACTTTTGAAGTTTTAAAGATCTTATAACACTTTTTTTAAATTCACCAAAATAATAAAATAATGGGCAGTAATACTTATAACAATATTCTTTGACATGTTTTAATTTTTCTTTATATTTATGTAATTATTAGTTGCTAAATAATTTTATAAAATTCAGCACTTATTTAATTTAATTTAGTTTTTATATTTATAGTGGAAAATCAAAATTAATGAAACTAAGTCGAAGCAAGTAAACTTCACCAATTAAAAAATTGTTAATCCATACCAAAAATCAATTTAAATAGTGTAGACGTACCGAACGTATGCTAAATACCAGCTCTGAAAAGACATTAGATGTCACGCTAATGTGGAAAGAACATATTAAAAAGAAAAAATTAGAACTTGATAATAAATATAGAGAAAATTACTGGCTTCTATGTCGGAAGTCTAAGTTGTCAATTTATAATTAAATGTTAGTTTACAATGAAGTCATGCTATATTATAAAAGATTTCAGGCGTTTTTTAGGGTTGAAGTAACGATCCACCACTAATGTTAGGAATAAGTGGCTTATTGCCATCGCTGAATTGTCTTTTTGCCGATTTTGACATTTTAAAATTTCCAGTTTTTCTACTAATAGGCATTTTCTTTTAAGCCCTTCAGTATATAACTTTAGTTCAACTTAAAAAAAAATTATGAAATCTAATTTTGAAACACTGCATTTTTTTTTAAAGTATCTACCTGTTATGCTTTTATTATAACGAACATATGCAACACACATTAAAACTTTGATTGCACAAACATCACACAAAATGCTATGAATTTGTTTATATTTTTTAATCACAAAGTAGATTTTTAACGTTAACATTATTATTTTAATATCATTATTAACATCATTATTACATTCATCACTATCAATATAATGTTTTATACCAAAAATACATATAAAATAAAGAAACGTATATAAAGAGAATCTTGTTAATGAAGCAAAAAGCATGATAAAATTACATTTGTCACGAAATAATATTACAACACATAAGATTTTAAAAGAAAGTAAGAACTGTGTATGTACGTACACAATATGTAGGTGCATGACTTTACACTTATGAATATGAATAAAAAATAAAATAACGTGAAACCCCAATAAAAGCATCTGCTTTTGGCAAATATCACTTTATTTTATCGTTATACACTCGTATTATAAAAAGTTTTAATTTAACATTGCTCTATATGTCAACACCGTTGGACCTTTTTTTTTTTATTCCTTATTCCTTCTAACTATATTTTATCAGCAAACACCAACCGTAATCCAAACCATAATCCTTTTTATATGAATATTATTGATGTCACAATACTGGAATAAATTACAAACACTTTTAACCGTTGGAAAATTTCAAAAATGGAAACACTAAAGTAAATAATAAAAATCAAAACTGAACGAGAAAAATGTAAATAAAAAATGTTTGACATTGACGTTTTACTAAAGAGGAGCATTTTATTTCACAGAGAGTTCAAAAGAATAGAATAAAGTAATATGGGATTGTCAATATTGTCATATGAAAAATGTTGATAAAAAATAACAAATTAATAGGATATTCATTAAGATATTTAATTGGGAGGGGATAACTAAAACTCACATGGTGAAGTTCTGAAAATTTAATTTAAGTTATTAGAGCAAATCGAAGATTAAAATACGAGAAAAAAAATGAAAGCAAATTTGTTTTTAAGTGCTCACTTTTAAACCTTTATGGTAATAAGCCTGTCTATAGCATAGGCGCATGTTGGAACAGGAAGTAATATTATATACGTGTTATTAGAATTGATCTTAATGAATTTTACATACAATTTAAACATGAGACAATGCTACGCCGTATAATCTTTAGAAACGGCTTAGATTTTCAATAGATACAATCCTATTTTGGTTTATATTGTAATAATTTTGTGTTTGAGTTATATGGTATTCTATATCTGTGAATTATATTATTCAATTAAATTATTTGTTTATATTTTTTGTATTTGTTTACATTGTTATATTAATGTATTTTTTATTAAAGCATGAGCCATTTATTTGAAATAAATAGCAAATGGTAGCTGAGTCAAGTCAAAAGTCAGATAAAATTTGTTTCTGTTTTACTGGGATTCGAATCCAATTGTCAAATTTTTAAAGTTGTCATTTAGAAATCGAATTTGTATTAAACAAAACATTGACGTCATGTTCATGTATTGTCTATTATTTTGTTATTATATTTCAAATGAAAACGAATATTTAATTTTCAATACTGATAAATATAAACAAATATTGTCAAATTTCAATTTCCAAAAATAAAATCTTTATTCGTTTAAAAAGATTGTGGTGAATAAACTACAAAACTACATCCGCAATATATGATTAAAAAAATTATCAAAAATAGTGCAGCAATTCTTAAATTATAATTAAATAAAATAATTTTTTACTTCTATTTAAATTATTATTATTATAATTATTATAATTATTATTAAAGTTATAAGTTAATTTCCTATATTAGTAAAAACGACTTTAAAAAGAAAATATAAAATGAGTGAAAAACTTTTCTTAATTTGTTTTTTTTTTTTTTTTTGTACTATAAAGTGAAGCACAAGTACCGTACAGCAAAAAAAAAGCCTTTCATTTTCTTACTCTTTTCTTTTTTTTTCTTTTAATTTTACAGGACTGCTAACAATTATTGCATAATTAAAAATGAAGAAAAAATATTTTAAAGAAAACTAAAAGTTTTTCTTTAGTTTTAAAACATTTTTTTTTTTATATTTCATTTTTTAAATCATCGCAGTCTCTTTATGACTTCCTGTGTTTCGTTAACTTAAAACAAAAAAAAAAAAAATGTCTTTAGATATTATTCCTTTTAATTTTATGTTCAAAAGTTTTTGTTTTAGTTTTCTTTATAGCGAATGTTGGTAAAGACAATGAAACTATAAAAAAAAAAATACAAAACCTATAGGAAAAGTTTTATTAGAAAAAAAAAAAAAAAAAAAATAAGAAAAAATGATTGGACATAGGGTTTGTTTTAGGTTTAGTCAGATGTTGTTTTGTTGAACTATGATAAAACAAAAATTACTAAAGGGACATCTTATTCATTAACTTATAGGGAAATTAAGTTCTTAAACAATATTGTATTTTGTGTAAAATTTGTTTAAATGTACATAATATTTTCAAAGTAAAATAAAAACTTTCCGGGATTCGAATGAAGGTTTAAAAGAGTTTCGATCTTCGCATAATACTTAGTTCTGACTAAGTAGATACTCTGTACAGCATAATTCTTTAAAAATTCTTCCACATTTTTTTAGCTTCAGGCACTGATTCTCATATTTTAAATGGCCCATGTAGCTTGTCGAATTAAGCTTGAAGTTTTATTTTAAAATTTTCTGCTGATAGTCAGTTCGGTAATTTTTTACCTTTCTTTAGTTCAGAAATTTGTTTGACGAATTAAGAGGATGACAATGTTCTTGCACTGACGACGACATATCGATACCATAGCGCACACTTATCGTAAGTGACAATTTTTTCAAAATTGACTTAAGTACATTTTTGAATTTTCTGAGCATTAATCTTTATAGTGCAAAGATATTGTAAGTGTTGGAGCAATAATAAACGATTTATAGCGAGATGACAAATATGATAAGTCCATTTTTTATCAATTTTGAAAACACAAATATGCTAAAAGCACTTATCATAATTTGCTTCCAAAATTTTAGTTAAATTGATTAAAACAACACAAAACACAAATATGCTAAAAGCACTTATCATAATTTGCTTCGAAAATTTTAGTTAAATTGATTAAAAATTATATCATAAGAGCACTTACCATGAATGTGCATAAAAAATAAAAATTTTTTTTTGTAGTAATTAAAACAATACATGCACGTGTTGAGTTTGTTTTATTATTCTAAGTTGTTGTATTGTAATGGACAAACACCGACAAGCAAAGATTGCTTCATGTGTACATCACAGTAAAGTAAAGAGAAGAAAAGTGGGTGCTGAGTCTCATAGAAGTATTTCTAGGGAATACTCCTTAACAAAAAATCAGAAAAAAATAAGATGTTGCCTAAAATTTTTATGCAACTCTTTCAATTAGTACAATAATGGTACAAAGAGTTGCAGGAAAAATAAATGAAAATGGGTTACTTTTAGGAAATGATGGCAGAAGAGACAAAACTCCGTCAAATAAGACCAAAGAAATTGATGTTATATCAGTAAAGAGATACATTTAGATTCTTTTCCACGGATTGAGTCACATTACTGTCGAAAGAAGTCGACAAAATTATACTTAAGCACAGAATTAAATATTTCTATGATGTACCGCCTTTATAAAAGTAATTTTTGTCCTCAGGAAAAGTTAAATCCTGTGTCGCATTTTATGTACCAAAATATTTTCAATAGCTATTTACCAAAACTTTCCTTTTTTTTACCAAAAAAAGACCTGCGGGCATTGGTAATGCTTATATGAGAGCAGTCGATAAAAACTTATTAGAAGAAGATTATTTGCTACATAAAAAGAGGGAAAACGATTCCATGAAAATGAAAGAAGATAAAAAATCATCTATAGAAGACAAAGGATTACATTATAGGAGCATTACTTTCGACATTCAAGCTATATTACCAACCCCACATGCGGGGGATAATCAACTTTATTACAAAAGAAAATTAAATGTATATAATTTTACGATATTTGATGCTTCTAATAAAGATGGGCACTGCTATATTTGGGATGAGTGCAACGGCATGAAAGGAAGTAATGAAGTTGGAACTTGTTTATTAAAGTATTTAAAACAATTGCCCGAAAGTGTAGAGCATGTGTCTGAATTTGCAGATACCTGCGGAGGGCAGAACAGGAATAAAAATATTTGTGCAGCTTTGTTGTATGCTGTTTCCACGATTAAAAAATTAAAATTATAGACTTAAAATTTATGGAGAGTGGACATTCATATTTAGAGGCTGATGCAATGCATGCCACTATTGAAAGATCAAGGAAACATAAACAAATATACACTACCAGAGAATGAGCACTTTTAATATCAACGGCTAGAATCAATCCCAAGCCATATGAAGTTAATTCGTTACATCATTCAGATTTCTATGACTGGAAAGATGTGAGTTCTCAATTCTTGCTCAATACTAAAAAATGTAATACGGACAACGGTGTTGTAAACTGGTTAAAAATAAAGTGGCTACGTTTCAACAAGTCAACACCAAATATAGTTCAGTTTAAATATAACCTAAATAATCCTGAGTTTTTTGATCATAATATTGCATCCGGCAAAAGAAATCCATCAACTATTAATATAGACAAATATAAAGTAAAACAAGCTTATCCAAAACCTTTGACTATAAGTGTAGCAAAAAAAAACGATATAATGTTTTTACTAGAAAAGAAGAACATACCAGAGGATTACCGGAATTTTTACGAGACTCTTCCTTCGTTAAGTCGTAATATTCCCGTTTATTCAGATGAAGAAGAGGAAGATTAATTGAAAAGACTTGAGTTTTTAATTTTTTTTTTTAATTTTTTTTATTTTTGTTACGAATTTTATTTCGAAAATTTATTTTTCAGTTAGTTTTTTATTTCTAATAAAGATTATTTTAAGTTTGTTAATTTGAATTGTTTGAATGTTTATGAATATTGTTACTGTAGGAATTCTTATTATAGAACTGCACATTGAGTGTATTATAAATTTATTTTTTATGAAGTTTTTATTTCTAATAAACGTTATTTGATTTAAAATAATATTAATTTTAATTGTTTGAATCTTTAGGAAAAAGCTTTATGACAATAAAACATTTTTTTTGCTTATTTAACTATGTGCACAAATATGCTAAGTGCATTTTGTAAAGACACATTTATCTTAAGTGCACCCCCGCATCCTTAAATAGCTTTTTTTAACTTATTAAAATTCATAAAACTTTAAAATTTCAGTTTCAAATGAATTATAATAAAATTTTAAAACAAAAACTTTTCTGGTGGTAGGACACACATGCTCCTCTAACCTTTAACACAGCGGCGAACTTTCAAATTGCTTTCCTGCAAAATTTTGTTTTTGTCACTTACGATAAGTGTGCGCTATGGTATCGATATGCTCTTTTGCACTGACGACGATATATATTAGATAATTAGCTTATATTTCCGTCAAATTTGGGAAGCACGAAAAATAGCTTTGAAAGCCCTGTGGTTAGATTGATTCGTTATACAATTAAAACGTTCACTGTAGATTCACATCCATCTTAGTTTTCATTAATCAGAAATCACAGGAGACATAATTAAAGACTCCGAATAGATTTCCGTTTGCTGATACAATTCCGCACAAATGCATTTACCAATGGTGCAAAGTTAGAGGTTGTCTATTTTAATTGTGGTTAGGAATTTTTATTTTCAATCAATTCTTCTTGGAGCAGCGGAATATCGTATCCCACTTTATTCATCAACAATAACTGTATATTAAAAAAGAATACAACAGGCCTTTTTTCGCAAAGCTATTTCAACATAAGATTAGGTTATCAGACAACAAAATCCTAGACAATCCTACATATACAGAAAAATTAATGCCGTTTTAAAAGGAGAATAAAATGTATACAGAATGTTTTAAATTTACTACGAGTTTTGTATGGTAGCTTGCAAAAAGGGTTTTTAATATAAATTTAAATAATGTATGAAATTATAAATTATAAAAGCTAGTGCTGAAAAAGAAGGAGCATTTTTCCTACTCCCCAGCTTAAATAACAAAAACAGACACCTATTTTAAATTAAAGGTTCTTAAACTTATTTTTCGTCGTCCTCTACTTCTTTCTCTCAAAAAATTTTTTTAAATTATGTTGGTAACCAATAAATACCACATCTAAGAAAAACATTAGAAAAATTTTTGGGAAAAAAAACTTAGCATTTAGTTCATGCATTTATTCCTTTGCAGGTGACAATTGAATCAAAAAATTTTTTTTGGAGCCGACGCTATGTGATTTGGTAGAATTTGACGAATAGTTTTTTTTTTAATCCCTCTAACCACAGCGGTATTCACTGCAGTTCTTCAACTTCTTTTAATATGATTTTAAAGAGCGATTTTTTTGAAGGCGTGTCTACAATAATCAGACTGCAAACAGTTTCTCAATTCAAATTAATTAAAATTAAAGTGACACGAAAATGAAGCATTAAACTAAAGTGCTAAAATTATTTGCAAGCAGCTTTATGTACAAAAAGGCTAATATTTTTTTTAACTCCATTTTTTTTTAAATACTCTTTTGTAAAAATTTTCGCGTTCATTATATAACTTTCTCTTTCCATTAAATATTTTTTTACTTCTTTGTTTAATACAGAAAAAGAAAATTATTTCAATTTTTTTCATAGTTCCATTTTACTCTAAAGACCGATTTTAAAAGTAGGAAAATGTACAAACGTGGCAGCAGAGCTTCGAAAATAAACAATAGGTGCATAAACAAAAAAAAAGGGAATTTTTTTCAGTTCAATTTTACCTTAGGGCTTTAGTCGCTTTTTGATTTAGTTTCCAAGTTAACAGTTTTTTTTTTTTATTCATTATATACAGTTCAGTTTAAGGGCTCTACTTATTTATTTGAAAAGTTTTTAAAGAAAAAACGAAAATAAATTTTTCCGCAACAAATAAAATTGAAAAAATGGGGAAAAAAATGGCATAAAAAACAGCTCAGAAAAAGAATAAAAAAGTTAAAATTGAGTTAAATGAAAATGGTGAGATATATTTATAAAAACATACAAAGGAATTGATAGGTGTAAATAACATTTAAAGTATTTTTTTGAAAAAAGATACTATGAGTTTACTTTGCTAATTAAGAGTCCAAAAATAAAAATATTTTCATGTAGGTTTCCTTGTGTTTCAATTTTAAAGTATTTTTCAAATTTAGTTAAATTTAATATGAACATTAACACATTTTTTACAGATTATTCCTATCCATTTTTTCGGTTCTCCATAATCCCATATTCCTAAATACTCGAAATCCAATTTCCTAAAATCTCTTCATTTAAATCTACGATCCAATTCCTAAAGTTTGTTTTAAAAAGATGTGGTTTTATATTGTTGTTGCCACAGAAACTTCTCAAAGTTCGAATATAGGTGAAACTAATCTTTATTAAAAAAGGTTGTTTTAACATAAGTTTCAGCTCAAAAAAAATGTTTCTTCAAACTATTTAGGAATTGTATTACGTAATTATTACAGACACAGACACTTTTACATCTGATATGATATCACTAAATTAAATACACATACATGAACTGGAGCTTTACACATACATTAATTGGTTTCGAATACATATTCATGAACTGGAGCTTTCCAGAGCTTAATAATTCAAATGAAGTAAAGGGCAAATAATTTTTTAAGTTATCCCAAAATTGTACCAATATCCACTTGGCATTCGGCTTACGGTTTGGTCATAAATCTGTTTTAGATATGTTAAGTATAGATGATCACCTATTCTAAAGAAAAAATTCAACTGATATCTCCACTCAACGATTTGGACAGATCCTTATCCCTACACTAGTCCATTCTAAACATAGCTTAAGAAATTTCGTGAATCCCATGTATTCCTTAAATTTGGTAATTCATATGTTTTTGGCATAATAAAACCGAAGAAAAATAATTAGATCTGATTTTAAATTATTTGCTAGATGACTTTTTTCGACAGGATTTTAGTTCGAATTTCTTATCCCTTTCCTCAAAGTCAAAATGTACACTTCTAATGAACTCCGGCGTTCTGAATCTAAAAAATAAATCGATGAATCACAGATAGTCTTATTTGCTAAAACAAATATTTAACGCTTTCTGTCTTCTCCTTTGAACGACGCGATGCAAAAAAATAACGGATCTAAAATCGGTTTTGGTTCAAGCGGAAGTTTCAAATACTAGTAAATTTTATAACAATTTCTAGATCAATGAACTTCAAAAATAAAAATCCATTTTTTCAAAAAAAACAATTGTTCATTCCAAAAATACTACACAGTAAATAATTTTTTAATGTTGTCTTTTCCATTCCATGAATCACTTGTAATTTCAAGTGCACGGTCAAATTTTTTAAGACATTAAAAGTAAAATGAAACTTAATTTTCATACATGACTTTATATTCACATTCAAATGGATAGTCCGGAACAAAAAAGAAACCGGGTCTTCACTTTCCAAACTCAGTTTATTTAAATCCCATTTTGTTGTGAAAACAAAAGCTAACCCTAAAAAAAATACCATTGAATAAAAGAAGTGTAAAAAACAAAAAAAAACCATTCTTTTTTACAAATTCAGAATTTGTGGTTCATATTTATTTACAGAAAGAACTCTATTATATCGCATTTAGGACACTCTTGTTTTATCTCGCTTTTCAGTTCAAAAAAAAAAAAATTAAAATATACCAAAAGGAAAAATAAAATTTTTTTGTTGGATTTCAAATTCTGTACACTTTTTTACAGAACAGTGAATAGCTATTCTCAAACCAAATAAAGTAATATTGTGTAATGAAGTAAATATAATCATATAAGAAATAGTTTCATTTGCTGTTATTTGTAATGGATTAAAATATTTAAAAATAAGTTGAAAAATTTTTAGAAATTATTATTTATAGAAACAGTGTAGGTATTATATTATGTAAGTAGGTGAAAGAGACTTAAACTTAGATTTGAATCCAATTCATTAAAGACAACTTCATCCCAATGAATCAATGATTAGATCTTGGGAATTCTATTAAAAGCAGCTGCAAATGAACTTTTTCAACTAACTGGGTTTCTATTGACAATTTTAAATTCCCGATATCTTGGAATGATAATATCGTCAATCAATTTTGGCTATACCCATATAAAACAACAAAATGGGGGATTGGAAATTTGAGAAACACCTAGGCCTTCCCATACGTTGTGCATTCCACTTTCCATTCTTTCTATTTACATATTATGTTTGGTTACCAAGGTTATTTTGTAAAATTATCATTAAATATTTTAAGAATTGTACTGGATTCGAAGTCGCAATCCTTCTGTTAATAAGGCAAATAGTTACCCAATAAACTATCTAGGCCCCCTAGATTACGCTAAATGTATTTTTTCTGTTTATACCGTGGGTTTCCCTAGTTTTAACTTTAGATCACTGAGGTGACTCCTTAATATTTTAATATGTATTTGACTTACTTCTAGAAATGAAGAGCAAGGCAAGAAGCAATATTAACGAATCAAAGGGCAAGGAACCTTGAGTTGACTTTGTATCAGAGAAACTTGTTCCGACAAAGGAGAAGGAATTACCAATATTCTATCTGAATGCTTTCCATATGTAATCAAAACCCTTTTTTTGGTTCCAATTAACGATGTTTAAAGTCAAAACCTCATTTTATCAAAAAATAATTTAATATTAATATTATTGCGCGCTCTCCAAAAATTATTCTTCAACAATAAACTTTAAAAATTTCTCATTTAAAAAATATTATACTATCTAGTTCCTCTACAAGTTTTCATTTAATTATCGTTGTGTATTCCGTTAATGAATTCTGGAAAAGTTTTTCCTCTAAAAACGTACCAAAAAGAAATAACACAAAGTTATTCAGTTTCAATGAATTCCTCTTTTACAGTTTTTTTATACCCTACACCTATAGAATAGGTAAAGGGGTATATTAACTTTGGTATGGTGTTTGTAACCACCTAAAGGAAGCGAGCTAGATATGGAAAAGTATATATATTTGTGATCAGCGTGACCGCCTTAGTCGATATAGCCATGTCCGTCCGTCCGTCCGTCCGTCCGTCCTTCCGTCCGTCCGTCCGTCCTTCCGTCCGTCCGTCCGTCCGTCCGTCCGTCCGTCCGTCCGTAGGCACGATAACTCAAAAAATAATGGAGCTATCTTGATGAAATTTTAACTGTAGGTTACTAGGACTGAAAGTACGGCGGGGATTGCATATGGGCGAAATCGGCCCATGGGTTCGGATTCTGGACCTTTTAATCGATCGAAGGGCTAACGAACATATATAAGAAATCACGATAACTCAACAACTAATGACGCTTTCTTCATCAAATTTGTGCTGTAGGTAACTAGTAATGAAACTACTTCGGGGATTCCGTAAGGTCGGGATTGGACCATTCGTTCGGAACCTAGAACTTTTTGATCGAATTTAGGCCAAACGAGCATAATTCCGAAACCAATGAAGATAGAACCTCCAAATTTGGTATCAGGGTGTCCCCTCCAATCTCCTAAGTGTCTTGAGAATTTGGGTCCCATTGGACTACTGGGTCGGGGACCAGCCACACATTTCCGAAGACCTTAAAACATATCTTTAAAATTAATAAAGATAACAACTTGAAAAAATGTAGAAGCTTCCAATTTGCCACAAGGGTGTTCTTTACTATCTCTTGCGTGTTCCCTTAATTTGGGATCAATTGGAGTGGTGGTTCAGTATCCCTCTCAGACCTCCCAAGTTTTAAAAGCTTATAATCGAAATTACTAAAAATAGTTACTTAAAATTAAGATAGATCGTTTAAATTGTGTACAAGTGTTAACTAGTACTATAAGTAAAGCGCGGGCTGTATAAGGGCGAAATCAGCCCATGGGTTCAGATTCTGGACCTTTTAGTCGGTGTCAGGGATAACGAACATATATTAAAAATCACGATAACTCAACAACTAATGAGGCTATCTTCATGAAATTTGTGCTGTAGGTTATTGGTAATGAAACTACGGCGGTGATTACGTACGGTGAGGATTGGACAATGGGTTCGGAACTGAGAACTTTTTTATCGAATTTAGGCCAAACTAGCGTAATTCGGAAACCAATGAAGATATAACCTCCAAATTTGGTATCAGGGTGTCCCTTCCTATTGCGTAAGTGTCTTTGAAATTTGGACCCCATTGGACTAGTGGGTCGGGGATCAGGCACTCAGTTCCGAGGACCTTAAAGCATATTTTCGAAATTAATAAAAATAGTAACTTGAAACAAATGTAGAAGCTTCAAATTTGGCCCAGGGTGTTCTTTACTATTTCTTCCATGCCCCCCTAATTTGGGATCATTTGGAGTGGTGGTTCAGGACCTCTCTTAGACCCCCAAATGTGGGGTTCTGGAACCCTTGAAAAGTTCAAGGACTAATAAACATATATCTTAAAACACCATAACTCAAAAAATAATGCTGGTATTTTGATGAAATTTAAACTCTAGGTTACTAGTAATGAAAGTACCATGGGAATTGGTTCTGGTTGAGTTTAATTTCAAAGCCAAAGAATATATTTCCTATGTCCTATGTGTCTCCGAAATCTAGACTTAATTGTAGTGGTTCAGCTATATTCAAAGGTACTTGCTGCATTTATGTAAAATTTATTTGAATATTTAAATGAATTATATGAAAAGGTCTAAATTTGTAATTGTATTTTAGAAATACATTTATTGCATATTTTGCGTTTGTAAGCTTTTCTATTAGGTATATAAACTAACTACTTAAAATAATTGCAATTTTTAAAAATTTGGATTATTAAATATATTATGCTTTGATTATCTTTTTATCACAAAATTTAATAATTAGAATTTTTTCATTTTGTAATTGAGTTGGAATAAATATATTTTCATTTATTTCAAGTTTGCTTGTTTTTGAATATTTTTAAATAGACAAATTAGTAAGAATTTGTAATATTTTTTAATAGATAATATAATTAGAAAATGTTTTTAGTATTATAAAGTTAATTTGGTTAGCTATGTCTTACGATCAAATTAATAACAGCTTTTATGGTGTTAAAATGACTTATGGATATGTCCTTAAATTTGAACCAAATAGGTGTAGGGTATTTCTAAGTCGGTTGCACCGACTGACTGTTTCTTTACTTGTTTTTTTTTTAGTTTAGTTTTCGTACAATTTTTTACGACGACTCTCATTAAAAATCAGAGAAAAAAAAACTTTGTAATTATCCTAAGTAAAAAGAGTGATAGTGGAGTTGATGCAGAGATGCAGGGGAGAATTAAAATATGAAAATGACTACCCCATAATGTCATATTTAGTTTTGTTAAACTCCATTTACTTCAAAACTCTTCGTTTTCTTGTTGAAGATTAAAATCATTCGGTTATAGTGGTATATAATTTTAAATCATGTTCAGATATTATGCAGTTATAGTGGATTAAATTGACGTACAGATACTGAAACAGAGTTGTATTGTCAAAGCTGGCTATTATCGACGATCTTATCACTTATCGCTGCTCCAACATTAACGCACCCTAAGTTTAGATAGATTAATTTTTTGATTATGAGCGAATATAAGCTTTGAAGCCAAACAATGGACGGTGCGGTAGGCTATGAAGTGTGTGGTGTGGGATTTTAACAAACTAATAACACAACCTTTTTGAACCCAACTTTAGGAACGTAATTGTGATACCTGTGTTGAGGCAGTTTTATGAAAATATCACCAATTAGCTTGAATTTAAACCTCCATGCGGTTCCTTTCGATGGGGAGGAACATATTGTACAAGCCGTAAGGAAACAATTTTAAAAGCCACTTTACAATTCATTTTTTTTTGTAGTAATTCAGTTTCAAAAGTTATAATAACCACAGACACAACAAAGTAGCTATAAAAACTACATATCTAATGTGAGATTTCAAGATCCTCTAGTTCGACAATCCCAATAACTGTAATTATTTATGTTGGAATACTGCAGTGGTTAAAGTGCTCATACTCCAATTGATAAGCCCATTCGTTTTTTAAATGGATACTGCTGCATATAGGAAGTTTAAAATATCCTAATAGAGAGCAGAAATTTTAAATCTAGTTGGATACAAATTGTTGACTATGTTTTTCGACTTTAAGCAGCGGCTTCCTTACCCAAACATTTGACTTAGAATGTGCGGTATTGTGAACTTTCAGAAATCGAATATGGAACTACACAAAACAAGTTCAACTTAACACTTCAAAGCAATTCAAACTGACTTGGAAGTTCAATTTATCAAAGTTTGAACACTTTTGCGTACTAGTGTAGAAAAAAACCACAAGAATCTAAAAATTTCTAATGATAATTTTTTTTAATAATATTATGACACCAATGATTGCATTTTAGTGGATTAATTTTCTTTTATGTACGACCGGCTTTGGTGTACGGCGTACTTTTCCAATAAAAATTTAAATTATTAGTATAATATTTTTTAGGGGACCCTCTGGTTTTCTTTCTCTTGTCTTTGTTATTGTTGCTTTTGTCGCTTTAAATAGAACGGATTGGTTGAGCGCGACAAAAAAAAAATTATAATTATAATTTTTTTTTTTTATAAAAATATTATTTTGAGGTTTCCCCCATTTTTGGGAAATTTTTTGATAATATTTCATTTTGAATAAAAAATCTGATTATAGGTTCAGTAATTTGCTTTTTGTTTCTCTTCTTCAACTCTTTTTGAGCAGTCGTTGAATATTAGGATATTTAAAAAAAAAAAAATTGCAATAAAGTTTTTTTGTTTGAAGTTTAACTGACATTAGCATACAATGAAAAGACATTTAACATTAAAAAAACAAAAAAAAAGTTTATTAACTGACATTTTATAATATAATTTTAGGGTTATGTAGGTATATGGTTTTATTAATTAAAGGTAATTGAGGATCTAATAGTTATTACATGGATGATAATTATTACCTATATTTAAGTTGGTATTTAAAAAATGTGTCATAAATTTAAAAAAAATGTTGAATTTTGGAAAAAAGTTTTGAGTGATATTTGTAGATAGGGATTAGAAAACTTTTTAACATGTTAACATACATCATAATATTGTTAAAAAAAGTTTCTGGATATTGTTTTAAATTTTTTTTTGGAATTAAGAAAATTATGAAACTTTTTATTTTTATTGTCAATTTGATATGTCATATTCGATTGACACAAAAAGGGCAAAACCGGTTTTTCACAGTAAATCTAGATTTTTTTTTTCTATGTATGCGTTTCACATTTGTATAGTTTTTAAAAGCGAAATTTTCTTAAAGATTAGCGTCTTTTAATTGTGTCCTTTAGATTTTGTTCTAAGAACTGACCAAAATATAATAATAAAACAAAAATGGGAAATTCAAGATGATCCATTTAATTCTTTTATATCCAATGGTAACCCAAAGGTAAGGATAGATAGTAGGAGGTATTATGCAAGAAACATGTTCATAATAAAAAATCTTGATTATGAAGATACTGAATTAAATAAGTAGTATAAGTAGCAGGTGCACAGGCAACTATCGCTGCTGTAGCTGCTGACATACAAGCCAATCCTCGAGTTTCGACAAGGAATTTATCTGCTCAAATGAATATCAGCAGACAGTCGCTGCAGACAATTTTGCATAGAGATTTGAACTTATTTGCGTTTAAATTGCGACTAACAAGTAAACTAAGCCCAGCAGACTTGCCGATTCGCTTGCAATTTAGCCAGAATATGATTGAAATGGTGGAACAGGACGAAAACATCCTAAACTGCATTTTTATGTCTGACGAGGCCTATTTTGACCTAAATGGCAATGTTAATAAGCAAAACTGTAGAATATTGAGTAATTCAAAACCACAGATACTCCATGAGATGGAATCGAATCTTCTTCGCGTCACAGTAATGTGTGCAGTTTCATCAAGGTACATTGTCGGACCTTACTTTTTTTGAAGAAGACGGTGTTACTACTGTTACGGTCACCGTTATTTAAAGATTTTGAGAGAGTTTTTCTATCCAAAACAATGAAAGAGAATTTCTTTCCACTCTGTTTGGTTTCAAGAAGATGGCGCAACTGTACACATACCCGAACCAGTTATGACAAAATTCCAGAAAAAATTCCGCAATAAACTGATTTCAAGAAACTCCACATTCCATTGGCCTCCAAGGTCTCCTGACCTTATTGCTCCTGATTTTTTCTTATAGGCTGATTGCAAACAAGAAGTTTACAAAACAAAACCAATAAGTTTGAACACTATAAAACAATCAATTCGAACAGTAATTAAGGCAATTCCCGCTGGGACTCTACAAGCAGTAATGAACAACTTTTTGATTAGATACTTGCCTAACTGAACGTGGACGCCATTTAAATTCAATAATATTCAAAACCAAATAAAATAACTTAATGAAAATGTTTAATTTTTAAAATGAATAAAGAAAAAATTAATTTCGTAGATTAAATAAAAAGTTATTTGAGTTTCTTAATGTAGCACTATTCATCAGCCACCCTATATTTTATTTCAAGAGGGCAGATCTTAAAACATGAATATAAAGTTCAAATGAAAAGTCCAAATTAATGTATTATCTTAAGCTGAAGGTACAATGTTTTGTTAATTGTTGGAAAAACCAATTTATAGTTTATTCGTTCTAATTAAATTTTGACTCAAATATAAAAAGTGATAAAATATTAAAAAAAAAATATTATAATAAAAAGGAGCTACCATTTAACAAACTATAACCACTATATTTAATGATTCTTTATAACAAGGCTGTTAATATTTAAATTAAATATCAAAAAAATTTTATAATGAAATTCTTTTGAAATAAATTTAAGTCAATTTTAAATGTTCTATTTATATACAGAGACGCACATTTTATATTATGTACAATACATAAGAAAAACTTTTAAATATACAGCAAATACAAAAAGAAAACACTTCAGATTATTCCTTCTATAGTTATGTATCAACTTGTATTATTATAAAATTTAAAACAAATTGCCTCAGAAGACAGACTCTGTGTTATAAAGAAAGTGATATGAGTATTAGACTTCAATTGTCTTCTAAAAACTCCACAGGTTGAGAGGCGGCAGCCAAATTTAAATATTCCATAAAAGGTATATTAAAAATTATTTTTTTCAACTTCCCTACCATTAGGGTGTCGATCCACTATAGTTAGTCCATCCATCTTCTATCCAATTATAAAGGATCGATAACGATACATATTATATTGAGACCAGTCCTAAACGCCAGAGTTTGCTGGCGACGAAACATATGCAAACAGAAAATGTAATAGAAAAAGCTTTTTCTAAAATTGATGATTCCTATATCAATCTTAAGAAATTTTCCTAATGGAACACCCTGCATATTTACATAAATATATTATTTACTTTTCATTATGACCACTTCTGATTTTGAATTCAAATGGGAAAAATTTCAAAAATACAAAAAAAAATTAAAATAAAATCCAAATTTGGATCCTACTGTACTAACTCTCCTTTTCGCAATAGTCCTTTTCAATTCTTTTGTTGTTTTTTTTTTGTTTGTTTTTATTGTTATTTGTTCCTCTTTCTGTCTCTTTCTTTTCTTCATTTCTCTCATAAGACTTCATAACATTTTAATTTACATGCCTCGTTGATTTCGTTTTTATTTACTTTTATATTTTATATACTTTTTTTTTATTTTTACATTTTCAAAAGACGCTAGGGGGTGTTCACAGGACGAACCCCCTCCTGTGATTTATACTTTGTTTTTATTCGCCCTTTTTGTTTTAAGTTTTTTTTTATTTTAAATTTTTTCTTTTTATTTTCAAAATGTGGATTACGAGTTTATTGAGAAGTATAAAAAAAGCCAAAGCAAGAAAAGTAAGCAAAGCTTGAGAAGTATAAGAAAAAAAAAACAACAAAAAAAAAAAAAAACAAAAACAAAAAACTAAAGAAAAATATGAAAGTGAAAGTCAAATAAAACGATTCTTTTTATTTTTAGTTTTTTATTAAAAAAATTTTTTTTAGTTGTGTTTCAGTCTCAGAAGTCTTTGAGCACAAATGATTGGCACTGGGGTACAGTAAAAAGCTGGTTATAACAGATTTATATGTAAATAAATTTGTGTATAAAGTAAAAAGGAAACCATGACAAAAAAAAAAAACTGTCCCTACTTTATACTTATTTTTCTTTTGTGCAAATTAAAGTTTAATATAAAATTAAAATCAAAAATGATTTGGGAAACTTTAAAGAGCGCAGAAGATCACCATTTGTTTTCAATTTAAAATTATTTATTTAGTTGAAGTTAGAAATGTTGAATTTATATGGAGAAAGCTTAGCATAGTTAAGGACCCTAGGTATTATTAATTTTTTAGGAATTTATTAATTAACTTGACTTCAATTTTGAAAAAGAATCGAATTTAAATTATTCAAAATCAATATCTACAACTTAAAAAATGCTGTGAGGCTGATTTTTTTTGGTCAGTTTATTGCCTTTGGATTGTTGAAGGGGGTAGGGCAATCTTTTACCTTTCAAATGATAATTAAATACTTATTTCTGCAATTTTGTCAATAATAATGATAAATATTATGGAGTTTGAGGTTTGTAGATTTTTGGGAAATAAGTTGAAGCTTCAGCTTCAAACTAAAATGGATTAGATTCGAACTCTAGTTCGAGCTGTTTTAATTCATAACAAGAAGACAGGCCTTTTATGACTGACTTTCCTCAACTATAGATTTTGTCATTTTCGTAGATCCAAATTCAAAGTTTCTGATATCCTGTCCCATTCTTTAAACTCCCTAATCTCTAACAAATATAGTGCTTTTATATTTGTGGGCTGTTATCTTGTTACTTCTAGGTAATCTTTTTAGTTCCAAAGGAGTTGTAATTTTTGTATTTCAGAACACTACCATTTGCTTTGAAATAAGTTCAATTTAATTAAATAATGAATTGCGGGTTGCCTCTTGGAAACATAATAGAAGTACGTTCAAGATAAGTTTTCAAAAACGTACTTAAATTTTTAAAAACATGGAATTCGAAAAATATTAATTAGATACCACTGATAGGCTCAATTGATAGATTTAGAATTTGAATTTATCGAAATATGCCCCAGATTTAGATAAAAAATTTTAAAATAATTCCACAGAAATTAAAAATATGATGGGATGATGGATTTAACAAGGAACTAATTTTTTTAGTCAAATTTTTACTAAATTGAACCTTTTAGAACTAATTGTTCATTTAGAACTAATTGAAACAAGTTTTGAACAAAACGTTTCATATGAGGAACTTTGAAGGAAAAATGAATTTTCTCAGGTTAAACTTCAAAACATAACCTCAAAAAAATTGAAATTAATTAAGAGTATGAAATTTTAAAAATATATTTAAATTTAAATTATAAAAATTAATTATTTTTCAAAATTTAATATAAAGCGTGTCCCTTTTTAAGTAATTTTTACATTTCACAATTTTTTTAAGTTTTAATATGAAAAGTTCATTACTTTTATAAAATTAATGTTAAGAAATTCAACTGCCCACATTATTATTGGTTTTTTTTAAACTTTTTGTGACTGTATTTTTGATTGCTTTTAAAATTTATTTTTTTTTTAATAAAGAAAATCGTAGGAATTTAGAAAAAAAGGGGATCAAGCACAAAAAAATTTATTTTTATTTTAGAAATAAGGGAAGGAAAACTTTTGAATTGAAATCTACGACAAAAAAAAAATATTTTATTTGCACACGCATTTTCTCTTCCTTTTTATTTTGGAATGAAAATCTTAAAAATATTTTTTTCAATAAATTTGTGGCTCCTTCCATATATTACTTCTTCGTGCACCGCCTTCATTTTTCTTTAGTGCTGTTTTTTTCTAATTTTTTTAAAATAATTTGAATGGAATCTTAAAGCTATGAACATTAAATTTTTGAAAGTATGGTTCATTGTTGGGTATTTTAAGTCACACATTATAAAGGAAAAATTTTGAAAAAAAAAGAAATCGAAGGAAGGACACCATACTGTGATAAAAAATTAGTTGTAATCAATAGGAATATGACGTACAGATTCATATTTTAAGTTTGATAAAAGGAAAGGACGATTATAATTTAAATTCAATATTTTTTTTTTATATGATATTCCAATCTTCAATTTTAATAAAATGATCTGTCGTAGCTTTAATGCTAACGCACAAGTTTTAGAACCTAGAGTTTTGAAGTTACATTAAATTAATGCCTCCATTTAAATCATCATTCAAATTTACCGAAAGCAAACAAATAGTTCAACATATGCTCATTCCCATCCTAAATTTTCATAATTTCCAAAATTTCCTTAACATCCCTTTCCTCGAAACTAAACTGTACGCTTTTATCATAAGTTGCACCCCGAAGTTCAGTTGCTAGTTTGGCTAAAGTCGCACATTATATCTTTCCACTCCCTCCAAATAAAAACAAAAACCACAACAGTAATTTTGTCTTACTGTAGTTGCAAGGAGTTTACTTTTAATTGTTAACCGACGCAGTCTAACAATAAAAGTGCCAAAAATTATTTAATTACGGTATTTAAATAATTTTTAGCATTTTCTTTAAAAAAATTGCAATACCTAGAAATTTTTAAGCCCGGTGCATAAAATTGTTATTGTTAGAAATCCTTATTCCTCAAAGATTGTACACGAAATAATCCAGAAGTTCAGTTGCAACAATAGTATAATTTTTTAAAGTTGTGGAAGGTCTAGTTGCACTGTAAATAAAGGTAAACTTAATTACAAAAGACTCAGCTTTCTTAAATATTATCAGATTAATAAAATGTGCTTTTGTTATATAATCACTTCTGAGTTTTGGAGAAAGGCCTAGATCTGACTTATGCTATCCCAAATTTGGTATATTTCACTTAAAATTCATTGTACACTTAAAATCAAACATAAAATTTACGGTTGCTTTACGGTTGTTTGGTAATTTACAGTTACTGTTCTTGGGACTTTATAAAAAAATTTGACAGCGGTGGTTTAGTAAAAACTAACGGTCAAGTGAAAAATAATTCAATCATTCATTTGAAAATCCGGCCGTTGGCGTAGTGATGTCGGCTTTGAAACTAAGGATCTCGGGTTCAAGGCTTAAAAGCTAAAAAAATATAATTTAGAATTTATTAAATCATAATAGGACCCTATAAGTAAATTCGGAATACGCTTAATCATATAATTTTAATTATTTTAACACGTTTTTAAATTTGAATGTCACTAAATTAATTTTTAATTAATGTTTATTGTAATTCTATCAAATTATACATGGCAACAAAATTTTGCTTAAAATTAATTATGGCCGAATTTTTTCCAAGAATTCATAATTTGATTGATTTATTGGTATACCTATTATTATAAAAAAAACTTAATTATGTTTTTTTTTTTTCGAAATTTTTGAAAATTTGGATTTTTATTGATTTCTATGATGAATATTTTTAATTGGAATTAATTGTTTCTAAAAATATGCTATATATGTTCAAAAATGGAGTGTTTTCGTAGAATTTTTTAAATACAATATTTGGTATTAAAAATTAAAAATAAAAATATTAATGTTGATTTATAAAAGATTAATAATAGGTATAATATTATTACATCGAAGGTTTTTTATTATTAGAATTGTTAAGTGTATAAACACAAATATCCCTTTAAATGTTTTTTATAAATTATATGCTGTAATACAATATTTTATAGCATATTAATTTCTTTTATATGACTGATTAATTTTGAGGCTATTTTTATTTAGATTTATTTTTATTTTAATTAATTATATTGTATTTTACTTAAGAGAATTTTTATTTTTTTTATAATTACATTTCTAAAATAAGTTTGTCTAATTTTATTTATTTAATTTAATTATTTTTAACTAGGAAGACCCGTGTGCAATCGCACAAAGAGTCATTGGTGAGTTGATGAGGAAGCCAACTTCTCTACTATGGTATTTTAAAAGCCTAATTGATGAAAATAAAAGTGTTACAAAAGAAATTCCTTATAAACTAAACTTTTATGGTCAGTGTTCCTCCCTAGTTTTGTTTCTGTTTGGTTCTTGATAATATTTGAATTTTTAATCATCAATCATATTAATCATCAATCATAATAATCAATAATTTTTAAAAACAACGAATTGTAATGATAATAATAGCATAATGAAATATCAATGAATAAATGTAGATGAGAATAAAATTTCTTAAAAAAACCTTGAAATTCCCTTCTTGTGTAATTATTATCTAGATATTGTATACATATATCTAATCTAATAATCTACGGGATATGTATGCTCCGCAAGATTCTGCGTAAAAAAATATTACGAAAAAAATCTTTTGTTTTCATGATAAATTTTTTTTTGGAATGTCAAATCGCTGTGTTTAATATGTGTTCAATCATGTTTATTAAATCGCGTTATTTCGAATTCGATCGTTCAACAAGGAAATTGAAGCGGTTTTTTAAATTGCATTATTTCAAATTCGCGTAAAAAGGGATTTATTGAATTACGAAGTATTAATAAACCTTGGCAGTTAAAGCTATGAATGGGCTTTGCAGTTGGTGTTATTTTATTTATTCGGGATTGTTACATTTTATTTTGATTATGTATTAAGCATACTTCAAGGGGCAAAACGAAAAAAATTTATCTAGTTAGGAATTTATTATAGGCGGTCCTTCGCTTATAAAATGCAATTCAAAGCTGCTTTTAAGATTTCATTTAATTGAATTTTCTAGAACAGAAATATCCCGAAGACCAATTGTCCCTTCAAATGTACAAAATGCTTCTTTTTTCAGTTACCTACTTAAAGAATATTACATTGAATGATATGATAACAGAAAATGACTTATTTCTTATTGCAATTTAATTCAATTATGAAATCTTGCTGAAAAACTGCTTTAAAAAAAATTTTCCACAGTTAGCCTATCTATCTCTCCGTGGCTGGTCAAATGAGTGCAAGCCTGAAAGCCTAAACCTAGTTCTAATTAAATAAAATTCAATAATATTTAAACTAAACAAATTGAATCAACCAACTTCTTATTATATTGCCAAAAAAAACTTTCTTTCTACAGAATTCGACCTTAAAACTAATGGGACGTATTACAAAACCCAGATAAGTAAACTCTAAAAAAAAAAAGAAAATCTAAAAAATGGGAAAAAATAAATGGACAGAATAAACAAACCTTGAACAATACCAAAACAACAAGTAATCTTAAAAAAAATAAGTATCTATACAACAAAATGTTAAAGGCATCACCCAAGATAATTTGCTAATTCTCAAAAGCCTAAACACCAACACAAAATCAGAAATACTAACAAACTTTTCTTGGTTAGTCTTACTCGTTTCATTCATTTTCTCTATATTCTATATTTCCTTGATTTTATTAAATGATGAAAAGAAGATCCTGAATTCCTGAATCCTTTACAAGAAAAAAAATAAATAAAATTGGATGAAAAAAACTTATTCTCCCACAGTGATTTGTACTTAAAAGTGAGGTCTCCTGAGAGAATTTGTTTTTTTTCATTTCTTTTTTACTTTTTTATTTAATTTCACGATAAAAAACGGAAATCTTCTCTCTCTTTCATTTTTCTCAATATTTGTTGTTGTTATTGTTTTTAATTTTTCTAAAAGGATTATAAGTTTACAACAACAAAAACAACAAAAAAAGTTAAAATAAAATGAAACAAAAAATTAAATGAAAGAGAAAAAGTTTTCTTAAAATCAGAGTTATAACAGGAACCTATGAGATTAAGTTGGAAAAGTTTCTTGTGGTAAAAGTGTCCTGACATTTTTACTTGAGTGATAGAAAATTTTGTAAGATTTGGATTTAAGTTGTAATTAAGTTTAAATGTTAAAACAAATGATTTTTATTTTGTGGAAATAAAATTGAATTAAAGAGAGACGTTTTTAAATTAATAAAAAATTTGTAGGAAATTAAAATAAATTCTTTTTAATTAAAGTATCTGTTAATTTATTTATTTATGAACAGTCACCTACCACATGCAATGTGACAAGCTTTTTATTGAAAAAGTCCCATGGAAAATTACATTTACTAAAGTTAATAGCTGCCGCCATTCAACTTTATAGCATACTTGTAGACTTACAGTTTTCCAAATCTTACAGATTGAACTTCAGTGACATAAGACTTGCATATGGTTCTTTTTTCAACTTGTGACAAAAAAAGCTCCATTTTCGTAACACAAAACATCTGATGCGTAGATAACGGCTAGTCAATACCTATAGTTGATGGGCAATGATGCTGCATATTATCTAAGTCTTACTAAACATACATTAGAGTGATTCTAACCATGCATTGTAGATTTGGAATATTATTCTCCTAGAGATTAGAGAGTTCCTCCATACTGGATTTTAATTCGTCTGCGATAAAACCTGGTGGATTTTTAGTATGATGATTTGCGTACTAATCCCGTATATTTTCATCAGATTAGTTTTGGTATAAACGTCAGTCAATCTACTTCTTTTATTCGGCATTTAAAAATTTTATAATAGATCAAGTAGCACAACTAACTTCTTCGATAATATTTAAACTTCACTAATTAAATTTTTTATTAAATTTAATAGAATCCTGTATTATTGTAGTATAAAGTCATTCCTTAATTCCATAGTGGTTTACTTTAGAGAAACCCTTTTATGTTATAATAGAATTTGTAACACTTTTTTTTTAAAAAAAATAGGATATGGGAAAATAAATAAAAATGCAACAATTCTTTTCCTTTATTAATTTATTTTTATATAAAAATACAAATAAAAAAAAAAGGAAATCAAATTTTTGTTTTTCTTCTTTTATTTTTTTATCGTATTAAAGTTTTAAAGGGAAGGAAAAAGATTTAAATAAATACAAAAAGGGTTCAACTCTTAAGTAAATCTAGAAAGTTGTATTTGCCTTTTCTTTTGATTTTTATTCTTTTTTTCATTGTATATAATTTCTTTTGTGCTTTGCTTTTTTTATTGTGTTGCTGACGCTTTTCGTGCTTTAAATAAATTCAAACTTCCAATCTATGGTATGTTTGTTTTATTTCTTGATTATCTGGGTTTATCATTACTAAAGTTGGTTATAATAATAAGAAAATCGATTATTAGACAACATTAGAGTAAAATATCCTGAGATAATCAATGAAAATGAAACAAAAACAGTTGTGGGGTTTTACCGTTATTTGAATAGTAGATATTACATATATTAGGTATTTTAATTTGATGACATAATATTGAAATAATATTTAATTTCTCAGTAATTAAGTTTACAAGATCCAAAAATTAGATGATCCTCTTCCAGAGTCCTTCCCCCTCCTTCCAGATTTAACTTATTACTATTGGAAAATGAAGGAATCTGTAGATGACAAACTTAACTGTGGCTCTAGACTAATTGAAGCTGCTCGCCTAAGTTTGTCTTTTTGAATGCTATTTGTACTTCATCGTATCTGTTAAGTATTTTTAGGCGAAAGGATTGCATGATGAATTTTTGAAAAAATCTACCAGGCTTAGTGGAATAAAATAATTAAAATTTGAACTGAATGGAATATTCCTTAAACGAACAACCAGTTGACTTGCCATTAGAATCTAATGCAAAGCATTTAAGTTTTTTTTCTATTTCTATTAAAAAATTAATGCAAACTATTTATGAATGACCTTCTTAATTAAAAAAAATTGGATGAACATTTATTTTTCAATGCTAAATTATATCAATAAAATAATTATATTCGATTTTATTTAAAAATTTTTTTTTTAATTAAATACAATAATTTTCATATTGCGTTAAAATTGAACATAAAAAATGCAATAAAACTTTTTTATATTATTTCATATTTTTTAAGGAGCGATAAAATAAATTTTCTATTTGACAGTTAAATACCACAAATTAAAAAAAATAAAAACGCATTAAAAAACACAATATTATAATTTATAAATTAAATATTTCAAATAAAAAAAAAATGAATTAAAGCATTTTTAATGTTATAAGTACATGCAATGCAAATTTAACTAAATACATATTTTAAATAGAACTGCATTCTTCTTCATTCCCATTAGAATTATCATTTTTTCATATTAATCATTATCAAATTATAATCTGTGGTCACGAGAAATAATCGCTTAATTGCAATATTGTTATTTTCGGATTAATAGGAGGTAATCAATGATTGTAGTAGCAATTCGAAAATGCTGTAGCAATATATTAATAAATTTTGAAGGCAATGCTAAGAACAAACGTTACTGCAAAGGTGACCTTAGTACTTACTTGAACACTAAGCTTCCATATACTTTTAGTCTTAAAATAAAATAAAAATACAAACGACCCAAAATATATTGTTAAAACAAAATTTTATTTAAAATTAGAGACACCATGCGGGAACAAATCACATGCGCCATAGCAGTAATACCTTGATACTTAATTGAGTACTTTAAAACCACAGCTTTACCGCGTGGCCAAAGGTTTCGGAATTAATACTTCTTATTAAAACTACAATCTTTCGTTATTCTGTCTTTTCGTTTAGTCCTGTAGGAAGTTCTTACTTCGGATGAATATCTTAAAAAATTTATGCTTTGACTCCTTAAATAGTCCTTAATATTTTTGAAGGACTTGTAGTAGATACTATCTATGATTATATTCATCAAATAAATTTAGAAATCATTTAAGAATTCATGTTTAGCTTAATTAATGGAGCGCTTAATAAGAAGTATTAATTCCGAACCTTTGCCCACGCGGCAAAGCTGTGGTTTTAAAGTACTCAATTAAGTACCAAGGTACTACTGCTATGGCGCATGTGATTTGTTCCCGCATGGTGCCTCCAAAATTAAATAAAATCAAAATTGTAAAATATTTTTTAAAAAGTTGAAGAAAAACGGATTGAATTATTAGTAAAAAACTAAAATTTTTATAAGCAATTCGGGTTTTCCCTTGGACTACTGAAGAATAAAAGATTGTTTTGAATTTCACTTTTAAAAGAAATCAAAGTTAAGCTGTTTTAATATTAGAAGTTTAATAGCACAAAATAAATATTTCTGGCTTTACCGGAAGGGCTTTCCAAGCTTCTCTAACAGTGAACTCTGGGTTTAGAAAGCGATCGGTGTATATAAAATGAAATTACAATCGGACTGTTTTTACTGATCCGCAATGATTCTAAACTAATTTTAGCCGCAAAGAACAACGCATTAAATCATTTGGTAAACCGTTATCTAAGAGGGACAAGACGGAAAAAACTAACTGTACTACCGTAATTAGTAAACATATCCAATAACTTTGGCCTTCCTGTTAGTTATTTTCATCAAAGATGACCCATTCAATTCAATAGCTGTAGCCTCCTATATTATATCGGGGCAACGAAAGTGCATAACAGTAAAAGGTTCCGTTCTTATACTATAACAGATAAGATTGAACATCGTTGGCATTAAATCGCCAGCGATAAACAATATTGAGAACAACAAACAAGTCAGGAAAATTTTTATTAAGGTTAGAAAATTTATTTCATTGATTCTTCACACTTTCATAGTCTAATTTGGCTAACACTCACTATAAGTCGTGGTTGAGTTACTAACACCTAACGTGTCAAAAAAACTCTTAATTCCGTAGAAATAATCAAATTCTCCTAACTTTTTAAAATTTCAACTTTCTACAGATAAAAACAATATTAGAAAAAAAATATTACAATAATAAATTAAGAAAATCAAATTAAAAATTTAAAAATGAGTTCATAAACTTTAAATAAATGTAAACATCATAATAAAATAATAATAAAGTAAAATATAAATAAAATATAGTTGTGCGAAAACAACAACAGTAATGGTGACAATTAAATTCTAAAAAAAAACACATAAATAATGATTTACTAACTATTTACTAACAATGAATTTTACATACTAATTTCCTTTTATGATCATTACTACAGTTTGTTGTTGTTGCTATTGTTGTCGTTGTTGTACTTATTTCCTTAAAGGAGTGATGATTGCAATGACAATTTACTGCAATGAGACATCGATTAATAGTGACAGTTAAAAGTAAAAATTACATTTAAAGGATTTCCTTACACGTACAACATAACTATCACGTATATGATAGAGTTTGTGCATGTTTAAGGGATTTCATTGCAATAGTTTTTCATTATTATGAAAAATAAGGTAACCATTATTTTGCATTTAGAATCTATTCATTGTTTTTTGTTTTGCTTTTCAGGTGCTTTCTGGAATCTAATGAATACAAGCAAGTATTTTGTGTCTGAAGTTTTAACAATATGTTAATGTCAAAACATATTTTTCCATTTGAATAAACTCTTCCTTGTTTTCGTTAGTATAAGAATGCATAAAACATAGATAATGTGAATTGAACTTTTCAAGAAGTATTTTAGATAGAAGTTAAAGTAGAGCCTACCATCATGCGAAACGACATACATATTATTTGAAATAAATTTAGAACTGAAAGTGTCAGATGAAAGATTGTAGCGCATTTAAATTAGAAAGTTTAAATAAGTAGCGCTTACGCTAGATTGAGATGTTTCTGGTAAAATTATTTACAATTAACGGTAAAGGCAGATCTCATAACTTACGGTTCTAAAAATTGTTAACCCGTTTTTAGCACATTTTCAAAAAATTTTGTAAAAATTTGCCTATATAGCTTCACTCTGTCCGTCCGTCCGTCCGTCCGTCCGTATGTTTACAAAAACTTTTACACCGTTTGAAATAGAGAAAAGAAATTTTAACCATGGGTAGTTTTTGCAAAAAAAATAATTTCATAGAAGAATTTTTTTCTGTAGCCCCACCTGTTACAGGGCTACAGCCCCCCAAAGTTGGAAAAAGCCCTATATTTAAATTGTTATAACAAGAGTTCTGTTACATATATTTTCAATCTGAAAACGGCAAATGATAGCTGGTTTCATAAACTAGAAAATTTTTACAAGGCAAATGTTTAGGGTTGCCATACGGTACTAAAATTTAACATTACGCAAAACTTAATTTTCGCAAAATTTTTGGCCACACATATCTTCTGAACGGTTCAAGCTAGGGTCTTGAAATTTTGGGAGAAGTTAAATACTCAGAAATTAGTAGGAGTCGGGTTAAGAAAATTGTTTTGTCAAACCCCCTATTTAGGAGCTATAAGGGCTCGAAAATTGAAATTTTGCTATTTTTAAACACCTGTAACTTGAATACCTGTCCAAATTTTTTTTTATTAATATACAAAATTTAAAGGTCCAACATTATATTTTAACATATGTTAAAGGTTTTTCTTAAATTTTAAAGGGGTTCCTTAAATTGAAGAAAGTGTCTCTCAGTTTTACCCATTTTTGCTTAAATAATAAAATTCTAAGTAAAATTCCAAATTTTTGTGTAATTCACAATTTAACTCCTAGAATCTAAAAAATTAGAGGATGAGGGGGGGCGGGGGGGTTGAAGTTAGATTCTTGAGAAATTTGGCAACCTTCCCCATTGAAGGGCTATAACAACTTTTAAATAAAAAATTTACTGTTAGCAGTAAATTTTATAAGTCAGTAGTAACTATTTCCAAGTAAATATTTCCAAAGTTAAACTCAGTATAGAATACAATATAATTTTGAAAATGTGCTTTTTTAAAAACCCTTGGTTTTTTTTCATCACTTGTTTTTATTAATTTAATTTTTATGGTGTAGAAGATTTTTGAAGCATAGTATAAATCCTTTCCTCGGTTTTTGAATTAACCGTCTTTATCGAATAACCAATTGTACAAAACAGAGTTTACTTTTTTAATTATTGTGTCTTCAGGAACTGTTTTAGAAGCATCGCAGATTTATAAACTAAAATGCGTATAACTGTTCAAACTTCTGTTACTTTCTTCTTTACTACTATCTGCAATAACACTTTCTTCAAACCGTTAGAGAATAACTTGGGTAGTCCGTTTTTTCTTTTCTTGTGTGGCGTGTGGCCTTGGGTAGCCTAGGTCTTCGCTAAGCCTTTGTATCTTATTCTATTTCGTGCTAGTGCCTTGATTTGCATCCATGTTTTTCCTACTTTTTTCATTTCTTATGATACAGTTCTTTCTCATTTAATTTTAGGTCTTCCCACTTTTCTTTTTCTTTAGGGATTCCAAGCGTCGTCAAAGGGGTTCTATATTGTCATTTCCATAGGTTTTGGTTTGAAATTCTCCGTAGCCAAAATACCTTACATTATATGAGCCGACATTTCTTTAGGAATACTTGAAGTTTTTCGACTTTTTTTTTTTGGGACCAACCTTACTGGGTAACCTGAGGATAACAAATTGTTAGAGATTACTAACTTTCTCCTTTAAGGGAATCGAATGAAACTATGATATGTCCAAGCGTTGTTAATACAGAATGGAAACTACGAATGCTACCATGCTAAAACTAAAATTAGCTCCTTCAAGTATAGATTCAGATTGTGCCAGAATTATAATATCTTATCTCAGATCTGGAAAGTAGTTTAATTATAATATAACATCTAAAATTTTCAGATTCCATTCCCAAGAATAAAACATCAGCATAGCAAACTTTATATAAAATTTCATTAAAAACTTTTGATAAAAAAAAAGTTTTTTGTTTTTTTTTTTTCAAATTAATATGAGTTTTTTTAGATAATGATAGCAATTATTATTTACTAATCCTCAAACCACTCAACAAATCACTTTACACCTTACACCTGCAGTTATAAATGAATAGGAATACTATTTAATTCAAAACAAAAGATTTGAATACGTCCCAATATTTTCCCGACGCGATCTTCTGAAACATTTTACACGGTAATTGCAAAAAAAAAAAAAAAAAACTGTCAAACTGAATGGAAAATATTACTGTAAAATATAAAATTTTTTCCTAAGTTTTAATTATCTTCATTCCTTTTTCATTTATTTTTTTTTCTCTTTCTTTCTCATTATGCTGTTCTATTGTTACCATTTAACTAACAACATTCTGAGTAACACTATAAAAAAAAAAACGAAATAGCTAGCTTGGATTAAAAGGTGTGTAATTACATAGATTTAATATAAACACGAACAATTGAACGCGATTTTGGAATGAGAACGATGAGTATCTAAAATTTAATAATGATGAAAAAGGTTATTTCTCAATGTAGAATAAAAGGGTATAAATGCTGCATAAGGTATAAATAATGTGTGGAAGGGAAAGGATTTCATATTTAATTTTTATAATCCCTGTCAATTAGTTTTTTTGCTCGTCAACAATGTCTCAGTTTTTTGTTTTTTTCATTTTTTTTCAGTCAAAAACGACTGTTTATTAAAATTCACTACCTTAATATGTATATACAGATGGAGACGGGATGGGATGGTGGTGACAGAGGTAAAAGAAGTTTTTTTTAATTTTTTTTTTTTTTTGGAGAAACTTATCATCATCATCATTATGAACTGCTAACAATATTTATTTATGCATATGTTTTGAATGGGTATAAACTTAAGGTGACCATTTGTCTATTAAAAATTCGGAAACTATTTTCGAAAAACTTATAGAAATGTAAAAATATATATTCATTTTTTCGCCAATAGTCGTGGAATTAATGGTTTACATGATCGTCTATCAGAGCAGATTCTTCATCTAACTATCAATAGATTTCGGACATAATTTTCTGCATCGATGCAACAAAAACAAGAAGACCAAGAACTGTGCGTCCAGAATAAAATATCGGTGATGTCAGAGCTACTGATGATGAATATTAAAATTTTTCTATTCGTCGTCGTTCGCAACGAGAAGGACATTGTGCAAAATATGAAAAATTTTTCGTATAGATCTTGGTAAAAACCGACCAAAATTCAACTGGTTCAAGAACTAAAGCCAATTGACCACAATAAGCGTCCTTTGTTTGCTGATTTGGAAAATAACAACAGAACAACAAGCAGAATTGATATTTATGGATCAAAAACTATCCTCCATAAATTCAGCAAGTTTCATTGCATCCTCAAAAATACACCTTATTTATGGTATGGTTTAGACGCTGGAGATATCATGGGTTCCAAAAATTAGGCTGCAGCTAGTATTACATTGAATGGTGTTCGTTACAGACCATTGATTAATCTTATTAAAATTCTCTAACTAATATAACTTTACAGTACAACCACAGTCAACCACTACAGTAACAATTTTGGGCTTAACATCAACACTCAAAAAACAAAATTTATGATAGTCAGCAGAAATAGAAAACCAAATCCTGGTGCGACTATTACAATTAACAACAGTCAAATCGAAAAAGTGTTCACTTTCAAGTACCTTGGATGCTGGCTAAACGAAGACTGGAGTTGTAATGGGGAAACAAAGTGCCGAATTGAAATGGCCAGGAAGGCATTTCTTAAATTTAAGGAGCTTTTCTGCAGCAGGAACCTCAGCATGAAACTGCGGATACGTTTCGTTAAATGTTCTGTCTGGTCTGTTTTATTATATGATGTAGAAGCATGGACAGTAAAAGTAAAAGATATAAACAAGCTTGAAGCATTCGAAATGTGGACATACAGAAGAATGCTCAAGATGTCATGGGTAGACCGTGTCTCGAACGAGGAGGTTCTCAGAAGAATGAACGTGACAAGAGAACTAATCACAACTGTCAAACGTCGAAAAACAGCATACTTTGGCCATGTAATGAGAAGTGCGAAATACGAGATGTTGCAGCTCATCGTGCAGGGGAAGATCGAAGGACGAAGGGGAGTTGGTAGAAATCAACTGTCTTGGCTCCGAAATATTAGAAATTGGACTGGCATATCGAAAATTGGTGCACTGGTAGAATCAGCAAGGGACAGGGAGCGGTACAAACAAATCACACAATCTATCATATGACGCTAACATTCTGTAAAGAATATGCAACACAAGAAGAAGAAGAATATAACTTTATCTAGGTACAAAATATTTTAATTTACATATTAATTTATAAACCATGCGTCCATGCAAAAAGAATCAGGTCACAATATGCTATATGTACCTATATTCAAATAATGTGTTCAATTTTCTTTCTTCATTATAAGCTACAAAAATGGTAGCAGTGGTTAATACCAGAAAGGGTTAATATTTTAAAAGGTATTACGATGAATTTGTTATATTGTTTAATTTTTTTTTTTTTTATTTCTCATTATTTTCAAATGAGACAGCGTCGTATTATACCAGTATAACAATTGAACAGAAGGTTTTTATTTTGCAGTTAGATTTTTATACCACACATAAGTATATAAATATATGTATCTTATATGTCTTTTTTTACATATTACCTGTATATTATATATATTATATTATGGGTTTATATTGAAACTGGAGCTGTATAGAATTTTAAATAAGAGATAATACAGTTTTATTACTTATAATAACCGAATAATTACTTAGCATTATAAATTGAGGGTTGAACAAAAAATGAAAACGTAAACAAAAAATACCGTTACAGGACATTGAATAAAAAAAAAAAACAAAAAACACTTTCAAGGGAACAATAATTTTTCAGGAAAACTTTTAAAATAACAACCTGGGGGGTTGAAACTGTACTAAATAACTTAATAGTATAGTTATTTTAGAGGTGGATACTAAAGTAATAATAATTGCTCTAATGTTTTAAGTTTATTTACATTACTCGAGTTCTGTTTATTATTTACTTGTATTTCTGTTCTTTTGTTTCTGATTAGTGATTACATATGAGGTAATCACTATATTGTTGATGGACAGAATTCTTGATTGGATTTTTTTTTATTTATTGTTCAGGTTTTTCTCTCTGTGTGTGTGTGAAATAAAAAGAGGGGTATTTTTTTTATTATATAATAGAATGTTATTTTTCTTTTAGTTAATTAAGTTATGCTGATTATTTTAAAATTAATGGACAATATTAAAATTGAAATTTTAATTTCTTATGAAACACCATAAGAAATCAATAAACTGGGTTATCAGTTATGAATTAATAAAGTAACGAATTCATGACTATGAAGTATAATGACTGAGAAGTATATAATATAATGACTGAGAAGTATAATGAATCGAGTGCAGAACTTTAGTTGAGGTGCCTGGTTCGAATTAAGGTAACAAGGGAAAATCTGCTACTTAATTTTCAAATCGATTCAGAATCTTATAGTCGTTGAATTCAAATGAATGTCATAAAATTAAACCTATATATTATTTCTCCTTACTCATATGACGCCTACATCTCAAGCGATTTTGCAATAATATTTTAATGATGTCCCAGAAGTTATTTCAATTTTTTATGCAATGTTCTGTGCCATGTAGTTTTTCAGCGACCGTGTCTTGTTTTACCTTAAAGGTTCTATTATAAAACCATTCGTATTATGCTTGTGTTTGGTTTTCTAAGAATTTGACAATCGATTTCCACTTCCTATGTCTAACGGGCTTATCTATGTGTTCTTCACGTCTTAGTATCCAAAGGTCCTTATTTGAAAATTTGGACACTTATCAAAGAAAACTTGTAACTTATGGTTTAGATTGTTGGTTCTTAGCCTAGTTTCGATGCTATATGTCAGATCACTTTTTACGCATATTCTTATTTTGGTTTCTCTGGATATCCGGGAACTGCTCCATAAGGATTAAGGAAATCTGAAATCTGCTTCTTAGAGTTCCTTCGCTAGTAGAAATATATATTTTTCGGTGGCTATGCACGACGACTGTACGATACCTAAGGATAGAATGTAGAATAGAATATATTAATTTGGAAATCAATAATCTCTGACTCCCACTGTCATTAATAATCCGCATCAATTTAATTTTATTAAAGAAATTTTTAATCTAATCTTTGCATATTCAAAATAAAGCATAGTTATATCATATTTCAGCTTTTTTCGAGATCAAATCCTTCAAAACTTATTAAGTATTAAAAACACTATAGTTTTTCTTTTCTATAATCATCTGGAAAAACTTTTCGTTCAGTAGTTTTTTAATAATTTTTGAAAATAAGTTTTTTCATCTTTTAAATAACTCTTAAAAAAAAAAATGAAACTTTTCCAAGTAAAAACAAAAACTAGATTTTATATTGTGATATTTTTTATAACCAGGTTTATTTCACCTGGTTTACGACTTATGAACTACATTTTGTCACAAATTAGCTTTTGAATTTGTTCCAGTTTCCTGATCTTATTCTTAAGTTTTTCCTCTCTCTTGAAAATGTAAAGAAAGATACAATAATCTAAGAACGATGTTTATATTCTTCTTATTGTTTTCTGTTTTGTTGCATTAGAGTTGTTGTTAAAAATGTATTTCCTTATAATAATTTTCTTTTTTATCTAAAAATTGCTTTCATTTTACTTTCATTTTTTGGAAGTTACACCGGAAAACAACAAAATTAGATCGTCATTTATTTGGTTTTGAGGGAGTTGAGTAAGTGCATTTTGTTCATTGTTCGTGTTCATACACAGAACGATACAGTTGAAGACAAAATATGTTTATATTTTAAATTTTATAAACCTTTTCTATTCTAGGAGGATTGAATTAAATTCATTAAATATTGATAGCTGTTCTTCATTTGAAAATATAATACATATTTTCTAAAACTGGTGCGAGCTTTTAAATAAAGTTAAATTAAGCCTCCGACTGATGCAATGGTTCTCTTGTAATAGTTGAGAAATGAGCATAGGATAGAATCATAAAGGGTTTTTTGATTGCCTGCATAGGAAAATCATAAAGAATCAAAATATTAATCTCCTATTAGTATTGTAATTCTTTAATTCTTCTCTAATCTAATTTTGTAAGACTTTTGCTAATCAGTCGACTATGATTATGCAATATTGCCATTAAAATATACCTAAACTACGGATCCTTAAAATAGGGCGCTGCGAAATAAAGTTATCGACTATAAACTGTGCTTCAAAAGGTTTAAATTAAAATCTAGTTCTTATTTTCCATTCATGGAATGTAATGGAGTAATTTTCTATAAAGTAACCTGAACATTTTTTTTGTTTTTAATTTAAAGCCACAAACTGGAATATGAACCTTTGTATTTAACGTAGATGGGGTTGTATGGGATAGTAGAAGGAAAGAAATTACGATAATGAAGATTTAAATGGTAAATTAGGAAAGAATCCAAGATTCTTTTTAAATTTTGCCAAATTATAAATAGCAAAATCGACAATTTTTGGAAATACATAAGTTGCTAATAACTTCCACATTTCTGCATTTTAACAACAAACGTATTGCTATAACCAGTACAGAATCACAAATAGAAGAAATGCGGATTTGCTTTGATGACTCTTAGCTTTAGTGATTCGAAAAGCTAGCATCAGTAATTTAATTTCAATTGAGCAAGTGCCGTTATCTGGAAGATCTATAAAAAATTGAAAGAGCCAATGTTACGGTAGATCTCAAGCGTGGATTTAAATCGTTGTAATATTTGGCAATTTTCTGAATTCAAGCATTTCTATCGCATATTATCACAGTCCGAATACTAATTTAACTTTACTTTTCCAAAAAGCTCCATTGCAGGGAATCACTGGCAATTTGCTGGAAAATTTAAGAAAGAATAAGAAATTTAAGTGGGCGCTTAATTTCTTCCACACACTGTTGACGAAAACTATATAATACAGGTAGGATTTTTGAAATATAATATTACTTTCATAGTAAATTCATTGTACGGAAAAATATTACACAAACAATGCTGTGTTGCATTTCAAGGAACTTTTAAACAAGAAATCTTCTAAGAATATTATTATCAGTGGAGAGAAATCATACTATATAGTATTTCCGTATAACTTTTTTTTATTGTTATTGGGTGCTACTATACTGTATAGGGATAAGAAAGTTGTATAAATATACACATACAATAAAAAACAAGATGTATTATTTTCGTTTGTTGTCGAGTATAAAATGTAAGGTTTTAAAGGACTCTTTAGTGTGTGACTAGTACAAACTCTTATTGTTAGAAAAGTTAAATAACAAAACGAATACATAATATTACAAAACTAATTTGCATATGTATATGTAGATCTTGTTATGGATCATAACATTTTTTGAAAAAGTTTGACAATATGATAATAATGAACCATATATGCATAAAAGTGCATAAAGATAAATACAAAAAATAAAAACACTAGAAAAACTTTTAACAAAAGATAAAATGGGCATCATTGTTCTCCGTTTTATTTCATTTTTACAAAAATTTAAAATTTTTACATTTAAATATCTAATTTATACAAATTTTTCTCACAATCAGCATAGGAAATTCGCGTAAAATTTTAAAACTAAACAAAACTAGATAATAAGTAAAACAACAGAAACTGATTTAAGTTTATTTGAAGTTTTCCTGTTTTCTTGTTGAGGACTTATGACATTTTCTAGAATTTAAATTTAATTTATTTGTAAGAAAATCATATAATCTTCAAAATAAAATTCAACTTAACTTTTCTTCAATAAGAAATTCGAAAAAGTTTTATAAATACCACTGATTATGCTTCAGGAGGAAGATAACGGTAATTCCTCTAAATTTTAATGTATTATAAGAATGTCATACTTTAGAGCACTTTCTTAATATGTATAAAACTCTTCTGAACATCTAATCATTACAAAACGCTTCCAGCTAACCGATCATGATCACGCTATTGATTCTGTATAGCAGACCGCTAAGTAGAAGATGAGAGGTGCAAGTTTTATAACTTTTCCTTTATAATAAAGTTGACTCTACAAACAGGCTTGGAATTTTTTAATTAATTTCGGTACGAAGATTAGTGAAAAAAATTTGGAAGCTTATTACATTCTATTGGTCGACTTTTCTTATATTTTAAGGTATAGGTTCTGAAAGTAAACTTGAAACTTTGGGAATGTCTTACTGAAGTTATGGTTTAAATTAAAGATCTTTTGAATTATTTAAAACACAACCAGTGACAGTGAATATTATATTCTACTATATATACTATGTACGTTCGATGCCCACATTTATTTTTAGTTTAGAAATTTAAAATATTATTAAAAGAAATTGTTTTCTCAGCATGAGATCTCAGTTCAATTGGAAATCAATGGATGCTTCCAATACTCTCAAGAGCATAAATAAATTTTAAAAAAATATTATTTGAACTCATTAACAGAAGAATGAGTCAAATTAAATTTAGGCGTTCCAAAAATCAATTCAAAAATCAAAGGAATTTTTATGCCCTTGAATAATCAAAAAAAAAATTATTATAGATATATTTCTTTTTTTTTTAAATAATGATTTTGAGAAAATTTTTAAAGAAATTAAAATAAATAGAAAACATTATGGGGGCCATATATATGAATATAAAATGTGTGACAATAAAATTTCTTTGATTATTGAATATTTTTAAACTTTTTTTGATTTATATTTTTTTTCAATTTATCTAATAATAAAATATTATTAAAAAATAAATAAAATTTTTTATTTAATTTTTATACTTGCTAAAAAAAAATTCAAGTTACAATAAATTAAATTCGTTAAATAATAATGTAACAACATTTTTTTAAAATAAAGTAAAATATTAGAGAAAAGTGTTGCCAGATCAATATTTTTTTTTAATCGTTGATTTTAAATACCTCCAAATGACATAATGTGATCTAAGTAAATATAATTGTAATGCAATATAAAGAAATAAAAATCCTAAATTACAGGCAGGTACATTTTCAAGTCGACGTGGTAAGGACTTTATTTGCTAACAAGTTTTGAAACTGTGGATCTAATTAGTAACCACATTTATAGCTGCTTATACTTTAGGGAAAAACTAGGAATAATCATATAGGAAGAACTCGATCTTAATAATTGAGCAGTAGAAAGACTTGTCACACAAAATTATTTGAAACCTTAGAACCTAATAAACTATGTTATACAATTATTTTTTAAAAAGTATCTTACCAAATACAATATGATAAGGTGAAGTATCTCTTTGTTTCTGAAGGGCGGCAAATTTATACAATTTATTAATTTTATAAGTAATATTATTTATTTTGTTTATATACGATATTAACTATATATATTTGGTCACCATGGAGATTTAATAATCAAACTCGCACCCCAAATAAGCCAAATGTATGATGTTTAAACATGCTTATTAAACCATATTGGAAATTTATTGTCTACATAAGCATAACAGAAAAAATAACATTACTTATTACCAATTTTTGAAATGCTTATGGATTTGTTGTTTTTACAAATTTATTAATTAAAAGATATTAAGAAAATACTAAATTTGATTTCCTGTTTTCAATTAATTTATTTATCAAAAAAAGTGTAATGAGTTTTTCATAATTTTAAATTAATCAAGGTTAATGCTAATTTATATAATATAACTCGAGGGTATCCTAGAGCTTACATGTTCTATGTTCTAATTATTTGCTAATTATAATTAATTTAAACTTAATGATAATATAATATTCTATCAAAAAAATTCCTTTTAACTTACACTAAATCACGGAAATGTAAAAAAACCAAATTATCCGATTAGTTCGGAATTAAAAGCGTTTTGATACTTTTCAAAAAAAAAGTTCAAAAACTCTGGTATTGACAATTTGATTTGATTTTTAATTTTTATTTATAAAATCAAAAAAAATAACCATTACATCAAACAAATTGATTTTTTGAACTTCTTTTTGCCTCAAAAATTATGAATTCTCTTGTTGAAATTCTTTTTCAACTAAACATACAAATATATTAATATATGTATCGTTCAGACTTTTTATTTTTGTCCTTTCCACCCATTTAAAAAAAAAAAATTTCTTTTTTTTGACTTTAGTGAAAATTATTATACCACCCATCAATAATTCAATTTAAAAAATTTAAAAAAAAAGGTTGAACATACACATTGACATCATAAAAACTTACAATATAATATTTATGTATACATTTTCAAGGGCATTTTTTTTGACATTTCGTAAAATGAAAAAAATTTAAAAGTAGAAAAAAAATAAAAATTATTTTTCAATGAAAAGGAAATTTATTTAAATCCTGGGTAAATTTATCCGAAAGATTAATATTACTCGTTTCCCACACACATTTTTAAAAATATTTTTTTTTTATAATTTTTTTTAACTATTTTGATATTTTCGTTGGTTTGTATGTACGATCACTAATTCGGAATTTGTCTAACGTCAAAAATGGTGTTCGAAAAATAAAAACAAATTTTTTTATTTTAATATAAAAATTCTTTTTAGAAAGAAAAGAGATAGAAATATATTATTTCATTTGCTTCTATGTCATGGAATAAACTAAATAAAACTTTCGTACTTTAATTTGGTTGCACACCGATAAATGATGCATTTCTTTAAATTTTAAAAAGTTTCGAAACAATATTTATTGTGATAACAGGACACGATATTACCGTCCTGGATTCGCAGATTAAGTGCAGTGAGTAAATATGACATTTTCATGTTTTTACACTGTATAGGTACTGTCAAATCGTTATGTCAATTGTCATAAAATATCCAAATGAAATATCGAACTACAAAATCCAACGAAAGTCTTAAATTTTTAAAGTCTTAATTTACCGTTATACGAAACTCAATTTTTGCAAAAATGTTACTCCTTACATCTACCAAACAGTTTGAGTTCGTAACTTGAACTTTTCAGCGGAGTGAGATTTTAAGAAATAAATATGAATTCTTAACAAATTAAATTTGACACTCACTTTAAAAACTATTTTTTGACAATGTATGAATCAAAAAATTTTATCATATTTGATTTGATGAATAATATTGGAAAATAAAATTTGTGTCTCCGTTTTGTCAATACATCTCTTCCTTTCTTTATATGCTGACTGACATTAATTTGATATGATTATTATAGTATTTAAATTTGATGAAGGCATGACAAGCGTTCTACTTTAATGCTCTTCGATCTATTTTTAGAAAATTAAAAATCTTTTAGAGCATTTTATGAATAAATATAAAGTGTGTAAATATTTGTAACTATGAGCAGAAATAAAACGGCTTTTAATTGAATTTTAATTTTTGCTTTATTATCATCCTCGTTGCATTGCATAAATGTAATTTTAATTGAAGAAAATGACAATTCTATCATGTCAATTTAAAAGACATACATAATATCGCAGAAAAAAAATTATAGAGACTGATAGTACAGTGTATGACAGCTCAAAATTAAATTATAATCATAAAAATTCATATTTTACAATTCAAACTAACTTTAATTAATTGAAATGCTGAATAAAATGACAGCAAGGAAATTAAATTTTAATTACACAAAATTTCCCAATTAAGAATATTTTAAGTAAATCTCACTATGTAGTATGTATGTGACCAGTGGCACAGTGGTTAAGATGTTGACCTTTCATGTGGAACGTCTCCAGTTCAAATGCCGGTCAGATTATAAAGGCATCCTGCAGAAATGATAAGGTTTCTGAGTTAAAGCCAATGACAGAGGTAGAAAATTATGTTAACGCGCTACTTGAAGTCATTATTCTAAAAAAACGTCATGATCCTGCTCTATAAACCACAAAATTCTAATTCGTAGCGTTGCAAAATGCATGGGTTCTAAAAATTTGCTAAAACTTGTGCTCCTTTTATATTGATGTATAAAGTTTTACAGCCCAAAGCCTAAATCAACTTTTATCAGTTGCAGCTGCGGTTTCCCTATAATAATGAAGCTACAATGAACCACCTTCAATATCAAATAAAGTTTATTGAGAAAATTTTTTCTAAGCTTGAAACATATTACCTAAATTTTAATTTTCCAACTAAGCTCATTTTAGCAAAATTTCGAGAAGTTGTTTTATCTTGAGCTGTAACCCATTAAAAGAATATCAACAATCAATTAAAATAACATGCCAATAGTGTCAGTCATGAATATTAAAAAAAAAATTATATCAAATTGAAAAATCAAGCGTTTTCTTCTATTATTTTTAAATCCAATTAATTTAGTGACAATGTGCAATAAAAATTCAATTATACGAAAATTTTTTTAATGAAAAAACAAGAACTTTTTCTACTTTCTAATTTTAAATCATTTAAAATTTAAAATTTTTTGTATATTGACTCTCTTCTAAAGCATTTTTTATACAAAATGTCTTCCTTGGGAATTATTCAGTTTTGCCTAAACACATTTTTCATATAAACACGCATATCAATTCAAAATTGTGAAAAAAAAGAAAAAACAAAAATAAAATAAAAAAAAAAACAAAACAAAAATACTGAAACATATTTTATTTAAATTTTTTAAAAAATGGCGTACAAATTCACTGTAAGTCGGTTGTAAGATAATGCAAAAAATTAACAAAATAAAAAAATAACAAAAACAAAAACAGTGAAAATCTATAAAATTCTAAATAAGAAAAACAAAAAATCACAAGATAACAAGAAGAAAAGAAAATAAAATATATAAAAAGAAAGAGAAAGAAAATAAGTAGAAGAAAAATATTTTTACAATAAAAATTTTATTTTTTTATTTTATTTTACTCTTAAGAATTTTTTTAAGCCTGCTTTAAAAAGTAATATCACAACATATTATAGAAATAAACTTAAATGTACAGTTGCTGTCATAAAAAAAAGGACAGGTTTTGGTTAAAATTAAAATATATCTTAAGTAGATAATATTAAAATTTAAAATTATGACATCCCATTCATCCCATTCAGTGGGGGAGTGGTGGGGAGAAGAGTAATGAGACAATTTCTAATTAGTTAGTTAAAAAATTACTCTTTGCTTGCATTAGAAGTTGGAATTTGGATTTAAAGTTCTGGGATTTTTGAGTTTTAAGAGTAATAAGACAATTTCTAATTAGTTAGTTAAAAATTAATCTTTGCTTGCATTAGAAGGTGGAATTTGGATATAAAGTTCTGGGATTTTTGAAGTGTTAGTTAAAAATTTGAAATCAAAATAGCAAGTCTAGCAGAATTAAAATTCTTAAAATTTTACTCATACCCATATAACTATACTCATATAATGTAGTTCTAAAAGTAGATCTACTAATTTTGCAATCCCGTATGTAAAGCTATTAAGGAGACGGTATAAATATCGCCTGTAGTGTATAGTGCGATTCAGTTACATTCGTTTGCCTAAATCTCCCCAGCGCACGATAACTCAAAAACCAAAAGAGTAAGAATTCTGAAATTCTTACAAATTCCTCAAATTCAGATGTCTTGTATTGAAATTGAACGATTTCCCATAGCTATAGGTATATGGGCATATCTTTGTATTTCAGTTTGGTGTGTTGGTTAAATTTAGTATTGAGGTTCGAATAGCTATAATAAACCTTTTCATTATTCTAGGATTAACTCAGAAACTAACAAGGTTTTGAATTGAAAATTTTTCACAATTTCAGTAGTTTAATTAAGTCAAAAACTTCTAGAAAATTTGGCTGGCCTTCGATGCCTTTTAGAAAATTAGGTTAACGTAGGATGACATACAGATTTTTGTAAAATTAAAGTAAACTATAACGCATTAGACCCAATTGGTATTAGTATTAGACAGTAAGTTACCATAACTTAAGTCTATTAATTTTTTTTTTTTTTTATAAAATAATGACTGAATGTATTCTAAAGACAACCGCTCTACATACTTTGCGCGATTTTATTTTGTTTGCATAAAAATAATACAAAATAATATATCTAAAGTTTATATATTATCACTCAACATGTTTCGTCAACAAAAAGAATTTAGGTATATATATATATATATATTTTTTTTTTTTTTTTGAAAGTTATGAGCCTGTTTAACGTATAGACTTTCATACAAACAATTTTGAATCCATAACTTTTTATCTGAAATGGAAAAAAAACAAAAAAAAAACTTGAGAACAATAACTGTAAAAAGTAAAAACGCGGGAAAAATAAAAATAATGGAATCATATAATATTTTGTTTTTCTCCAATTTATTATTGTTCAAATTCTTCCAAGTCTCCGCATCTAGAAAAAGTAGGTGATAATAATCGAATAAAGGAAGGACTTTCTAAAATTATTGTTTTATATTAAAAAATATTTTATAAAATATTAAAATTTTATATCTTTCGAAACTGAGATGTTATGGGTTCATTAAGGTTACGGAAAATATTTTAGTTTGGTGTAATAAGTTAAATTTTTATGTGTTAGTGTAAGTGTTAAGTGAACTTGTGGTCTTATTCCTAGGAGTTCTAGTGTAAGCATTTGCCACCAATGCAAAATTGTATAATACATTTGAGAAGTTCAGGAAATTTTTCATATTCATATATTATTTGTCAATTATTGTAAGGTATTAGTAACCCTCTAACCAATTGGTTCCTGAAGGTTTCCAGGTGTTGCTTTTCTAGTTATTCCAAATAACTGATTTAGCCTTACGATTTTTTAATTGCTCTTGTTTTATACATTATATTCATACCCTTCTATTTCTGAAAATATAGTTCTTCGCTATTAAAATGCGCTATTTTTCATTGCAAATTAAGTGGGCTTCTTCAATAGAACCCATTGAGAACACGCATTTAAATTTTAATTATTGAACTCCATACAACGCAATTCTTGTCGCTATCAGTAAGTTTTGTAACTTTATATTACGATTTTGTAACTTTATATTAATAACATTACACGAAATGATCCGCATTTTTGTGAAAGATACTATCAAAAATGCTTTTGAAAAAATTTTCTTATTTAAAGCTATTCCTTTCCCCTAATTCCCCTTGGTTTATTATTTGGAATAAATCACATGAAACTCCCATATTCAGTTTTAACAGTTTACAACTTAATCTATAAAAATGTAATCTATAAAAAAATCGAGTAGTTATGTACGTTCTACTTTCCATGATTTTGTAAAGATTCTGAGAGTAAAAATCTCATCTGCTTCCGTTATGAGTTTTATGTAACCATCGCATCATTTAAAGTGAAAAGAAAATTAATTTTTCTTTTTACACTGAATTTACTGAGATTTCAGTACTCATTCCACACCTTAAGGGGTTTTTTTATAACACAATATCAGACCTCAAGGTTATTCTAAGGAATGTAGGTATGAATGCAGAGGTTTAAATTGATTTAATATGACAATTCGTCAAGCACATTATTATGACATCCGATGATTATCCGATGTAATGATGAAAATTTCCACGAACACGAACACAAAAACGTATGGTAAGCGAATGTTTTGTGTATAAAAACCAGAAAAAAAAAAAAAAAAGTAAAAAACGTGGCTCAAACAAACAAAATTTCCTGCACAGAAGGATTGTGCTGAACAGTGAAAGTGATGGGATGAAAATGATGAATACCACATTTTTTTTTTACAGATTGTTTTCCTACAAAAAAAAAAATCCTTGAAATCATTTTTTGAATGTTTATGTTTCAATTTTCATTTTATTTTCTTTTGTTTCAATTTTTCCACTTTAGATAATATTTATAAATGAAAAAAACAAAAAAAATTCTTTGAAGGAAGTTTTTTATTTAAATATTTTTCTTTTGCTTTTATTTTTATATTGCCATTCACATGCTCAAATTTAATATAATGTATTTTTTGAATATTTTAGGTCTACTCAACTAAAATTCGGTTTTTAGGGACGTAATGGGCAACTATTTCAACGAAGTTAATTTGGTTACACTATTTTAACTTAAAGTTGATTTTATTTTGTATTTTTAGGTGTGTGTGCATCTGTTAACACGAAACCACTAAAAAATTTAACCGATTTTGATAAAATTTCCGCTTTCTTCGTGAATATTAGGTTAAGAGTTCGTAAATGGGAGAAATCAACCCACGGGATCAACAATCTCTCACATAATAACACAAGACTTTTCGAGAAATCTCGATTTCTAATCGTTGAAATGAGATGAAATTTGGTACATAGACTATTGATGGATATATGAATAAAGAGTAAAATGATTCTAGTATCATGAAGTCTAAGGATTCAAGAAGTTTCAGGAATATCATGTTTTATGTGAATGTTTTTTACCAAAAAAAAAGACTACTTCGCAGAAGGGCCGAATTGCATCACACGTTCTGGATGACCCCCATATAAAATAAGTAGAGTTTAAAAAAAGTATTTACAGACTAACAGACTTTACAATACAAACCACATTATGCAATTAGATCTTGGATTTATATTTACGATTTTATATCTATATAGGTTCATACTTCATTGAGCCTCACTTGACACTCTTATCTATTCATTATAAAGTTTTCATTTGTGGACCTTCAGATACTATTATAACGAATTTCAAATTTTTAAACAACCGTTATTTGCGACTCTTTCCAATTTCCATAGTTTTTCAAGTTTTATCTCAAGGTTTATGAAAGTTATTAGCTAGAATTTATCTGCCCTAACTTTAGAAAATGAAATCACCTAATTTGTAAACTTTTAAGAAATGACATGGAAGCCCCTAGAATTGGCACAAATTTTTGTTTCATTTTAAAAACCTGACAAAAAATTCCGGTATACTTTATTTATTTAAATTTAATACAGAAAGTTTTTACAATATAAAATATAATAAACCATGAAGAAAAATATCATTATTATTATAAAGTCGTTGGTTTACTTTCAACTTTATTTTATTCCTTATATACTTTTACTCTTTCTTTCTTTCATTAAATGGTATGTTCATTTTTCATTTCTTTCTATTAAAAAAAAAAATTTTTAAATAAAAAATAAATATACCTACTTTTTGTGTATAATATTATATAAACATTTTTTTTTTTTAATAATAGAGTTTTAAGGAACTACAAAAAAAGAAACGAATTTAAAATACAAAAAAAGAAGTGGGCCTTATGGGAAAAATTTAAGAAGAATTATGTCTACAAATTGAAACAATCGTCAAAGCTAAAACAAAAAAATTTAAATAAAAATAAAATTGCCAAGAAAAAAATTAAGGCCTTGAAAAATAAATTTGAAAGTTACAAATCACCTATGAAACCAAGGTTTCTTAAAACAAAACCTAAAGTTTTGAAAATAATAAAAAACTTTATAGAAGAATTGGAACAACTTAATATTTAATCTATTATTGTGTTTATGATTATCTTTTTATATGGTAGAAAGTTTTGGAAGGTTATTTCACTTATTTTGAAGTTAAAAATATTTTTACAATAAATTGGTTGTCTTTGGTTGAAGTTATTTGGTTTAAAAGTGGATAGAGAGGAATTTTCAATATTTTATTAAAGTTTTTTATTAGTTTGTTTTAAAAATTTATTTAGTTCATATATATTGAGAGCCTATCTGACCGATAGTTTAGTGGCTAACGTGGATGCTTTTTAATCAAAAAGTCTCGGGTTCAAACCCCGGTCACATTATATCTAATAATAAAATATTGTAAAATTGTATAATTATATCGTAATAGTTAACATCGTAATATAATTTAAAATTTAATTAATAAATATAAGTATTATTATAAGAACTTCATGTCTGAAAGATATCAAAAAAATAATTATGAAACAATAGAATATTAATGTTTTGTTGGATGTGTTTTATTTTAGAAAATAAAATGTCATAAATTATCATAAGCAGGCCAAAATATATTTTATTTAATTTTAAATCTCACAAAGTATTTTCTGGAAATTTTATATAAATAGTAAAACATTTTGATATTAAGAATTAAAGTAATGCTTTACAGGAACGTTCCTGACCTGTTGTAAGTCTTCATTCCTTTCAGTGAATTACTGAATTAATGTTAAATGTACGCTTTGACCAAGCAAATTTTCCCTGGAATAATATCAAAATTAAATTTTTTAGGCTATTTTTCAATTTCACAGGTTCCTATACTTTTATCCACTTTCCATCTATTACTACAATCGAAGCATAATCTGCGTAATACAGAATGTAACGGTTGCGAATTTATTTAAGCAAATGCTATTGTTATACAATATTATGTATATGTTAATAATGAAATTAATTTAAACAAATCTAATACAAATATAATATTTATACTAACATCAAATAACTTAGCTGACTTTAAAACAAATTTACGTCAATTATGTCATTATCAGCTTTCACTTATTTTGACAACTATTTTGACAGGTATTGCCTCAAGGCTATTAATATTTAAAGTCATGATAACCTGCGTATAGTTTTTAAAGTTTTGCTATGGAAGATTAATGTTTTGTGTAATTTTAAAATGAAGGATTCATTCGTTATATTGTATCTTCATGTGCTTCTGGCTTTTTACATTTCGCAATATAAGATCATTCATTACTTATAACGAACATTTCCAACTGATGATTATTTATTATTTCCCTTGTCAATTATAAATTTACAAAAAACAGTGTTTAGTATTTTATTTTGATCTTTCGATATATCTGATTTAATTGTATCTGAATTTTGATTAAAACTGAAAATCAATAATTGATTACCAGCTTTCTCTTGAACTCTTTGATTAAATAAAAAAGTTACCAGATACAGGTTTCTGCATCCAACTAAAAATTTGCTATCTTAATAAAATAAAACAATTGTCCAAAGAAATTCATATCTGAAAAAAATAAAAAAACTTATTATGAAACAATATTACTAGGTATATAATTTGATAAAATTCCCTCAACGCTACATTACTACATGTACTAGAAAATTTTGACATTTAACTTTATCATGAAAATCTGTGAAAATTTTCTAATTTAAAATTAACGGAAATTTTTAATTTCTTAAGGCTAAAAATGGATTTAAATGGATACTATTAGAATATTTGGTTATGTTTTTTTCATGTAGAATAGCCTACAGATATCATTTATATCTTGATTATCCTTTTCTTATTATTACCTTTTTGTTTTATCCGTTTAATAGTATATGTACGTATAGCAATTTCATTAATTCAACACACAAATAAAATGAGTGGAGGCTCTTCAAATTATTAACCTCAACAATTTTTAAAGCTCATCATAATTAATGTTATGATAATTATTTTGAATAAAACATATATAAAACATGCATAATAAACATGTGATGTACCTATACATAATGTACAAAAATTATATTGTATACATACATACATACATTTCAGACACACATTTCCGAAAATGAGATTTTCATTCATATTTTTTAATGACTTACTTAAAAAAAAACATCTGTATTATATTATGTAATAGTATTTGTAGAACATCACATATTCTTCCAACCAAACCCTTATTGCCACTTAATACACTTGGATGCATAATAATAAACACACGTTTCCTAATTTTAAAAGCAAATAGAGTTATATGCTATTTTAGAATAAACCTAGTTTTATATGGGAAATATAAATTTAAAAAAATTTTATTCTAAATAAAATTTGCATATGTGTGTGTACATAAAAAGAATACGCATGTAGATATTTACAAAAAAAACTGTGTTAATCCTACAGGAAAGAACCAACAAGAATAAAAATAAATATTATAGCAATAGTCTATGTGGCATATTTGTAAGTTCAACCAAAAAAATATATCCTGTTGTTGTCATAATATCTTATTTATATTTATATTTTATTTTTTTTTTTTTTTTGGGTTTTGCCCCTTCTAAATGTATAGCAACATTCCCAGAAATGATTATATTTAAAACGCGGAAAAATTATTAAGATATATTTGAAACAACAACAAGAATATGAAAAATAAAAGGAAAACTAAAAAAAAAAATTCAAAATAATTTTCCGTTTTAACCGTAAGGCACAAAAAAAACAATTTACTGTTATATAATAAAAATGGGTAAAATGTATGTGGGTATTCATATTTTTTTTTGTAAAATATTCAAAAAATTTAATATAATGTCTATATGAGATATAATATATTGTCTGTATACTCGTATAATTTTTCAAATACTTTTACTGAAAAGTGTAAAGGGAAGCTATATAGGATCAGACCGATAAGTCTTAGATTTACAATCAATATTCAATTAATAATAATAATTTTTAATTGTCCGTACTCTTCCCCAAAATGCAATTATAACGGTAATTCCTCACAATTTAATATTACTTGTAATATTGTAGTATTTGCTTAAAACAACCTGTTATGTGGGATTTCTAAAACTTCTTTATGTTCATTAAATTTTAATTACCGTTGATCGGTTTCTCAAAATGTCTGCCATTATTAGTAAAGAACTTTTTTGGGAACCTTAAATTTGACGAACTGCTTCACCGGCCCAAAACAAAACTATTAGTTAAAATGGAAACGTTTAACAACGAGGAACGTATAGATCCTTACATTATATAAGTTCATGATCAGTGCATTGTATTCTACCAAGCCACGGAAACACTAAGTTCAACTAACTGTTAAATCAGACAACAGCCTTTAGTAAGTGTTTTTCATAATTATGTCTGCCATCTGCTTGATTTTAAACTATGTTAGAAAATAAAATGACTCTTAGTTGTCTATATTAGTGTATCTAGAATATATATATATATATTACAAATGTTAATAAAAGTCCATAATACCCCTTCCCTAAAATGATAATACGATTTAAATTATAAAAAATTAGTATTTTAACCAAACCTAAAAAACAAAACTATGAAATTATAAAAAGCAACAATTACCTAAATGAATGGAATATTTCTTTTCTAAGAAATTTTAACAAGGCCAGAGGTTATTTTAACATAATTAGAAAAACAAATTCAAATATGAGAGGGTTAAAAACAAAAAACTTTAATGTAATGTTCATACGAACCTAAAATTTTTGTGATTGAAGGTATAGAGGATTAAGTTTCATTGAGAATGGGAAAATGAAAGACCCTGACAATGAAAGGTTAAAATATAACGGTAAAATTTGCGCAAAAAACAAAAATTTTTATTTTACGCTTGTTAAATTTTGTGGAAGGGAATGGTTTAAAATTTTAAGGGCTCTAATTAACTTTTTGTTTTCAAAGCTTCAATGTAAAAATTTATATATGTTAATAGGTGTAGGTACCATTATTATTATTATTATTGTTATTATTATTACTGAGGTGAAATAAATCCGAAAACTTTTTTTATTTTTTTATTTCTTACATGGTTCAAAAATTATTCTGGGGTAAGTGTTCAGTAAAATTGCATTTTAGATAAGATTGCAATGCTGTAATCGAATTAAGATTTAAAAAAAATTGTTAAATTATGAACGTGTAAGTTGCTATATATAGTGTATTAAATAGACAGCATAGTTCATAACAGTTACCGCTAATAATTTTTAGAAAAGAGCACAATTGAAAAGTGAATCGATCTAGCTATGTGTGCTTGTCTGTCCGTCCGCGCGATACCTAAAATACTAAAAACCAAGGATTCTGAAATTTTCACAAATTCTTTTTTATGGAAGAGCCATCATCGCTAAGTCGATAAAGTTTGTGAAAGAGTTTAAGTATCTCGCATACAACTTCTTTTTTAATATGAGAAAAACTTAAAATATTTAGTGAAGCAGAGTATCTGTAGTTTTGTCAAAAGTAGTTAACTTTAATGGACAACTTCCAAATAAAATATGGTCGTTATATAAATAAGGTTCGAAGAGTTGCCATACAACTTATATTCTTCTTATATACAGGGTTTATTAATAAGTTGTGCACTTGAAATATTGCCAAAGGCAATTGACGAGATGATTTAATGTCCATATAACGTCCATGCAAGTATGCTAGAGTTGATACAGCCTAGTCAACTTCATTCTTCCTCGTATAATTATAAATTTTAATACGTCAGACACTGACCAATTTTTTGAAGGTAAATTTTAATTTTCTATTAACATTAAAAGCAATATTTTTCAAATCTTGAAATGCTATAAAAAATCAAAATATTCTTGAACTTCAAAAACAGACTAAAAATTTTACGATAAACAAAATAATACTTTCTACAAACCCGCTTTAATTCAGTCCTGTCTAAAGTATATTTATGAAATTCGTAGCAGACAAAAAATTGACAATGAAATTATTTAACCCTGATCTTGATTTTTGGGATTTTAAGTTGACCTTGTATTTTTATTGCTTAAATGAAATAATGTTTATATTACATGAATCAAGGTTTTTTTAATTTTTAGATCAAGAACACCAAAATTGTGAAGTAATTTAAAAATGTACTAAAAATCGTAACTCAATTGATGATTTCATTGAAGTGGAATAACAATTTTTCTTTGATGCGAACATACTGGAAGGTTGCGTTAAATGTAACTATATTTGTAACAACAAAGAATCATGGCTCTAGGCTGACATCAACAATTTAAAGCGGTTTTTATACATTTTGATCTGGTTCTTTTTACGACGTTCACTTTGGCGAATAATTCCCAAATTGCGTACCCTAGCGAACCAACTTTATTATAAACAAATATCTGGATATTGTAAATAAAGATAATATATATTTCAAAGAATTTTAATTCAAGGTTTCAAAGTCAAATAATTAATGAAGTTCAAAACCTATCGTTTTATAATTAAATTGTTTACTAATACCCATAGACAAATTTGTGTTTACCACACACAACCTTCATATAATATATAAAAGAAAATTTTAAGCTCTCCTTGAAGAATTACATTATTCCAAATCAAGGAAACTTTGATGTACCTCTTATATCTGAGTGAAATTTAAAATAAAATGGAATTTTTGCAATAATGATTTTTCTGCGGTAAAGGTAATAGCTTTTTTCCAAAGGTCTTATTATGACAGAACGACGCATAAAATTGCAACAGATTTGTGTCTTTTATCACACAAAACATACAAAAGTGCTGCTTAGAGGAAAAATAACAAGAGTAATCCAAGCAAACACCGTTATCATTATTTGTAATCAGATAAACAACGCTTATCACCATAAAATGATTTTATAAATTGTATAGACGATAAAAACCTTCAACTAAAATATCTGCCTATAAAACTGAAAGAACTTAAAGATGTATTTATCAAATTGGAAGAAAAGTCAGATGGCTCAATTAAAAACTTCGACAAGATCTTGGGACCTCAAAAAAGTGGTATATATGAACATTGATGACTGAACGGATCTCGCATGGCTCGTGAAATGTTGGCTGTGACATTATGGTTTAAGAACTAAAAGGACTTTCGAAAGAATTCTTTTCGTTGTTGTATTGCTGTTTGTACATAAATGGTTATATTTGTTGATCAATTATTAGACAGATGTATTCTGTATTTTTATATTGGAAGACATTGTTGTATAGAATATTCTAACATTTATAATTTTATATTATATCGATATGTATTACCGTTTTGGAGATATTCTAATAATTAACAATTAAATAAAAAAGTTATTAAACATTCAAACCATATCGGTCGTTTTGCGCCACTTTGAATTACGCGTAGAAACCTCTTAGATTTTTTATATTTTTCATAACTTTTCGTAATTTTTGATCGCTGTTCTGTTGTGTACTGTTCCATTTCCAATTCCCCAAGTTTTCTTCACAAAATACTAAAATAAAAATAAAAAATACAAATAAATTTAAAATGTTATTAAACATTCAAACCATATCGTTCTGTAGTACAAATTTAAAAATTTTTCTTTCCATAATCCTACAATCTCTATTAACTTCCATAATTTTCTGAAAATCCTCCCATATTCCCATCTCTGTAACCAAACTACAGCTTTTGTTTCACAGACCCTTCCTAAAGATAGCAAACAAAAAAAAAATAAAACAATGGAACCAAATAAATCAAGATTTTACCAAACTAGCAGCCTAATCTAATTTTAAAGCTTATGAAACTTTAATCCAACGAAGAATGGTGAGCTAAAACCAAATAAGTCAAACGTCATCATAAAAGGTTTTTTTAACTTTATCTATGGATTTGGGATCCGAACCCGGTACTCTAAGTGAATTTCAGGATATTAACCACTACAGCAATATCAGCGGTTTGAATTTCAATTAAGATACGACTTATTTAATATTACCTCATGTAATTTCTATCTGGTTCTTCCACCGATTCTTTACAAGCTTGACTGCAAAACTTAATAATATCAAAACATTCATCATTTCCCAAATTTTTAAATAAAAATTTCAAAAGGCAAATAAATGAATTACAAAGAAAACGCTAATTATTCAATATTAAAATTAAGACCATATCATGGAATTCTTGATTCAGACAAATCCCCTATTAAGACTTCACTCAAAAACAATTATCATTTATTTTATAATTATTTTTTCTGTGAAGATTTAAATTCTATTTTAACAATAAAATAATACCGTTACAAAATTTTCAATTAATTGATTGAAAATTAATTTAGTTTTTCTTTCTCTTTCTTTCATTTTATTGAAATAATAAATTGATTCCTTCTATACTTACATTTTAATTGCATCAATCTTTGGTAAAAAAAAAAAAACAATGAATTAAAATCAAATGAAAAATCAGTTCCCCCTAACATATTAAAAAAATCTTTATTAATTTTCCTTTTCCACTTTTATTTTTTCAATTCTTTTTTGATTTTATCGAAGGATAATATTTTTTTTTTTTAGTACTCAGTGGAAATTAGTCAAATTTCCATTTCAATAACCAAAAGAAAGAGTAAAAGTTATAGAAAGAGAAAGGGATATGTATTCTTAGTCTGTTAACCGCAACCCATCAAACCAAAGTACAAAAGAAAATTTTAAGTAAATTAGAATTAATGGATGCTAATTATTAAGTAGTTTTTCATTTTATATTTTTTATTTTCTTTCTCTGTCTATTTTTTATAAATTTTCTTTTCAAGTCTCTTTCTATTTTCTTTGGTAGACTTCACTTTTGTTTTGCATCTAGGGTTGAAAAAACACAAGTTATAAAAATATAATAAAAAATGAAACCAGTTTTTAAATCAAATGCGAAAAAAATTTCTTTTAATAAACAGTTATACAAAAAAAAATTACCGTTAAAGAAAATCTTTTAAAGTACGCTTTTTTTTTTTTTTTTAAAAGGAAAACACATTTCATTATTTCTAATGTAAAAGTTAGGGAAAAAAATTAAGCAAAGGAAAACCAAAGTAAATGCGGAAGTAAAATTATTGAAATTGGAAAAGAAAAAAATTATTATGAAAATGGAATGATTTATTATAAGAAGAGTAACATAGAACGATTAAGTGAGAAAGAGAGAGAGAGATTTATTTATTTATTTATTTTGGCTTGCATGAATAAGTAAAAGGTAGACAGTTGTTGTAGTATTAAGGGCTTTCCAATTTTGTCAATTCAAATTATAATATTAAATTCAAATCCTGTACTCAATTTGAGTAAATGTCACTTGTCTACTTTTGTATTTCTTTCTATAACTTGACAAAATGTCATAATATGGGAGAGTTTAAATGAGGTCTTTGTCTATATTGCAACGCAAAAAATCAGTGTTTCAATAAACAGTTTAAAGAGTTTGGGTGACAATATTAGCTTTTGAAAGCTACCCGTTATTTTCTAGATTTTGGACTACAAAATAAGTGTCTAAAATACTTAGTAGGCTAAAGTTTTAATAAATTAGAGTAGAATGAAATGTATTTAATGAGTTCATTAACCCTTAAGGTTTTTCAATTCTAAAGTTCAATTGGTTTTTTTTTTTTGATCTAACATAAGTTTACTTATTTTGCACTTAATATACCTACGTCTATTAAGTTATTTCGTTATTGGTCATACATCTTGATCAGGGAGTTCGAATTGATCTCTTGAGAAGAGTAGACGTGGATTGACGAAAAAACTGTATCGGTATTAAAAAAAAAAAAAAAAAATTTTTAAAAATTTATTTGAAAAACGCGCGTAAAAGTGCAAAAAACAATAACATTTAACAAAAAACTTAAAATTATTTATATAAAATAGTGAAAAAACAAATCATAGTTAAAAAAGTGCATATAATTAATTTTTTTTTTTATATTCATGCGGTATAATATACCGCATGTTTAACGACAGCGAATGCACAAATAAAAAAAAAGATACAATACATAAAATGGTATCTAAGAATATAAAAAAAGTGCCAAGCAAAAAAAATATTAAAATTATAAATAATGATAGTATTAAAAATGAATTATTATCTATGAAATCTAAAGTTAATCAATTAATAAATGACAATTCAACTGAAACAAATAGATTCCAATTATTAAGAGACGTTGACGATCTTGATATAACAGATGATGTCAATGACGTCATTGTTAATATCGAAAAAAATAAAACATGCGGAAAAGAAATTACAAGTAACCTCAATTACTTGGAAATTCTGAAAACAAAAAACACTTATAAAATGAATAATAAAACAAATAATAGCACCAATATCAATAATGAAAATATAAAAAACTTACCCGGTCCATCTAATATAAAACCTTTAAACAATAATCAAAATAAAAAAAATCCAAAAAATCCTAACCTAAATGTTGAAACTAACTTAAATTCACAAAATAACAATACTAATAATAATTCAACTGATAACATTAAAAACAAAAAAGTGCCACCAATATTTATTACGTCTAATGACGTAGAATTAATAAAAAAATTAATTGAATTTCAATTAAAAATTACAAACTATTTTATAAAATCAATAAAAAACACACGCCATATTCTTTATTTGCAAACCGAAAATGAATATAAAAAAACTTTTGAATCGTTAAAAGAAGCTAAAGTGGAATGCTTCTCATATACTATGAAGAGCCAAAGACCGATTAGCCTTGTGTTAAAAGGCCTTCATAACGACTACGAACCAGAAGTAGTACTGAACTTACTTAATTCAAATAATGTAGAACAATGTAAATTCTCTAAAGTACTGAGAATGACCACGAAAAAGTCAATAAAAGAAAATATAAAGTTACCAATTTATATTGTTCAAGCGGAACCACAAAGTTCAATTAACAATATTCTTAACATAAAATACATGGATCATCAGATAATAAAATGGGAGAAATTAAAAAAACCAACTATAACACAATGCAAAAGATGTCAACGGTTTAACCACTCGGCTTATAATTGCAATATGGAATTAAGATGTGTAAAATGTGGCGGTAACCACTTACCAGCAAACTGCACTATTAAAAAAGAAAGCCCAGCAGAAAAATTATTTTGTACTTTGTGCAAGTCATATGGTCACCCTGCATCTTACACAAAATGCCCAGTCTTCACAAAAAAAATAAATGATATTGAGATAAGTAAACAAAATAAAATAAAAAAAACAATAAATAAAACAACAAAAATTGATAGTTTTGTAAAAAGCACCTGCTCCTATGCAAATGCTGTTTGCAACAACAATAACAATACTAATAATAACAACAATAACAATATTAATAACAACAATAACATTATTAACAACAATAACAATATTAATGACAACAATAACAATGCCAAAAAAAAAAATAATATTTCATCTGAAAATAATACAAATAACAATAACAACACAAATTTAGATAAAATACTTTTAGCTATAAGTGATTTAACAAAAAATGTAAACAAATTAAATGAAGATTTTAAAAATGCACAAAATGAAATGCAAAAAGAAATGCAAAGTTTATCTGCAAGGGTAGATTTCTTATTTGAAACTGTCCATGATGATGAATAAAACTTTGCTACAATTAAAATTAAAAATGTTTTCTATAAACGTAAATTCTTGTAGATTTTATCTTAAACAACTCTCATTAATAAATTTTTTAAATGTTCACAACCCGGATGTGGTTACCTTATGTGAAACGAAATTAGATAAAACTAGTCGTATAAAAATAAAGGATTATAAATTAATTCGACATGATAGATCTGAAGCTACTTTAGGTGGAGGTACGGCCATTCTAATTAAAAATAATTTAAAATTTGATATAATTAAAGATTATACTCTAAATAGGTTTAAATGTTTAGAAGTATGTATTATAAAAATAAGACTTTTAAATAGAAATAAAAATCTTTTTATAATATCTGCTTATGCATCACAAAATCATAATGCTAATTTTAATAAAGAATTACTGGAATTATTTCAAACTCTTCAATTAGATAACATTAATAATTATTTTATTTTGGCAGGAGACTTAAACGCTAAACACATAAAATGGGGAAATCAATCAAATAATGCTCGAGGATCTATTCTAGAAAAATTTATCGAAAGATTTAAGTGTATGTATAGGATTAAATTATATTCTTCCGATATACCGTCATTTCCGAGAGGAGAATCGTATATCGACATATTCCTAACTGACATAAGAATTAATTTAAAAACTAATAATCAGAACAAAATAAAAACATATTCTTATGATAGTGACCATTTAGCTTTAGGGACTGAAATTAGTTATAATAATAGGGAAGAATATTTACTGGCTCCATAACCTGAAAAAATTTACTTATTTAGGAAAGCTAAATGGAACAAATTTAAAAAAGTGTTAAATAATTTAGTAAGAAATGATGATGTTCTTAAAAATATTCCTAACAATAAAAACCTAACAGATAGGGACATTGACTTTTATATCGAAAACATTGAAAATTCAATACGGAAAGCAATGTCGTTAGCAATCCCATCCAAAAACAATAATTTTAATAGCCTAGATATTTACTTAAATCCAACTATTACTAGACTTAAAAAATATAAAAGTGAATTACTTACAGCTAAATTTAAATTAATTAAAATAAAAATAGACAAAAACGCACCATCATTTCTAAGAATTAATTCATTACTGAAAAACATAAATTCATTAATAAAACAAAATATTAAACTCTCAATAAATAATTATTGGACTAACAGAATCCAAAACATAAAATTATCAAACAATAAAAACTTGTTCTCTGAAATTAAAAAAATTTATAAAAAACAAACCTCAAACAAAATTGACTACTTAAAAATTCCAATTAACAATACGCAAATTTTAAACGACGCCCAATTAAATTTAAATAAACTTAAAATAGAAAACAATAATTATATTATTAAAGAACACGAACACATAAATGAAGTAATGGCAACACATTTATACCAAGTTCAAAAGCAAGTTACAAACAGATTTTCCCCGATAAGTAACAATGTAGAGCAAAGTATTAACAATTTAAACCAAATAATTCAAAATAACAAAACAAATAAAATATCCCTTGTTAAATTTAACAATCATTTACATTCAAATAATTTACTGGAAAATGAAACTCTAAATAATTATTTTATAGCTCAAAATGAACTCAAAGATATTTTATCAAAACTTAAAGGTAAAACATCGGCAGGTATGGATAAAATTCCAAATATAGTGTTAAAACATCTTCCTATTTCAGTAATTAACTTATACACAATAATTTTTAACAATTGCCTTAATATAAGCTACTTCCCAAATAAGTGGAAAAAAGCAGTTGTTATTACATTAAAAAAACCAGGAAAAAGTGCTTCAGATCCTAGCAGTTATAGACCAATAAGTTTATTACCAAATATAGGAAAAATCCTAGAAATAATAATAAATAAATTTATAGTCAAAATAACTGAGATTAAAAATATTATACCATCAAATCAGTTTGGTTTTCGTCATAAACACAGCACAATACATGCTATGACGAAGCTTTCATCCGATATATGTAGAAATATAAACGATGATAAGGTTCTAGCAGCATGTTTTGTGGACTTTGAAAAAGCTTTTGACACCGTCTGGATTGATGGTATAATATACAAACTCTTAAAATATCAATATCCCTTACATTTAGTTATTCTGATTAAAAACATGATTAGAGGTAAAACTTTTAGCACATGGGGGTCGGATAATCATTTATCCAAAGAATTCAAATTAACCGATGGGTTACAACAGGGCACCGTAAATTCCCCAATTTTGTTCAATATATACATAAGCGAATTACTGAATTCTCTAAATAAAAATTTAGAGCACAATTACAGTATAGCATTTGCGGACGATCTGACAATTTACGCCACGAGTAATAATCTAAGAGATGCACAATACATTTTACAAAAAATGTTTTATAAAGTGATATCTTATAGTAATCTTTGGAAGCTAAAAGTAAATTATCAAAAATGTGAAACTATGTTATTCAGGAATACTATTAACAAGGTAAAATATAATGTTAAATCATGCTGGAGAGATTTTTATATATTAACTCCAGACAAAACAAAAATTAAAAACTCTGTGAACTTCAAGTATTTAGGAGTTCACTATAATTATTTGTTAAGCTTTAACTATCATGTTAAAAACCAAATAAGAAAAGCAAATAACGCCTTTATTAATTTAGGAAAACTGTTCTTTTCCAGAACACTTTGCAACAATGTTAAATTGCTCTGCTACAAAACCTTAATCCGTCCAGTACTAACATATGCCTGTCCAATATGGTATAATGTTAATGCTTCTGTGATGGAAAAATTAAGAATATTCGAACGCAAGTGTTTAAGAGCTTGTACAAATTACAATAGAAAACCTAACACTAATATGCACTATTATTCAAATAAATTTATATATGATAAGGCGAACATAGTTAGAATCGACAATTTTATCATTCGTCTCATACGTAACCATATTCAAAGGAGTAGTGAATCATGCGAGAACTCATTAATCTGCCATCCATGGTACGAAAATTTTGAGTACATTAAAAACTGCCTAGCTACAGGTTTTTTGCCTCCAGAAGGATTCGTGTTTTTGGACAAACATAATTACATCGAAAATAATCAAAATATTCCGATTTTATACCACTATAAAAGAAACGCAAAAATAAAACAAATACCTTTAAATTTAAATATATTAAATATTAATGACAATGAGTTGTTTAAATATGATAAGTATATTCCTGCAAAAAATAAATTAGAAATTAAAAAACCATACTTTTGGAAAAATTTAGATGTAACGTAGGTTATTGTAGGTTTAGGTATAGGTATAAGTATTAGGTTAGTTTAGTTTTAAGATTTTATAAAACATATAAATAAAAAAATTGGTTTTTTAGTTAAAAAATTTTTCCAATAAATTCAATTATATTAATATTAAATTAAAACTAAAATTATATTATGTTGAAATCAAAATATCAATATTAAAACATCAAAAGAGATATGTATTAATATAGTTCTAAATAAATTGTGAGAGCTGACATATTGGTCAACCATGTACAAATTACATTTTAGCATATAAGAATTCTTTTTAAGTTTTTGTTTTTGAATTGTAAAAAATAACATAATGAATAGAAAAATAAAACACTAAAAAAAAAAAAAAAAAACATCTTGATCATACAGTTTGTTATTTCTATATAATGTTAGTGAACTTAGTCTTTTGTTAATTATTAATGTGATAAAAATATACCTAGTAATGAAGTAAATCCAAGAAAGTTTTAGAATATGTTCAAACAGTTAGAGACAACAACAACATTAACTAACAGCTATATATCGAGTTGATCAAACCAATTCTATGTAAAAACCAATTAGATTATTATTGAAACATAGATCAGAAAAGTTTAAGTTGTTTCCATTAACTAACAGCTATATATCTAGTTGATCAAACCAATTCTATTTAAAAAAAAATCAATAATATTGTCGGTACTGTGCTCTAAGTCATATACTCATATGTGCGTAATCTCGAATCTTGGATATAAGAGATTTTTGCTTATAAGAGGTTTTTAGATAATAAACAGATTAACTTTCAAAAGATGGGTTTGGCCAAGTCTAGAATTCTGAGACGCATAAAAACAGCTGCGGATTAGTGGCTAATTCTGTCGAAACTCTTGCATTTAAAGATCGTTGGTTTGATCTCTTTAAGTTTGTTTGAGGCAGGTCCGTTGTTCCATTTAATGTTATATTTTTTCTATATGTGATATAGTTGTATTGTTGTATTAAGAAAAGAGTCTTCAAAACTGTAAAATTCAAATTGAAATGAATACGGTACATTTAAATTTTTAGAAGTACCTATCCGAAATTTTTAAGTTAGATTTGCCAATTGAGCTTGAACTTATTCGCATCTCTGGATATTAACTTATGTACCTTCCCACTTTTACATTTTTACATGCAAACTGGAATATTAAAACACAAACGACCATCTTCATTTACATAAAATAATTTTCTACATTTACTTCATTCTAACGGTTAATGTTCTCTTTTCATTATTTTCACTTTATGATTTTTCTTTTAATCTATTATTAGAGGTACAACGGTACTCTGAAAAAAAACAATACAGTATCCAAAACAGAATGTTAAGTTAAGATTCTTTTTACCGTTATGTTTCATTTTATTTTATAAAAAATAGATAATAGATAAATAATAACGGATTTAAAACTTTTTAATTTCAAAGTTTTTTTTTGTAATAATGCGATTTTTGTTTTTATTTTTCAGCATACCGTTATTATTCGGAAATATACAGTTCAGAGAGAGAGGGAGAAATAGAGTAAAAATTTTATAATATAAAAACAGGGACGTATCTTCTTCACTTTCTTTTTGTTAAAAGTTCAAATAAATTCGAAAATTTTTATGATATTTTCGATTTGATAAAAATGAATTCTGTCGCTTCATTATGGTGATTAAGAAATAAATGACAGTTCATTGTCATTAAATTATTTTTGTTTAATTATTTATTTTTTTTTACAGTTACTTTGTTTTTTTTTTTGTTGTTTTTGTATTTCAAAGAAATGGATGAAACATTAAAATAAATTAATGTTAAAAAAAAATTTGTGATTTTAATGAATTTTGTTTTTTAGATGAAAGTTTTGTGAGAAAAACAAGAAAAAAGTTCGCCATTTTAACATTTCCATTTTGTGAATGAGTTAATTACCATCAGTTATTATTGTTATTTGTTCCTTGTATTTTCTGAAAAGTGATTAAGGACATGTCTTTTTTTCGAGGACATTATAAAATGAAATCTTTTTTAGAGGTGAAGAATTTCTGATTAAAAGATACTGATTCGCAAAAAATTTTTAGAAAATTTTTCTGAGAAATTAAAAAGGAATAACAGAAAAAAAAAACACTTTTAATGAATTTTCGTGATTATTACTTTAAAAATTAATTTAATTAATTTGTTAAAATTTGTTTATTTTTATCTAATAAACTTTTATTATCCTTTTTTTTTGTGAGGGAGCAAAATATCTTAAGATATATTTTAAAAGTTAAGGAAATTTATCTAAAGATTTTGTTTCAATGTTTGGGTGTGTTGTGTAGATGGGTATGCACTTTAATATTAATGGAAATTCTATAATATTCATAATTAAATTATTGTCTTTTAATTTTTCAAAATTTTTGAAAAAATTTGGAAATGGACGATAATAATCTGATAATGTTTTTGTAGAAATGACTTAATTTCAAAAATTTTTGAATTTTGATGGAATGTTTTAATCAGTTTTTTTAAGAAATTCAAACCTTTCTTGACTGATTAGTGATTAGGAATGTATTTAAAAATTTTTAAAACTTATTTACATTTAATTTAAAGTTATAAATTATTTATAAAACTATTTGACAGTTGAAGTGATGACAGCATACAGATTGAACAGTAGTTTGAAATAGATAAACTTTGACATTTCTGATGGCAAAATTGTAAATGTCAAAAAATTAAATTAAATTATTAAAATAAATTCCCTAAATATTTGTTTTCTTATTTCAGTTGAGAATTCAACTCTGTTGTAGACATAGTTGCATTTGAAAGTACAGTTAGAAAAACAAATTTCAATGGTTTTTATTGGAATTGAAAATGGTTCAACGAATACTTTTCTAACCTCAGAAATAATAATTTTTTTACAGCTTTATTTTTTTTGAGAAAAAGCAATTAGATTATTATTGAAACGTAGATCCGAAAAATTTAAGTTGCTTCCATCAAGCTGATGAAGTTTAAGTATTAAATTTTGAACTTCAGCACTACCGTATTTTTAAAACTGGTACGTACTCCTAAAAATTAATTCTCTTCAAAAATCATTAAGGAAACACAGGCTTTTGAAGTAGCTGACTTTCAAATGTAGTTCGACTTTCCAAAATGGAAAAAAATCTTATGTAAACTTCGTATGAATTACTTTACCTACTAAAATATTTAATTTTAATTATTATGTAATATGTCTACAAACCGCGTTGCCCAACTTTTGTAAATGTATTTCTGAAAACACTTTTAAATTTTTTTTCTTTCGTAATTTAAGAGTGAAAGGGAAAATTAAAAAGTTTTTCAACTTACAATATTAGCCGTATGTTTAAATAGAGTTCAACTTTTTTTGCTTCCTTCTTCTGTTTTCTAAATCCATCGCTCGAATGAATGTTGAGATTTCTCATTTTTCTTTGTAATTTTTACTTTGTTAATTTAAACGTTGTTAATTTATAGAAAATTTGTAAATTTAAAAATATAAGAGAAGTTTTTAAGCTATAAACCCAAATGTATTATTAAGAATCTTTATCATAGGTACATAATGACACCGAGGGTCATATTATATTCTTGTTATTAGAATTGATCTTAATGACTTCCACATACAATTTAAACAAGAGATAGTACAAGGCCTTATAACATGTAGAAACGCTTTAGATTTTCAAAAGATTCAATTTTATTTTTTGTATAATGTAATATTTTATATTCGAGTTATATGGTATTCTATATCTGTGAGTTATATTATTCAACTAAATTATTTGTTTATATTTTGTAAGTGTTTATGTTTTAATATTAATGTTTTTTTTATTAAAGATATATAAATATTAATTATTGATTAAGCCATTAATTTGAATCCATAGGTGAATGGTAGCTGAGTCGATTCGAAAACCTAATTAAATCTACAGGAAAACGGGGAAATGTGTTTTGTTAATGAAGTTTAAAATATGCCATTGCTATAATTTTGATATTAAAAGCTCCACTGATTTGGGCTTCTACATCTTTAAATTTTTTCTGATTTTTTTTCAATTTCATTTCATGTAGCTTCAGTCTTAACACAGTTCGTTGCGACAATGTGTATACAAACTTAGTTATCAATGTATATGGTAATAAGTGCGAAGTATATACACTTTGACACTTGAAAACATTTCGGTTTGGTCCTTTGGTTTTTTTTTTGTAAAACTCTATTACCATCTACTCCTCGATGTTACTTTTCCAATATTGGCCTTTTGATTATTACTAACATCGGTCACGCAGGTCATTTTATTTTTCGACGATTCGTTTGATACCATAATCAAACTATAAGGAAAATTTTCTTTATATGATATGTGAGGCAAAATGAAAATGTGACAAATCGGATTTGAAAATAGGAATCGAGCTCGTTAAGAAATTATATTCTTACCAAATTCATCTTCGAGTTCTCATAATTTTTGTTGCCTTCCCATATTAACAAGCGACTTTCGCCAAATTCAGAATCAAGTCTCCTTAAAAATTATTAATACCCCAAATGGTTTTTATTAAATACCCACTTTGAAATTGCATACTTTTCAGCGTAATTCAGTTTTTTTGTTTAGAACTCAATATAAACAATTGAAGGTCATGCATAAATTAAAAATCATTATACCCATCTCTTTTTGTTTTTTTTTTAAATGTACTGTGCGTGCTGAAATTTAATTTCAAAATCAAAACGCACAAAGTAAAAAAGTGAAACAATGATTTGATTTTATTTTTTTTTATTCTGTTGAATTTTTTTTTTTTTTTTACTTTTATCGCCTGTATTTTTTTCACATTTTATGATTGATTGACTCTTGATGATTTCACGAAAAATTATACAAGTACAAAGAAAATCATGAGGGCAGTTTGATTTCCAAAAAAACAAAAATAGTAACTGACATATTTAAAACAATTGCATGATTTGAATATAGTCATAATATATTGTATATGAATCAGAGTGGCTGGCAAATTGGGATCACAGAGTTTGAGAAGGAGTCTCTGAATGATTTTTTGAATTTTTCTGAATGCGTATGTCGCATATTTAAACAATTATAGTAAACCATAAATTTATTTATATATTTTTTTTTTATTCCTCAAACTTAATGGTACCTAACTTTTTTTTTCGTACTTCGTGTTGATAGTCTGGCTATTTAAATTTTTTTTTTAGTACGAATATGCTGACGTAAATTAGCGAGGCAGAAATTGGTATTGTTGATAAAAAAATGACTACTCAAATAATTTGACGTGATGTGATTTTTTTTTTTTTTTTATTTAAAAAAAGAAAAATAATGAAATGCAGATAAAATTTTTAATTTTAATTTTGATTTTTATTTATATTTTACTTTGTTTAGTGAATATGTGGTGCTGAATTTTGAATGATTTCATTCATTAAAAAATTTCAGTTTTAAAAAACTTATCGCAGCAGTTGACAGGGTCATATTGATTAGAACGATGATTGTTGAAATGACTTTGAAAATTACAATCTTCTGTAAAGTATAAAAATTGTAAAAAGTTGGTCAAGATACTTTTAATAAGCCCCACTTCCCATCCAACTTTTTCTCTCTAAATTTTGTTTATAAAATTTTTTTATCATATTTTTTGTATGTTTTGTTTTATGTTACATTATTTTTTTAGTGTCTAGCACCTACATTTAAATATCATTTCATAATAGATAAACTTGTGAAAAGCTGTATTGAATTTCAAAATACTTACACCCTTGGCCATATTCACATCTCCTAGTATTTTTTCTTTGATATTTTACTCTCTTCTTTCTTATTCCATAGGGGTGCTGAAAATCTTCCAAAGGCACTTGGAAAAGCAATATCCAAGATGTTATTTCACCTAAAAGAAGCCCCTTTTCTTTGTAGCTAAAATAATGACATCAAATCTGGACTACCTGAACAGTACAGTAATCGATAGAAGTAAAGTCAAAAAAAGAATATAAGAAGACACATATTGTGTTCCTTAAGAATGGAATGACTAATTTAGAAAATATAAATTGACTTTCGCCTTGAATTTTTCTAAATTATAAGAATTGGCAGTTATATATTATATGGTAGTAGTGTTTTCCACTTATAAAAGAATTCCTATATTTAAGAGTTCCAGATCAAAAAAAGCTCGAGAGGAAGCTGCCAATAAGTAATAAGTATCACGGCCTAGTAGATATTTATAATACCAGTCGAACAGTTTTCTATTGTTTAAAGTAACTGCTTTTGTTTAGCACATATAAATCTAAGTTTACTTTAAATATCTTTTGTTTTTTGTTGGTATCGTAAGTGGAAATCAAATGACAGATATTATTTTAATCATTGAGAATTCTGGAAACCCCATAGTATTTAGAAAATTCTAATTTAAAAATAATATAATAAGTTGTTAAAGAGTTCTTATATTTCCAGTTCCAGTTCAAAAAAAACTGTACGTATCATTAGCGAGGGGGAGGAAAAGTGAGTATAACTGGCTTGTAATATTTTTTCATTAAAAAAAGTACGTATTTTTTATTTATATATCTCCAACTAAGTAATTGTAAGTTGATGTATTGGATCAGCATTCCTTCCATAGAGTACACCGAAAAGCAAAGCTAGAAATTTTGTAATAATAATATTTGTTTATAAATCTCCATGGTGACCAAATATAATTCGAATATACAAATATATAATATAAACAAAATAATTAATATTTTAATTATAAATAAATAGAAAGTATTTAATTTAAGTAGCCCAAATGACAAATAGACAGAGGACTTTAATAATATCAGGCAATATTTACTATTGTCCTTAATTATAAAGAAATAAATAAGTAAATATTAAAGCCTGTAACACTCTTAGCAGCAAACTTTTATTTTTAATTTTTTCTAGACAACCTGACCTTATAATTAAAAATTTCTTCAACTTTATTGAAACAATGATCACTATTATTAATTAAAAATCATTTAAACTTGTAAAATTTCGTGTAAAAAAAAATTTTCTCACGAAAGTTTTAAGAACTTCACTATGAACAATACATAGTACATGTATATAAATATTATATACATATTTATTACATAAAAAAACTTAATAAAAACCATCTAATTTAAGACAGAGTAGAAAAATTAAATCCATTTTTTTTCTAAATTAAATATGAAAAATCATTGCGTAAAATAATATAGAAAACTTTAACTAATACAAATAAAAACTACAAAAAATTAACAGTTACAGTGAACGGTAAATATAAATTCATTTCAATTTTATTTTTCAACTAAAACAAAGCAATTGTAGGTAATATAGGTAAGAAACTTTTTATTTAATTGATATTTATTTCCAAATGGCTACAAAAAATTGCGTGTTCTGACAGAAGGGATAAGATCTGATTTTCACTTTTCTTATTCCCCTCCCTTACAACTTCTCTTTTACTCTTACCATCAAAATTTTATTTGTTTTTCTCTTTATTTTAGTACAATTTTTGACATTGACAAACACAACAATAATAACAACAACAACAACAACAACAACGACTACCAGAGGACGAAAGAAGCAAAGAACAAAAAACAAAAATTCCTTTAAATTGTTCTCTATGTAAATATGGTGAATAAAAATGATGAAATAAAATGGTTGGAATTATAATAAAAAATTAAGTAATGATGGTAATGGTGAACAAGGAAAAAAAAAAAAAATTTCGGAATTTTGTTTTAATTTTTTATTTGTGTTTTTTTTTTTGAAAAATTACGTACTTAAAACGAAAATTAATTCACTTATTATTTTAATACGCAAACACAACACAATTCAAAAATTTTGTATATACACGTATTATGATTACACCATTCCTAATAATAATATGTTCTTATTACAGAGCTTTATACTATATTTAAATATATATATGTTTGTATAAATTAGTATATAGGTATGTAGTGTATGCTGAAATATATTTAAAAAAAAAAAAAGCTATTGTGTGAAGATAAAATGAACATTAATGAGTTGAATGGTTTGAGTCTATACTAGAAAAATAAATCAAAGTTTTAATATTATAATCATGCAAAAATATTATGACTAGCGTTTGTTTTTAAAATGTATATTTGTGTGCGTACAGTTAAATATTTTTTTTTATTTTAACCTGAAATTAATAGTGTTTAAATTGAATTAAAGTTAATTAGGATTTTTTTAATTTTGTCTGTCTATTCATTTATTTGTTAAACGGAACATGGCTTGTATATTGTCCGGACTTTAATTGTTTTTAAGTTAAATACTGTCGAACTGTCTAAGAACTACATAATCCGATATTGCACGAGTTAAATTCTAAAATTCTAGGACTCTGACATTATGGTATTGAATATTACCATTTTTCTCCAGATATAAAATTCTTAAAGACTCTAAAGTCTGTGAGCAAGGTTTTTCTAATGTACACCTTATTATGGTAAGATATATGAGATATTAAACCAATTTCTGGAGGTTTTCTGAATGCTTCTCCTTAATGACTTCTTATTAAATTTATTATAAAATTATCTATTCTCATGATTTTTGCTTCATTATACAAATATTTATTAAAGTAAAAATTGTTGTATTCCATCTCGCTTGCTTGCTATATTTTATTAATACAACTTTTATGCTCTTGTTTTGGAATTTAAGTAATTTTTCCGTTAAGCTTGCACTAATATAAATATTTATTAGATTATCAATGTACATTTCGAATCTATAATCCGGCATTTACTGTTATTCTAAATTTTTTTATGATGCATACTTTTAGGATTTTTAAAATAATTTCGAATATATTTTTGTAATATTTTTATTATACATTTTGTTCTGATTGACTTGCGGTAAATACGAATTCTATTTATCTAATGCTAATGCGTATTAATTTGTATGTGGCAATACGGTCTTTTTAATTTTGTTGTGGAGTTCTAAGATATTTGTGCTTGTTATAAGGCGTAGTACTTAGAACCTTCCTGTTCTGACATTCATATATATAGTAAGGCTTTTTAGCCAATAACATTGAATAGTTAGCACAATCTAATCTTTTCTAATAATTTCTACCAAAGAATTACTACTCGTAATTCCAATATTTAAAAATACTGTTACTACAACAACGGTTAAAAAAGTCACTACTTCCTTAATGAAATTTTTTCCTTCTAATATATTTAATTTATTTTGTTTTTACTTTGTTTTGTTGTAATATAATAAAGAATGAAATAAATGAAAGGTACACGTTAATAATAATAAAAAATTATTTTAAACTACCACATAATGACGTGATTAAAATAAACGTATGACGTATAATAACAGATGTACAATACATATACTTATAAATAAAACTATACGAATTTAGGCTAAGAGAAATTTAATTATTACATAAAGAATGTAAAATTATAAAAATAGAATTATCTTCGGAATCAAATTAATTATTAAGTATTTTAAAAATAAATCATTTGAATCGTTTTAAATTTATTTTAAATTTTTATTTTTATTTTTAAAGGGAATGAGGAAATGCTCATACGACTTTATGCGATAGATTGACTAGTGCGTCATGTTACGCGTCAAACAAATACACCGATTTTAATATTAGCTTCAGTTAAATATATTTTAGTAAAACTTGAAATTTTAAAAATGGTTACAAAACTTGTGAAGTGTTGTATTTTAAGTCTAAAAATATTTTTCGAAATCTTGACGCATTGTTTGAAACATTGATGCGACGCTGTTTTAATAATTTGTGTTTTTTTTTGGACAGCCCATTTATGACAGCATAAAACTTCAAAGCGCATGAAAAGTTAAAATATATAAATAGTTTGAAATTTGTTATACATTATTTCTTTAAATTTGTGTCAAGTTAAAATGTCAACATTATATCAAACGTCAAAATTCAAAACCACTTAAAATTACAAAGTTGGAACATTAATATTTATTAAACTTAAATGCTGCAGGTACTATCAAGTAATGTTAAATTATAGCATGGTTAATTTGAATATCTTTAAATATAAATATATCTATTTAAAATATAATTTATTAATTTAATAAGAATTGACGTGAAGTTATACTCTGACTGTAGCGTGAAGCTACCAAATTTAAAATTAAAGTTGCTTTATTTCATTAATTATTTAAAAGGTAATGTCAATTATCCTAAATAAAATTTATTAATTTGTTTTTTTTAATAATTGGAAAATCTTTTAAATTTAAATCAAAAATACTTATTTCTATTTTATTTTGTATTCTTTTTATTATAAGTGAAGGTTTAACATTTTATTTCCTGACATGCTTTTTGTATAAGAGATTTAAAAATTAAAAAGTTCATGCTTTATTTTTCAGAATATGTTGGTACTTAAAAAAAAATTCAGGATAATTGTAAATAATTGAATTATTCATTTTTATTTTGGGTTTTTTTTTTAATAACACGAGTCTCTGTATGAAATTATTTCTGTTGACTTTAAATATAGGCATTACGTAAAAAAAAAAGGTTTTCTACATATTGTTATTAAATTGAAAAATTTTTAATTGATTAGAAACGTGCCTGAATTCTGTTTAAAAAATTTTTGAATATTAATTTAAAATCGATTTAAGTTGTTTTTAATTTTAATTCATAAAAATGAGTATTCCAGGGTATTTTCGCATTATATAATTATAATTGTACTAAAACTACGGAATTTTGAAAAAAAAATTATTAATGAATCAATTTAAGTGATATTTATACTGATATCCTGTTTAAATTGTTATATTAAATAGCTTCAAAAGAAATGAAGGTGGAAAAAGGGTTATATTACGGAAAGCAGTATTAAGTAAGTATAATGATAGTTGAGAAAATATATTATACAATTGTGCAAAGGTATCACACTATACTAAGTTGCATATGAAGTCAGCTAATCTAAGCTTTCTAAGTGATTAAGGAGTAACTATTTTCTAAGTTCTCTCTTTTTCCTCTTGTTATTTTTTACAAAATGCAGAGCATTCCCCAAAAATAACAATTCATGCTGGCTTTAATTAATTTTAATAGATGTCGTTAGTGAAACCACGAGCTTGTCAGTTTTTGTGAGTTAAAAAAAGAACTTTTAAAGCGCTAAAGTCAGTTGAAATTAAAAATAAGTACGATTAAGTGAAATAAGTATTAAATTATTTTGTGTAACTACATTAAAAGATTAGTGGGAAAAGACAATTACTGAAAATTAGATTCTGAATAAATATGAAAATTGATCAGCTTGAGGTTTAAGTTTGAACTCAGCGTATGCATCCAATATCTAAAATCAATAATTAAAATTTAATTTAGAGTGCTATCAAATCAGAGTTAGAATCAAATAATTTCTGAACTAAAATGTATTTATTTTTTTCAAACATTCATCTCCTTCATAGATTTTAATAACCCCTAATAAGGTTGATTCATCTTAGTTGAACACAATTTCGATTCATTTCGAATAATTTGACGACATTTGATAAAACTCTTATTCAAACTGGCAGTTTTACCCGAACAAAATTGAACTACTTCATTATACCCGTATGACTATAAATCAAAAGAGTATACTAAATTTGCCATTACTTTTGTGACGCAAAGAAGGAAGGGGAGTAGATATAGACTCACAGGTATGGATCGGACCAGAATCGAAAAATAAATTGATTTAGCTATGTATGAATAAGTTGTGCATTTAAAATTGTGAAAAAAGTAATTAACCGAATTATATAATGTCGACATTACGGTTATATGGGTATCACGGAGTTGACACAGTAAACTCTACTACACTCTTCTTCATTTTATTTTGAATTCGTAAATCAAATATTTCTATTTACCTCTTTCATAAGAAAATTATAGAAAAAAAACTAAAAATACCGTTATTATTCATTATCATAAATTTCGAATTGTCAAAGAATAATTTCCCAATTAATTTTGTTCATTATTTATTCAAGAATTTCCAAGTTTAAAATAAAAAAAAACTTTACAATAAAATAGCGAAATAACAGTTCCAATTCTATGATAACAATTTAATTCCCCCCTCCATCCCTCCTCTTACCAATTTCAATTGTTAATATATTTTTATTTACAAAATGGTTTTAATATTCTGTTGCTATTCTGATTATTATTATTAAGGGGGTGTATAAAATATAAATTTTTGTGTATGTCGTCAAATCGAAAATAAATGTTCGATAAATTTTATTTTCTATTCGTAATTTTTTCGATGTTTTTTAAAATTGGTTTTTTGGAATAAAACCTATTAAAATTTCGAATTTTTTTTTTTTTTTAACATACAAAACAATTTAAAATACGGCAACAAAAGAAAAACCACACACATTTTGCATTATAATCCTTCAGAAGAGATGAAGAGTCCTGCAGGAAGAAAAAAAAAAAAAACAAAAAGTATTGAAAAATATACCAAAAACCAACCAATAAATTTTATAGCAATAAATTCAAAAGGTACCATATAATCTTTATAATATTCTTTTTCGAAATAAAAACAACAAAAAAACGACAAAACAAAAGTAACCCAATCCTTTATTGTACAATTGGATCTATTTAAAATATATTTATTGTTCATGTATATTTTATATACAAAATATTTCTGAAAAAAAGTTGTGGTTATATAAAAGGAAACTTCAAAATCGTAAAAAAATATATTCTGGGGGGCAATTCTTGCTAGTATTCTCTTGTAAGACCCTTTAATATTAATTTTTTTTAGATATAGGTACGTAACTCAAGACTTGAGTATCACTTCCTTCTTGGAGACCTTTTCTAGTTAAGCAATATGAATATCCAAGCCCTTTAGTATGAAGTGAAGCGTCCATAAACTAATACCTATGTTTTAAATGTCCAAGAATTCCTAAACATTAAAATACTAAACTTACTTAAGGGTTAAAGTTAAGTGTTGCTATAACGCCACAATTTGATTTTTTGCATACAACTTTTTTAATTTTAAAAATTTTTTAAATCTACGGAACTTTCCAGGACTAAAGAGGCTCAAAATCACTAAGAAGGACAAACTTTATTGCTACAGGGCCGCAATTTTGATTTTCCAATGTCAATGATGGGTGTTGCGAATAAAAATTATGAGAATGATGTTTTTAGAATGGAGTGAGCAGTCAGAGTGAACACTTTGTTTGGTGTGGATAAAGGTTTTACTTAAAGTTCCTTAAGTCACTCAAACTAATTTTCATAATTAGAATTAGCAAATGTCAAATTTCTTATTTTACTGTCAAAAAATCATTTTAATTTTAAACATTCTAAAAGTTTAGCAAAGGTTTCTTCTTCCAAAATTTATTTTTATTTTTAACTTGTTTCACAGCTTACACAATGTCCCTATCAAATTCATTCTAAAATTAAAAGTCCTAATTTAATTATAACTCTTCTGCAACGATTTCAAATATTGAATGTGCTAATAAAGCTTGATGGTGCTATTATCCTATTATTGAGTTTTTACTCAGTCAGCCATTAATTTTTTCACACCAAAATGGAGAATTCTCCCAAATGTCAAAAATTCTGAATGGAGTGTATCGATAAGTTTATGTCGATTCACCCTTAATTGAGTGTTTTTTCAAAAAAATCTGAGGAAGCACTAGCACTCATTTTATATTCACACCACATTAACACGAAAAATAACATTTTCTACATAGCTTTCAATTTTTTTTATGTCCTTCACTGTATTAAACAATTTTTTTGATATCCAAAATACTTAGCATTATTATTATTATACTATTATAGTATTTATTTTATTTTATTATTTTGTTGTTGTTGTTTTTTGTTGTACTCCCAATATACCATTAAAACTGATTTTAAAGTCATTTTATTTGATACCAATTCATTTATGCTATCTTATACCCCAGTTTTAAAGGATGGGTATAAATTTTGATTATTTTTATATTGTTATTGTTTTTGTTGTTGTTTTTGTTTTTTTTTTTTTGGTAAAGAAATTTGTAAAACATTCCAATAAAATCTAATCAATTCTCAATTTTCTTTTTCTCAACAAACGTTCAGAGATTTGTTTTGTATTTTGATATTGTTTTGTTGATTGTCTTTAGTATTATTTTTACAATTCCCTGTTTCATCCCACATTCTTTTTATACCCGTGCATATATATATGACATCGGGTATATTAGATTTGCTCCTCCGTTTGTAACGCATCGATCTAGACGAGCTAGATATAGTGTCAAGGGTACGTATCGGCTCAGAATCGAAAAATTAGTCGATCTAGCTATGTGTGTCTGTCCGTCCGTCCGTCCGTCCGTCCGTCCGTCCGTCCCTCCGTCCGTCCGTCCGTCCGTCCGTCCGTCCGTCTGTGTGTCAGCACGATAACTCAAAAACTAAAAGAGCTACAGTTTTGAAATTTTCACAAAATATTTTTCAATCAATTTCTAGGTTCCCTATTTTTTTTGGTTAAGATCGGACCAAAACTTCGGGTAGCTCTCGAACAACTAACTTTTTTAACTCCCATATTTTCATATAAAAATTTGAAATATATCTGCACATCTTGTATAACATGAATTTATATGAATTTTGTTTTTGTTTGTTTTTTTTTTTGTTTGTTTGTTTTTTGAAGATAAAGAATTTTTCAAGTAACGATTTCATACGATTTAAATGATGCGTAAAATTTTTAAAAAAATTTTAGATTTGGACTTTGTACTTTGAGATTTATGAATTAAAATGAAAAAAAATTATGAATATGATGATAATTTTTGATCATGATGATCTGATCATTATATGAGTATGATTATAATATGATGCTTATTTTGCTTGGTTTTAATATAAGTATTTGTGAATTAAAAATTAATTACAAGAGATAGAATTGAAAAATTAGTGCTAGAGTTTTGAAATTTACACAAAAAATTTTTTTGGACATTTTTTAGGTTCCCTATTCTTTTTGGTTAAAACCAGACCAAAGCTTCGGGGAGCTGCCACACAACTTATTTACACCAATATGAATTTCCTCAAAAGTAATAATACCAGGAAGATGAAAATTACACACGGTTAGTTCCATAATGAATCAAGCACTTATATGAAATTTCAAAATGTTACGGCTTCATTTTCGGGGGGCTGCCATACAACTTCTTTGCACCAATATGAATTTCTTCAAAACTAATTATACTATGAGGATGAAAATTACACACTGTTAGTTATATATTGAATCGAGCACTTATATGAAGTTTCAAAATGTCACGGCCCCATTATCGGGGGGCTGCCATACAAAGTTTTCAATTCAATAACGCTGAATCTAATAAAGCTAGGAGGTTAAAATTAAAATTGGGCAGGTAAAGTAATAGGACAAGTTACTTGGCAAAGTTGGATATCACTCGGACCAACTTTTAGAGTGGGGCATTTTATTTTTTTTTTTTTTTGTTTTTTTTAAGCAAAAATTATGGGATAATGAATTAAGATTTTTTTTTTTTGTTTTTTTTTTTTAATCAAAAATTATAGGATAATGAGTTAAATTTTTTTAAACTATTTTACTTTTTTATATTTTTTGTAATAATTCTAGCATTATAGAAATAAATAACGGTTTATTTTTCATATTATAGTGGGTATGCACGGGTATCTAAAAGTTGACAAGGGCAACTATAATCTTCCTCGTTGATTTTATTTTACATTTACTTATAATTTTTGTTTTTGCACTAGTAGAAGGTAAATTTGGTACATCCTTGCAATAATACAATATAATAAAAAAAATAAAAAAAATAAAAACAAAAAAAAGAAGAAAAAAAATAATAAGAACGCCATCATAGTTCGAATACAAAACATGAATTTAAAAAAAAAAAAACAACAACAAAACAAAATCACAGCAACACGACAATACTTGTTTTTTTTTTTATTTCGAAACGTTTGTAAAATTCATGTCGTATCTATATATTGAATACCTATATGTATTAAATTATATATATAAATGTATAGATATCACGACATTACATACATACATATATTTATCTCCTTTCAATAAACATTTTATTGATTCTCTAAACAACCATCAGAGGCTATAAAACTCAAAATGAACGAATATCGAATAGAAATTGAATTGAAAATAAGAAAAAAAAAAAAAAAAAATCAAATCTTATTTTTTAAAGACAAGTTTCTTATTTATTTTTTGTTGTTTTTTTTTTTTTATTTTTTTTCAAATTATTGCTCATACCTTTGATACTTTACTTTCGTTTTTATTTTTTTTTATTTCATACTTATTGAAGCTTTAAAATTTTCATCTTCAAGTGTTTCTCTTTCAAGGTAAGTTTGAATTTTAAAATTTTTTTAAAATTTTAGTTTCAAAGGAATTTAAATAATATTGGGACTGATTGATAATAAGATGAGTCTAGGATAGTTTAGAAGGAAAAATTTAGTTTTTATTAATGAGTCAGTAATCGTTACCTCAAAATCTTTTACCTCAAACTGTACATTTGTATCACATGAAGCATCTAAGACTCTAGTTTAAAAGAATCTCAAAACTTACAACGCGTGTTAAGCGTATAAAATCTCATACTACTCAAAAAAACCTCGAAGCAGTTCCACTGGGTAACTTTGGATGACTCCAATGTCTGTTGCAAAAAGAGGCCTGATCTTAAAAACGTTTTAAGGGAACCTCAGCTTTAGTTAAACAAACCTTTAAAGAGTGTACAAAGGTATTATTTTGCCATTTCTCAAGGCTTAGATATATCAATAGGCTAAGGACATACGAATGAGGGTTTCAGTCGGAGTTGAAGTTTAATATCAGTCTCATATAAGAAAACATGGGAATAAATCACTCATGGAGTGAATATGTTATACCTATGTGTTAAAAATGGCGTCAGAGAACTTGGATTTAGAAACTGTAAAATAATGTCATAAGATTGATGAAATAGAAGAAACTGTAGAATCATATCAAGAAGATAAAGAGTCCGATATTGACAGCTAATACCTGACAGATGTCAAACTAAAATCTAACATGGTACTTTATATAACCTCAAACTTAACTTAATGATTGTACGTATATTCCTATTGATGTAATGTGTTCTTTTGGAAATTTATAAGCTGCTACTAACATTGAGTCGCCTTATAGTGTGCCAAAAAAATTTAAATTCTAAATTCATGAAGTTCCATCTACAGTTTTAGTATAATTTGAAATATTAGGTACGTACATTTATTTTACTTATATTTGTATATGGATGAGTGATTTTAAAATGTAATAGTGTATAATATTGTAAACAAAAATCACGATTTTTATATTATACTAGCTAATACCCGGTGCGCGTTGCTGCGCCTCTCAATGGAGGTTTAATTGAAGTTGATGTTACTGCAAAAAGTTAACACAAAAATTACACACGGTTATCACATGTAAATTTTAAAATGTATGAAAGCAATCTTTTAAAACGATTTTCTAGGATTATTCTAGTAATTTTTGAAACTTTCTGTAATTCAAAGCAGTACAAACTACTTTCCAAAATTTGACGTAATTTACTTCCAAAAAAATTTTTTTGGCCAAACGTAGGACCGACTATTAACAGACTCAACTCCATTTTCAAGTTGCTTCACACATAAAAAAATCGGTCAAATCGTTTCTAATTAAGAGTAAAGTATTGAAAAAACCTATAAAAAGCTGTTGGGCCGCAATGGGTTAATGGAACTCAACAAAATTTTTTTTGGGGCTTTCTTTTTAGTTAAACAGAATTTTATAAAATCGGACAAAATTTGGACCCAAAATTTTTTTTGACCATCCGTCGGCCCGACATGGGTTAACAAATTCCAAAGCTGTTAATTGTGTCAACTCAATTCTCAAGGAGCATCACGTATACAAAATTTGAAGTCAATCGGTCAAACCGTTTCGAATTTAGAGTAAAGTATTGAAAAAACCTATAAAAAGCTGTCGGACCGCAATGGGTTAATGGAACTCAACAAAACTTTTTTAGGGCTTTCTTTTAAGCCAAAGCAGAATTTCGTAAAATCGGACAATATTTTTTCCCCCAAATTTTTTTTGACCACCCGTCGGCTTGAAATGGGTTAACAAATTCCAAAACTATTTTTTTTTTTTTTTTTTTTTTTAAGCGCTAACTGTTCAACTGTTAGGCTAATAAGCCTGTCTATACCATAGGTACGTGTTGGAACAGGGGGTCATATTATATTCGTGTTATTAGAATTGGTCTTATTGAATTCCACATACAATTTAAACATGAGATAGTACTAGGCCTTATAACATGTAGAAACGTCTTAGATTTTCAATATTTACAATTCTATTTTTTGTTTATATTGTAATATTTTATATTTTACTAATATGGTATTCTATATCTGCGAGTTATATGATTTAATTAAATTATTTGTTTATATTTTGCATTTGTTTATATTTTTTATATTAAAGTATTTTTTATTAAAGATTTATAATTATTAATTATTGATTATGCCATTAATTTGAACCCAATGGCGAATGGTAGCTGAGTCGAGTCGAAACCAGAAAAGTTTTTTCACTTTCACTAGAATTCGAACCCGGGCCCTTTCACATGAAAGGTCGGTACTCAACCACTGTGCCACCCAGCAGTGTCAACTCAGTTCTCACAGGGGAGTACGTATACAAAATTTGAAGAAAATCGGTTAAACCGTTTCTAATTTAGAGTTAAGTATTGAAAAAACCTATAAAAAGCTGTTGGGCCGCAATGGGTTAATGGAACTCAACAAAATTTTTTTTGGGGCTTTCTTTTTAGTTAAAGCAGAATTTCATAAAATCGGACAAAATTTGGACCCAAAATTTTTTTTGACCACCCGTCGGCCCGACATGGGTTAACAAATTCCAAAACTGTTAATTGTGTCAACTCAATTCTCAAGGAGTATCACGTATACAAAATTTGAAGTCAACCGGTCAAACCGTTTTCATTTTAGAACAAAGAAGTTTAAATACTTGCACCACAGCCCCAACTTGGCGGTCCGTCAGAGCAAAATTTTTGGGCCACGATTTCTTTCCGTACCTAAAAACCTCTATATACAAATTTTCATGAAAATCGGCTGGGCAGTTTAGGAGCCAACTCGTTACATACAAAGAAACAAACAAACAAACAAACAAACAAATAAACAAACTTTCGCTTTTATATAATATATAGATTGTTATTTTGACTTTATCCTTTAAATGGATAAAATTATGTATAATATATATATATATATGTTATATTATATACATATACAAATATACATATAATAAAAAACATCCTTTGAAAATCTCTAAACGAGGCAATATTAAAAAAAATATATACTTATCAATCCTATTACTCTTCTATCTATATTACTTTTCTTCTTTGTCTCCCTCTCTTTCTTACATTATTACACATTAAATTCTCTTATTCACTAGCTTTTGAAGATAATTTTTATTTTGGCTTCATTCAGATTTTGAATTTCAAATTGTTGTTTTGCAATTTAAGTAATCCATCTGGTTGTTGTACTACTTTATAAAAAGTATTTTCTATCCCTCATTTCAGAAATCGTTTATGCGACTCCTATTACAAAAGAAGTACATTTACCTCCAAACCATTAATGTCATATATATTCGTTTTTTTTGTCTTTGAGTTTTCTGTCATTTTCCTCGGATAAAAGAAATCGATGATAGTCGAAAGGAAATAAAACCCGATTTTTTTTTTTAATTTTTTTTTTGATCAATTGAAGTTGGCGTAATAACGGTTTTAGATACGTACTATGTACTTTATACAAAAAAAGCAGACACTTGATGAAAAGATTTAGATTTTTCTTTGTGCAGATTTTTTTCATAACAATTGAAAAGTTACAGAAAATAAAATCGGGGCAAAGGAAAATCTTGTATCTTAACTCGTTCTTTTTTCTGTTTTTTTTTTTTTTTGATAAGTTTAATATTGACGATTGTCTTTTAGGGAAAATTTGTGTACATTGATGTGCAAAATGATGACTCGATGAAATTGTAGTTAATTTTTAGACGAAGGGTTATTTAAGAATCTGAAATTTAAAGCTTGGTATAGTAATGGAATGCTTAAATATGTTGCTTTTAAAGTGTAAAAATTACCAACAAATTTGAATATGGGCTCTATAAAAATATTAAACTTTACAAGACTGCTATAAGAGAGGTGATGAACTATTTTCAATTTTTTTTATAACATATGGTAACTTTATTAATTCAATGTCATAATTAAGTGTGACGCAATATTTATCCCAACAGCAAAGCCATCAAAACGATGAAAATCAATACCGCCATAAAACAACGTCCACAAATAAATAGTCAAACAATTGAGTATGTCATTTATTTCTGTTACCTTGGCAACATTAAATGAACCAGAGGTTGGATGCAAAGAGTTAATGGATAACTAGTTCAAGAATGCTTGAGTAGTGTTTGACAGATTACAACCTGTACGGAGAAACTCACAAATCTCTAAAAGCTGCAAATTTTCTGGGAATACGTAAAAAGAATTCTATAATGTATGGTAGCAAAACTTGGCTAACTTCGAATAATACAAATAGCAGACTACATGCATTCATTAGTAAATTATATGTAATTTATTCTGGCCAATAACAATCACGAACAGATATTTGTGGAACTTAATCTTCGACTGTATGTAAAAGCCTTCGAAACCTAACCTGAGAAACCTCTTCAACAGGTACTTGGAATACCTACGGTCTAGTAGTGTGACATTCTGGTTCAGAAAAACCTCTCAACGATTCCAAAAGAATTGGATAAGCACCCAGCCTGCTTTTGCAGCATAAATAATTTTAAAAATATAGGTATGTCAATTTTGATGATAAGAAATAGGAAAAGAGATTTATAGGGTAGGCAATGGGAATTCTGAATAAAGTTGAATTGTACGACTTCAATTAATTATTCAATTTTGACGATTCCAGCAGCCAATATCAGAAACCGCATTTAGAATTAAAATTTCTGAAATAGTCAGCTTCATTATGTAATCCAGTGTATTTGTTTGCTGATTCGCTTCTATAGAAATAGAATGTATTGCATCATCTTATGCCAAAACCCACCCCCTTACCCTACACTACACCACTACTATATTTTAATTCCTAAATATTTTATTACATTGTTTAGACTTAAGAATTTTGCCATGATGCGAATTTGAAAGGCAAAAAAAAAAACAAAAATAAAAATCCAAAACAACTTATAAGAAACATGCCTTTATCATGTTATAATTTTTCATTCTCTTCAATAGTAACAGTTTTATTTAGTATCTAACGGTTTTTTTTTTACTTTTATTTTGTCATTATTGTTGTTGTTGTGAGTATTTATTGTGATCCACTTAAGTTAAATCACTTTTCGCGAAAAGAATTCGACAAACAAAACAGTAAAAATAAAAATCTATTGGTGTATTTGTACACCCAAAGTTTAGGAACCGTTATTTTTTTTAATTTTATTTCGTTGTGTGTTTGTTTTCCTTTTTTTGTACCGTTAAACGAAATTTTGTAAGATATTAAATTTGAATACAACAAGAAAATAATGGTTTATCCTGAATTTTGTATTTTATAAAATACAATTATTGTAAAGAGCGGAGCTGGAGTGAATGGGGAAAAGAGAGAGGAGATAATAAGAGAGAATAAGTATTATTAGAAAATGTTTAAGTTAGAATAGTAACAACAAACTTTTTTTTTCAAAATATAACAATATCTGCTTTCTATGTGAAGAAAAAGAACAAACACCCACTCAAAATAATTTTATTGCTTTTTAGAGCAATATTATCGAAATATTTTTAAAGACATATACGATTTAATGTGTGTTGTATTTTAATATTAGGATTCGATTTTTAGTTATGTTTTCATGTTTTTTTGTATCTTTTTTGTATTTTTTGAAGAAATGTTGTTTAGTTAAAAACACAATACATGAAAAGACAGAGATAGATATATTATTATATGAAAATAAAATGAAAACTGTAAAAAGATTTATACATAAAAATACAAAATAACAACACATGCAATGAATGAAAACGGAATAACTTCTACAATTTTAATCCTTTTTTAGCTCCTTTAACATGCACTTTATAATTTAAATATAATAAATCTCAATTTTAAATTTTTTTTTTTTTTTTGAGTGTGGGTGTAGATTTTGTATGCAAAAATGTAGAAAGTTATTGCAGTTAGACTTAATTTTACGCTTTCCGATTTTTTTTGTAATTGGAAAATCCCAAACACCTAATTAAGGAGCGTTTCATATGTAATGTGCATGGATTTCATTTACTTGTAGTATCATTTACATGTATTTCATTAGCCTGTGTTTTTATTTGCTTGTATTTCATTTGAGTGTATTTTTTAAAAGCAGGGTTATACACCCCCACTGTTTTTCATATTTGAAAATACATAATTTAATAAAAAAATATGAAGGAAAAATTTTATAATTAATTACAAAATTTGCAAACAAATACAGGCAAATGATAATACAGTCAAAAGAAATACAGACAAGTGATAATACAGTGTCCCACGTAATCAATATCGTTCTCAATCAAGATCTTTTGTTCGCCCACAGAAAAAATACCTATGATCTAAATTTCAATGACTGCAAAAATATCACCAACTATCGATAATTTCCATTTTGTGCAACAACTTCTCTTCATATATTAAAATATCATTCCTGGCCTGAAAAGTTGAAAGGTGGATAATGCTACGAAAAATTTTAACATTGAAGTGAAACTTACATTTAAAAAACATTTTTGTTGTTTAACGAGACGCGTAAATATTCATAAGGGATATGAAAATCATAAAAAATCAAAAAAATACTTTTTATATTATTTAAAGTGCATACTGAATGCATGAATTTGTGATTGTGTATATAAAAAACTTGATAAATGCATACTTTAAAAAAAATAATAGGTAGAAAGAATCCTTTTATATTTCGCAATTTTCTTTGAAAAAATTGAGATTTATAAACTTAAAAAAAACTAGTTCAAGGAATAAAATAGTAATATAACGATTGCGTAGGTATCTACATATTATAATATTTTAATATGTAAATTTTCCATCAAATTCAGGTTATTATATTATGATGTTTCTTGCAATTTTTTTTTTTTTGCAAAAGTAAAAGTAACAATAAAATTTAAAATATTTTTAAAAGAAATAATTGAGTTCATCTAAAGTTTTGAAAGTTTCAGATGATAGTTTTGTTGTTTCATACCATAATTAAGTGATTTCACTTTTGTAGAAATGGTCTTTATATAGATGAGATTCTTCATAGAATAACTTCTTAAAAATTTTAAAATATTTTTACAATAGAATATGAAATAAAAAACAATACATATATTTATTTGTTGTTCCTTATAACTATTACAAGGGTTCTTAGCCATTAGCTACCATATAATAACCAATAGTGTATTTATTAGTTCACAGTTGGCTAAAAAAATTTTTAGAATATTTAACAAACAGATATTTTCAGTAAATTTCAAAAACTGACTTAATTTTTCATCTTGCAATGTAGAATTTATAACGGTAGAATTTATAATTTCTTGTTCATCTTCAAAAAACGCGATTTTTCATTTAAATATTGAATTTTCACCCTATACTTACACTTAATAATAATATGTGTAATTAAAATTTAACTTTAACTTTTAAATATAACTATTTTAAACAAAATCTAAATTTATTTCATTTTTAACCCCTTTATAGTAGATTTTTCATGTTATTAAATTAAAACCGCAAAGACTTGCGAAAACGCGATTTTTCATATAAAATTGAATTTTTTATGTAAAAGTTAAAACATATCATGAGAAGATAAATTTTTAATAGAAAAAGTCATTTTTATAAAATACTTGAAAGTATTTTTCCTGTTTTAAAGCTGAATTCGTGATTAGTTCAAAAACGCGATTTTTCATATGAAATATAATTTTTCATATGAAATATAATTTTTAATTTAAAGACTTAGTTTTTATATAAAATCTTATTTTTCTTTTTATAAAAATCTTAAAATTCATCTGTGAGCTCTTTAGAGAAGCTGTTCGTTATTCAAAGGTATAGCATTTCGACATTTCATATAACTTGTCGCTTGACGCGACATGAGTAAATAGAATATTTTGTACTTTCGAGCCCCATTGGCATTTGAATATGTCAAAGTGACAGTAAACGTTTTTAAAATTTAATATTTACATAAACAATTTTAAATTAATATGTAAAAGAGAATTTAATAAATGAAGTTTCAGTCTGATCATCAAATTTTGAACTGAGGCGTGATGGTTCGCGTTCCTCAACGTTTCAAGTAATGCGACACCATACCACTATGATCTTTTCAAAAACAATTTCACAAAATTAAATACATCTAAAAGATTCCGTTCAAACTCATTTGACAAATTTTTAAAAATTTTGCAGTTATTTATATTTTTAATGTTTTATACATTATACGGCTTATATTAAACTATTAATTATAATTTTTTCGTTGAACACAATAATCTTCTTTGTGTTCCTCCAAATTTATAAAAATTCCAAAATTATTAATTAATTTTATTTTACTTTGAAAAAATTAATTTTTATAGAGAAAAATTTTTTAAATATTTTCGGTTTACCAAAAAAATTTTTTTAATTTTATGCTTTTTTTTTGCGTACCTTATTAAAAATTAGGTTAAAATATTAAAATTATGCAGAATTAAAAAAATTTCTGATAAAATTATTTATATGGTTAAATATTACAATGGAGAAAAAATGTTTTAATTTTTTTTTTAACTCGTTAAAAAAATAAATAAAAAAAATTCCAAACTGTGAGCAAAAAAACCTTTTTGACACTTTCAATTACTGGTTAATAATATGCGACTGGTATTTTGATGCCTTCTATAAAAAACGTTTTTATTTTAAAATTTTTCATATTAGGTCAATCAATACATGAACTACAACAAAATTTGAAAAAGTTCTTTTAAAAAAGCACATTTCCAAAATTAAACAACGTCCAATAGTTGGTTTTAGGCAAATCGTGACACACTTTCTAGAATTTTAAGGAAGCCCTTTATAATTAAGAAAAACTGTTAACACAATGTTGGGGGTTTATTTTTATATCCTATTTTGGATAGGTAATAAGTTACCGGTATTTACAAAATTAAGCATATTGTCTGTTTGAGTTTCCCAAAGCAGAGTGGTACAAAAATATTTTCTTTGATAACTTAATTTTATTTTAGATAATCTAGATCCACTGAAAAGTTCAAGTTTCTAACCCAAACTGTTTGGAAGATATTAAAGTTCAAGCATGTTTAAAAATTTTTTTTTGCATAACGGTAAATGGAAATACTGGATTTCAACCTTATTTAGTTTTAACAATTGGATAAATATTAATTCATAAGATTTTAAAAGCAACTGTCATTTCCATATTAACAATTAATGACAATAAAACTTGTGTTATAACAATTTCACTATAGAGTTTTTTTCGAAATTTAGGGGCTGTGGATTATTAACTGATGCAGCTACAGAAAAAGGTTGTTTCGTGAATTTTTTTTCTAGATGATTTCATACCCGTAGTTAAAAATGCATTTCTTTATTTTTAAGGTTCCAGTAGTTTTGTAAATACTCGAACAGACAGACGGTCAGACAGACAGCGCGAAAGTACAAAAGTACATATTTTTTCCAAATTTTTTAAAAATATTTTAAAGTAATCGTTGGTATATTTGGAGCAAGAGAGAAAGAGCTTCAAGGTATTGAACAAGGTATCCACACCCTATATTTAAGGTAGCTTCCCTTGATTTTATCCAATCTAATCACTTATAGATTCTAATTGATACAATTTTATTTTTTGTATTGTAATTTCTGTATCTGTGAGTTATAATTATAAAATAAAAATTTATTTAAATGTCTTATAATATAGTTTACATATGTATAGATATATTTTCCAATGAGAGTTTGGCCCAGTGATTAAATGCTGTACAACCATTCAAATTACATACAATATAATATCAAGCTATATTCTAGTAGTGGTTACTAATGTATTATTTCAGCCTCTCTTGAAGAAAAAAGTATATTATGTATACGACACCCTGTTTTGAAATTGCAACTTTATTAAGACACATTAGTTTGTTTGGTATTCCTGCTTTTTAAATTGTTAATTAATAAATTTTATATTGAAAATTTAAAATTTAAGAAAGACTATTTAATTTCTAAATAATTTAAAGAAGACAAAAATGATATTTTTTAATACTACATTTATAACTTATTATTATTATGTATTTAAAATGGAATATACAATATGATACATATGAGACATCTCTAACATTCCATTCCCCTTAACTAATAATATGGTTTTTCTTTCAATGTCAAATGGAAATAACATCATATACACTTGAATATATATTTAACATACATGGAATAAAATATATCTGTAGTTTCTTAAGTGCTCATATATCAACTTCATTCCAATGTTACATTTTTCTCTATTTTCAATTTTTTTTTTTTTATTTTGAGAATTGGTTGTTTTATTACTTTTCTAACTTAAGTTCTTTTTTCATTAAAACTTGGAGTAAAAAAAGAAATAGGAAAAGATAAATAAAGTACGATTAAAATTTGAAGAACTTTACTACTCTTTGGTCTACTAAACTCCATTTTAATAGAATATACTCAATTTATCATTTTGTTTTTAAATTCAATTTCAGTGGATATCAAGTAGAAGCTAAAAGGAATTTATTTGTGAACATCTGTACGGTTGTTCAAAACCGTTAGTTTTACTCTAGACTAGTTTTCATGTCTCGATGCAGCATTAGCAGTCACGTTCTATTCAAAAAGAGTATTTTGGTTCAAAATTCGAAATAAACTGATATGAGATAAGTAGATCTTTTTGAGATTCCAAGGTGCAGCCTTTTCGAAAACATTTGGACTAGACTCAACTATTGGGAACAAAGTTTTTTTTACAGAGACGAATTACTTTAGGGAATTTGAAATGGACAAGGCCCAAACTTACAAAATTTGACTTTTCTAAAAGAACAGAGTGAGTTACAACTTTGAAAGTGAGGTACAGCTTAGGATTTATTATATATTGAAAACAATGATCCCTTGCTAGAAATCAAGGAGGAAGTAAAAGGCGTTAGACAGATTTAGAATAAGCATATTTATCTTTTGACCCGGCACTAAGTAGGGTGACAATTTTTTGACGAAAAGTCTCAAAAAGAACACTCCTTCTATCCTTAGTAGATTGCTTCCCTCTTACTACTCATGCAATAACGGCAAATAATTCTTTTATAACATTTTTATTTATCTGTATTGTCACATTTCATTTTGTATTTTGTTGAATTTGTTCCGAGGACAAAAGAAAAAATTCCTTGTATCTCTTCAGCAACATTTCAAGACATATATTAAAGAGTCCTTCAAGTAAACTTGAAATCTTAGAAACAAAAATAAATAAAAGAAAAATAATAAACAACAGTAAAGTAATAAGGAAAAAGAATGTCTATTTTAACAAAATTTATATATGATTGTGTTTACATATACATTGATACTATGATAAATTAAGAAAAAGCAACAAAGCTTCATTTCTATACTCAATTATAGTCTGTTTAGAACACCCATTATTACCACCTATTTCATGTGTGTTTTTTTACCAAACTTTTTATTATTTTCTATTTTCCTTCTTTTTGTTCACTGCTTTGCTACACCATTAAAAAAAAAAGAGATAAAGTATGTGATAGCATTACTTGTAGGATTTGGTGGTGTTGTCAAAGACATGAAGAAGTAAAAAATAAACATTAAATAAAATATTTGAAACCAGTCACCTATAAAGAAATAAAAACCAAAACGACAGCGACAGCAGTAAAAACACTAACAAGCTCCAAAATTTATCTAAGTTTAAATAATAATTTAGCTTCAGAAAATTTTGTACTAAAAGACATTTGCACATCACATTAAATGTGTTGTATATTTTCAGGTATCACATACATAGGTTTTATTTAAGGTATCTAAACCTAAAACCTTCTAATTGAAATTTATGTAAATTTTTAACGAAGCATTTAAAAAATTAAAACTTTGAAATTAATTTCAGTTACTGGAAACTCGATTGAATCAATTTGCCGATATATCTCTCACAACATCACCACATTATATTAATCGCTTATTCGGTCACAAAATTGCCGATCACGGTTCAGTTATTGTTTATAAATATAAAAATTAATTTAAGATCACTCGCCAGCATCGCTCAAGTTTTGGGCCGTTCCCGGCGCTAGTTTTATTTAGAGTTCTTATATTGTAGACTTCAATACTATAATTTAGCAGTAAGAAGTTGTTTCAGTTTCAGTTTTAAGCCTATTTCTCTTAGTTACTTGTAGTTTAACTACAATTCCTATTGCACTAGTGCTTCATCTTTATCTTAAAACAAAAGAAAAGTACCGAAAACGAAACACGATCAAAACTTTAACAAATAGAAATATTGATAATCTGAAAGAGCAACTCTCCGAAACATAAGTGCCATTACGTATTACGTGTCAAAAGGTATAAATCACCAAATAGGGATGCGCTGATTAACAGATTAAAATTATTGTATAGACGATCGCCTATAGAATATTTTACCTTACAAATTTTTCAAAAATTTTATTTGTAATGGGGACCTGTTACTGTTCTTCGGATCTCGGAAATAAAAAACAATTGAATCAATATAAAAAAATTTTGATATTCTTTTTTGCTGTCTCTTTTCATTTCGTGTTTTTTTTCCTCTCTCTTTAACAACATAAATAACACTCGATTTGTTAGTGAAATCATTCTCTAAATCAATGTCTCATTTTCTTCTCACAGTTTGGCAATTTTCCATTTCTTTCTAACATTTTACAGTAATATTTTTTATTGTATTTTTTTATTTTTCCAAGAAGAAAGAAAAAAAAAATAAAAAAAAAAATGTATAACAGTAAATAGAAAGAAATAGAAAACATTTTTCTGAAAAATTACAAAAAAAAGACAGAAATATATTTATCTTTTACTCCTTTATAACATGTGTGGTATGCATAGAAATGTTAACTACTGCAATATTATTTTAACTGCCTTGTGAATAAATAGGCACTGGTTTTTTTCCAAAAAATAGAAGTAACAGGGGGTGATGAAATAGAAGAGGGAGGGAGTGATTTGTTTTTGCATTTCTGAAATCGGTTTTAATTGTAATTTTTATACCCTACACCTAAAATAGGTAAAGGAGTATATTTACTTTAGTACGGTGTTTGTAACCACCAAAAGGAAGCAAGCTTTGCGTAACTCGATTAAGCGATGTTTTGATGATTTATACTAAAGATATCTAATGGCAAAATTACAGCAAAATTTAAATATGGATTCAGATTCTGAAAGATTTTGATCGAACCAAGGCCAAAAGCAGAATATCTCCGAAACCCATAATGATTGAACATTAAAATTTGGTACAAGGGTGTTCTGTTCTATTTTCTTAATGTTCCTTGGATAAGATGATGGGGGTTTGTGACACCGTCAATTCAATTTGTTAGGTCTAGAGTATTACTAAGTCGGTTACTTTGAATTATGGCTATTAGTTAAGGAGATAACGGCTTTGCTGGGTAGGCACTTTTTAAATAACCAACAATAGATTATATCAATAAACTTGAGTTTATTTTGTCTTCAATCCTAAATTTAAATGTATTTAATATTCGATTCCTGATGATACGTTTTAATTTTTTTACACAAAAAAACCTCTACTAATATTTTTTAAAAACTTTCCAAAGTTTCTTTCAAAAAAGTTTTTAAATATCACCGTAGGTATGATCTTGCTAATTAAAGCAAAAAATTTAATTTCCATTAATAAAATGTAACGATACGTTAATTAAATTTATTCAGATGGTCAGTTTCGATTCCGTTCTCTGGAAAATAAAAATATTCTTTTTGATAACCGATTAAGCATGTTTCATAATTTGTTTAAAATCGCAGACAATCAAAAAAAAAAATAAAATCGGCGAAAACTGAATAATTTCAAATAATAAATAATAATTATTGTACAAGGTGGCTCAAGAAATGGTATGTTTGCGAAATTCATTTAAAGGCAAATTTCGGAGATATTTCATCTAGAACAGATAAATGTTTAGCGGAACGTAGGTACATAAAGAATATGGAACCTAACGCCATATTTCCTAAAAAATTTCATGTGCCTTGACAAAAATAGCTCTAAATTATTTTGTTGCCATTAGTGTTGCCTTTATGACGCAGAGAAGTCGGTGATGGTTTTATATAGACCAAAAACATGGATCGGATCAGTAAAAAAAGTTATGTATGTCCGTTTGTCTATCCGTCCGCACGATAACTCAAAAATAAGTTTTTATGCAGTAGCGTCATCGCTATTAAAATGCAGCAAGTTTGTTCAAAGGGTTTGAGGAGCTCTCATACAATTTCTTTTTTATATGGTAAAAAGTCTATATTTAATAATGTTAATTATTAAAAATTTTGACGAGTTTAGTTTTCGGGACAAGGTTTCTGCGAAATTTATTTGGTGACACGGGCTCGAGCAGCTGTTTTATAACTTCTTTATTAATATGGCAATAACTTTAATATATTATTAAGCTGGTTGTCTGAAGTTTTGTCAATGGTAGTTAACTTTAATGGTTGACGTCTGAATACAATATAGTTGGTGTAGTGGAGAGATTCGCAGACCTAGTATACAACTTATATTTTCTAACTAAATAACCGAATAATACTCGCCTCGTTTGCTAATAATTTTCCGTATTTAATTGGAACGGAATTTTCAAACTATTACAACACTTTCAAATTTTCCTCCAATTATTCAGGGATAAAAACAACATGGTAATCTGTAATTTATTGCATCTCTACGGACATAGTACCAAATTAATACAAAGTAACATAACACATTCCTACATAAGTAGATATTTACTTTTATTTTACCTTGACTGACAGACAACTTTTGAAACCGTTTTCCAGCATATCCTTAGTAAGAAGAATTTCCGAAATTTCATTTGTTGAAGGGCAAGGGAAAATTAATAATATATTCTTACAAAAATCTGAATTAATGCTGTTCACTGAAGTACGAAATTACCAATGTTTTAAAAATAAAACAAAATATGCAACGGCACAAAAATTAAGAAGGGGAAATCGTGTTGCATCATAAAAATGCAATTTTTGAGTACTAATGAAAAAAAAAATTTAAATATTTTTTTAATGCAATTTGGCAGTGAAAAAAAAATGTCCAGACGACTGAATATTTGCAATGATAAACGAAATAATGAAAAAGTTAAAGTTTGAGGTAAATGAAAAGAAATGCATTAATTTGAAAAAATAAATTTAAAAACTTTAAAAATTTAAAATGCTACCATATGTCTGATGAATGTCTCGAAAAGAAGCTCTTTGAAGATGTTTCAAGAACTTTAAAGTACAAAATTAAGAAATATTTTTTAGATTCGAAAAGGTCTAGTGGTTATAAAAGTATTTCAATTGTACTTGTTGTAAAAGATTTAATTTATGAAGATTCCTTGACGATGATGTTCTAAGCGAAAAGATGACTCATTACCAGCTAAATATTTGAAGTTAACTGCATTTTATAAGCAGAATTGGCTTTATAAGAATCATAAGAATTCTTGCAAGATACTTTACCGAACTGTAAATGTTACAAAATAAAATACAGAATTAATTTGGTAACCAAGACAGAAATGGCTTTGCACATCCTGAATCCTAAGCTGAAGTCTGCTGTTTCTATTAAATCTTGAGTTTATTCCCACTATTTCAAAATTAAAGAATATTTTTCATCCAACTTTTTATATTATAAGGAAATATTTCATTCGGCTTCCTTCGAATACATAGTTAACACTGATTTTAATTGTGAGTAGACTCTTAAAAAATTCTTTAAAACTGTGGAATTCAATTTTCCAAAAATTTCAAACCTACACAAAATATTAAAATATTATTTGTAACAATTTTTAAAAACTTAAATCGAATTAAAAATTTGCATTTAATTCTCATAACCATATTTTTTACCTGTTTTTATCTCTAGATATTATGAAAATTAATTTCGTGAGATAATCATCCGATTTTAATTTTCATTAAAAGGTCAAAGGTTTTTTTTAACATTTCCAAAATAATATTTAAATATTTATAGCACATTTTTTAATGTCCTGTTTTTTAGGTTCGCCATTTTTCTTTAAATTTTTAACATGGACTTGAGTCTTATTTTGTTCACCATATAAATTTATCACATTCAAACAAGTTTAAACAAGTTCATATTTTTCTTTTGTGGTTCATCGATTAGTGATAAATTAAAATTCTGTTTATTTTTGGGACTTTTAAATAGGTCTCAGATAAGTTTTCAACGAGAGTGAAATTTGGCAGAGATCAAATAAAGAGTACAATTCAATTACTCATAACAAGCTTCTTATTCTAGATATTCGCACTAATTGCTTTTAAGTGTATTAAAATAGCTTAATCTTAAAATGAACACAGTTTGATGGTGATAATAATATAACAGTTGTACAATAGAATTGGACTCGTTATAAGAGAACGAGTACAATTTCATTTTTATTGTACTGAACAAAAGACTCTGAAACTGTTTTCAAAAACATTTAAATAATAAAAATGTTAAAATAGCGACCTTGTTCAATTAGGTAATGCTAAGTTTAAATAAATGTTTGAAGTCAGTGTGATAAAAATAGAATTGATTTTCATTCAAACCCATTGAAATTCTCTTCAATTGGGTTTGAGTAAAGTTTAAAATAGTACCTATGTAAAATTTTTAGAAGACGACTTTTATAAATTTATGATTGCTATACTTTTTCTTAATTACCAATAAACTGATTTTGCTATTAGTTGAAAATAATAATTGTAAATTAAAATGAAATAAATGTCGATGGACATTATTATAAAAAAATTTAATAAATTCCATGAATTTATAAATAAAAAGCAAAATTCATTATAATAATTAAAATAACGGTAAATGCTGATACTTTTTGCTTCTTTTAAACTTTGTGGGTTGTGGATTTCAAATTAAGAATAATAAATACAAAATTAATTGATAATCAGAAATTATCTATACTTTCCTATATCTTGCAAACTATATAGGTACATATTGTATAGCCTGGGGTTTGCAGCAGAAATACAAGTGGATAATTAAGACAATAAACACATATTTTATTATTTATTTTTGTTCAATACAATTATAATATTTTCATGTCAATTTACTATTTATATATAAATTTTGTATAAAACCATAAATTATTTTTAATAGTTTTAACACAATTTTAATGTAATTTTCTTGCACGTGTCAATCTTTGATGACATTTCATATTACCACACGCACCACTCAATGTTATATAAAACAAAATGTCATCAAATATTTTTTTTTTTCATTTTTAATATGCATACGTAACAGTTTAAGTTTATCTTAAAATAATTTTATGTGACATAAAATATATTTTAAATTTTGGAAAACGTATATGAAAGAGATAGATATAGATTATAATCAGATTAAAGATTTTTTTACTGGTGGATGGAAATTACGTAGAAAAATAAGAAAATAAATTATAATTATACATATTTAAGCTTTTAAAATTACACTAAATGAATTATTTATTTAAAAGATATTATGAAAATAAATATCATTAATTAAATAAAAATAGCTATAGGTATATGAAAGAAGTAGGGCTAATTAAATTAAGTTTGTATTTAAATTAATAAGAAGAATACCTATAGGTATGTTTTTTTTTAATTTACTACTCTATCTTTCTAAAGAAGCTTAGTTCTCAAACGTTTAAAACTATATATTATCGTAATATTGTACATACAAATGCTATGAAAAAATTGTGTATTATCTGAATATGGAATGTTTTTTTGTTTTTTAATATAGAGTTTGCAATTTTACAGGAAATTAAAAAAAAAAAGTATTTATATTAATTTATGCATTCGTGACGAACGTTGTTACTTTGTAGGGAAATGATTTGTAAACCGAGAGAGTGCGAGTTTAAGGCCCACAGTTGCATCACCTTTTAGTTGAAAGAAAAAAACCAAAGAATTCCCCAAATTTTAATTCTGAAAGGAATAAAACCTAAGGAAGTACAATCATGTCATTTATCTTTACAAAAATACCAGCTATTGAATAATAAGAACAGGAAACTTTGCTGAAAACCTAAAAGCAAAACCCGTTATTTACATTTTAAAATTTTACAAAATCTACTTATTAGCAGAGCAACCATTCCTAAGTACATAGCCAGGGTGATATATTATATGATTCTTAGAATATTCAAGCTTGGTCAACAGCTTACAGTGACTAATTTGTCAAACTGTTCTTATTAGTAAAAAATTTTTAAAGTCTTACTCGTTTTGTTGAACGTTGACAACTAGTAATAACTACTAATAGATTTTTTCAAACGTCTCGCCTCATTTAGAATCAGTCAAGCTTAAAAAAGTTTCAAAAACACATGAAGAATTTCAAATAAACACGTAATGTGCATTGGAGAATAGACTAATAAAACTAACAAAGGAATTTTGTATTAATTCTTATAATAAGTTTAATTGTTTGAGCAATTAACAACAAATATTAATTTGAAAATAGTTTTATTAATAATACATTTCACCAGTTTTAATTTAATTCCTTAATTGCTTCATTATCTCTAATTATAATTCAAAATTTTTATTACAATTATAATATTACAACTCATTTACTGTTCTTTTCTCATATTCCACATTTTAACTTAATTATTTTCTAATCATTTTTTTTTTTTTTTTTTTTTTTTTTTTTTTTTTTTTATTTATTGTATAGAGATAGACAGTTACAAAAAAACTGGTATAAATCTCACTTATAACTAGCTTATATCTAATAAAATACAATTCAATCTTATTAAACAATTTAAATATTATTAGTTTAATTATTTATTTTTATTATTTTTTTTTTTTTTTTAGTTATTATTTTTTGGCAATACAGCTTTCAATCTTTTATTGAATAATCTTAAATTAGGAGCATATTTTATATTGTTAGGAAGGCTATTGAAAATTTTTATACCATTAAACATAACGTCTCTTTTACCTCTTTCGGTTCTGGGTGCTGCTAGTCGGTAATTTTGTGCATTTCTTGTGTTGTAATTATGAACTGAAGCATTTGTTTGTAGTTTTAGGTTGCTTTTCATTAGGTTATTTGATAATTTGTAAATTAACTTACAGTTTTCTAAAAATATTGTTTGTTCAACAGAAGGCAAGTTACAAGTATAATACAATTGAGTAGTCGGATAATCATATGGTAATCTGTATAAAATTTTTATAGCTCTGTTGATAAGGATGCTTATTGAATTGGTAATGTATTTGCAACCCTGGCTCCAAACTGGAATTAAGTACCGTATTTTAGACTGAATGTGAGAGTAAAAGACTAATTTTGCAACTTGTTCGCTTAATTTAGGACATCTTCCAATGGCACCAACTATTGACATTATTGTTTTTTTTTTTTTTTTTTATTTATTCCTACTTTATAATAAATAATATATACTTAACTAATTTAATTAAAAACTATATTTATCGTTTATAATATTATATAAAATCATGTAATTAATAATTTTTTTTACACATAATTAATTTGTTTTATCTATAATAATAATTTCTTTGTATTTATATATAAAATTAATTCGATCGTTTATAATAAACTTATCTATATTAATTAATTTTAAGTTAGGAAATAATTATCTTATAAAACATATTCGTATTTTTCCACTTTTTTTTTAAATATCCTACTAACGGTATTTTATTAAAACTATAATACGAAAAAGGATTAAATAGCACCTGTTTTATACATTGGTATAAGAAGTAAGAACGGTAGATGGGGTAATAAAGTTGCAGTACTCAATGAGTAGGTTAATAATATGTGATTTTTCTTCACAATAATTGCACAAAGATACTTAAAAATCCATTTCTACTTATTAAGCCTACCAAAAACTTTTTTATGTAGATTCACTGCAGTAGATTCAATGTGCAGTGCCTAGAAATATAAAGAGGTGAAAATGCCTCGTAATTTTTAATCAATTAAGTGAATATCAATTTATACCAAATCAACTTCCTATTTTGATATTATTTTTGATAAGAGAAGAAATCTACATTTTATAATAGAATCTATTAAAGGCAACCTTCACTCTGTCAGAAGACGACTCCTTTGTGATACCGGATGGTAATCTTTCAAAGAGCACAATCTCTTTTGTCATAAATCAGCCTCTCCAAAAGTAGTTAGCTTTAATCCTTACAGTATATGAATTTTTGAAAATCATTTGAAATAATGTTTTAACAATAAAATAGTCTAGAGAAAGCAGCTACAGTTTAAACAAGGATGTAAGTTGAGGATGTAAATCACTTCACTTGTAAGTTAAATGAATTGAATAGTGAAAATTTCGTAAGTTTTGGAAAAATATCATCTATCATGTTTTACCTAAAGCAAATTAGTTTTTTGGCTAAAATTTTAATCCTCACATGTTAATTATACTTACTTTCTTCAATACTGTTGCATCTAAGAACGAAAAAATTGAGATGGATAAGCCACGCGTTATGAAAAGACCATAACTACATTAGTTGCATGATCTTTGGAATGGAACTTCCTGGGAAGTAGAAGACGTCGGTCGGTGTACAATTAATATCTAGAGACGCACAGTACTAAATAAATTTAATGAACTCAATCTGACATTTAAAAATGAAGGAAAAGCAGGAGCAAACTGTGTGAGATGAAAATGCCATTATGACATCGAGTAACATGGGAAAAAAATTCTTTCAGCTCTGCACTTTTCCATATATTTCCAGTTGCTTGATGATTTCTATCTATAAATCAGTGCTTGCAGCATACCAATTTTCGAACTTTTAATCATTTGTTTGATTCTGCTATTCATTTTGCGTCTTTTCTGTTCTTCAATAGCACTTTATGGGGAACACCGCACTGTTCTTTCAATAGAAAAATACAAGAGGCACCACATATAGCCCAGAGTTGCCTATAAGACATTTTAACTAATAGCGTACTAAATTTACTTACTGACAAATATACAACCAATTACTAGCTAAAGAAGATTATAATATTGGCTTAAAAAAAATATACAATGTAATTTTTGTAAAAATTTAATCCAAACCAAAATCATTAATTGAGCCATTTAAAATTTTTTAAAAATAAAACGATTAAAATAAATATAAAAATTTTATGAAAACAAAAAAAGAATACCCTAAATCCTATTATGCCTCCAAACATTATAATCTGTGGAAGCTCCTTAAACGTTAAGATATTACCTCCCTTAGTTAACTGAAGGAGTTAACAATGTATAAAAACGAGATGTATATAATAATAAGTATCTATAAGTATGTATATATTATGTAAATATTTGTTTTATTTAGATAGTACACATACATTTAAGTTAGAAGCTATGAATACAACTTTATTATTATTTACACATACTACACGCAATATAACATTAAAAATTATTTTGAAAACGATGAAATCGCATAAAATTATAAAGCGTAAAGCAATTTTACAGTTAAGGACAAAAATTTGGGTTTCTTTTTTTTCCGAATAATAATAATATTCTAAACTTTCGGCAATAATGAGTGATAGAACCTTAGTACACCACATCAAAATTCCTATAACACTTCGTACCTATATTTTTTTAAGAAGTACAAACTAATGTAGCGAAACCGTAATGTAGGTATGAACCGTATGTAGAAAAGAGACTTTAAATTGAGGTGCCGTTTCAAAATAATCAGAATAAGTAACGTTTAAAAGAAAATTTTTGAGAATCAACTATTGGAAAAAATGTCGGCTTTTTACAAGTGTGCTTCAATTCGAAAATTAACAAAGATTGTAAAGACTGTTTGATAATGATAGTTTCGGAGTTCTACCCAGTCTGAGCCATTTCTTAAATTACAATAAAACCAATTCTCCGAAAATATTTTTCGGTGACATAATGAAACAATGAGTCAAACACAAGGCTTACACATGCAATTTAATAATAGTGGACCTTAAAACTATGATTTCAGCTTTTACCGTTATTTTGTTGTTGATTAAGAATTTCATCCATTACCTTTTTTTAATAATTGAGTGAAACTCTAATGAACTCCCACTTTCAATTCCTGCAGGGTGTACTGGCCACTTAACCTTAGAATTCCAAATTCGTTTACATAACTACTAGATGGGCTCTGGGATTCTTTTTAAGCATCTAAAATAATATTTTAAGCTTTCTTTAAATTTATTTTCCATACAATTCTAAAATGTTGCCCTGTAATGTAAAATATTTAATACTTTAAAAAATCTTATAAAAACATTTAATTTTTTTTTAAATGGGGAAAATCGAAATCTCTAAACAAAAGAAAACGTTTCCCTGTAACATGCCACCTTAGATATTGCTCAGTCTAACCTATAAAGTATTTTAAAATATTACAAGCAAAAAATATTCAAAAAAAAAACCAATAAACTATTACCAAACCATCATATGAAGTTCCTGGTTTTTCCCCCACTTCATCACTTTTTTTTAAATCTCACTTTAAATTGTATTTCAAGTTTTTTTTTCAATATTTTCTACTTTATTAGTTGTTGTAGCTTTTCTTGATTTCTCTTCCCTTTAATTTCAAAACTGCTGAATTCAGCAAAGTGTAAACTGAAATTTTTTCTTTTAAAAAAAAGGGGTTAAATAAGATTGCGGGTAAGATTATTATAGTCAACTTTGATTAAGTTTGATATCCTTTTAAGATCCTGTGATAGGAATTGTTCCTGTTTGTTTCCATTCACTTTATAAACATTATTGTATTATTGTATATATATATATATGTATATACATAAATGAATATACATATATTCTTTTTAGTAAGAGTTGCAACAAGAAACGTTTTGAAACGAACTTCTAATCGAATTTTAAAAATAAGAATAAAGTAAACAAAACAAAAAAGAAATCAGCACTTAAAAATTTTTTCAATAAAAGTAAAGGAAAATTTTAAAATATCTTAAGATGTATATCAACTCACACGTGAGAATTTATTTCATGTAATTTTAATGGGTTGCCAGATGGTATTAAAAATTGTTACGTAATTCACAATAATAAAAAAACAAGGAAGTGTGTGGTAGAATAGACAGTGTTAACTCTGGTATACCCGTATGACGGTAATATCTATATTATATCATCCGATACATGACGATATCATCATATTATATCATCTGATACTCGAACTCGCTGCAGTAGACCAACCAAACTTTGGCCATAAAACTAAACTATTTTTAGTAAAATTTCAGACACCCAGATTCGATTGGTATGGAGCAATATAAAAAAAGAAGTTGTAAGGCAGGTACTCGAACTCGTGGACTAAAATGGCTGGTTTCCATAGTAGTGATAACGGTCATTGCATAAAAACGATTTGTGAATTTATTTATTTCAAATCGATTTATTTTTCGATTCTTATCCGATCCATACCTTTGAGTCTACATCTACCTCCTTTCTTCTCTACATCACAAACGTAATGGCAAATTTAGTAAACCCTTTGGACTTAATAGTCATACGCGTATAAAAACATTGCACATGAGATGAGAGAATTGCCTAATATATCAACCTATTCTAATCAAAATAGATCTTATAACCTGTCATTGAATTCCTGAAATAAGTTGGGGACAGAAAAGTAGATGCCATTTTTTTATATTTTGAATGCAGGGATTGGCAACCCTATTTTCCCTTATGTAATAATGTTTTCAAACATGTGTAATATGTTAAAAATGCAATTTTCTCTTAGATTTATGTAAGTAAATATGTATATTTTGTCTTAGAAATAACGGTTTGCTTATATAAATAAAGAAAAACATAAAAACAAACAAACATTATAAGTCTTTAAGTTGTCTTTGGTAAAGTATTAGTAAAATTCCTTTACTTTAATTTTTTTATTTTGAAGCACACTCTTAAAATACACGTATAAATACACTTCTCTATGGGTTTCTTCTCATTCTTTTTCCCCAATTTATTTTTTTGAAAACTTATTAAATTTTTTTTCTTGTTTATAGTACCTACTCGTATTCAAGTTGAATTTTTTATGATTTAAAATTAATATAAACACAAAAAATCTTGTTTTTAGCCAAGTTGGCAATAATTTTAAATAATAATGAAAGGGATAAACAGGAAGGCAAGAATTTACAATTTTTTTCGAATAACTTTCTCTATCATTTTATTCAACGATTCTTCTACGATCGATTATTTTGCTAGCCAAAAGCCATATAATTTTGAGCTTACTCATCGCCCATCTTTTTTGCCCTTGCATTAAAACTAATATGTTTGACATTTTTCTGGAAAAATCACTAGCTATAGCGTCCAGTCGCCGAAAACTAAGGCTTGTCAGCATCATTAGTCATGTCTTAAAAGTTATCTGGCAGTAGGTATTTATAATTTGTTTTTTTTTTTTAAATATAAGCAAAATGGCACCTACTGTACATATCCGGAAATTATTAACATCTGTCAATCCGTTATTTGTTCAAATGCCGTTACTGTTCTATAAGTTTAATGTTATTGAATATATTTAATATTCAGTATCCGTTATGGTTATTTAACTATATGGAATTATTACATATATCGATGAAGGTCGACAATTTCTAAAATGTACGACAACAGGTGCTTTGAAAGCATGCGACTTGTTCGTTGTATATTTTACTCAGTTATTATTGTCGTCGTATTATATCGTCGTCTAAATATTGGTTTCCTACATACGCCAAATCGTCAATTTTTAGTTATGAGTTGTTTGTGAAATTGTAAAACTACTAATAGAATCCGTAT